>OY720681.1:24021639-24739264 GCA_963170755.1 Amphimallon solstitiale | reverse complement strand
GTTAATTAGATAATGCGAGTTATTTCAATTATTTTGTTAGAAAGCATTACCTCGATATAATTAAGAAAATTACACGGCACTAATTAGACGACTTGGGGTAATTGCATAGTTAGAAAGCGTATTTTTGAAGTTGACGTCATACTGATGTCATGTAGTTTGACAGGAATTTAATATACTTTAAGTTATATGTTATATAATCTATAATATTTTTACTTAATATTGTAAGAACATTAAATAAAAAAATTGAGGTTGCAGTTGGATTATTATTATTATTAATGCCTTGATATCATTGAAAATATCCACTCATACATAAATTCTTTATTGATCAATGCAATTTAACGAACATAAAATTACATTTAAGTTCAGAAGTATATCCATATGATAATATTAATACAGACTTCAATAAGAAACAATGGGCGATTCTGTTTTAAATGTATACACAATTTCAACGTTCATATTACTATAAAAATGATGTGGAACCATGTCTTTCACCTATAAATTATGAACATTTAGCACCGATTGTTATTATAGACTGCAGTCATCAAAGTGAGTTGGTGAAGAGCGAAGCAGTTGATATTCGATTAGAGTTTGAAACTTCAGAAACGTGACAGAAAAGACTACAGCATTCTGTCTGATTTTACACGATCGGATTATTAAATATAACCCATTAACAAGTGTTGTAAAATTATTCTAAAAAGAAAAAAATGTTTATAATAGATATTCAGGGATATCAGTATGAAGATAGTGAATATTTCATTAAAGAGATCGCAATCTACGATTTAACTACACATCACGTTAACCATACTTTCGTTCAAATGCCCAACAAGTTATCATGGTTTTGTCCAACAATTAAAAAACATATGGAATGGTTATGTAATAATATACATGGATTACATTGGGATAACATAGACAAACAACAATCAATATCGATGAATCATATAGAAAACTACATTCAGAGTATCGTTGGTGATGCAATCATAATGGTAAAAGGATTGAATAAGAAGAACATTTTGGAAAATGTTCTGTCCAATACAATTATCGATATGGAGAGATTTACTTGTCCAAATCTAAGTACTTTAAGGCAAAATGAATGGAGCCGACATTGTAATTTCCATAAGAACAATAATTTAAAATGTGCAAAAGAAAATGTCTATTTGTTATATCACTGGTTTATAAAATAATAAAACACAATATTTATTGTTTTATTTAAAACCTTTAACCTATTTACATTATATTCTATAACTGTGTAAAACTATATTTCTATGCAATGTCTTGGATAATATTAATTCGAGGAACAAATCGACCATCAACTTTCCTATAGATCTTCTGAGTGACTTATACAATATTAAGCGCGAAAACCCCCCCTTTTCATGTTACCTATACCACACTAAAAAAAATCACTAATTTCTTTAAATAATATTTTTACTTCATATTGTAAGAGCATTAAATAAAAAAAATTGAGGTTACAGTTGAATTAGTAAACAATGGGCGTGGTTAAGATCTCTTTATTACATGTAATTATCAATATTATATATAATCATATCCCTTTTTAACCATTTAGAGTATCGGGGTTTGCTTTTGAAAAACCATCTTTCTTGCTTCATTGAAACACTGTAATAACGTGATTTCTCTAGATTAGTGCTAGTTTCACAGATCAAATATCAGTTTATCTTACAATACTAATTGTTATAATTTCAATCAATCAGAATGTTGTTTTATGAAACAGTTAAATAAAAAGGAAAAAAATCACTAATTTCTTTAAATAATAAAAAATGAATCATGGAGATATACCGAAATCACACATTATATCTATCAACATAACAACTACATATTTTTATATAAAGACTTGTCCATACATGTAAAATTGTTAAATATCATGTATTAGGTCTCCTAATAGATTATTTTGCGAAAACATCCATTAACAAGCTTTTAGAAAAACTCCATAATTATGTGACCAAAAATATTTAACTATAATTCGATTATGCTCTACTTTATATCCTACAAACATATAGTACATGTAAAATCGTTAAATACCTATTGACTCATTGATACAACATTCCTTAATATACACTTTCTATATACTGTGAATACATTATTTTTATAACATAAGTTTAAATTTTCGAAATCATGCATTATATTTGATATTCATCAAGAGCGCAACAATATATTTTTCTCGAAGTACTTAATACAGATAGATATGGACATAGTTAATTTATGATTTTTCATGACTGCTATAGTAGTATTGAAACTAATTTTAGATTTACATTTAAGGAAATCTGTAACTCGGGGAAATTGAATTTGAATATATTTTATCATAATTGTATGATTTATTAAATATAGATTTAAAAGTATATTACTACAATCCCCATCTGTTGGTGGTTTAGTTACAATTATATAATACTGAATTTGTTCGAGAGATTTTGAAATTAGACATCGAACAACATTAACAAATAATTAATAAATAATTAAATGCGAACATTTTGATTAACATGTAAAAGATATCTTTATAGGAACACAATAATACACATCAATATAGCAAATTTAAATAAGAATCCATAATATTTTTAACTAATATTGTAAAAATATTAAATAAACAAGAAAAATTGAGTTGAAGTTCGATTAGTAAACAATGGATGTAACCAAGATCTCTTTATTACACACATTCACTTGACATTAATTAAGCATCAGAACGACGTTTTTTAGATACTTGTTGTATATAGATTTGACATCTTCAACTAGCCCCGAAATAAATACTTTTGAGCAATTCGAACCGACATACGATACAAATTTATTTGGTCTAGAATAATGTGCGCAAACTACATACAACTATTTATATACACAAATACTTATAATTATTTAAATTACCTCTGTAAAGTTTTTGCTTCCTTTTTCTTGTAATCGAAAATGGTTGAAATTGAATCCGTTATTCATCAGGTACTCCAATAGCATCAATGTGGCGGCCGTTCCGATATTGAGAGCTGTTTTAGTAAAGACAGCTTCTTAGCTGGACTATCTGTGGAGATCCCACTGCAGACACTATCAAATTTACGCTTATTAGACATTTTTACTTCAGAACTTCTCTATAGCTATACAATACATAAACTGAATCACTATGGAACACAATATTTTCAACTATATACATCGATTAGCTAGAAAGCTCATATCAAGGATTTCCAAAAATTTTAACGACCGAGTTAATAAGTATCGCCTAAAAATTTCCATTCATTAATATATAAATGAAAGCGTATATCAAGAAATTCCAAAAATTTTAATGATCGAGTTAATAGGTATCGTCTAATAATTTCTCTCAATGTATACCAGTATAACGCTTGTTCTGTATATGTTTCTTCTTTACATATATAATATATGTATATATTTGTTTTAATTTTTATACAATATTCTTACAATATTAAATAAAATATAATATTTCTACAATCCTGAGATATATAATATATATATAATTAGTTATAATTGTATAAAAGAACAACAATAATAACAACTTTTTCCTAATGCTTTGCAGAACGGAACTATTTATTCGAGTAATTTGATTAAATTTCTTTATAATATTTATCTATATACTATTGCGGCGGTGCTTGATACATTATTTTTTTTCGGCAAGGCTCTAAAAAGAAATCCCACGGTGTGAGATCACAATATTATGTTTATTATTCAAACTAATTAAAAGATTTTTAAATACTTCTCGTAATATATTCATTTCTCACCCATTCTAGCAGAGGTTTATAACTCAAGTAACTCAAAGCTGTATCATCATTGACTAAGCTGATAAAGAAGGGCAGGATTATTTTGAATTGGATCAATAATTCTTCATCTACTTATGGTGGACCAAAACACCAACTTTTGTGCATATAGAGGAACTTCTACACAAAAATCAGCGAGTGTATAAATAACAAATCAAATGTTTTTGATTTTTATATACAGGGTGAGTCATTAGTAGCCGCTCTTTTGTGTTTTGAATAAAAGAAAAAACAATTAGTGGAAGATTCATGATTGTTGGGGGGTATATTATCAAAATACTTTAGCCCTAACACACTTCCGGTTTCACCGGAAATACACTCAACACAAGAACAACAATGTTTATTCTTAGACATATATCTTCAACTATACACTTCCTACAACTTAATGTAAAAACGTATCAAGTAATTTCTAAAATTTTAACGATCATTGTTTTTCAACTACATATTTTTCAGCACTTAGAGAGCACAATCAAAGGATTTATAAAATCTTAATAACCAAGCTAATAGACATCACCTAAAAATTTCTATTCATTAATATATATAATATATTATATAATAGAAAATTTTTTTAGTCGATGTCTATAAACTCGGTCATTAAGATTTTATAAATCCATTGATTGTGCTCTCTAAGTGCGGAAAAATATGTAGTTGAAAAACAATGATCGTTAAAATTTTAGAAATTACTTGATACGTTTTTACATTAAGTTGTAGGAAGTGTATAGTTGAAGATATATGTCTAAGAATAAAACATTGTTGTTCTTGTGTTGAGTGTATTTCCGGTGAAACCGGAAGTGTGTTAGGGCTAAAGTATTTTGATAATATACCCCCCAACAATCATGAATCTTCCACTAATTGTTTTTTCTTTTATTCAAAACACAAAAGAGCGGCTACTAATGACTCACCCTGTATATAAAAATCAAAAACATTTGATTTGTTATTTATACACTCGCTGATTTTTGTGTAGAAGTTCCTCTATATGCACAAAAGTTGGTGTTTTGGTCCACCATAAGTAGATGAAGAATTATTGATCCAATTCAAAATAATCCTGCCCTTCTTTATCAGCTTAGTCAATGATGATATAGCTTTGAGTTACTTGAGTTATAAACCTCTGCTAGAATGGGTGAGAAATGAATATATTACGAGAAGTATTTAAAAATCTTTTAATTAGTTTGAATAATAAACATAATATTGTGATCTCACACCGTGGGATTTCTTTTTAGAGCCTTGCCGAAAAAAAATAATGTATCAAGCACCGCCGCAATAGTATATAGATAAATATTATAAAGAAATTTAATCAAATTACTCGAATAAATAGTTCCGTTCTGCAAAGCATTAGGAAAAAGTTGTTATTATTGTTGTTCTTTTATACAATTATAACTAATTATATATATATTATATATCTCAGGATTGTAGAAATATTATATTTTATTTAATATTGTAAGAATATTGTATAAAAATTAAAACAAATATATACATATATTATATATGTAAAGAAGAAACATATACAGAACAAGCGTTATACTGGTATACATTGAGAGAAATTATTAGACGATACCTATTAACTCGATCATTAAAATTTTTGGAATTTCTTGATATACGCTTTCATTTATATATTAATGAATGGAAATTTTTAGGCGATACTTATTAACTCGGTCGTTAAAATTTTTGGAAATCCTTGATATGAGCTTTCTAGCTAATCGATGTATATAGTTGAAAATATTGTGTTCCATAGTGATTCAGTTTATGTATTGTATAGCTATAGAGAAGTTCTGAAGTAAAAATGTCTAATAAGCGTAAATTTGATAGTGTCTGCAGTGGGATCTCCACAGATAGTCCAGCTAAGAAGCTGTCTTTACTAAAACAGCTCTCAATATCGGAACGGCCGCCACATTGATGCTATTGGAGTACCTGATGAATAACGGATTCAATTTCAACCATTTTCGATTACAAGAAAAAGGAAGCAAAAACTTTACAGAGGTAATTTAAATAATTATAAGTATTTGTGTATATAAATAGTTGTATGTAGTTTGCGCACATTATTCTAGACCAAATAAATTTGTATCGTATGTCGGTTCGAATTGCTCAAAAGTATTTATTTCGGGGCTAGTTGAAGATGTCAAATCTATATACAACAAGTATCTAAAAAACGTCGTTCTGATGCTTAATTAATGTCAAGTGAATGTGTGTAATAAAGAGATCTTGGTTACATCCATTGTTTACTAATCGAACTTCAACTCAATTTTTCTTGTTTATTTAATATTTTTACAATATTAGTTAAAAATATTATGGATTCTTATTTAAATTTGCTATATTGATGTGTATTATTGTGTTCCTATAAAGATATCTTTTACATGTTAATCAAAATGTTCGCATTTAATTATTTATTAATTATTTGTTAATGTTGTTCGATGTCTAATTTCAAAATCTCTCGAACAAATTCAGTATTATATAATTGTAACTAAACCACCAACAGATGGGGATTGTAGTAATATACTTTTAAATCTATATTTAATAAATCATACAATTATGATAAAATATATTCAAATTCAATTTCCCCGAGTTACAGATTTCCTTAAATGTAAATCTAAAATTAGTTTCAATACTACTATAGCAGTCATGAAAAATCATAAATTAACTATGTCCATATCTATCTGTATTAAGTACTTCGAGAAAAATATATTGTTGCGCTCTTGATGAATATCAAATATAATGCATGATTTCGAAAATTTAAACTTATGTTATAAAAATAATGTATTCACAGTATATAGAAAGTGTATATTAAGGAATGTTGTATCAATGAGTCAATAGGTATTTAACGATTTTACATGTACTATATGTTTGTAGGATATAAAGTAGAGCATAATCGAATTATAGTTAAATATTTTTGGTCACATAATTATGGAGTTTTTCTAAAAGCTTGTTAATGGATGTTTTCGCAAAATAATCTATTAGGAGACCTAATACATGATATTTAACAATTTTACATGTATGGACAAGTCTTTATATAAAAATATGTAGTTGTTATGTTGATAGATATAATGTGTGATTTCGGTATATCTCCATGATTCATTTTTTATTATTTAAAGAAATTAGTGATTTTTTTCCTTTTTATTTAACTGTTTCATAAAACAACATTCTGATTGATTGAAATTATAACAATTAGTATTGTAAGATAAACTGATATTTGATCTGTGAAACTAGCACTAATCTAGAGAAATCACGTTATTACAGTGTTTCAATGAAGCAAGAAAGATGGTTTTTCAAAAGCAAACCCCGATACTCTAAATGGTTAAAAAGGGATATGATTATATATAATATTGATAATTACATGTAATAAAGAGATCTTAACCACGCCCATTGTTTACTAATTCAACTGTAACCTCAATTTTTTTTATTTAATGCTCTTACAATATGAAGTAAAAATATTATTTAAAGAAATTAGTGATTTTTTTTAGTGTGGTATAGGTAACATGAAAAGGGGGGGTTTTCGCGCTTAATATTGTATAAGTCACTCAGAAGATCTATAGGAAAGTTGATGGTCGATTTGTTCCTCGAATTAATATTATCCAAGACATTGCATAGAAATATAGTTTTACACAGTTATAGAATATAATGTAAATAGGTTAAAGGTTTTAAATAAAACAATAAATATTGTGTTTTATTATTTTATAAACCAGTGATATAACAAATAGACATTTTCTTTTGCACATTTTAAATTATTGTTCTTATGGAAATTACAATGTCGGCTCCATTCATTTTGCCTTAAAGTACTTAGATTTGGACAAGTAAATCTCTCCATATCGATAATTGTATTGGACAGAACATTTTCCAAAATGTTCTTCTTATTCAATCCTTTTACCATTATGATTGCATCACCAACGATACTCTGAATGTAGTTTTCTATATGATTCATCGATATTGATTGTTGTTTGTCTATGTTATCCCAATGTAATCCATGTATATTATTACATAACCATTCCATATGTTTTTTAATTGTTGGACAAAACCATGATAACTTGTTGGGCATTTGAACGAAAGTATGGTTAACGTGATGTGTAGTTAAATCGTAGATTGCGATCTCTTTAATGAAATATTCACTATCTTCATACTGATATCCCTGAATATCTATTATAAACATTTTTTTCTTTTTAGAATAATTTTACAACACTTGTTAATGGGTTATATTTAATAATCCGATCGTGTAAAATCAGACAGAATGCTGTAGTCTTTTCTGTCACGTTTCTGAAGTTTCAAACTCTAATCGAATATCAACTGCTTCGCTCTTCACCAACTCACTTTGATGACTGCAGTCTATAATAACAATCGGTGCTAAATGTTCATAATTTATAGGTGAAAGACATGGTTCCACATCATTTTTATAGTAATATGAACGTTGAAATTGTGTATACATTTAAAACAGAATCGCCCATTGTTTCTTATTGAAGTCTGTATTAATATTATCATATGGATATACTTCTGAACTTAAATGTAATTTTATGTTCGTTAAATTGCATTGATCAATAAAGAATTTATGTATGAGTGGATATTTTCAATGATATCAAGGCATTAATAATAATAATAATCCAACTGCAACCTCAATTTTTTTATTTAATGTTCTTACAATATTAAGTAAAAATATTATAGATTATATAACATATAACTTAAAGTATATTAAATTCCTGTCAAACTACATGACATCAGTATGACGTCAACTTCAAAAATACGCTTTCTAACTATGCAATTACCCCAAGTCGTCTAATTAGTGCCGTGTAATTTTCTTAATTATATCGAGGTAATGCTTTCTAACAAAATAATTGAAATAACTCGCATTATCTAATTAACTCTTTCTATTCGTCATAAATATATATTTATATATATAATCATACAAGTGTAATACTACTAAAATAGCTATGAATTTAACATCTACAAAGATATGAACAATTAATTTCCGAGAACCCTGGTATTTTAAAACTGGTAATAAAAACCCTGTGTATTTGAAAACCGTGTATGTATCCGTCTCTTACCTTTGAAACACCCTGTATATTAAAATTTGATTAACGTCACTCAGTACTTGAGTGTATATGTATGTATTTTCATTTTCTTTTTCAATCATAAATTTCGATTATAATATCAACACTTTTTGAGGTTATAATCGAGTGATGCTAAACAAGGAAAGACTAATTTTACTCAAATAGTATGAATCGACAAGTTTGGTTATACCATGATTTTTTGTATTATATGTACAAATAATATGTATATGTTGTTTGTAGTGACCGGATTTTAATACATAGTTATGTATGTGTATGTGTATACGTGTTGTTTAAATTATATGTATGCATAAGGAACCATGAAATAAATTATCCGATGAATGATGAAAGTCCTGTGTATTCCAAAATATCCGGATATCAAGGTATTTAAAAATCCATGATATGTGAACATGTATTTTAAAATTTATGTTAAATAGGGATCTCTTAGCTAATGAAGAAGTTAAGTGTGCTCAAGAGTACTGATTTTATTTGATTTCATAAAAGTATGCCACAAGTCTGCTTTCATTGGAAGGTGCTTTACATTAAAATATTAAATCTCTTGTCATGATAACTTCTTAAATGTCTTATACATGCTTGAAGTATTATACTTACATTATAATGCCATAAAATTCGAAATGGAATGGTGTATAAAATATTTGATTAATAAATATGTATAAAACAAATATTAATTGTTATATAATCTGGCTGTGACCATATTGTATCCACCATCTTACCTTTAAAACAACCTGTATATTCAAAATTGATTACTACATCACTGATTGTTTGAGTGTATATGTATTTATTTTCTCGGTCAGCCATAAATTTGGAAATGTATATAATATATGCTTAATAAGTATGTATAAAACATGTAAAATCGTATATTCATTCAACCTCTAATATATGTGACTATCTATAAATAAAAGAATCAATAATTTCATCTGTTCTTTTATTTAAAATATTGTACATTAAAAATATATTTATTCTATAAAGTTACATAAATAACAATTTCTTCGAGCTGGGGTCCAACCATCCAGATGATTGTCTTGCCAAGGTTGATTATAATGAGAGCCACAGGGTAAATACTCTCTTAGACTTGCTCGCATCTCCTGAGGAATGTAATGCCAGTGTTGCTTTAGAGATTCAGCTTTTCACCTTATTTTGGAGGATAAACAGTGGAATATTTTTAATCATCGTCTTATCCACCTCATCCAATAATCCAAAATGTTTATCGATTTGTCTGATTGCCCGATCATCTCTATTTTTCAATATTATCCATTTTTTATATATTTATTTTGCCGATGTTTACAACTAATTTATATATTTCGATATCACTTTTAATTTTTTCTAATTCGTATATAAACCTCTTAATTCTATTGTTTAATACTACTTTCTTCAATCTTAACGCACTATGCCTGCGTCCAACATACATTGTCGACTAATGTATTTCCAACAAGTCTAGACATGTTTATACAGGTCTGTACATATTAGCTACTTGCGAAACACTTCTGATGAGCGTATATACCATATCCACCACCACTCTCGTTTGGTTCTCACTCTAATTTTCTCTCACTAAATCAGTATTAGTTTGTTTGCATTCGAGTTCGCACATATTTTAACATACTAAGATTAAAATGGAAGCTAGTAAGAACACAAAATTATATACATAAACTTATATCTATATTTTTTTTAATTCTTTTTCAGAAACTTATAATGAATTTATTGGTGATTCGCTTAAAATGATAGATGAGAATATCGTTAAGGAAAAACAGTTAATTGGTCAGTCATCATACTTCCTCAACAAATCCGGTTCGAAATGGGTGAATATCGGTCTTAGTCCAGCGGCTGGATTCGTGCCCATCATCCAGATTCGATCGCCTGCAAACTGTGTATTCTTCACATTGGACGACTGGGAGGAATTTTGTAAGACAGATGGTTGCAGTCCGAATCATCAAATTCGAACGTCAACATTTAGGAATACTACTGTCATTATATTAAGTAGTCGTAATCAACAGCTGGTATTGTCTTCGGATACCTATAGCAATTTGTTTAATTTACAACCGCTCATTAAGAGTAAATTAGAATTTTTAGTAAACAGCGATTTTATAGCATTTTACAAGATGATTTTAACCGCTTGTATAACATTAACTGGAGATTTATATACAAATGTATCAGAATTGCTTGTTGATCATTGTAATTCGTTTAACGCTTTCCTTATGATGGAAGTGCTACATATTTGTTATAATTCACTTCACTATGACTTTGAAGTTATGAAACTTGGTCATATTGTTAATTTATAATAATAAATTGTTTTTTCTTAAAAAATACATTGTTTCTTTTTTTTATTTTGTAAGATATAGAAATACATTTCAAGCCTGCAGCTATCACAGAAGCAGGCAGACGTTGAGGTTTCCCGCTGTAAAACATGTTTAGACCTGCTAGAAATACATTGAGAAGCGCGATAGCAAGTTGGGTAATTTATTCAGGAATTCTCTAGAAGCAAAGTTTATATTTTTATTGACCATCTTGATGGTCGGCCATTTTGCCTGATGTCACATTAGTTGGGTTAGTGAATGTCAGAGGGCGCCATTTTAGTTGGGTTGGTAATGATGATACATGCAATTTCTTAGTTTGGCAAATGACCGTCAGAGGGCGCCGTTTTAGTTGGGTTGGTAATGATGAAAGATGCAATTTTTTAGTTTGGCAAATGACCGTCAGAGGGCGGCATATTAGTTGGGTTGGAAGGGCGCTACATTAGTTGGGTTAGTGAATGTCAGAGGGCGCCATTTTAGTTGGGTTGGTAATGATGATACATGCAATTTTTTAGTTTGGCAAATGACCGTCAGAGGGCGCCATTTTAGTTGGGTTGGTAATGATGAAAGATGCAATTTTTAGTTTGGCAGATGACCGTTAGAGGGCGCCACCTTAGTTGGGTTAGTGGCCGTCAGAGGGCGCTATTTTAGTTGGGTTGGTAATGATGAGAGATTTAATTTTTAGTTTGGCAAATGACCGTCAGAGGGCGCCACCTTAGTTGGGTTTGTGAGCGTTAGAGGGCACCACCTTAGTTGGGTTAGTGGCCGTCAGAGGGCGCCACTTAGTTGGGTTGGTAATGATGAGAGATGCAATTTTTTAGTTTGGCAAATGACCGTCAGAGGGCGCCACCTTAGTTGGGTTTGTGAGCGTTAGAGGGCACCACATTAGTTGGGTTAGTGGCCGTCAGAGGGCGCCACTTAGTTGGGTTAGTGAGCGTTAGAGGGCGCCACTTAGTTGGGTTAGTGGCCGTCAGAGGGCGCCACTTAGTTGGGTTAGTGAGCGTTAGAGGGCGCCACCTCCAGTGACCTTTGACCCCCGCCTCCGGTGACCTTTGACCTCCGCCTCTGGTGACCTTTGACCTCCGCCTCCGGCGACCTTTGACCCCCGCCTCCGGCGACCTTTGACCTTTGACCCATGACCTTTGACCCTTGACCTTTGACCCCTTGACCTTTGACCCCTTAAACTTTGACCCCTTGACCTTTGACCCCTTGACCTTTGACCCCTTGACCTTTGACCCCTTGACCTTTGACCCCTTGACCTTTGACCCCTTGACCTCTCACCTTTGACCCTTGACCTTTGACCTCCGCCTCCGGAGGCGGGCCTAGGACCGGCGGTCTTACACTACTCAAAATGTTTATTTATGGTTTATAGAATATTTAACAGTAATATTTTATTAATCCTCTTTTAACTTTAATAACTGCACTAATTCTATCTGGCATACTGGAAATACGAGGGGCGCCTTTTATATTTTTACAATCGACCACTAGATGGTGATTTTGACAAATGTAAACACTATATTCTTAAAGTTTGACATCTGTTAATGAAACATCCGCGATAGCTTTGTAATCGAGTCAGTAGTTTGTTGACAGTGACAGTTTTAAGACAGTGAGTTTGTAAAATAATGGAGATTACTCGTGAAGGTCTTCGTTGGATGATTTTTTACGATTTTAAAAAGGGACTAACTCCACAAGAATGCATTATATCGCTTCAGTCAACTTTTGATAATGAAGCCCCATCAGAGAAAATACTTTACAATTGGTTTTCAGAATTTCGTCATGGTCGTGCCTCAGTGAGTGATGAATCACGTGAAGGTCGACCAAAATCTGTTGTGATTCCAAAAAACATCGATGCTGTGCGGAAAATGATAGAACACGATTGACATGTGCCTTATAGTGACATAAGAGACATCTTTTGGCATATCGCAGACTGCGGTACATTCGATTTACATTTATTTGTAAAAAAAATATGTTACATATGGATTCCACTTAAATTGACTGAAGCACAGAAAGCAGCTCGTGTCAATTGGTGTAAAGAAATGAACAAAAATTCGACGTAGGAAGCGCAAAATCCGTGTACAACATCGTCACAGGTGACGAAACATGAATATATGCGTATCAGCCGGAATCCAAGCAACAATCTACTGTATGGGTGTTCCAAGATCAATCGAAACACACAAAAGTTGTTCGTGCACGAGCACTTCCAAGAAAATGATCGCTTGTTTCTTCGGCTGTACAGGACACATGGCAGCAATTCTCTTAAAGGATCGAAGAACTGTTAACGCTGAATGGTATACAGTAATTTGTTTGCCAAAAGTTATAGACGAAATCAGGAAGAACAACTGAAAATTTTGTGTTAGTCTTCATCACGACAATGCGAATTCCCATACAGCACTCTATCAATTGACTATTTGAAGGAGAAAAGTGTTGAAATAATGGCTCATTGCCCATATTCACCCGACTTGTCGCCGAACGATTTCTTTTTGTTCCCAACTGTGAAACAAAAAATGCGTGGACAGCGATTTTCAACATCTCAAGACGCAGTCGAAGTTTTTGAAAACCTTATTTCTGAGATACTACCTTGAGAGTGGAAAAAATGTTTTGAGAACTGGTTCGTAAAAATATAAAAGGTGCCCCTCATACAAGAGATACTTATCACTGATACAAAATGTTTATTTATGCTTTATAGAATATTTTACACTAAAATTTTATTAATCCTCTTTTGACTTTAATAACTGCACTAATACTAACTGGCATACTGGAAATACAAGTTTTTACCAGTTTTTTGCAGTTTTACGTAATTTTGCTAGTGTCGCTGAATATTATGCTTCAGAGTTGCTACTGTTGGGTTTCGAAGTGAGTACGTTAAGTTTTTAAACCTGCGCCATACATTTTCAATCGGATTTAGATCGGGTGAGTTTCCGGGCCTTATATTCTTGAAATAGATTTTATACTGATTTCGCTCTAAGGCATGCTGCATTGAGGTATATGGTCCTTCTTCTTCATTTAGTGAGTGTAGAAAAACAAAAATATAGTCCCAACAAACTTTTTATATTGTACTTGATTCATGGTGCCTTCCACAAAATACAGATGTCCTGTACCGTTCGCGATTACGCATGACCACATCATAACTGATGGTGGGTGTTCACTATAACGTTCTTTGGTATTTGTCTGACGAAATTAACATTCTCCGACATTGCTGCAAGTCGGGATTCATTGTTGAAGATAACCTGTTGCAAAGAGAATATGACTTGTAAAAATGAAATTTATTATAAAAATTGACACTTTCAAGAACCGATTTATGAATGACAAACTTAGACACCAGTAACACTTATGTGCAATGTTGCCTATTGCAGGCGTGCATTTTTCATTTTTGGTGTCAATCGAAGCTTATTGGCTGGTCTGCGACATTTGATTCCGGTAGCGTGTACAATCGTGATCGCATCGTGCGCTCAAGTATTTTTAAATTATGCACTTTTAATTTATTTGGCAGCTTTTTACCAGAAGATTGTTTATTTTCGAGTGATATTTTTATCATTAGCCGGTACCATGGCAATTACTGAGACTACTCCATGTTGACAGAATATTTCCTCCAATTAATACGGCAATTTGATCGACTGTGTGTCGAGAAATATTTTGCATTATTGCAATTTGTAGGAACCACCAATACATGCCTGTTTTTAATAAAGTTTCCATTTTAATTTTACCCGTGCTGCAATATTACAATAAATTACGAAGCTTAAAAATTTACAAAAAAAAAATTAAGTAAAATAAAATTCACAATATGATCTTAATACACCTTAACACACTGCTTAACACGAGCACATACAAATTTTAACTAAAACTGGATATTACCCGTTGTATTTTCATATCTGCGTTTGACCCTAATAGTTGCTACCTGTCTCAATAAAGGGTTTTTACCAATAATATAATGCTTGTTTTTTTCTAGAAATAGATCTTCTTTGAACAATTAAATCCGTTTTAAATGCAAAAATTCAAAGATAAGAATATATGAAGAGCTTTTAAGGGGTCACCGAAATTGATTGTCATGGCCGCTTCCGTGATTTTGCGATGTTCAAATTACGAATTTCTCATTGGCGTGCTGTTATATTTTTTAGGTGTCCTTACATATTAAAAAAATGAGGTGTGCCCACCACACGACTTTCTTATACCTATGAGCTTTTCAAATTATAGAATTTTAAGAATTATTTTATACAAAAATTATTTAAAATCTTATTCTAAGTACTTCTATTCTCTTAATAAATCTCTATAGAATGCATACTTTGCAAGATATTATCAAAAAAGTGCTACTCGCTAAGGGTAAAAGTTCTACTTCCGGTCCCAATTTTGAAATTTAATATATACAAAAAATATTGCAAATCCAGTTCTAAATACTTTTGTACTCTTGATAAATATATATAGAATCCATAACTTGCGACATATTTGCAAAAAATCGCTATTCGATAAGAGTAAAAGTGATACTTCCGGTCTGAATTTTGAAATTTTTTTTATACAAAAGATATTGAAAATTATGTTTTAAATACTTTTATACTCGTAACGTACTTGTCTAAAAAGCATGACTTGCGAAATATTCGGAAAAAACTGATTTTCGATAAGAGTAAAAGACCTACTTCCGGTAGGAATTTCGAAAAACTTTATAAATAAAATTATTCTCAATTTTAATTTTAAGTACATATGAATTCTTTATAAATTTGTTTAAACTTAGTAGTTTAATATTGGCAAAATTCGATTTTTTCATTGAAGTAAACTGCTACTTCCGGTATACCGATTTTACTGAAAAACTATTCAGATCTCAAGAGGGAGATTATACAAAATTTGGAATTGATATCTCCAGCGGTTTGACTGCTATCGTGGTCACAGACACACAGACAGACAGACACACAGACATTTTTTTAAAACCACTTTTTCGGTATCGGAGAACCTCACCTCCTACGTATAAGAAAGTAAAAAATATTGTTGTGTCATATGTATCATCTAATGTAATGTATGAATTAATAATATAATTAATAATTATTAATAATTAATTTAATTTATATAAGGAAATTACAGTTATCATTCTTCTTAGGAATTATAAGCACGGCCTTTTTGTAGAATGTCTGAAGTGGGACTACATTCAACAGTGTTTGAAGTTTCTAAAAATTATCTTGCTTTTTCCATTTATTAAAATCGAATGAAAAGTTTGGGAAGTATAGCCTAACCGTAAAATACAGAATACGGTACATTGGAAATTATCTTACACAAATATAGAATGAAAGCAGTTCCCAAAAATGAATTTTTCATGATACAAATAATGCATTCGTAAGTGTAATATGAAATATATGTTGTGTGACATATCTTTCAGTGCTTACCTAAACTCTTAAAAATGCAACACTGGCATATTAACTCCTCAGGTAATGTTTGATTTTTTTTTTATTATTATAACAATAATTTCTAACGAAGTTTAATAACTGTACTTTTTATTTTATAATGCAATTACCTGTCAATGTAAAAGCCAAAGTATTAAAAAAAGTTCTTATTGCCTTTTGAGAAGAGCATTGTGCATTTAAGACATCATGATATCTCTTTTAAGAAATTGAATAGAAGTTTTAATATTTTCATGTACCTGAAGTCATTAAAACTGAGGCAATCTCTAGAAAATGAATATACATTATGGACCTATGATAATATAAATTATTAATATTTATAGAATATATTTTTGTTTTTATACATTTCATTGTATATAATCGTTTCTGTTTTTAAAGTTGATCTTTTTAGAATACTTCTTTTTTTTTGTATCTCTCCAATACAAATTTCTCTTCTATATACAATTATGATTATATCTTATATACAAATATGAATACAATTGGAGGTTATATATTTACACTATGTACAACAAATAAAGCAATCGTGATTGATAACATATAGACACAGCTGACACTACCAACCACAACAAAATTTAAGGAATTCTACTTGAAATACGTAAACACGCATGTGCGAACTTTTAGTCAGAGTTAAAACACCTAATTTTTGTGATAGTTTGGACATCATATACAACTGGAGATTGGAGATTTGTATTACGCCGAACACCAAACTGGTAGTTGGAAACTAATCGAATTTGTGATTATAGTCTCCGAACATCCATCAAAAAGTTCTCATGCGTCGCTCAGTTTCTGATAGTTACCAATTACTCTGGGAACAAACCTTATATAAGTTAGACAAATGTTATATTATTTGCGATGTAGTTCAAATACACAGGTGACACATTTTTTATAGAAAATTTGAATTTATTCTGTGACCACATTCTAGATGTTTATTTTGCCTATTAGGATGATTGTGAATATATTATATTGTAATCATAATTTCAAAATAAAGGCAAATTAAAAATTAGCAATATTTTTAAATAAAATATATATGTGTCATTACTTATAAACTGCTGTGTGCCCTAGATATCTGTGTTGTTGGTTATTTACCTGGTAATTAAAACACTGAAACATTTATTAAAATACATTATTTATTTGTTTTTTTTATGTATGTAAATATTTGCGACTATTAAATAATAATGTATTGTATCATGTCAATAAATTAATATTTAAGATGTGACTACACACTTTATTTTAAATTAATAATTAGTATAGCAAAATAAAGTTTAAATTCTACTAACGCTAACCAGTACTTCTTAAAGCAACCTGTATTTCAATTTTCATAACATAAGTTTTCTAATACATGTTTATTAGTATTACACAAATTTAATTTTGGTCAAAATTTATATGAATACGTAAAGCACAAATTAAAAGAGCAGCAAAAAAACGTACCTACTGTTATAAGAAGAAAAGGACAAGTATTGGAACATAAGATATTATTTTTTAGAAATGTCCAAAAAGAAATTAAAATAATTAAAATTTAGTTTCTACTTGATCACTAATTTCTTGTTATGGTGTGTTAAGGTGAGGGATCAGCTTTCGAACTTTAGGTGTTTGGAGGCTGGTGTGTCGCAGGGCTCTATTCTCGGTCCGTTACTGTTTAGTATTTACACTTGCAATATAATGAGCTGTTTACGTACCTGCAAGTATCACATGTATGCCGACGACTCTCAGATATATCACAGGTTTAGGCGGGATGACCTTCTTGAGGCGGTTGCTGCTCTTAATACCGATTTGGATTCACTGCTTAATCATTCCCGTGGACATTCACTGCATCTGAATTCTTCAAACACACTTGTGATGGTTTTCGGCAACATTTCTGTTGAACTTAGACAATCAATTCGACTGTTGGTTGATGGAGAGACTCTTAAACTTGTTGATGGATGTCGCAGTCTAGGGGTTTTTATAGACACCTCGCTACGGTTCAGGACTCATGTTGCTAATTGCATACAAAAAGCGTATGCTGCATTGCGAATGATGTATCCGCATAGATCATACTTGAGCTACAGTACAAAGACTTCGCTCTGTCAGTCTTTGGTCTTGTCTCAGTTCTCATTTTGCTTACCTATGATCTGGCCGTGCTTGGATGCTCTCACTAAGAGGCGAGTCCAGGGGGTGCAGAATTCCTGTCTGCGTTTCATATTCGGAATTCGCAAATTTTCTCCAATATCGCATAAGTTGTCTGACGTTGGGTGGTTAAATATGGAAAATAGATATAGATTTATTGGCAGTGTTTTCTACCATAAGGTTATTACCTTGAATAAACCAGCATATTTAACTTTTAAAATTAAATATAGGACTGATGTGCACAATATTAATGTCAGATTTAAAAACATCATTTCTGTTCCATTGCATAGAACCGCTTATTTCGATATCTAAGCTGTATAATTCCGTTCCTGGTGGATTGAAGTCTCTGCCCGTGACTGTCTCTAGGCGAAGTATGTTTAAATATTTATATTCAGGGCAGGCAGTCAGTTGACCTTGCTTATTGGTGTAACTGCATTCGGACGCATATGCACGGTTTTACTTTTATTTTAGCTACCACGTTTTTTTTTCTTTTCGATTTATTGTATTACACAATCTTCTGAGTCTTGCCGATACCTACTCGTAGATACCTGGGTGCACTTTTGTCATCTAGTTCATAGATTATATATATGTGTGAGTTATATTATTATTATTAGTAAAGATACATGTATGGTGTGTGCTTTGTTTATCTGATGAGGGGGGCAATGGTAGAACAAGCATAGCTTGAATTGCCTCCCTTTTCCATCATCTTTCACTTATTCAATTTATTGTAAGTTTCTTTTTTTTTTTTTTTGGTTACCTTTTAGGTTGTAATTTTGATGGAAATAAACACTATTATTATTATTATTATTATTATTATTTCAATAAACTGTTATAATCTGCTTCCTTTGTTTATAACTTTATTTCAACACAAAATGGAGAAAAACCTGTGATTTGATTGATTGTTTATTATGTTACTCATTTTCTTTTTTATAATAGTAAGGCTTTCCAGGCTCCACCTTTTCTTTTGTATTTGTTAAAGATGTATTTAATTTGTTTTTGTATAGTGTAAAAGTGTACAAAAGTGCCTATTAGCTAGAAAGTATCTACTCCCTGCTTGATGTTTTCAAAATGCATATAAATATTTTATGGAAGCATTCTTCACCGTTAAGCACAAAGGAACTAAAAATTGTACGCTTCGTTCACTTTTAAATATATATAGGACACTAAACTTTCATTAAAGTAATTAAAATATTCCATTTGATTTCCCATATTTCAAAGCAATAACATGTGGATCCTGTCTTTCATTTTCTTGTTTTTATGCCGGATGATAATACTATAATAAACATATTTTCTAAAGGTTTCCACAACATTATAATATTGCGCTTGGATTAGCTACCTCTGTCTGTTTGTCAAAAACAGATTGTTATTCCGTGAGATCAAATTCTGTCGTAATTAATTTCATTAAGCATCGGCATGTGCTTGAACACATAATTTTACGGAGAATTTCCATTTTCCTTGTTCATTTCGTTGGCCATTGTGAAAGGAAACGATACTATTAAACTTAATTTAAATATTTCTCAACAATATTAAGTCCAATTATTTGAATGTAAATACGAGGGACAAGTTGAAATTATTGAGAATAAATAAAAAACACGGTTAACATTTTCTAGGATTTTATTTTAAATATGCTCAAAGTAATTCCCTTCAGCAGTGATACACTTGACCATTCTTTCTTCCCACTGTTTAAAAGTATCCAACCAATCTTCTTTCGGAACACCTTCAAAATATGCGTGAACTGCAGTATCAATCTGTTCTTCCGAAGAAAACCGTCTACTTTGTAAATTGCGTTTAAGCCCAAAAAATAGCCACAGGTTACACATTGCTAAATCAGGTGAGTACGGCGGATGTTCTATTACTTTTATATTTTTTACCACCAAAGATTGGAGTGTTAAAACTGCCGTACCATGTGGGACGATCTATTATCATGGTGAAACATAATTCCTTTGCCTGGAACTCTATTGAACACTTCAGGCAAACATTTTTTAGGGTGCCACTTAGCTTAACTGTCTTTTGTCCATGTAGCTTAATTGAATTTACTAAGCCCGTACACTCCTGAAGAATACCACATACATCACCTTTTTCATAGCTTGCTGCTTCTTAGTCATTGTAGGAGTTTCCTCATCTTCTTGAACCCATACACGGCTCTCTTAGCGGATAAGATATTCGAAAGAAGGAATGTAAGTTTCATCACCTGTCAATAATTTGGAAAAAAAATTGGTACCCGCCATTATTTAAGAAATTTGAAGTTTTATGGTATATTCTCACACGCTGTGCTTTTTGGAAGTCAGAAAGGTGATCCGGCACAAAAGGACTTACCACTTTTTTAAATGCAGATGATCGTGTATGATTGTTTTAACAGCTGAGGATGCAGTCTTGAGTTGATTTGAGTTGACTTTAATACCCCATAAGTGCTTTATTGTCCTCTTCAAATATGCAGCAGCAATATTATGTCGGTAGCAGTTGTAGGAGGACGCCCTGCTTCCTTTTGATGCTGAACAGAATCCCTTTCGCTTTCAAATTCCTTATACCATCGGTAAATTTTAGCCAAGAAAGGTGTTTGATACTAGAAACTGAATCTAAATTCTCTTTGCACTCGTAAGAGCTTAAACCTCTTTTAAAATGATAGTAAATTATGATTCGAAAGTACTCTCTGGTTAATTCCATTTACTTTTACTTTTAAAATAAGTAGCTGATCTATAACAAACGTAACATAAACAACTAAACGTGAAATGACAGATAAAGAGTTGTTCTAAATAAGCACTGTATGATTGTGTTTCACAATCTACTAGATTTTCTTATTCTAAATAAATTCAGCTTATTTCTCGTATGTACTTGCAGTTTGAAAAATGCATGATCACTTATAACCATACTTATCACCAATCTAACGCTGATATCTCAGGAAATAGCAAAGAACCTGGATGAGGGTGTCCCGTTGGATGTAATTTATACGGACTTCTCACGTGCGTTTGATTCGATTGATCACCACATTTTATTGGAGAAACTGAGTTTTTTTGGTATTGGCGAGTCATTTCTTGGTTTTCTGCGTTCTTATTTACTCGGTAGAGTGAACTACGTTTATTTTAATGGATACAGATCTCGTCCTTTTCTCTCTACATCTGGTGTGCCCCAAGGATCGAATTTGGGTCCACTCCTATTTAATATCTATATTGACGACCTCATTAAGTTGATTACTTGTCCCGTGTTGGCTTACGCAGATGATATTAAATTATACAATACCATACGCTCTTCGTCTGACATTACACTTCTGCAGGACAATCTTAATAACGTAGAGCAATGGTGTCTGCGCAATAATCTTCACTTGAATACTGATAAGTGTTTTGTTGTGTCATTCTCAAGGAAGATCTGTAGGGTTGAATCCCAATACGTGATTGATAATGTCAGCATTTCCCGACGGTCAACAATTAAAGATTTGGGTGTAACATTCTATGAGAAATTTATACTTTCCAACCATGTGCTATTTATCACGAGTGCAGCCTATAAGTCCCTCGGTTTTATTATTCGGATCTGCAGGGATTTTCATAATATTGATGCAATTAAGACTCTGTACTTTACTTATGTTGTATCCAAGCTCGAGTACGCAGTTAATGCTTGGTATCCCCTCTACGGTGTGCGGATTGACCTCATAGAACGTGTCCAGCGTAAATGTTTGAAGTACCTCTCATATAGGAGCGACGGGCACTATTCTGCGCGTGCTGTTGATTATGGTGAATTGTTGGAGGCGCACGGCTTCATTTCGTTAGGAGAAAGAAGAAAAAGCATAAGTATGTCCTTTGCACTGAACGTCCTCACAAATAGTATCGACTCACCCGACCTTCTCTCCGACATGGATCTCCATGTACCGCGTCTCCATTCAAGGCATCACCGGCTCCTCTGGGTCCCGACGGTTCGGACAAATGTTTTATGGAGGGCGCCTCTGGTACACGCAGCGAGAAATTTCAATTTTTTTAATGTAGATTTGCCTCAGCTTCTATGCATTTGTACTTATAATAGTTAATTTTGTACCCTTTGTGGATGTTAATCTGTTGGGTATTTAATAAATATTATTATTATTATTATAACAATGATATAGAAAATAAGAAATATGGTAGCGAACCCATTGATAAATTTGAACTATAAATGATGACAAATATTTAACGATTTATCTAAAACGCTAATTTCACATTGAAAAGTGAAAGTAGATATTGATGTCAAGCTCACGTAAAATAGAATAAGATCATGTCAACCAATCTCGATCTTTAATGCGATGCTTTAATTCAATTGCTAGAAACTGTACATTTTTCATTAATTTGATGATTAGACCTTATCCTAGTAAGAAATAGGCACAAGTAATCTCCCATTTTAAACTTTATTGCAGCTAGATTCACCTCCGTGGGAACTCATCAGCGATAACGCCAAAGATTTAATTAGACAGATGCTGAAAGTGGATCCCAAAGACAGACTAACGATACAAGACGTTCTAACTCACACGTGGTTAAGAGTATGTATTTCCAGAAAGTACCAATAATACTTAAAAAAAATATTCACGCACACACACATTTATTTTTGAATACAACTTTACTATTTTTCACATCTCTCCCACAACAGGACAGAGAGAAAGGTCTGAAATATCATCTGACTGACACCGTGGAGGAACTGAAAAAATTCAACGCTTGTCGGAAACTGAAATCAGTGATCTCGTGTGCCGCGAATTCTAGTAAATGGTATCCGTACGACGAATCGAACGTAGACAGCTACTCGGACTTCGGGGACGACGAAGTTTCTTCTTGTGGTGAGTGCACTTTTCTTTGAGCTTTTTTTTGCACTTTTATATACACGTTCTCCTCTCGACGGTCTGAAAGATTTACGCTGTTCTTTATTAGATCACGCTCGAACTCGAGACTGTAATTCACAATCAGTAACGGTAGAGGTCTCTGCGGTTTATTTTTTTTCTTTTACGATTCCGCGTACCAAAAGTTGATAACTTATATTACTTAGGGCGTGCCTTGTGATGCATCTTTAATTGTGGCGCGTTTTGTTTAGAACTAGCGGGAACGATATACACAGGTTTGTCAGGACATTGTAAATGTTATACTTGGTATTATGTTGGTTAAATAAAATGCAAAAGGAAAATGGCAACTTAGTTGCCGAAATACGTATTTAGATTTTTTGATATATATTTTTTGTGGTAAGGGATTTTCCTTTTGCATTTTATTTCACATTTTTTAGCCACAGTCTCCACCCATTATTGGATTATGTTGGTTGTTAAAATTGTTTATTAAAGGTTGTACAGGGTGTTTCATCGGTTGGGGTATCGCGAATTAAAGTGCCTAAATATAAAAATGTCGACTTCAAATTTTAACCACTTATAGAACTTTTAAACCGCTACCAGTAGGTTAGGTTGTTTTTGATAATATTATTTTATTTAATGCGTAAATAAAAAAAAACCTTCGTTCAAAAAATCAAAAGTACTCAGATTTTATTGAAATTCAGGTGTTAAAAAGATATGTCTATAAAATCAACTATGCAATTGAAAAAAAAATTAAAACTTAATCAATTATTGAATATTTTACAATAATTTCAAAATTAAAGGCAAGACGTTGAAGAATTTATGGGTTTTTTATTACAGTGTTGTGTGTTGAGTTTATAAGCGATTCAAGGTAAGAAAGTTAATATAAATTAGGAAAAATTAGGTATTACCCAGCTTTTTTTGGCGCTAGCTGTAAATTCCACTAATTCAGATCAACATGACACTGTCACTGTGCGGATGTCAAGTGAATGGGTAATACCAGGTAGTAGAAAGTAAATATTTATAACAAATGTTCAAAATGGTGACCTTCTTGCTGCACACACAGTTCTAACCGACGCGTGAAGGAATTAAGAACTGTAGCGCCTCTGTTTAGCTGGTTAAGGCGTTCAAACGCATTTGTTATTCTTGCCCTCATATCCTCGGCGGTAGTTGGCGGTTGTTGGTACACCATCTCCTTCACAGCCCCCCATGAGAAAAAATCCATCGGTGTTAAGTCGGGTGATCTGGCTGGCCATGGAACTGGCCCACCACGTCCGATCCAGCGTGCAGGGAACTGATTATCCATAACCTGACGAGCCCTTAGTGCGTAGTGCGGAGGAGCCCCATCTTGCTGCAGCCACAAGTGTTGGCGAACATTTAACGGCACATTTTCTAATAAATTGTAAAGATCATTTTCCAGAAAATTTGCGTAAAGCTCGCCGTTTAAATGCTGGTCAAAAAAGAAGGGGCCGATTAAATGGTTATCAATGATTCCCCCCCAAACATTGACCGTCCACCTATTCTGAATGCGTTCTTCACGCATCCAATGAGGGTTCACTGGTGCCCAATAGTGTATGTTATGTCTGTTGACATGTCCACTGCTTCTAAAAGAGCATTCGTCAGTAAACAAAACATGTCTAAAAAAGTGCTCATTTTCTTCTAATTGTCTTTGTGCCCATTCACAAAATGCAACTCGATTTGCAAAATCATCCCCGTGAAGTTCTTGGTGAAGCTCGATATGATATGGGTGGTAAGTGTGTTTGTTGATTATCCGCCACACCGATGTCTTGCCGATTCCAGTCGCAACACTGATTTCTTTAGTGCTTATCTGAGGGTTATTGTCCACCATATTTAAAACAATTGATTGATTCAGTTCATTGGTGACAGGTGGATTATTCACACTTCGATTTTTTGACGCAAGTGATCCCGTTTGCCTCAAGTTATCCACTAACCTTTTGAAAGTTCGACTTTCTGGGTGGATCCTATCCGGAAAACGTTCCGCATAAATCTGCTCAGCAACCGCGGCATTTTGTAGAGCTTCCCCATAAACAAGTATCATGTCAACTTTTTCGTCGGCAGAGAAAGTGAACGGCATTTTGAAAACAGAAAACACTAGCAAAACACAGCTTAAACAAATGAAGTTGACTCCGTGAAAATAGAATCACAACTAACATCACAAAGTACCTAAATGTAAGTTCAGAATGCCCTTGGAAACGCTTCCCGATTAGTAGAACTACAAAAACAACTGAAGGCTTCAGGGTTGAATATTATCCGTCATAAATTTTTATTTATTATCCGTCATAAATTTAAAAGGACTACCTGTTTGCGGACAGCACAATTAGAAAGTTAAGTACCATAAATCTGTCGTAAGAAAAACGACATTATTTAATATTGACTTTATTTGACAAACGGTTTCGTTTATAAAAATTCTGATTGTGAAGTTAATATGGGTGATATTTCCACGTATCACCATTCAAATTTGAACATTTTTTGAGCACTTTTAATTTTTGATAATACGTTTTTTTTAAATTTACGCATTAATTAAAATAATATTATCAAAAACAACCTAACCTGCTGGTAGCGGTTTAAAAGCTCTATAAGTGGTTAAAATTTGAAGTCGATATTTTTATATTTAGGCACTTTAATTCGCGATACCCCAACCGATGAAACACCCTGTATAGTGAACAATGATTAATTAACGCGAACATTAAACGCGCATAGTTACTTATCAAAGGTCCAGGATACAGTGTTGTAAAAAAAAGTATTAAGAAACACAGGAGAGTTGTCTTTAAAGGTTTTATTTAATGAAATAAATAACGAATTGAAAATAAATACGATAAAAACTAAAGCAGTTTTATTTTAAGGCAGGTAATAATATGGGAACCGTAAATAAACAGGGATTATCTACAAGTCGGTTCAAAAGTAAGGATTTAAGTTAAAAATCAAAGATATCGAACGGTACGTGCGTATACTTGTGTGTGTATGGATCCGCACAGATTCACAGATACATCGGTCGGGCGCCGATAAAAGGTCACGTAGAAATCGCGAAACTACTAGGGGTAGTCAGATGCTAAGTGAGACGTGAGAGTAGTAGTGAGAGATGGCGAAGTAGTGACCGCGTCAACAAACTGGGGACTTTCTAAAGAATTCTGAGGAATAGGGAAGTTGACAGTTAATTTTTTGACCAATAGAAAAAAAAAACGCGACCAAAATATGGAAATATTGAAAATTGTAAAACGTATACGAAATGTCTAAAACTGATGTTGGTGAACCATTAGTAGCCGCTTCTTCGATTGCTCTTTTGTGTTTTAAATAAAAGAAAAAACATTAGTGGAAGGATTTTCTAGTACTGTTACAAATTGTGTATGTAACTGTTTTTTCTTTTTCAAAATTGAGCCAATAGTTTTTGAGTTATTATTTTTTTTTGGAATTTTTTTACGAAAACACGTGTTGAAAAAAAAATTTTTTCATGGTTTTTAAAAGTGAAAACATTAACTTTGCTGGTGCTTATAGGCAAGAAAATTCTGCATCAGTTGGTATAAGTTGCACTCTATAATACCTCAATAAACTTTATTTTTTCAAAGGCTACTTCCTGAAATTTTCACATACCAAACACTTTTTTTTGTTCCCTTTTTATTCTCTTTCGTTTTTACAATGCCCTATACCTATCTTTTGTAATTTCTGAAATAATCACTACAGGATCAATCAGCGGTCAAATAAAGAACTACGATCGCTGTTCTGTGCATCCAAATATTCGTCCAATAAAGGCTGGAAGGCTAATGACTGCCTGAGTCAACTGTTAAAGAAAGTCGGTATAAACATTTATGTGAAATTTATAAAAACATCGCTATTAGTTATCCAAATGAATTATTCCCATGAAGAGTTAATAAATATGACGTTTTGGATGAATCTGAAAGAAACTCATTGCTAGCATCAAGACTTTATGTATAGAGATCTCTGGTAGATGTCAACCGAAGCCAGAAACCTTCGAAAGTATAAAGGAACGGTTCGAGAGAACAAAAAGTATTGAATATTAAAAAATGAGGTGTAGCCACCACACGACTTTCTTATACGTATGTTTGTTTCAAAGTATAAATTTTTAAAAAAAAATTATACAAAAATTATTCATAGTCCTATTTTAAGTAATTCTGTTCTTTTAATAAATCTCTATAGAATGCATACTTTGCAAGATATTATAAAAAAAGTGCTACTTCCGGTGTGAATTTTGAAATTTCATTTATACAAAAAACATTGCAAATCTAACTCTAAATACTTTTGTACTCTTGATAAATATATACAAAATGCATAATTTACGACATATTTGCAAAAAATCTCTATTCGGTAAGAGTAAAAGTGTTTCTTCCGAGTTTTGAAATTTTTTTTATACAAAAGATATTTGAAATTAAGTACTTTTGTACTCGTAATGTACCTGCCTAGAAAGCATGACTTGCGGGAAATACGCAAAAAACTGATTTTCGATAAGAGTAAAAGACCTACTTCCGGTAGGAATTTCGAGAAATTTTTTTATCACAATTTTTCTCAAATTTAGTTTTGAGTATATTCGAATTCTTCATAAATTTGTGTGAACTTAGTAGATGACGAAATATTTGCAAAATTCGATTTTTTCACTGAACTAAATTACTACTTCCGGTCTACCGATTTTACTGAAAAACTAATCGGATCTCAAGAGGGAGACACGTAAATACAAAATTTGGAATAGATATCTACAGCGGTTTGACGGCTATCGTGGTCACACACAGAGAGAGAGACACACAGAGAGAGACACACATTTTTTAAAAACCACTTTTTTGGTGTCAGGTGACTTCAAAACGTGGATATCTGCAAAAATCTCGAGGTCGAAAATTTTCGTCATCACAATACTTCCTTATATTACGTATAAGAAAGTAAAAAGAGCGGACAAGATCAATAACTGATGAGGATCAGATGTTTGTGCTACTTGCGAGTGTAGTCGAACACCCCCATACTAGTACTACGAAAATTAGTCGTCAGTTGGATGGTAAGTCAAATTTGAGAATCCAGAATAATTAGGAAATGCTTAATTCAGCGGCAACATATTCATACACAGGGGTTAGATGAAAGAAATTTTCAGAATCTCTTACATTTTTGTCAATCGCCAGCGGATAAATTACTCTGACTTTCACAATTTTTCGTTGAAGCCACCTCCTATTAAAGTGGATACGTTCATCGTCACAATTTTCGTTCTTATAACTCATAAAAATCCTCACTTTATCGCATCTGCAAACTTTCCAAATCTTTGGGCATTAAATGTGTGGGGACGAAAAGTGGGTCGTTACATAATTGGATCTTATTTCTTCGATGAAAGTGTTAATGCAGAAGAGTATCTTCGTTTTCTACAGACGGATTTTCAAAACTTTTTGAAGACATGAAAATTAAAATCAGAAAAGCGTTTACAAGAATATTTCGAAACGTTTTACGCAACGTAACGCAAAAAACAATTAGAGGAAGTTTCATGGTTGCTTGAAACGCATATTCTAAAAATACTTTAATCAATGACGCACTTCCGGTTTCACCGGAAATGCATCGAACTTCATTTTTTTAAATGACTCACTCTATATATTTTTGGATTTTTTAGTACTGTTTTAAATTGTCTATTCAGCTGTTTTTTCCTTTTCAAAATTGGGGCAATAGTTTTTGAGTTATTAATTTTTTTTTAAAATGTTTTGACAAAAACTCGTCCAAAAAAAAACATTTTGTCATTGTCTTTAATTACATTTTTGTCAATGGGCAGCAGATAAATTAGCCTGACTTTCCAAATTTGTTGTTGTTTATCGACGAAGCTACCTTCTATTAAAATGGATACGTTAATCGTCACAATTTTCGTTATTATAACACATAAAAACCTTCACTTTAACACACCTGCAAACTTTCAAAATTGTTGGTCATTCAGTGTGTGAGGAATAGTGGGTAGTTACATAATTGGACCATATTTCTTTGATGAAAGTGTTAATGTAGAAGAGTATCTTCGTTTTCTACAGACGGATTTTCAAAACTTTTTGGAGACATGAAAATTAAAATCAAAAAAGCGTTTACAAGAATATTTCGAAACGTTTTACGCAACGTTTGTACTTCTTTGGAAAACAGAATATTGTGGTTATGTTGAACATATTCTTTAATGAACTTTGTTTTTCTTACTTTTGATTGTTGTTACGTGCTCAATAGTTTTAGGTTATTTAAATATCGTTATTTTGTTGCTAATTGTTTTCTATCAGAGTTTTGGGACATCAATTTATAAGTTTGAAAAACTACAGCCAACTCTCATGACGAGCTTCAACAATGAAAGAATAAGAGCAAGTAGGCAAATTAAACTGAAGTTAGCGGCATTGTTTCATGCACCCTTTAGTGGGTCGGCATCTTCAAATATGTCTGTAAACATAACCTTCATTTTATTTCGTTGTTAACCAACAGTGTTAAAAATGAAATACTGCAACTGGACATTGCCAGAATTAAAGAATTGAAATGCGATGCTCTTCATTTTGTAAAATTATTACGTTTGGGATAGTTGGATTTAACCATTACCTTGTTTGATAGTTGATTAATTAAAGAGGGTGTTCCATTTAAAAAAATAAATTTTTGGTATGTAAAAATTTCGGAAAGTAGGCTTTGAAAAAACACAGTTTTTTGAGGTATTGTCGAGTGCAACGTATATCAAATGATGCAGAATTTTCTTGGCTACAAGCACTACCAAAGTTAATGTTTTTACTTTAAAAAAAAATGTGAAAATGATTTTTTTTCTGTACACATGTTTTGGTTAAATACTTTCAAAAAAAAATTAATAACTCAAAAACTATTGACTCAATTTAAGAAAAGAAAACACAATTGAGCAGACAAGTTAAAGCAGTACTGGAAAATCCAAAAGCATGTAGAGTAAAACCGGAAGTGCGGTATAGCTTAAAGGATTTTTACAATATGTGCCACAAGCAACCATGAATTGTTTTCTCCTTAATTTAAAACTGAAAAGAGCAATCGAAGAAGCGGCTACTAATAACTCACCCTGTATATATATATAAATGAATGTATCTTTGTCCCGTATGTGTACTCCGATTGCGATGAGGCAGCGATAAATTGTTCTGTGCACGTGCGCGAAGGTGTTTGAATTAGTAAAACCATTTAAGTTTCTAATTTTCAGAACCGCCATGACCATTGGAATGATAGTTTGATTTAGCATCTCATCGTGACATACGTTTAAAATTTACCAAACGAATAAACGTGAGCGAAATGCTTTCATGATGACAATTATAACAGTAAAATTTCAGTTTGTGAGTGATATATGAAGTGATGTTGATTGTGAAATTCTAATTGTCGTTCGACATTAGATAATATCACAAGCGTTTTTTTTTTTGCTTTTTTTTTTCAAGTGAATTTGTAGTAGTCACAAAGCGTTACTTTCGCTCTATAATCAATTATGCCACCTATACGACACGCGATTGGTCGATCTACACCTCAGGAGCAAAAAAGTCATCACGAGCTTCAGAAACAGACGAGCAACGGGAAGCGAGATTAAAAACCAGTCGAGTATGCAGTGCCTGTTCGTCTGAAACAGTTGAGCAACGGGAAGTTAGAATGGAAATCATGCGAGTTCTTTAAGTTGCCTTGCAAGTCTTGCAACGCATGTCGGGTACAGCTAGTATTTATTATAAAAGTCACCTCTATACATTATTATACCGGGTGTCTGTTTAAGCTCGACCACCGGCCATATATCGGCAACCGTTTATCGTACAACCTAGCAGAAAAAATCTTGACATTAAAATGGACCGTGGGAATTTCAACAAAAATGTTGTTAAGTTTCCAAAATGATCGCAAGGGGGCGTAATTCTCAAGATCAATTAAAAAATCCATAATTTTTCATTAAATTCTAGATTAAAATACATTAATATTTTTACTGGCAACATTTTCAGACATTTTTATACAATTTTCATTTGAAACTTTTCCATCTAAGTCCCATACGAAGGGGAGGGTGGAGGGGTTATGTGTATGTGTGCGTACAAAAGTAGATATAATTTCGGTATGCGTCACCAGATTTTAATGTTTCTGGGCTCATTAGATAGAGAAATTTTCAAAAAATTGAAGGATATGTAGTACGAAATTGCGTGGTTGTCAAAAAAAAATAACAGGGGGCGCTGTTCTCAATTTATGTATATTACTTGTTTTTTCTTTAAAATTTTAAATGGAACGGCATATTTGTAATATCATAATATTGAGGCACATAAAAAACTGCAGAGGATGATGAAAACCGGATGTTGCTTCCTTTTACTTTCTTATACGTAGTATAAGGAAGTATTGTGATGACGAAAATTTTCGACCTCGAGATTTTTGCAGATGTCCACGTTTTGAAGTCCCCTGATACCGAAAAAGTGGTTTTAAAAAAATCTCTCTCTCTCTCTCTCTCTCTCTCTCTCTCTCTCTCTCTCTCTCTCTCTCTCTCTCTCTCTCTCTCTCTCTCTCTCTCTCTCTCTCTCTCTCTCTCTCTCTCTCTCTCTCTCTCTCTCTCTCTCTCTCTCTCTCTCTCTCTCTCGCTCTCTCTCTCTGTGTGTGTGACCACGATAGCGGTCAAACCGCTGTAGATATCAATTCCAAATTTTGTATTTACGTGTATAATCTTCCTCTTGAGATCTGATTAGTTTTTCAGTAAAATCGGTAGACCGGAAGTAGCAGTTTACTTCAGTGAAAAAATCGAATTTTGCCAATATTTCGTCAAATACTAAGTTTAAACAAATTTATAAAGAATACATATGTACTTAAAATTAAAATTGAGAACAATTTTATTTAAAAAGTTTTTCGAAATTCCTACCGGAAGTAGGTCTTTTACTCTTATCAAAAATCGGTTTTTTGCGAATATTTCGCAAGTCAAGCTTTTTAGACAGGTACGTTACGGGTGTAAAAGTATTTAGAACATAGTTTTCAATATCTTTTGTATAAAAAAAATTTCAAAATTCGGACCGGAAGTAACAGTTTTACTCTTACCGAATAGCGATTTTTTGCAAATATGTCGTAAATTATTCATTCTATATATATTTATTAAGAGTACAAAAGTATTTAGAGTTAGATTTGCAATATTTTTTGTAAACATGAAATTTCAAAATTCGGACTGGAAGTAGCACTTTTACTCTTACGAGTAGCACTTTTTTTCGAATATCTTGCAAAGTAAGCATTCTATAGAGATTTATTAAGAGAATGAAAGTACATAGAATAGGATTTTGAGTAAGTTTTGTATAAAAAAATTCTTAAAATTGTATAGCTTGAAACGTTCATACGTATAAGAAAGTCGTGTGGTGGCCACACCTCATTTTTTTTTTGATGAAAATATAGTCATACGAACACAATCCAGAAAAATAAAAAAAATTAAACATAAATTTATTTATTTATTGCGAGTAATAATTTTATTTCAATTTTAAGAGGGTCACTAGACCGTCTATAGTTCGCTTTCATGTGAATTTTCATAATACTCTCCCATAAATGTATTCATTTCAATTGTTTCACCGATTTTTTAATTAATTGCATATGTTACGTTAGATTTTCTTTTTAAATGTTTTCAAATTCTTTAGCTATTTTTAAATTTCATGTCTTGTCACTCTAGACATTAAAATAAAATAATAACAATAACAATAATAATAATAATAATAATAATAATAATAATAATAATAATAATAATATATCTTTATTAGCCAACAGACCTAATTATAGGAAAACAGCAAAAATAATTTCTATAACTCATGAACTAAGTAGACAATAACAAGATAAAAACAATATAATATAATGCATTAGTTATAAATCAAATTATTTATTCATTAGTGGCGAAAGGGTATAAAAATTGATATATAATTCATCCCCACCTATAACATGAAAGTAAGTAAAAGAACATACTATATAATAAATAAGAAAATATATTGATCAAGTAATATAAACGAAAAAAAAATATTTAAAACAGAAAGTAGAAAAAATAAAACAAAGAAAACTTCAATTTAACAAATGTTCGAAGTGTTCACCATTATTTTCAATACACATGTTTACTTGTCGATTAGTAGAGAACACAGTTACTTCAATTTCCGAGGCAGCAATTGTTGTAATCGGCTTTTTGTGATAAACTATGTCTTTTATTGTCCCATAAATAAAAATTAAGAACATCTCGGAAGACAAATAAAAACTCAATAACGTCTTCTTTCGGGATAATTTAGAAAATATTGCCGGGAAGCAAGAATGCATTTTCAAAGGATTGAAAATACACTCTGATCATGTCATAAGCTTCAACGTTAGAATATGACATTTTACGAACAAAATAATTATGTGCAGGTGTCCAAAAAGACTTAATTTGCTAAATACGTACAAAAAGTTTTACTACAAGTGTCACTAATAGGTTTACATTTCGATTTTCATGGCCCACTTTGGAAATCTCATAATATAATAATATATTCAGTATCACAGTGGTGCATGGATGTTGGAATGATGGAAATTTAAGAAAAAAGCAAACTATACACTGTTCAGTATTATTATTATTTTATTTCAATGTTGGAAAGGATAAGACATTTTATTTAAAAAATAATAGCTAGAGAATTTGAAAACATTTAAAAGGAGAATCTAACGTAACATATGCAATGAATTAAAAAGTCGGTGAGAAGATTGAAATGAATACATTTATGGAAGAGTATGATGAAAATTCAAGTGAAAACGAACTATACACTGTATAGACCCTCTTAAAATTATAATTAAATTATTACTCCCAGCAAATAAATAAATTTATATTTAAACATTTTTCTTTTTCTGGATTGTCTTCGTATGACTATATCGTCCTCAAGAAAAAAGATAGCAACTTCGGGTTTACACCATTCTTTTCAGTTTTTTATGTGCATCAATATTACGATATTAAAAATATACCGTTCCATTTAAAATTTTAAAGAAAAAACAAGTAATATACATAAATTGAGAACAGCGACCCCTGTTATTTTTTTTTTCGTAACCAAGTAATTTCATACTACATATCCTTCAATTCTTTGTAAAATCCTCTATCTAATGAGCCCATAAACATTCAAATCCGTAAGGGCAAACTGAAATTATACCTACTTTTGTACACAGACATACCCCTTCCACCCTCCTCTTCGTATGGGACTTAGATCAAAACGTTTCAAATGAAAATTGTATAAAAACGTCTAAAAATGTTGCTAGTAAAAATTTTAATCTATCTTAATCTAGAATTTAATGAAAAATTATCGAATTTTTAATTCATCTTGAGAATTGCGCCCCCTTGCGATCATTTTAGAAACTTAAAAATATTTTTGTTGAAATTTCCGGGGTCTGTTTTACTATCAAGATTTTTTCCGCCAGGTTGTACGATAAACGGTTGCCGAGATATGGCCGGTGGCCGAGCTTAAACAGACACCCGGTTTATACATATAATTATTTCTTTTTATATTATATTTATTAATAATAAAGGTTGCGTATTTATACGGAGTGCAATAACGTAAATAACACCGCCAAAACCGCGCATTGTGGGCAACCTAGCTATCGTAGCGGCCCAATCAGTTCTAAAGCCTAAACATAATTATCTACATTCTTTACATACCATATTTACAACATACTGAAAATAAAAGTAATTACGATTTATAAGTAACCATAATACGGAGTGGACTATGTTGGTAGTCATGATGCCTATGTTTACTTTTGAAAATCAATGCGAGCTAAGCCAATACCAACTACTTGTAGTACCCCTTGCGTATAGTCAAGGAACACTTCACTGCAGCATTGAATTAAAGTTTGTAAATCATCAAAAAAGCATAAATAGTTTAAAAATCGACAAACTCCTTGATAATTAATAATTGTGCCTTGTAAATACGGAAAAATAATTTAATTTCACTTAAACGAATGACAAAATATCATTGCGATATCATAGACAAACAAATGACTATATTGAATAATCATTAACTAGATAGTCCAGTGTTTTTATATTCTTATAGTCTAGAATTACTGTCATCTACGTACATCGAAGAAATGTACGGAAACAACACAGCAAATTTTAATAAATTAGGTAATTGTATTACTACGTTAGATACTAGCGTTGATTGAAGGAATACATAAAGATGCGCAACTACATAGCACTGAGCGTAGCCAAAACTGGGTCCGAGAACTATAGCGATGCCGAGTCGTTTGGGTCCGAGATTCGAAACAACCCGAGACAGCGATGATGTTTCTCGGCAAGGGGTTTGCGGGACGACTTAACGGAAAGACACGCAATTTTACTATAACGTTGCGTCTCTTCCCATACTTATCACTCAACGATACTAGTGTTTGAGTATTTTTAGAGGCGAACTATCTTATTATCACGATAATATGCATCTGGAACATAGTAAGTTGAGAAATACTGACTATGTGCATTTGTGTAGAGGTAAACCTAGACCATCTAATTAACCCAGGTGAATGGTGTAACACAGCTCTACTTCTATTTTTTTACATTACTCTTGTTATTATAGAATTCGCGTTGATATTATTTGTTAAGCGGAATTAAATGCATTTCTATGATAGATCGAGACCTTTTAATAAAACTGTACAGATAGTAGCGGCTGTTCTATGCTTAACTGTTTACATTTTCACTTTTACACAATTTTAGTTTGCATTATATCTTGTTAGTCAATGAATTTTTTAGAGAACAGCTTGCTGTCCAATTGTCATTTTGTTATTGATGTGCTATTGAATTACGTTGCCTGTACTTTTAATACTTAATACATTTCTTGTATATTCTGGCAAAGAATTTTGATATATGTACTAATTGCCTGGCTGAGATTTCGAATTACACAATACTGTGTGCATTACTAACCACTGTTGTTTTACACTATTGACATTATGGATTTGACAGTCATATAAAGGTAATACTGCACATATTGTTTTGATCTACACATATTATTTGAATTAACACACACTTTCTTAGTTGTGCCACTCTGAAGGAAACAAACAAGAGAGAAATATATACGTCTGTGGCTATGAACACATATTTTAACACCTTCATGTTTGTTTTACGCAATTCTATATTATATATCTTTGACACAGTATTATTTGTATGAAGATATTAGATTTTTGTCTGAGGTAAACCTAGAATTTCTAATTAACCCACATGAATGGTATACGACACTCTACTCCTAGTTTTTACATATCTTTTTTAATTATATAATTTGCGTCGATATTATTTGTGTAGTGCAATTAAATGAATGTCCTTGATAAATCGAGACCTTTTAATAAAAATGCATAGATAGTAGCGATATTTCTGTGCTAATTGTTCACATTTTCACTTTTACTCATTTCTCATTTGCACTATTTCTTGTGAGTGTACTGGAATGCATTTGAAATAAAGTCAACTAACGTGACAAATATCATTTGTAAAATAACAGATTAGTGTGATGCATATTTACAAAGAAGTCGTCGATGGTAATAACTTCGAAAGTAGGTTCGTATATCTAGACGCGAGTTAACTCACCGAAGGAAACTCGATTCGAATTCGTGTCGTTGCAGAATGACGCGAAAGGAAATTCGCAGAATGATCGCGCGAGCCAGTGAACGATGCGAACACTTTTAGCTCGGTGTGTCTGGGGAGAAAACTGTAATTAAATATATCGCGGGGAAAATGGAAATTATTGAGACAACCGAGCGGCGGGACTAACGATGAAATCGCATTAGAGCTTTTCCTTATATAGCGCGCGCGCCCGGTGTCATAAGAGTGGAAGGACGTTTACCCGCGTTTTCATCTTGTTTTCGAAATCGAATGGATAGGTAAATTGACGAAGGGAGAGAAAATTGTTGCGCAGAGACGGACAAGCGCGGGTAATTTGATAAAGGGGCGAAGTTTTGTATCCGACGAGCAATCGATTTGTGAAATGTATTTTGTCTGCAATGCAAGTTAAGGTCATCTTTCTTTTTGAATAATATCACTTATATGACGCGACGAATAATCTTAACTTTAATTTTTCTAAAATTTAATTAGTTATGAGAGATATTGCGCATGGATGAAAAAGCAAGATTCTAACATATTCACTGCGGCCTACGGTCTACAGTTGTCCAGCGGTAATTCTGACAGGCGGTGTTTGCCAATATCCCACTACCATGTACCTTGCTTAATGCTAGTAAAAATCTAAATTGTAAAGCATACAAACATATTTTAATCACATATTTTCAATAGTTTTTATTAAATTGTGATATTACATTAGGAAGACTATGGGCCAAAGTTAAAAGCATGCTACAGGCTGTGTCATAAAGACCCAACTATTTCAAGGTACAAAAAATAGAGAAAACAGTTGTTTTAACATTGATTATTGGTAAAGAATTGATTTGCAGAGAAACAAATTTAAATTTTTGAAAAATAACATCGTTGAGGTGACGTCCGTTGCGCAGACAACATTCTATGAATCGCAGATGTAGGTTTCTAAAAACTTTCTGAAGAAGAGGTCTGGAAATCGACGCAACTTTTTCAGTGATGTTTGTCCTCAACTCCGCTAAAGGTTATGGGGCATTGTCGTGCACGTTTGACTTAAGGTAACTCCAAAGAAAAGAATCGCATGGAGTAAGGTCTGGGCTCCCCTGGGGGTCGCCCTTCTTGAAATGACCTCTCCGGGGAACATTTCGTGTAGTGTTTCCATCGAGTTTTCTGTTGTAATGAAAGCATTCTTGAAGCTTTATTATTGTCCAAGAGCGCATTTTGCTGACATAGCCACCCATACGGTCATTTTAGGGCTATGCAATGGACGTTGGTGAAGCAAAGCTGGATTAGACTAACCCCAGAAACGACAATTTTGTCGATTCATATACCCGTCTAGGTGAAAATTTGCCTTGCCACTGAAGAACATGTTCTCGTAATTAACAAATCTCAACAAACTGTGTTGGCAAAATTCAGTCTTAAAACATACTCAGATTTATTTTGTGACTGCTCGATTTGAATTTTTTATGCCTTGAGATGCAAATCCGAACGCAATATGTGGTGTATCATCGCTCTGGATAGTCCTAAATTGAGCTCGACGTTTTCTAATGCTAAGTCGTCAACCTCGACTTAGCACAGAGTTGGAGACCAACTCAATGTTTCCTGACATTTTTGGACTTCTAGGACGTCCAGATAGTTTATCTCCCCCTGTATTTGCGGAAGTCGAAATAGACGACGCACGGGAACAACTGTTCTCGAAAAACGCGAAGAATTCGAAGAGTACGTCCTAAATGTGCAAAAAATAGGTGAAGATATACCAAACAGTAGCATATATTTGTGCGCAAAATATCTTCATCTAAATCAACAATTGTTCTTACAAAGGGGTTCCGAAAGTCAACATCAATTTTACTAAATTTTTACTACTAGCGTTATATGCAGAAGAATATTTATACAATCCAATTAAATATGTAAATGAGGGCACACCGTATTAAAAAAGCCGCACAAGAAGGAAATTTCTCAGGAAATGCAAGACGGGTAAAAAATCTTTTGCAATCGCTTTGATGGCAGCAATTTAGACACATTCGAGAGGTTTTAATTTTATTTATATAATTGAATAACAAGTGGCTGGTGATTATAAAATACAAAATACCCTACTATTTGTTCATTTTCTCTTCTGTAAGACTTGTTCTCTTTGAATTAAGTACCATCCTTGTAGATAGAAAACGTCTTTTCTACATCGCAACTGGTTATATTTACGTAATGGAAATATTTTTTATTTCAGCGTATTTAGCATACACAATTGCCACAATGTTATTAAACCTGGATTTCTATTAAAAACTGCGTCTAAGTCACTTAGAATTATTAATAGCCACATCTAATGTGGTTAATCCACTTTCTTATACGTAGTTAAGGAAGTAATGTGAAATTTTCGACATCGAGATTTTTGCAGATGTCCGCGTTTTGAAGTCCCCTGATACCAAAAAAGATGTTTTTAAAAAATGTCTGTGTGTCTCTATGTGACCACGATAACCGCTGTAGATATCAATTCCAAATTTTGTATTTACGTGTGTAATCTCCCTCTTGAGATCTGGGTAGTTTTTCAGTAAAATCGGTAGACCGGAAGTAGCGGTTTACTTCAGTGAAAAAATTAAATTTTGCCAATATTTCGTCAACTACTAAATTTAAACAAATTTATAAAGAATTCATATGTACATGAAATTAAAATTGAGAACAATTTTATTTAAAAAGTTTTTCGAAGCTGCTACCGGAAGTAGGTCTTTTACTCCTATCGAAAATCAGTTTTTTGCGAATATATCGCATGTCATGCTTTTTAGACAGGTACGTTACGGGTTTAAAAGTATTTAAAACGTAATTTTCAATATCTTTTGCATAAAAACAATTTCAAAATTCAGACCGGAATTACCACTTTTACTCTTATCGAATAGCGATTTTTTGCGAATATGTCGTAAATTATGCATTCTATATGTATTTATCAAGAATACAAAAATATTTAGTGCTAGATTTGCAATATTTTTTGATTATATGAAACTTCAAAATTCGGACCGGAAGTAACACTTTTACTCTTAGGGAGTAGTCCTTTTTTCGAATATCTTGCTAAGTATGCATTCTATAGCGATTTATTAAGAGAACAGGAGTACTTAGAATAGGATTTTGAATAATTTTTGTGTAAAAAAAATATAGTATAGTTTGAAATGCTCATACGTATAAGAAAGTCGTGTGGTGGCCACACCTCATTTTTTAATTTGAGATTCGATTTTCAAAATATGTCATTAGTTTAGGCAAATTTCCAAAGTGTTCCTGAAGGAATAACAACTGATTTTTTAAATTTGGGATTTGTGTTAGTTCCTTGCACTCAGAAATACTTCGAGCGTCGTCATTTAAACATGTAACGAAATTTTGTAAACTATCGAAATTCTCTGCATGAAAACTATTTCTGTGTATGTTTTAGCAAAGCTAAGTGACGATATTTTACAGACTTTGCAATAAATTTCGGAATCACTGACAATTAATTTTTATCTCAGAAAAAGTAACATAAACAACGTTCTGGATCTAAATAAATGATAACTAAAAATGTACGCGTATGTTATTGAAACATACATACTATATTGCGAAATATAAGGTAAATATAATAAATTTTAAGAACTCGTCACCCTTGTACCTACGCCGATGAAGAAAGGATTTTATTCATAAAATTCCTTATTTTATGGCAGTTTTTTCTCTGATTCTCGGGCGTAAACAGATGTTGTAGTTCGCCCTATGAATTAGTGCTATTCAGATATAATGTAAACAACACGCAGTTGTTTACATTATTTCTTTTCACGGTTGTGGCTCCGTGGTAGTTTAGCTCGCTCGATTCCGCTCCCTAGTTATTATAATCAATATTATCTTTTTCCATATGGCATTATTAATATTATTTTAGGCTGAAGTCAATAATAATCAGTCATAGTGTTATTTTAGGTTGTTCAGAGTTGTGTAACAAGAATTATAATCTTAGAATATTGAGTTTTGTAACTGTGGCTTTCGAAAAACTGATATATTATGACGATTTTCACAAAATATATGGAAGTGCCAATATGAATTTTTTACTAAGATAATATTTTCATATTCTGGTCAGACATAAGCTGGCTGAGATTGACTGAGATTGTATAACCCTCATTTTTAATTTGTAAATGTCAGTTACATATGTAGATACTTACTCATTTATCTACAGATAAATATCATTTTGTTACTTTTATAAATTATTTTAAACTCAATTGTAATTTTGTCGTTTTTCTTTTTCATGCTAAATATTTGCGTGTGTAGTGGAGTTAGCGTTTTTGGAAGTCAAAATTCTGACGATTGCTTCAAGTAGATGGTTTTGTTGTACATATTTCCAAAATATTATAAAGAAAAAAATTAAAACCGGAGGAGACAATTTCTCAATATTGAAATTATGACGATTGTTTCAAGTTGTTCTAGGTTTGTGTCAAACATTGTTTCAAAACATCAACACCGTATCTCATATAGACCAAAAAATATTGCCAAAAAGTTAAAGAAAGTGTGATAAATCGAAGTTTTTATTCAAGAGACCTAAGTTGTTTTATAGTATTTGAAAGAAAAAATACAGAGTGTCAGATGTAATGGAAAAAACATTTTCACGCGACCCATTTATTTTCTAAATTGACGTTGCTCCAAGTCTAGTTGTTCTAACCATATTTACAAAATTTTATGCTCATATCACTTAAATATTTCTATAGCGTAAGTTTTCAAAAATTAAAATTTTGACGAACATTAATGTTACATTTATTTTAGTAAAAATAGCAGCCGTATCTGAAAGAACTAAAAAGCTATTCTTATCTATGAATCATTGTTTTGTTTTTATTTAATATTGTCAAATTGAAATGTTATCAAAGGATACTAGAGACATCTCCAAGGTTATCCCATCTTATTCCTTGGCTACACTGCACTGACGAGAACCGACCAGTTCGAAACACGTGTCTGCAGTTGCATTTTCAGCGGCATTGCCCCATACAATTCTTTATCACATATTATATCCATTAATTTTATAAAGTAAATACTAATAAAGAAAGTGTAATAAAAATAAATAATCTGAAGAATACATGAATCAACTCAAACTTCTTACTTTGATTTTTCGTTTTCCGTATAATGAATAGTATTTATTTCACTATTCCAGATATTAAAACTAAACCCTAACATAACAATAAAATTAGAGAAGTTTTTGTTAGTAATTCAGTTCAGTATTACTCCTAAAAATTCAGTAAATTGGCATTGTCTGTTGTATGCAACAAATATTTAATATTAATTAATATATCAAAAATAAAATTGTATGAGAAGAATCAATATATTTCTATTCCGACTACCAACAAACAAACAAAGTAACTCCACTCCGCTTTCTTGATGTGTAAAGATATACGTAAAGTGTTATCTTATTCTCTATTATCTTAATGAATACATCAAAATATTACAATACCTTGTCTCAGAATATGGAGTGATTCAAATATCGTGCCAAAGTGGTATATATTTTTAAGAGATTTTATTGGTCTTTCCATAGAAAAAACAAGTACGTGTAATCAACATCTCCAAGACTCTAAGTATGATATAGATATTATTTCACTTACAATTTGTTATAAATATGTATCTATTATAGGACTGGCATCAACTGTAAATTGCATAATTAAAGATCAGAAACAGGCGAAATAACATCTCCTAAAGAAAGAATGGACAGGCATTTGAAACAACGAGAATTTGATGCATATATCAAAAAAACTATACTGTAGAAGCCGTACAGTTTTTAACTAACCTCTTGGAAGGTATAATAATAGCTGACTACTTTGATGAAATGAAATTAATTTAATTATTTTTGAAGAATGGTTTAAACAAGTATTACGCAAATTGACAAATAATTCTGTAATAGTCATGGACAATGTATTATATCATTCACGTAGAGTGGAAGGCTACCTACTTAGAATCAGAAAAAATAATGTGGGATGGATAAATGGATTATATCATAGAACCATTTGTTATTTGTGTTATGTGAATTTTTTCTCTAATTTTTATATATTTATATCTTTGAAATTGTATTTTTGAGATTTTTCATAATAACGTTTAAAAGTAGCTTACTTTTTTACATTAAATTTTAAAATCAAGCTGATAATAAACATCAATGATTTATACTTATTATTTTCATATTTAAAACAAAATTTCTTTAAAATATTTACATATGTGCGGTGAACTCTTCTCTTTTGGTTTTATATATTTGCCAACTGAATTATTAGTTTTATATGCCGTCACACTATTGGTATTTATTGGTATTTTAAAGACACTATCAAACACACTGAGGCGAGAGGAACAAAAAGAACTGATTTATATTTTTCTTTCACTTAAAATACTTCTGGAAATTTCAATATGATAACTATTGGTGACTCATGGGGATTCTCAACGTAGGCTATCAACGAAGAAGTAAAATCTAGTTTAGAGTTTAATGAAATAGGATCTGCCCTACTTTGAGTAGATTTTACATATATATCCAAAAATGTTCTCTTGAACAGTAATTAGATTAATATAAATTCTTTACGCTGATTAGAAAAAATAATAAAATTTAAAATGTTAAATTATTACATCCTCAGTTGTTTAGATGGCATATCATATTGTTTACTACATTCTAAGCACGTATTCCTGGGTTCGGCGTGATATCTGAAGCACTCCATCGTAATCTCAGACAGGATATTGAAGCTAATACTTACAATAAAATGTTATATGTCGATGTTCTACTGTTTTTAAAATATAATCTTTTACTAATGAGTGTTTGAAATAACAAATACAACAATATTTCATATAAATTATTTTTGCATTAACTTTAAAAGTAGCCCATAATTTGTTATAATTTCAAAATGTGCTTATAACACACCCTTAACAATACCATCAGAAAAATCCCTAACCAGAATAAAATTAAAATAATATTTAATTGGAAATTGTAAACAGTGATGTTTCTTTTTGCAATAGGCTCTGGGTGAAACATCCTGAAAATTCAAGTGTAGATTAACTAATTTCGGATGAAATTCGATTTTAATTGAGAACATTAGAGAAAATTTAATAAAATTTTGGAGCGATTAAAGCGGAATTTTATTTGAAATTAGATAATCAAAACTTTGAATTTTCAATGTTTGGTTATTGTCGAATCCAATGGTTTTTTCCTTGTAATATGACCTTCATGTAATTTGAACGGATTTTTGTTTTTGTAGTTTTGTTTTTGTTTATTGTAAAATCTGAGGTAGCTATGCTTTTTGGGCGTTGTGTGATTAATAGTTTATTCAAGCTTTTTTTTAATATGAAAAACCGTCATAATGTTGGTTTAATTGGTTGGTTCAATTCACATCGATATTAAAATATAAATATTATGCTGGGTTTAGTGTGTTTACACGGTCAAATAAATTCATGAAGTTTTTGACCTTGAATTTATTGGAGGGTGTAAACGCTCAACTTGCCCTCAATTTTTTCTTGTCAAATAAATTCACGAATAAATTGTGGAATTAGAACCCGCTCCAATTTTTCGTCAATTTTCTAGGGAAATATAATAATAATAATAATAATAATAATAATATACTTTATTTGCCACTGATCATAAGATATGGGCCATTGTCAAAAATATACAAGTAAAGAATAATGTATAACATAAATCACAATATACAAGCAAAAAATAATATAATGGACAACAACAATGCTACCAACTCAGACACCAACAAGAAAATCCCTGACACTATAAACACAACTGTTTATTAGAAATCTTTTAAGTGTCAACCGAAACAACCTAACACTAGCAATACCCGTTATACTAGCTGGCAGCTTATTAAATACTTTAATACATATGTACTCTGGGCTTTTCTCATACAGTGATAGTCTGTGTAGGGGAACACTCAAAGCATTAGTATTTCTTGTGTTGTAATACGTATTTATATCCCCATTCCGTACAAACTGAGCACGATGATTAAAAACATACATTGCACACTCATACAAGAATAATGACGGCAAAGACAAAAGGTTATTCCGCTTAAATATCGGTGCACAGGAATCAGTTCTATTCAGTGAAAATATCGTTCTCAGTATCCGCTTCTGTAGGACAAAACATCGGGTAGAAAAGGCAGACATGCCCCAGAAGATTATGCCATATCTTAATCGTGACAACACATGTGCATGATAGAATGTAAGTAATACTTCAGTATCAACACACGCTTTCAGTTTATAAATCGCATAATTCAACGAACACAGTTTCGAACAAAGAGAGGCTATGTGGCATTCCCACGTTAACAAGTTATCAATAGTACAACCCAGAAATTTAGTACTGGATCCATTAGATATAGACTTTGAATTCAGCCTTACCAACAATGAGTGGTCAGGCTCACGTCTAGAAGATGAAAATGATATAAGGTTAGTTTTCGAGTGGTTTAACTTTAATCCATTACAACCACACCACTCCAACATGTTAGTAGTGTAAATATTGCCAATGTCCGTTGTTTCATCAACGTTATTACCCGATATTAAAACAGTTGTGTCATCCGCAAATTGATAAATGTCGTTGATATTAAAGCCAGTATGCAGATCATTAACATAGACCAAAAACAACAGCGGACCCAAAACTGATCCCTGTGGAACTCCCTGTACAATATTTGATGGTGACGAACATGCTGACGAATTAAAATTATTTATCTTAACGATCTGTTTTCGATTATTTAAATAAGATTGAAACCATTGAAGAGCAACGCCATTCACCCCATAGAGTGACAACTTCAACAAAAGCAAATCATGATTCACTCTATCGAAGGCCTGGCTTAAGTCAAAGAACAATCCAGCCACGACCTGCCCCTCATCCAATAATTTATAAACACGGTTAAAGGCTTTAAAAAGAGCGTCACAGGTAGAAGAGGAACCTGTAAAACCGAACTGGCTAGTAGACAGTAACGAATTACTCTCCAGAAACCTAGTCAATCTCGAGTACATAATCTTTTCAAATATTTTAGCAAAACAGGATAAGACGGATATCGGGCGATAGTTAGTCAGAACTTGTCTGTCCCCCTTCTTAAAAACTGGTACAACTTTAGCAATCTTCAATGCCTCAGGAAAAATACCTACTTGAAATGATTTATTAATTAGAGTGGCCAAAGGTGGGGAAATCATATGTGCAACACACCTTAAAACATTGCATGGGATCTCATCAATACCTGAAGAAGATTTGCAGGAAATAGAGACAATAATGTCATTTACCTCATATTCGTCAGTTGGATAAATAAACATACTTTGCATATTACTCATGGCAGACGAATCCAGGCTGCAGGATAGTTCATTCGAAACACCTCTATCATGCGCAACAGAAGAAAAGTGCTCACTAAAAAGACTACATAATTCATTGGAATCAACAATTACATCGTCATTGCCGTTTTTAATTATGATATTTTCCTGTTTATTACTACTAGATACTTCATTATTAATTATGTTCCAAACCGTCTTTGACTTATCTGATGAAGTAGCTATTAAATTGTCATTGAAATCCTTTTTGGCCCTTTGAACAATAGCATCATAAGAACGCTTCAAACACTTATATTGCTCCCCACCAAGCAGACCCTCCCTATTCATTCTATGCGCGAGACGTATATTTTCAGATGCCGACCTCACACCGGGAGTAACCCATGATTTGCATCTCCCCCAGGTAGAAACATTACGGACTGGAAAAGCGCTGTGAAAGTAATGTAAAAATTTGTCCATAAAATAAGAAAAGTTTAAATCTAGAGATTCATCTCTCAAAAGATCCGGCCAAGATTCGTTAGACATCAACTCAGAAAACCGAGACAATGAAGTTTTATTAAAAAATCTCCTAGCAACAGGAGGGGAAGCAGATTCGGCATCTGAAAAAGAACACAAGATCATCAGCCCGAAGTGATCAGATACATTAGTGTTAACAATGCTTGCCTCGCAAAATTCTACGTCTAAGTCGGTGGCAATATTATCAATCAAAGTCTTAGAACTAACAGTAACCCTTTAGTTTAAAATACATGCCAACTTTCGCATTGTGAACCTTCTGCCCCGTGAATATTTTTTTTATTATAAAAGATTGATAAAGTTAGTAAAATCAGTCGTATTTATAAAGAAATATTAATGTTCCAATAAATAATATGCAACTATTGCTATTCTATACAAACGTTGCAGAGGATCCACAAAAAATCGATTGTGAGAAGTGAATAATTTCACTTAACAAATAATTATTTTAATGATCATGTTCAAGTCTCACAAAAAAAGATATTTGTGATTACTACAATCAAGTACGTATAAAAATATTCGGATATGCTTTTGTATCCATCAGCAAGCTATAAGTCAATATTTTGCATATATAATCGCGTATTATTAACCCCTAGAAATATCAGATTAACAAGTTCCACGTAACCTCCAAATTGATAAATGAAAACAAAAACATTTAAAGGTTGCAAGAAAACAAATGTCACTATTTAGTATTTGATGGTTGGTACTAGTGGATGTCGTCAATAAAATATTGGATGAATGTTTGCGTTTACACGGTCCAATAAATTGATGAATAAATTCATGAATTTCTTCGTGAATAAATTCGTCATTTATTCATGAATTTATATGACTGTGTAAACACGGCATTACATCATGACAGTCAACAGACATCATTAATTTTTTAAGGTTTTTGTAAATATAAAATATGTTGTAAATACTCGTAAAAAATTAAGATAATTATGTTCAGTCCTTAAAACTAGCTAGGTACTTTACGCCACATCATGTGAGGTATCCTGTCCTGTATTAGAAATAAGTAAAATATTTTTATAATTTTCCAGGAAACTAAATCCCTGGAAAATATGCAAAATAACCAATATTTCAGTATTGCATGTCTATCTGCAGTATTTCAATCAATGTAAGTTTATTCCATATACACATCAATACTAAGCTCGAAATCTCGCTGCGTGAAATAGAGTGTATAACAAACGCATTATCATAAATCCATCATATGACACATGAAGCCATAGTTTCTTCTGATGCTTATAACAGAAAATTCAAATGTAGATTGGTATGTTTACTCGCTAGTGGATATATACGAAGTAACACGTCTTGAAGATTGACGCCTCACGTTGTCGCAAGGACTGACATTAATGGGGCATTATACCTTAACACGGTCTGGATGTAAATCAGAGGTATTGGAAGTGTGCGAAATTACAGCTTCCAAATAGCCTTGTGGAGGTAACGGATTTAGTTTGTAGCAGCGGTAAATCTAGTAAAAAAAAACGCACGTGCTTCTCGTATTTCGTTATTTTCTCTTCTCTCTATGGAATTTAGTTTGTGCATATGTGGCTATAAATATTCAAAGACGAAATGTAATTTTAGGGATTAAACATTCCTTTAAGATGCATGAGTAATTAATTAACGGGAGTGGAATTTTAAATGACATTCGAGCATTGAATTAAATATTTAACGGGAGGTCTAATATTTTAATTTCCATAATGCGTGTGGTACAAGCAATGGGATGTACTAGGTGCCAGTAGTTAAAAATATTATTTGATATAACAGAGAATATACATTTGCATAATTCATAAAATATCTTTTTTTTAATATTATTATATTTTTTTAAAGGATATGTGTTTCTGTTACAACTATTAACTTGATGTAGCACAACCATGAATTGAACACAGTAACGTAGAGTAACTTTGGACTTTCTAATGGCCTTCAAAGCTCGTGTATCGTCTCCGTAGCTTTTCCACAGTGTGGATGTCAAAAAATTCATGTTTTTAACTTTTATAGTTCAGTAAGGCGCGAGCATCAGTTGTTAGCCCAAAACGTAAGCGCCACCAAATTTGTGAGGTGACTACGTAATTGTTTTTAACCTAATTGAATAAACCGTGAAATCAGTGAAGTGTCAGTGGTTTATTCTCAAACAAACACAGATTCTTAAATAATAACATAATTTATTGCAGCAGCAGTAGAGCTGTAGACAAGGACAAATAACACTGATAAATACAAGTATTATGCAAACAATGAAAATAGCATGTGATATTATTTGATGCATATGAAATTTGAAATGAGATTGACAAAATATTATAATAAATGTATAAATAATAAGTCATCGATGATGGTAATAATTAAAGGGCGGAATATATGCACGTCAATTCAGTTAAAATATGCGCATATATATGCATCGTTTTTCTCTGAAATATGCAACAATATGCATTTATTTGTCAAAATATGCAATTATATGCCTTGAATATAACATGGAAAAATGGAAATAAAGAAACGCCGACTCTTACAAAAATTATTTATTTTAAGTAAAATTAAAAGAAAAACATAATAGGTACAATTTTCAACCTGAAATAGTATAAAATGCATTTATAACAATATATTTTTCAAAATTTTCCAATAAAAATGTTTGCCTTCTGTCTGTAAAAACATGTTTGTACAAAGAAAAAGTTCTTACAACATCTACCGATGTGATCTGGCAATATTTTAATTTGGGTAGTAAGTTATAAGGCCAAGGTATTACTTCGTTGGATGGTTTACTATCAAAAATATTTTTGACTTCCATTAAATACTTAAAGCCTTCATTCTTTCCCACAATAACTTCGAGTTTCCTTCTTACTTGATTTCCTACATCACCGGGAACTTTTTTGCATTTGTCGGAAAAAGTTTCAACAATATTAATTGATTCTCTTAAACTTATATTCCTACTTTCTAACGAAGTTATTATATCTGGTACAAAACTAAAATTAACCTTAATAAAAACAAGTTCCTTAGCTAAATTTACATTTTTGAATAATGCTTGACTTTGCACTACACACTGCGAATTGTCTTCTAAATCTAAAACTATGTCTTTAATGGCTTCAAAATGGTCTGCGTAGAATATCGCGGCCTTAATCCATGTTCCCCATCGAGTAATTACGGGCTCTGGTGGTAAACAAACTCGTGGCAATCTTAGAGGTGCTTTCAAAAACACTTTCTTTACATTTGAAATTAATTTGTTCACCAAGGGATATGCTGTTCTAATAATTTCTGCAACTCAGTTTATCCCGTGTAAAAGACAAGTGACATGTACCATATTGGGATAAAATATTTTTAAGTTTTGGCCTACTTTAACCATATACGGCGCTGCGTCAGACAAAAACACTAAAAACTTCTCTACTGGAACTGGATTTGGTAAAAAAAAATTTGATAGAGACTGCTGAATAAATCGAGTTACGGTCTCATTATTTGTTTTGTCTAACTGTTTAGAAGATATTAAATATGGTTTCCCTGGCTCATTTTCTTGAAGCCCTCCAATCATAAGATGTGCGATATATCGACCACATGAGTCTGTGCTTTCATCAACAATAATATAAAAATGTTCATCGCCCAGTGTAACTTTAATTTCTCCCATTACGGTTTCGTATACTGTTTGCACATTCTTCTTTCTAAGTGTGGATTCGTCAAGGATGTTTTGATTACAATATTTTTGCAAAAAATCTCTGAATTGTGTATTTTGCAGTTTCTTCAAAGATATATTTGCTGCGACTAAAGCTTTGCATAAGTCTTGATGAAACACCTCCTTTTCACTCTTTGGTTTGACATTTTGAAATGCGGTTTGCACACACTGCTGAACAGACACTGATTTATTTTTCTGCAACTTAGCTTTATGCATAGCTGTTTTCAAGTGTTGATCAATTTGGAACTTCTTTTCACAAACAATGATTTTGGCACAAACTGTGCAAAACACTTTATCCCCACTAAACTCCACCAAGCGGCTTTCGGCATTTTAGGCGTTTGAAATAAAATATTTTCGAAATCACTTTTTTCACACTGGAATCTATCGACAAACTAAACTATACAATATAAATATAAAAGAAGAGACCACATCTGCTCTCCATTAGGCAAGCTGATTACTTGGAAATTCCTAAACACCCAATAAATGCCGGCAATAAACCATATAATAATAAAAACTATACAATATAAATATAAAAGAATAGACCACATCTGCTCTCCATTAGGCATGCTGATTACTTGGAAATTCCTAAACACCCAATAAATGCCGGCAATAAACCATATAATAATAAAAACTATACAATATAAATATAAAAGAATAGACCACATCTGCTCTCCATTAGGCAAGCTGATTACTTGGAAATTCCTAAACAGGGTCGCACTTAATCTTTTCATAAAACGAAAAACATAAAAATATGCACACAAATTTTATTTTTGCCGAAATATGCAATTTTTTGTGAAATTTGTTAAAATATGCAAAATATGCACTTTGCATATATTCCGCCCTTTAGTAATAATAAATCTTAAAAACGTTATAGTTGTAGTTAAAACTGATAATAGATTAACATGAGAATTTGACAATTAAACATTACGTACTAGCAATGTTGAACAAACAAAAGTATCAGAGGCGGGGCACTGCTCACCCTAATTTTTTGGAGCTTGAAAAGATTTACAGGCAGTGTATTTAATTTGTAAAAGTGAACACATTAAATTTCATTGAGACACCTTGCCATAATTGTACCCGTTTGAATTATTCCATGAGATAATAGACGACTACACGCCCGGTTCGTGGTAGGGCGCGCCCGACTAGGGCTGAATTAAAAGAATGACATCACATCATTCAGTCGTTGAACTTGGCAGATAAGCAGAGAACGACACACAAGCGTAAGTGATGTCTTGACGAGTGCGTGTGGAATAAGTAGGGAGTCGATGGGCAAAGCCAGATCTGCTCGCCTTGAAGCTAGGGATGAGCAATATACGAGTGTTTCCAACGCGACTAGACACGCTCATGTTTTGTCGGCTCGTAAGTTACACATTTGCTCAAATAGAATTCAGGTTAACTGGTACGGTATCGTCAGATTTTTTAGATAAAATCATATTTATAACTTTCAAAAGTAAGGAGACACAAGAGTTTGTTTGATAAACCAAAATTGCAAAGACAATCTGGTCTTCTGATGCTAATATATTAAGAGATTCTTCAAATTGTGTTGATATTTTAAATTTTTTCAATTGACCTACAAAACGAATTTTGAAAATACATAAATTGTTATGTATTGCGTTGTTCTTCTGCCTTCTACATCGGCGTCCGTAGAAAAAGTTTTTCGACCATGAAATAACAATATCAATAACTTTAATTTTTCCTCTGCTGGCAATATATAGCTAGATCTTCATATGGTTCTTGCTGAACGGAATATATTTTCTTTAGGAAATTATTTCGACCAACATAGAGCTCCAATAAATTTTAATAGATGTAAATGATACGTTGTTCGAAATATCCCATCGACTTTACCGCCCTATCAGAAATCTCACGAGCTGCCACTGAAAATTATACATACATGATTAATTAACCAATTAATGAATTTACAACTCTAGTTTTGCAAACATAGAATTTCAAATTAAACTGAGCATATTGCTACCTAATTTTTTTTTCAATGCACAATACTAAATTGAAATTTCAGCTAATAAAAATAAACACAAACTATTATCATATATAATACAACGAGTTGTCAAAGTATGCTCGATTATTTTTGTGGTGGTTCACGAATGTTTCCTTGCGCTTGAATATTAATAGGACGAGTGCGTCAGCACGAGTCCTATTTACAAGCGCAAGGAAACAAGAGTGATAACACCGCAAAAATGATCTACCATACTTTGATTACGAATTGTATTCGAAGGACTATTCATCGAATGATTCATTCATAAATGACGAACTGAGTTTTTTAATTTTCTAAAATTAAGTAGCTATTGCGTTGGTTTCCATAGTAGTATGTTTTCAACAAACTACTGTCAATGTAGAAAATTTTCTACGATTCGAATTTAATAAGTTATTGCAAGAATAAATAGATTTCTGATATGGAAAGCAATTCAAAAAGGTTTGGTGAAAAAGGTGAAAGTGAAATTGATGCTGAAATTCATAAAACTATTCCGGAAAACACAAAGAAAACAAGAGATTATATCTGGAGCCAATTCTCAGATTTCTTGTCCGAGAAGAGGTACAAATTGGACGAATCCACACCCCCTATTGAAATTAATTTCGTATTAAAATCTTGGGCATGTAACATGAAGAAGCAAAATGGCGATGACTATAAGGAAGGAGTGGTAAAGCACATGTGGAATGTTACCGCGAAGTTGGTGCAGGAATTATATTTTGAGAAGTGGAAAATAGTAATAAACCCGTTCAACGATATTGTCTTTAAGTCAAGTAGGAATGCCAGAGACTCCATGCGACGAAAATTACAGTCGTGTTCCGAAAAAAGAAGTACAAGTGCAGCAGCTATTACTCAAGAAGAGTTTGCAAATATTGTCGGCAGTTTTCATGAAGATACCCCGAAAGGCCTCCAAAAAAAATTCTTTTTTATAGCTTCTTTGGAACTTGCTTGGCGAGGTGGAGAGGGAAATAACTGTCTCACGCACTTCTTTAAAGAAGAAATTAACAATGATGGCTCCCCTACTGGCAGGATAGAGTATAATAGCATATTTTCAAAGACTGCGCAGGGAGCATCTAAGCCACTTTCCACCAGCAAATGGCTAATTAAAAATAAAGACAATTCTGATTTATGTCCTGTGAGGTAGGTGTCAGTTTTTGATAAATTCCTCTAGGTATGTTTATGTTTATTTTTATTTAGGTTGTATCACAAGCTTATATCCAAAAGAGGAGAAAACATTAAGACGAACCGTTTGTTTCTGACTCCCAATCCTTTTTGGAACAATTCGAAATCGTCTAGTTGGTTCAAAAACTCTCCGGTTGGGATTAATGAGATGAATAAATGGGTGAAAAATTCTGCTGAAAAAGCCGGATTGGATGTTAAAAAAAGAAAAATATCCAATCACTCAATAAGATCGTCTACAGTGACAACTTTAGCAAAAGCTGGAGTCGGGGAGCATCAATTGATGAAAATTACTGGCCACGGCAATATAAATTCTATTAAAACTTACCTGCAGTTAGATGATGAACACCATGAGAGTATTATTGGTCATTTGAGAAAAAATATAACAAATGCTGGATCCACTGCTGTAGCCTCTACTTCTAATATCACCAGTTCCGTTGCACTGTCCGAAGAAAGTGAGATGAAAGGCACTTTCAGAGAAGCCTTTTTACACAACTGTAGTCATATTAATTTTTCTAATTGCAATTTTCATTTATAAAATTATAATCCATCATATAATTTTTATTATATAAGGTATTTGTACGTTATTGTTTCAAAAAATAAAAAAATTGCGACATATATCTGTCAAAAATATCCACCGATACCACTAGTGGTGATTTCAATGAAATACCCACTAGTGTAAATACGCAGCAGTATTTTTGTTGCTAGGACACAAAAATGTGATTCTTTGATTCTTATTGGTCATATTTTTACAAATGACACATGAGTTGAATAGTCCCTAGTATCAGAGACGGAACATAAGTTAGAGAAGCATCTACAGCCTAGACGACAGTGTAATACGAGATTACAGTCCTATTTTTATATGCCAGTGCTTATTCGAAAGACAACAAACACATACATAAATTAGTATTACTTTTAACAAAATTCTTATTCAACATTTATTTTAAGTATTTGTGGAGGCTATTTATTTTCAATTCTATTCTGTGAATTCTATTAAAACATTACCGAAGTTTGAGGAAGTCCCCAAGGTAACTTGGTCCGATGTACATCCCGAAATGCGGGGGACGAAAGAAACTACTGCGCTTAGGACGGGTCACGGACGGACGTTGGAATGTTTTTGCCTCACGGGCAGCCGGATGTGGAAATACCTGGTTGAGATACGATTCTTTCAGCTAGCGAAACGAAACTACATTCTCATAAAACGTTACTCTAGTTTCCCGTGAGAAAATGGGATAGTCTCATGTGTACTTGGACCTTTCTCAGACGAATAAGAACAAAAGATATTCACAGCTCTCCGACGACCTTGGAAGTCAACGACCTCAAGGGTAGGGTAATTTCCTGTCAGGCAAAGTGGTGTCGGTTATCAAAGATTATACTGTTGTTTAAAAGTTTGAAAGTACATTGCGTTCTTAAATAATCTTAGTCTGGCGTTTAGTTTTCAGTTTTGTGGTGATGAAAAATATAATGTGGGGGGGGGGTAAGATTAGGTGTCGCAATGTGGCCGTTCATGTTGGCAAATAGTCGAACTTAATCGAAGATAGAGAGATGAAGAAATAGAAATGAAGATTCCTTTTACAGCAACAAATTTATATCTTGGGCTTTTAAATGAACTCGAACATAGACAGACACGAAAAATAAACACGCACAAAAAATTATTAAAGAAACACCTTGAACACGTTTTTGTTTACATAGTATTTTAAGTTTAGGCTAGTATTTATTACGAACCTGAATAACTAAAACATAGGAGTACTATACCGCCAGTTCAATAAAGTTGTAAATTCATAGGACACAATTTCAATAAAATACTAAAAAATAAAATGTTATTGCATAGGTTCAAAAATGCCTCGTTCAGCAGCAAGACATTGTCCGAGCTCATCATAAAAATTTTCTCGCACATTACGAATCACATCGACTGTTACGGATTCAAAAGCCTCTATGATCAGCCTTCTCAAAATATCTAAGTTTTCTAGCCTGCCAACTTGTGCACTGTATATTTTATTTTTGATGTATCCCCACAAAAAGAAATCATTTGGCGATAGATCAGGAGATCACAGAGGCCAACGAATGTTTCCTATTCCACTAATGAGACGATCAGGAAAAGTATTCATTAAAAAATGCTTTACTCTGACCGCATTATGTGCAGGACAACCGTCCTGTTGGAACGAAATAATATCCCGATCTATTCCGGTATTATCAATAGCGGGAAATATCTGATTCTGTAGCATATCGAGGTATTTGTCCGCATTTAACGTACCATCAATAAAAAATGGACCAAGCAAATGGTCACTCAAAATACCTGCCCAGACATTCACTTTCTGGGGATATTGGGTGAGCCTAATATCGAACAACCGAAGGATTGTGCTTTCCATTTAATGGAAATGATGATTCATCTGTGAATACAATATTTGCGATGAAATTCTCATTTTCATTTGTCTTTTCCATTACGGTTTCACAAAAATCTATTCTTCTAAAATTGTCATCGAGAAATATTTCTTGCGTTTTCGAGTACATATTTCAAACATTTTAATTTATTTCGCTTCCATATGTTCGCCATGGTTTTATTACTCGCACCCAATTCCTCAGCAACACTTCTAGTAGATAGCGTATCCTCTACTTCGAGAGTGCTACAAATCATTATATCCCGCTCTCCTCGTTCCTCAGCTTTCAGTGGATTTACCTCTCTAGGATTACACTTTGTGCAATTATTTAAACAAAGACATTTTTCAAAGCTATTCAAAATATGTAATATGCTTTGCTCACAGGGTACGGGTCTGTCTGTAAATATTTGCGGAAATAAATTTATGCAATCCTTTGCAGAATGACCACTATAGTACCATTTCATAATTTGCAGTTTTTGTTCTGGTGTGTAGCGAGGCATTGTTACCATTGACCCCTCCTCTCACAAACACAGAACGACGCTGTTCGACACGATCTCCAGATACAATTATAGTTGTTAAAGGGAGTCTTGGAAAATGCTTTCTGTCAGTGAGTTCAGTCAGTGACTTCTGTCAGAGTTGTCAAGTGACATTTTTTTCGATAAATGCGCGTCATCCAGAGATGCGCAAAAGCATACCTTGTTTCCTTGTACCATGACTATGGCCACGATTGGGCGTTGTTGCCGGTGTGCCTAGTATACATATATCCTATCCCCAATATTATTTTACACATGCGGTATATAGAAATAATGTCAACAGTTAAGCATCAATAAATACAAGCATTCATTTATAGCAATTTTATAAAATTTAAATAAAATTTCAAATTGGTACGCCTTATAAAATAAATTTTTTACATTTTACATTTTTTTAAGTAATAATATTAATAATATTTATTAGTTCATGTGACCATAAACATGGTATAGAACAAGTCAATGATATAAGTATAAAAATTAAATAATACAAACATTTTATCCCCGTCACCTTTCGGTATGGGATACGTCCTTATATCATTTATACATAAAAAAACAGCATAATAGTTGTACACATAAAAAAACTAGAACTTAGTTAAAAGTTAAAAACAGAATTCTTTTAATATCTTTTCTAAAGCTTCTGTATGGTTTGGTAATTTATTGTAAACACTTATAGACACGTACATTGGACTTTTCTCACTGAAAGCGCATTTAGCCGTGGTATCTCTAGCAATAGGTTATTTCGTGTACTGTATGTATGAAAGCTGCTCAATTTAGAATACTTGTTTGGATTTTTCTTTGCATATAACAATAATTGAAATAAGTATATACAGCTTGTTCGTCGACTGACACCACTCATTATTCAAAAATTATTCTCATGACGTTTCTAATCCATGCGTCATCATTTTCACTAGGTGTTTGAAGTTTTCTTTTTTGCTTACTTTGTAGTGTGTTTAATGAATTTTTGATTTTAATCATGGATCATTGAAAGAAGAATGTTGTACAATGCCATCAACCTTCTATTGCCGCACAAAAACTAGTAAAAACCAATGAAAATAAAATATTTATAAGTGACATTTTGTGTGATGTGTTACAAAGGGTAGAAAGAGTAGAACAGTCGACCATAGACTGCAGTTTTATTCTAAATATTGTGTAATGAATGTAGACCGGACGTATGAGGCCGAAATTATGACGGACAAAAGGAATAATGTATAACATAACGCAGTTACTGATAGCATGCATGTTCATTTATTGCTAAGTTTGTATATCACATATATTCAGTAAGTCTGTGAATTATATATCAATAAATTTGTAAGTAAATAAATAATTCATAAATAATTATAAATAAATTATATACTACATAACTTTCATCAATAAAAGTGTCAGATATACCACAACTTTACATTATAAGAAGTAAATGGTGATATTTTGTTATATAAAGACAAAATGTGCCTGGACGACAAGCCACATTAGGAGCTTCGCAATAACTTTAGCTATTTACCTCTACTATAAATGAAGTGTCAAACTTTAGCGTTGGATTCACTATATACTTACTATCGAGCAAAAATCAACTAAAAATCTGTAACTTTTACATTTTTAAGAAACTATATCTAATTCAAAGAGGTGTATCTCGCAAAGTATTAGAATACTTTGGAAGATATTTTGTAAAAGCTGGTACAGAGCAAAAATTTAGCGGTTTTTTCAAGTTGGCGGCGGTGGTCGGGGAATTAGAGAGCTCATATCAAAAAATCAAAACTACCCTTATTAATGTAACCATTTGTGACAATTTGACTGGAATAATATTTATATATCTACACACATTTATAGAATTGTTTATAGGTTCATAAGCCAAAAGGTTTTCAATCGAATTAACAAATATCAAAATAATGTAAATAAAATTGTAGACTAAAAATTACTTATGTCATATTTTGATTTTTCAGTAGACTTGCATATTTACTTTTTTTTGTTTTGGTGATTTTTTATAATAATTCAATTTCTGCTTGCCCATCTGTTATATACACTCCAATATTATAGGTACTCCATTTATTTCTAATTGCAAAAACTGTATGTCGTTCGGTTTCAAGTCTGCAATAGCCGACCGATTCCGATAGATTTGCGTCTCCGCTAGGCCCGGTAGAGATATCATAAAGTGGGGATAGACGATGCGATCGCTTCGAAAAACACTTGCGTGAAATGTGTGTGACAATGTTTACTATTTCAAATTGTTTATCTTCAAATATAATTACATAAATTTGATTTTTTTAATATCGTTTATCAAATATGCAGCTGGCGCGTTCAGGTTGTTTTTTTCTTTTGTATACCAGCCTTAGTTAGTAGACATTAATCAAATGTATGCATTTTTGTGGTTATTTCTAAAACATATAACTTCTTTAAGAAAATATATTAATACAAAAACTGACCTTGGCATTATAAATTTAGGCCTTTTGCATCGCTAACCCAAATTTGAGATCCTAAAATTACAAAATATATTTAAAAAACGCAAAACGACGATGCCTTACGGGGCCATAGTTTTCGATAGGTAAACGCTCCTCCTCTTAAGTAGTTGTTTCATAATAACTTAATTCTACCTTTAGATTATTTGCTATTTATTTAGTATGACATATATTCGTCACTAGATTTCAATTCATTCATTTCAATTAAATGATTTTTTATAAATGTATATATAAATATTTCTTTTGCGATGTGAGAAGAAACTCCTCGAGCATATCAAAATCCCTGCCACGTAAGGCTTTCGCTTAAACGCATCATTCGTCATCACGCATATTTGTACTTTCACGTTCGAAATCCACCGTTTAAACGTGTAGACACGTTTAATTCACCCTATTTTCTGCGCCGCGTTCCTCTTCGTGTAGTATTCTGGAAGGGAGTCTTCACGTGCATTTATATAAGGTGGCCAATTTAAAAAGTAGTATTGATTATATGTTTATATAAAAAAAAACACCCATGCTAAAATACTTGGAACCTGCTCTAACTACCCTAAAAAGAGATGCAGTTAATCACGACTCTCATTCAATTGACACATCGTCCATAAACTTTTGAATAATCACTTTTTATTGGAGCTAAGTACAACGTGAATACTCATGAGATGTCAGAAGAAATAATGGGATTGTTTATTATGAGTTTGTTTACCATTTGATTTTATTTACAGTATGATCGAGTGTTGTTATAGGTTCTTCTACGTCGATTAAATTTGAGTTTTTTCTACACTAATTGATACTGAACGGCGATACAAGTGTTGTTAATGGCAGTTTTCTATTGAATTTTAATTTAGTGACAAGTTATTTTTTTATACCAAATCTGTAGTAATCATTTCCAATAAAATCTATTGTGAACGCCGCAATGCACAATTGGCACAATGGTCCAGACTCACACGTTTGCGGCAAACAGTGGCAGCTGAAATTGGTAAGGCTAATAACAGACATTACAGCTGTGGCGGCGCTAGGCGTTAAGCGTCTCAGGGAGGCGCACTTTATAAAGGGTGATGCAGCAAGGTCTCATTAACAAAAAATCAGTACCGGGTGTTCAACAAGTTTTGCCTTTTGACAACCACATTAAGTTAATTTCTTAAGAAACCAGATATCACATTAAACGAATAGGGTTATGCGGTTGAATTGTAAAAGATAGTATCGAAATCTTACTCTTATAGGTCAATTAACCAAACAGACGATACACGTCATAAGCAACGTCACTGCGATGTCATAACACTGTTATGACATCATCATAACAGTGTTGACAAATTACATTGCTTTGAGTAAGTTGTGCTTTTGGAAGTAATCTGAGGTCAGGATTAGGTTGGTATTTTAAAATATTAACAAACACCGTTAATATGTTTAAATTATTAGGACTATGTCTACAAAAAATACAAACAAAATCTAAATACGTGTGAGTTCATTTATTTAATAATACGTTCACAAATATATATACACAATATCTATATATTATTACACATTAAAAAATTAAAAAAAACATATTACATTCGGATAAGCATATCATAAAATAAAACAATATTAATCTGAAACGCTAGTTTTCTTCTTCATTTATACTGTCTTCTGAATCAGAGTCATTGACATTAATTATAAAAGGAAATATATTTTGTCTTTCGAAACCTATCTCTCTAGCCTAGCATTTTTCAATTTCATTTTCACAAATGTTAACGCATTTGCCTAAATATCTGGTGTTGCTTGCATTAATGCATTGTATGCATTCGTCCACTTTTCTACCATATTTACCAATATTATTGTTATATGTTTGTTATACCCCACAATAGTTCTATTGGGTTAGATATACAATGGAAGTCGTAGAACTACGTCCCCATACTTTTTTGCTAATTCATCAGCTTCATATATGTAGTTGGTGATTTATGCGTTTACGTAATGATATAAATGAAATTATTAAATGAAATAATTAGATATATATGTACCTACTAACCGCTTAACTAAATCCAATAATTGTTTTTTAAAGCAGCTCTCTCATAATAAATATTATAATTATTATTGATGAGGTATGTCTGAATTTCAATTTTAGTAGCCGATTATATGTTTTTATTCTTAGGTTATTATATTATTTCGTCTATCGTCTATACATTAAGACGAATTTTACTATTAAAAGAGAGATATCTGCAGCTTCTTTAATGGCTATTTGCAGAACAATAACTTTTTATTGGAAGATATGATAAACTGATCATTTTAACACTTTGTTGGCGGTCGATCTTTTGTAAACAAAGAACCTATTTATTTACTGTAAAGGTTCTAACAATAATTTTATACTGTTTCGACCGCTATGTGTGAATCGACTTACTTTTTAATTTGATGACCGAGATATCTACATAGGTGACCGATCTCACCGAAGGACCTCCGTTGACTTTGTCATTAAATGGAATCTTGTCGTTCACTTTTTCTCGTTCAAGTCTTGGGGTTCCCCTTTTTTCTAGAACGTCCATGTATCATCGTTGTAGTTTTCACACGTAATGTCACATATAACTCGCGATAACAATTACAACGTCACTAATCTTACAACTAACAAAAACATTCGGCGCCAAGATTCTTATAAATATATGCGTATCAATCTAGTGATTATTTTATACATAGATAAACATATAGGAAAAATATTTCTAAGAAATATGTATATCTTTTGGTTTCTAATACCTAATTTTAAAAATACTCTTCATATATATACATATTTTGAAATTTATAAAATTACTTACATTAATAAACTCTGCCGTACCGTTACAACCTTTGTATATAATTTCGTTGTATAAACATAGTGAAAATGAAAGTAGTAAATACGTATGAAAATGAAGTGGTTTTAAGATGTAAACAACTATGACAAAAGTAAAATCTTATATGTCACAAGTGTCATAACCAATGTTGCAACCGTGTACAGTTCTGGTAACATAATACATTCACTGGAGCGAAAGTATTGCTAGGATTAGTAGGTATTATTGTAATTTAATGTTACTTCTCGCGAAGTAACTGTTTATGACGTGTATCGTCTGTTTGGTTAATTGTTCATCAACATATTTATCCAATGTCAAATAGATATTTCATTGATATTTCTCCATGATTTTTTCTAGTAAACTACTACAAAAGTTTTAAAGTTTAGCTTAATCCATTGGTGGCTCCAGATCATGCAGGTGCGTTATATGAGAATTGAGAATTCTTGCGTCTAGATCGTTTTCTAGGTATTATCTTGATCGCGTGGATTCTTAGAATTATGCACACGTGCGCGTCTTCGGCCGATAATCCCCCAATCTTTCATCTAGGTCTAGGGTGATGTGTCAGTTGTTGAATGATATTAATACAAAGTATGGTTTACTGATGTTCTGAGGTATTTAGAATTCCGCAAGAAAGTGTCTTAAGAGGGATCTCTACTGGACGGGCCAGTCCATTTGACAATGTACAAAAATCATGAACATTATCACTGCAGTGGTTACGATTTCTCCTTAAAATTAAGATCAAATTTTAACCAATGCTATAAATAATTACACCAATTTGTAGAGAAAACTCAAATTTACGTACGCTTAATAGTAAAATTTTGAATTTCTTTTTATTTATTTCAAAATAAATTCGACAAAATGTCTAATGTTGACCTACTTCTGCTGCTAATTATGACAATTTCTAAAATATTTTTAGAAAAAATATTACTAGGCGTACATAGATATTCGAATTCTCTTTCATTTAGTATAAAAAAAATTAAAAATTGATTAATATTTACTGTTAATTTTATGGGGAAATCAAACTGTCTACGGTGGCCTCAGCGGCTGGGAGTAGAGATCCCTCTTAAATATATTTAATATCTTTTTTTAGTTAGGTATATAAATTATAAATGTTTATAATGTAGTTTTGGTTTGAATTTGTACAATATAGTAATTCAGTAATGGATTAAAAAATGTTAGCCGCATCTCAAAATCGCAGACATAAAGCACTTAGAGCACAAGAACGCGAGAAAGAAAAGTATAGCATAAAGAATTTCTTAAAATCATACTGTGATGCTTCACAGTATGATTTTAAAACTGATGAACAACATTTATAACATTCTTCACAAATTGAGTAGTCATGAAGATTTTTCAGCAAGTCAGGAAGATGATATGATAAATGGAGTTCAAAGAAGTTGGTTGATTCATTTACAGTAGAATATGGTGAACTTTACAATGTCCCTGTATCACAACCTAGAACCTATTATGAAGCATCAACATCTACCCTTTTAAGCGAAGTTGATGATCCGTCAACTCGATCTGAAATAAACGATAAATCCAGAACACTCTTAATAAAAATTGGACGGGCAAAGAAAACAAAATTTAGATACACATGTTATTATCGTCAAATGCCAAATTAGGCTAGTTTATTCGCAAAAATATAATAGCGTATATTATTTTTGTTGTAAATTATTTACTTTTGTTTCACTATCAGTTGAAAATACTAACTTATGCTAGTCGAAATGGCGAAACCTATTAAAAACTTTACATGCACGTGAAATTATCTAAGGCAATTAAGTAACTTTAAAACATGGATTGAATTTCAACATTCCTTAAAAACAAAAAGCACAATGTACACACAAGATAAACATTTATTTGAGTTATATAGAAACAACACTGACACACTGTTTAAGAGCGTATTATTGAAAAAATAAAAAATGCTTGGCATAGCAATGTCTTGTGTTAAGAGGTAAATCCGATAATTTGTTTGATAAAAATAATGGTAATTTATTGCATCTCTTGCATCTTTTTGCGAAATTTTATGCCACAATGACTTCCGACTCCTAGTTATGACTGTGTAGCTTTAACGAAGGGGGGGGGGGGGTAGAACGCTATTCTAGACATTGTGCAGGGGGCGCCAAAGGTGCTAGCGCCGCCCCTGTCCGGACTTAATTTAGTAATTAAATTGCGTATAGAATATATGCTACGAGTACAACTGAAAATTAGTTTAGGTGGGCGCTTGGTTTATATATGGCATCTTCTTTCTACCTACAGAAGCAGTCTGTCGAAAAGAGAATGAGCTGCCACTCACCCTCAGTATATTTTTATACATAATTCTGTCACTGAATAATATCGATTTGCTTCATCTCATCTTGCTGTCTGTTTGTATTGGTTTTTCGCGAGAGCATTGTGTGTATAATTCACGGTTAATTGAACGTCGTCTTCGTGGATGATTGGCGACATGGACGCGAGACGATTTGTAACGTGATGCAGAAAGTCTAGTTAGGAAATTGACCGCAAAGTTTTAACGATCTCCGCATGAGGGGGTTACCGCCGCGCCGTTGCGTTAGTAATCTATTTTCAATTTTTCCTTTCTTTCTCGTTCGATATTATATTTTTTCGTTTTGAGCAGTTTTAGATGATTTTTTGTTCCTAGCATATTTCAACTCGTTAAATATCTGACGTTTACAATTCTCTCACGTTGGCGAAATTACATAAATTCAGTTCAATTTTGAAATTAGAAATATAGATATAAAAATAGTGTAGATCAAGAATCAAATTTTCTGTAATGTTAGATTGAAATGCACACTACATACTTAAAAAAATTTTGCAAAATGTTTAAAATTCAGTCGAAACCAAAAAAACAAAGCATTAACAAAAACTTTCATTTTGGAATCGATATTTCACATATGGCGTGTGGCTTGCATCTTTTCAAAATTTACAAGATGCAATAAATCTGGGATAGGCAGTTCGTCTGAATAACCATTGTCGCCTAAATTCGTGAACTCCAACTAGAAATTTTGTCAATCTCCTTAAACGTCAATTTTTAAAAAATTCAATGCAAATAACTTGTTAATAAAAAAGGGTTTGATATTTTCAATCCCGGGAAAAGATTCAAAATATTATTAGATATTAAATGGTCTTAAATTGTTATTCTGAATGTGTGTCTGATTAGGTACTGTTAATAAAAATGTTTGTTCCTGGAGGTGACAGACTTTAATTTGATTGAGCTAAGTGCCAATATCTGAAGTGTATTGATACAGTCACTAATGAAATATATAAAAATTTTATAAATATCTAAGGGTTATTTTGCCGGTGGCGGTAAAACTTGGTTAGTCGGCTTGACTTCCAGGGCGTGGCTCGTTGTAGTAATAGTGGGGGTATATCTCGCCCAAAGTTCTTGACCGTTTTATCGAGAATGTTTGTCAATAAACGGCCATAAATAGTTTGTAAACTATAAATGGAATTTAGATGGTTTGCCACTAAACTTCAAATTTAACAAAACTAAGCAAAATTCTTGATTTTAATTTAGACGAATATGTTTATTTTATTACGTAAGTAACACAGGCTTACATGAAAAAAAAGTTTTTGGTGTCTAGGATTTTAGAATTGATTTTAGTAGCTATATTTGGGGCCCTGAATCTAAATATGAACTCAGTTTTTCTCTCTTAGTGTTTTTTTAATGTGTAGTTCTACATGAAATGTGCAATTCTAATTCACATATCCGAAGATTGGTTTCCATATACTTACCCCATTGTCAGTCTGCCGTCCAGTTAGTTCCCGGAAAATCCATCAGATGGAGTTAGAATTATCGCTTCGATAACTGAACTGACTTTGAACCCATCAACTATAGATTTGAGATTAGTTTGTGAGTTCCCGCTGTGCAGGGTAGATTGAAGTTGGCCTCGCGTGATATTGTGTTTAGATTGAACGACAAAAAATACCTGGAACAAGGAACCAAATTACTCTTCACCGTACAAGAGAAAAGGGTCAGCTACACATCTTCTTTCAAGAAGACAATCTTGTATTTTGTTATGAAATTAGAGCAGTCTTGAAAAAAATGCGTCTTTCTTTTCCAGATGATTGGTGCCTATTTATTGACAGCTCAAAGCAAAGTTTGAAATGTATCTTTCTACACAATGGGAATAAATATGGTTCGCGAAAATGACAGAACAATAAAACACCATAGCTTTGGCCTTGGAGAAGATAAAGTATCATATAATCTATCTTCTTGGACAGCAAAGTGGCCGTACCAAATATACTTGCTTCTTATACCTCAGGGATAACAGACAGAAAACACTCCACTGGGTTAGAAGTGGCCTAAGAGAGAAAACATGGGTGTTGGGGAAAATAATGTCATTAACGACGAGTTGTACGAGAGAAAATCATCATTTCTCCACTTCATATCAGGCTGGACCTTATGAAGGAGTTTATAAAGGCTTTTGATAAGAACGGATCATGCTTTGCATATATTGGGAAAATGCCTCAGTTGATTACCGACAAAATTAGAGCATGCATATTTGACACCCTCATAAATAAGACATCGCATTAAGGATCCTTCCTTATTAAATTCGACGAATGAAGCTGAGTGGAAAGCCTTCATTTGTTGCAGTTGTTGCCAATTTTCTGGGCAAACGCAAAGCTGAACTACGTTAAATTGGTGAACGAGATGCTTGAAATTCCATGGGTGTAAAACAGTTTTCTTGAAAAATATGTGACACCAGTGAGGAACAAGGTGCAAGATTTCACCAGAATATTAAAGCTATGAAAGACCGCTATCAAAGGAAGCTAGGATACGCACATGATGACGAATTACTGTAGGTTAGAATGAATAGTCTTAAATGTCACGGGAAAGACGCTTCCGAAGTGTTCAGTGACTAGTTGGTTTCATCGATGACTTTTTCCTCTATCACTGTATACGAGGGATGTTCTCTTTCCGCTGAGCCTATCTAGTAGGCCATGATGTTTTGCCAGAAATTTTCTATGAAAATTGCAATCAGTTCTTTACAAGTTTAGTGACAGTTGCCAAATTTACCTGATTGTTTGTAAGTTACATTAGTTTAAAGTACTCCTTTCGCCAATAAATCATGGAACTGAACAAGGTACATTCTCGGGCTGAAAATTTTTACAATTCCAAACGTGGCTTAAGCCGTAAAGAATGTTTTGAGAAAATCAATCGAGTGTTTGGTGACAAGTCGTATTGCGTCGCTACCGTAAAATGGTGGTACAATGAATTACAGTGCGGTGGACTTTGCTTAAATGACAGTTGTCGAGCTCCTAAGCCAAAAACGGCATTACAGAAAAAAATTTTGCGCTTATTCGGAATATGATTGTAGAAGACCGGTATCCTACTGTCAGAAGCATTCAAGCAACATACAAAATTGGTGTGAAAGCAATAGACATTATTTTACACAAACATTTGAAGGCCCGTAAGCTTTGTTCTCGGTGGATACCCCCACAAGTTGACTTCAATTTAAAAAGAAGACCGTGTGAGATGGTGCGGATCTACACTAGATCGCTTTAACTGTGGATCGTTTCATTTGGTGTACAACATCAACACAGGTGATGAAACATGGGTATACTACTATGGTCCCGAAAAGAAGCAATAATCGACAATTGGCTGCAAAAAAAGTTGTTCGTGAAAAAGGTCAAAACAGGAAGATGATCGCCACATTTTTGGGAATTACTGGGGATATTTCCACTGTAGCACTGGAGATTAGAGTTTGTTTGGCTCTGGTTCTCCAAAATGTTTGCGAAAACGTCCAAGAGGAAGGATCATCTTGCTCGGGCCCACACTGCCGCTCGAAAAACTAAGGATTTGAATGCCCAAAACACAGTAAAATGAGTCAACCACCGTATAGCCTAGACGTAGCACCTAATGACATCTTCTTATTGCCGCAGGGGAAGGATAAATTACGGGGTTTACGTTTTACATCGGCCGAAGAAGCGGTTGATGCCTTTAAAAACGAAATATTCAAAGTACGGCCAGAAGATTGGAGAAAATATTTTTAAGATTAGTTTTGACGGATGCAAAGATGCATTGACTGCGCAGCGGAAAGAGAACAGCCCTCGTATAATAGTATTTGTATAATATAATAATCAAAACTCCGTGTTTAGTTTTTGAATTTGATCCATGGATTTAGCATAAAATACTGAAACGTATACTTTTCTAAAATGTCATGTCGTGGAAATTTGAGCTCATAGTCAAAAAGTAATACCATATTTTATTTTAGGGCATCAAATTCATATGAAATCAGCTCTAAATACCCCTGGCACCAAAACAACTGTTGGCCTGTGCAATAAATATGGTTGAAAATAAAAATGTAGTGCATAATTACATACGACGAACAACTTCGTTAAGAGACATGTGTGTTGTACACAAATATATTATGAAATATAAAATAACGCTCGATTTTTATTTGGAAAGGTTACGTCTGTTCTTAGTGCTTCAGTAACAAAAATAATTTTCGTATGTGCTCTCTTTACTGGAATTCGAATTCATAATTTTTGTAGAATAATGCCCAATTAGTAACTTTCCAACGATTCATTTTTATTTACGCTAATATTAAATAAAAAAAAAAGTGTATACAAATAAAAGTGACAAAAGAAACATACCACGTTTATACTCTATGTACGTTGAGTGATTATTTTTTAAATTTTGTTATAAATAGAGTATATTATTGGCGTTCAAAGAATGTTATTACTATCACAGTTTGATTTGTCATCATCAACTATTAAGAGATATTTGCCGCCGGCGCCAGTTTGTTTAATTAATAATAATAATATGCTTTATTTTAGTTCTTGATACAATGCATAATATCACAACATAGGATCTTATATCTGTAGAACTAAAAATCACACAATTGGACTTATGATTCTTAAATTGACAACATTAGCACTGGCAATTACGTTTTGTCTATGTGGCTACATTTGCTCTCAATGACATAGTCAACTGTAAAAATTTCATGTATTTGTGTCGTGTAAATCCTCAGTTGATGGTTGAGGAGAATACTCAACCCCCTCCCCTCAGAAATTAAATGTATGGGCAAAGTTATACGAGGCGTATTTTTATGTTATCTACCTAGCCATGAAACAAAAGAGTGACGATGTCAAACAAATTATTGAAAAATTGTTGTCACTGTTAGAAGTAGATGTGCTAAGTTGTGTTTAGTTTATGCTGTGTATAGAGATTTGAGACGGTCCATTTCTCGATAAAATGAGTGAAACTAAAGTTGAACATCGCAGCGTAATAAAGTTCCTGACAAAGGAAGGCAATGGTCCAAAAGCAATTCATGAAAGAATGGTTGCTGTATATGGGGAAGATACACCATTTTATTTCCAAGTAAAATATTGGTCTAAACTCTTTCGATGGGGCCGAGAGTCAATCAATGATGACCTAAACTCCGGACGACCTGTTGAAGCTCGAACTGAAAACATTGTGCGAAAAGTCGAAAATTTGGTACTGAAAGATCGGCGTGTAAAGATCTCTGTCATTGCCAATGAAGTCTGTATATCCGAAACAAGTATTCTCAAAATTTTGCATAACGATTTGGGTATGAAGAAGGTGTCTGCACGGTGGATACCCAGATTGCTTACACCTGAACAAAAACGGTGCAGAAAAGAGGTTTCTCAAGAAAATTTGGTCAAGTTGGAGAGGGACAAAACATTTGTATCTTGAATTATTACCGGGGATAAGACTTGGGTATATTACTGGGACCCTCCTACTAAACAAGAATCCATGCAGTGGGTTCATAAGGGCTCTCCACCACCAAAAAAGGCCAAGACACAATTTTCTGGAAAAAAAAAACTGATGGCAACTGTTTTCTGGGATGCTGAAGGAGTTTTGCTTATTGAATTATATGCCGAGAGGGTCTACCATAAATGGAGAGGCCTACGGAAACACAATTAACACAATTTAAAAACTGGAGGAAAAACGCCCGCAGTCTTATCCACAAAAAAAACTTGTTGCAGCACGACAATTGTCGGGTTCATAAGGCAAACAAAGTTCAGCGGATAATCAATGACTGTGGGTTTATAGAGTTAAGGCATCCACCTTATAGCCCCGACCTAGCTCCGTCAGACTTCTTCTTATTCAAAAATTTAAAAAAAGCTTCTCAGAGGAAAGCGTTTGCTTCTGATGAAGAATTCAAGGAAGCTGTTGAAGAATATTTTGCTGGGTTACAAAAGCAATTTTTTTCTGAGGGTATGGGGCAACTGGAAAAAGGTGGAATAAGTGTATTAGTGTTAAAGGGAGTTATGTAGAAAAATAATTATTTTTTTTTCTCTTATGCGCTTTTTTTCATAGCTAGATAGATAACATAAAAATACGCCTTCGTATATAGCTATATAGTTATAGTTATATTAGTACAGAATAATTGGTAACAAAATAGTAGGTTTTTTCTTCTTAGACGGCAGATATTTAGTAGAGTTGTTCAGCAAGCTATTCAAAATGACAATTATCCTGATCTCACGGTTAATACCATAAGATTTCAGCAATGCTGCTCATCAGCGCGTTATGAGTACACTGTTCGAGATTTTCCGAACGATTTCCCAAAGAAGAAGATTGGCAGACGAGAACCTATACAGGCTGTCCCAGATAGTGTGCTCACCATTGGGATCTCGTGAACGGTAAGAGATAGAGAGTTGGTTAAATGAGACAAAATGTACGTGACACCTGGGTTTATTTTTTTATGCAAAAAAACTTTTAAAAAAATGAACGATACGTGCGCTATAGGGGAAAAACTAAAAATCGGCAATTTTAATTTCGTCGTTTAACTTATTTCATGTAAAAGATACCGAAATACTATTTTGACATTATGAAGGTACTTTTTTACGCAGAATTCAAATTTGGTATTGCAACCTCTGAAGCTTTTATACGTTTCGAGATTTTTATACAAACTTTCTTATTTTAAATGCAAATCGTAGGCGGCTTTGACTGTATCAAAAAGAGCATAATTTGCTGATTTCAATGATGTATAACACTTTGGGTTTATTTGTAGAAATAACAAAGTTATAATGATATTTGTGCAATTTTTGGTATCCTTATGAATGCATAGGCTATACATCAGAGGCAGCATTGAATTATTAAAACAATAAGTAGTATCTGTCAAATTTATTTACAAGCAAGTTACGTATCGGTTTATTTTTGTGTTATTTAGTCTGCTATTTTGTTCGTTTATTTAAAAATCACCGCATTTGTTGTTTTGGTTCGTTTTATTACTTGTTTATTGTTCTTCACGTTATGGAGAAATTTAATAATGAAGAGAAATATGATATGCTTCAAAGTTACATATTGGCTCACAAAAATTCAAGGAATGCAGATAATCATTATTTGGAGTTGTACCCAGATCGACGGCAACCACACGAAACTTTATTTCGAAGATTTGAAGTAAATCTAAAAACATACGGTGCCTTTAGTAAACCGAAAAGAAATAGAAAAAGATTAGATGAGGAAACCCAAGTTATTGTATTAAATCAGGTGCGTGAAAATCCAAAAGTTTCCACAAGACAAATAGAAAACAACACCGGAATCCCTAGAACATCAGCCCATAGAATATTAAAAAAGCATCGATATCATCCTTACAAAGTCCACATTAGCCAAGGACTCCAACCAGGAGACGCAGAGAGGCGGACTCGTTTCTGTCATTGGTACATTAATCAGAATAACAACAATGTTACATTTCTGTTTAATGTGTTGTGGTCAGATGAATCTCGATTTACGAACAATGAGTTATTTAACAGAAATAATATTCACTATTGAGGGACAGAAAATCCCCATGCTCTACATGAAGCTCGACATCAAGAACGTTTTGGGTTCAATGTGTGGTGCGGTATTACCGGCAGAAGAATAGTTGGACCTATTATCTTCAATAACAATTTAACGAGTGAACGCTATTTGAACTTACTTCAAGGTGAAATAGAAGATCTTCTAGACGATATTCCGCTTAATCTAACTGCGAATATGTATTTCCAACAGGATGGGGCACCAGCTCACATTATTACGAATTACCTAAATAATAGATTTGGTAATCGGTGGATTGGTAATCGAGGACCCATTTCATGGCCTGCACGTTCCCCAGACTTAACCGCAATGGATTTTTTCCTTTGGGGTTACATAAAAAATAAGGTGTATAAAACACAATTTAATAATGTGGAGGAACTGCAAGCTTGTGTTTTAAGAGAATTTCATCGGATAAATGGACGTATTTTAGAAAAAGTGATTAATTCCACACTAAGAAGAGCTCAGTTATGTATCAATAACAATGGAGGACTTTTTGAGCATTTAATGTAATTTATCTATTTACTAGTAGTAAATAAATAGTTAGGTATGTGAAGTTAGTGTTTTATTTACTTTTCAGTCATTTTTGTATTTTGTTTCCAGGAATAGGTAAGTATAAAACAAAAAAATATGCTAATTATTCTTGTAACTTTGTTATTTCTACAAATAAACCCAAAGTGTTATACATCATTGAAATCAGCAAATTATGCTCTTTTTGATACAGTCAAAGCCGCCTACGATTTGTATTTAAAATAAGAAAGTTTGTATAAAAATCTCGAAACGTATAAAAGCTTCAGAGGTTGCAATACCAAATTTGAATTCTGCGTAAAAAAGTACCTTCATAATGTCAAAATAGTATTTCGGTATCTTTTACATGAAATAAGTTAAACGACGAAATTAAAATTGCCGATTTTTAGTTTTTCCCCTATAGCGCACGTATCGTTCATTTTTTTAAAAGTTTTTTTATTTAAAAAAGTAAACCCAGGTGTCACGTACATTTTGTCTCATTTAACCAACTCTCTATCTCTTACCGTTTACGAGATCCCAATGGTGAGCACACTATCTGGAACACCCTGTAGAATGGTCTGCGAGTTCCCTAGATCTTACACCCTTTCACTATTAATTATGGTGTACGTCAACAGACCACATGCTCTAGCTGAATTTGAACATCGCATTAGAGGTGAAATTGCAATAAAATAAACATTATCATTGTTATTATCAGAATGGATTTAAAAAAACATTCTTGCCATTAAAGATACATGTGTGACTCTTTTTAATAGAGGCAAATGAATTTTTATTTCATAGAAAAATGTAGTCCTTTTTCGGAAACACTAAGATTTATTTGAACCAAATGATATTCAATTTGGCATAAAGAAATTATTATTTATTTGCTTTAGAGAAACATTTGTGGTACCTCTTAAAATGTTACTAATACTTCTAGCTTAATAAAGTAATACTTTTGATACGAAAACGATAGTTCCTTAAGTTAAAAAATATTAAAAGAAATGTTCCTTTCAACCATTTTATCCTATATTTTTAATTAGTTATTTATTTATTTCTTAAGAGTAAATCTCTTATATAAAAATCGACGCCAAAATTCGCTTTCTCGTAACTTTTCAATTAAGGGGATATTAAAGTCGATTTGTATTTGGGAATCGACTATAATTGCTTTTAGAGGTGTTGGCCCGTAGGAGGAGCCAAATGCAAGCCATCTCATTCTCACATATTTGAAATGAATGTGTTGTTTTCCGTCACCCGAATACAGAGAAACAACTGAACTATTCAAATCAACGGCAGCAGAATATCGTGACAAATACGATGGTCGATTATAATAGCAAAAAAGAAGTCTGTTCATACAAGCAGATGTGTATTTTTCCTAAGTTTATTTGATTTTAGCGTTTTTTGCATGAAGGAAGGTTATTTCCCTATAGTTATTTCTTTTAGAAAAGCAAATATTTGGCAAATACTACATATATATAAACAAAAATTAAAGTATTCCATTCAAACAAGTGCAATAAATGTATTCAAAGACATCTCTACGAAATGTACGAAGAATGTATATGAAACTGACATTTTTTTTGCTGCAATAAAATATTTGTATGTGCATATGTGAACGAGACACTTTCCACAATTACGCAATCAACTCAATAAAAGTTTTTCTTTCCGTGATAAGTATAGTTATATCGCGATCCTTGCTGGCTTTTCGCACATACAGTAAATACTAGTTAGGGCTGTTCGCTGTTCTTATTATTTGGAGAATTAATTTTTTGACACTTTTTGGTGTTGAGTGCCGAAGTAGAGTGTGACGTAAAGGTATTCACAATGGCAAGAGGCAACAGCAATTTAAAGAGATATCCAAGATTATCCTCAAAGCGGAAAAATAGAAGCAGGCAAGTGTTAAAAAGACTCTATAAGAGCAATGAGAGTGATCCATCATCAACCGTTCAAGTTTGCCAAACGTAAATTCAATAACTTTCTCAATCATTTATATTATATTTATTTTTTTTTTCTTTCAAGTTCGGTTAGTCATGAGAATGTTGATAAAGATTACATGGATGTATTACATGCGATTGAACGTGAACCTGAAGTTGACTTATCAAATGAAAATATTTCAAAGTAGGCAGTTCCAGCAACTATTTAAATTATTATTTGTATTATAAAGCAAGTTATATACAGGATGTTTCCAAATAAGTTCGAAAGTTTTTAGAGGGTGATTCCTTGTCAAAAATTAAAGGGGGTCTTTCATGTAAACAAAAGCTCTTAGGCTTGTCTTTGTAAACATCCTGTAAACATAAACACATACAGAGCTGTTCGTTATAAATTAATTGCGTTTTGAGTTTATTTTAGAATTGAAATAATAAAAGAGAGTGCACATTCTGAATACTCTGTTTCTGGTAGAAGAATAATTGATGTTGAACAATTCTTTAAATCAATTGTGGAGTTCAAACATAATCCATTGTTTTCCTGCAGTACTGAGAATTTGAAAATAATAAATGAAAAGAAACTTGGTCTCAATAGTATTTTTTATTTACAATGTGCAATGTGCAAGGAAACATCATCCGTAAGCACAGATAGTGCATCAAAAAATTCGCTTGATATAAACAAAGCAGCAGTCTTGGGAATGATATCCTCAGGAGGTGGTTTTTCGCAGCTGGAGGAAATTCTTGCATTTTGTAACATTCCTTGTATGAGTTTTCCAAAGTTTGCTGCATGCAATGAAATTTCTCCTCTCATTAGTGGAAGTGCATTTGATTTAATGGAGGCAGCAGGAAAGGAAGAGGCTCAACTCGCAAAGGAAGTAGGAGACGTGGATCAAGACGGCATTCCACATATCGCTGTAATAGCAGATGGAGCCTGGTGTAAGCGTTCATATCGGACGAATTACAGTGCGTCATCAGGTGTTGTTAGTACTTTCCTCAATTTTGTTTGACATGTATTTCCATGAAGACATTGAGAACATAATATTTCACTTTTAGGGAGTTATTATTGGGCAAAAATCCAAAAAAATATTATATCTTGGTATCAAGAACAAATATTGCTGTATGTGTTCCCGTGCAGAAAAAAAAAAGAAGATGTCAAACCTCATACCTGTTTCAAAAATTGGTGCAAACCGTCCACTGCAATGGAAGCAGAAATAATTGTAGAGGGTTTCAAAAGCAGCATTGAAATGCACGGGCTGAAATATAAATATCTTATAGGAGACGGGGATAGCAGCGTAACAAGAAAATTAGCTGAGGCCCGCCCTTACAAAAATTGTCTTGTGAAAAAAATAGAATGTAGAAATCATCTGTTACGAAATTTTCGGTCTAATTTAACAGATTTATCTTCAAAAAGAGTAAGCAGTAAACGGCAAATTGTTAATCTGGAGCAGAGACAGTTTCTAAAGTCGAATGTAACCAGATTCGGGATTGCGGGACAATGTGCTGTTAAACACTGGATTAAAGAAGATATTTCACATGAGCAAAAAGTGAAGGAACTGCGTTCTGATATTCTCAATTAATCCAAACATATATTTGGAGAGCATTCGAATTGTAAACAATATTTTTGTCAAGGTAAGTATTCTGGAAGTGGATTTTTCATAGTATATCATTTAATATATATATTATGTAGGTAAGGATGAACGCAACTGGGTGAATGAAATGACGGAAAGTGGTCTTTTGCAAGATGTCGAAATTCTGTTGTACCGCTTAGTGCATAACGCTGATAGTCTTCTCCTAAACATGGATAATAATGCTGCAGAGTGCTACAATTCAGTTGTCGCAAAATTTGTGAGTGGGAAAAGATTGAATTTATCCAGCAGAGGTTCATACCAAACTCGATGCGAAGCAGCAAGTGTGAGTTTTTCAGCAGGATCACATAATTATCCTGGCATAATATATAAGGCAATATCGCAGAAAAGCCCTGGACAATTTACCAAAAAATTAATGCGCAGAAGAGAAAAGCAACACCTCTACCATAAATCCCGAAAGACCTTATTCCCTGAAAAATATCGCAAGAAGTTGATAGCTAAGGCACCCGCAGACAAATATTACGGGCCTGTCGCGGCTCTTCTTTCTGCTGAACTGCCCGAGAATTATGAAATCCTGAAAAAAATTTTTTTGGAAAATCTACAAAAAACGCCTTCTCAAATTCGTGACTTAGAGAAAAAAACTGATGGGCAAAGTAGCAATGACGACTGGAGAACCGAACGTCACAATAGACTGACTGCTTCCAGTTTTGGCAGAATATGCAGAATGAGGTCAACCACGTCTTGTAATGCAACTGTTAAAGAATTGGTGTAGTACTTTCACAGGAAACGAGGCTACCGAGTGGGGTATTAGCCACGAGCCAATTGCTAGAAAGGAATTTGAAAAACATTTTGGACTTGAAGTGTCCTCATGTGAACTTTTCGTAGATTCCGTGCTTGGTTTTCTTGGTGCCTCGCCAGACGGACTAATCGGTACCGATGCGATCGTAGAAATTAAGTGTCCAAAGTCCATTTGTAATTTGTCACCTCGTGATGCCGTCGACCAGAAGAAAATCAAATTTGCAATAATTGATGATGATGGAATCTTTCATTTGAAGAAAACAGCCCATTTTTACTACCAGGTCCAAGGACAACTACACATTTCTCAAAGGAATGTGTGCTATTTTGTCTTGTGGAGTCCACTGGGAATGGAAGTAGAGCATGTTTGAAAACACACTATTAGGAATAAAAATATGTTAACTGCTTATTCGACCTGTTTAGATTTACAGAGATGACAACTTCTGGACGAATCATCAACGCGACCATCAACGCGACGAAGAGTAACTGATGGTAGCCAAAGACGGAGGGAAACTATTGAAGTGTGCGATATTATTTTGCTTGAAATAAAAACTAGATTTCGGTATACAGGGCACTTAATATTAGCAAACTTAATTTCTTTTAAACAGTTCACCTCTTTTCAAAAAAAATTTCCGGAAGATTGCCTTAAAGAAGCAGTAAAATTTTATCCATGTCTCAATGAAAGCAGACTACGAACTGAATTAAGTGTTCTATATTCTAGAGAAGTATTTAGGCAAAATATAGAAGTCAGTGCTGTAGGTCTGCTAGGCCTTCTGCTGGATGATGGTTAAGCTTTTAAAAATTATCATTACAATCCCAATGACAACGTCTGAAGCGGAACGCCAGTTTTCACGGCTGAAGAGAATAAAAACTTTCCTGAGAAATACAATGAAAGAAGACAGATTAAATGCCCTTACTATGTTATCTTGTGAAAAAGAATTTATAAATGATTTCCCAAATTTTAATGAAAAAATTAGTTGTGGCCACCACACGACTTTCTTATACGTATGAGCGTTTCAAATTATAGGATTTTAAGAATTTTTTTATACAAAAATTATTCACAATCCTATTCTAAGTACTTCTATTCTCTTAATAAATCTCGATAGAATGCATACTTTGCAAGATATTATCAAAAAAGTGCTACTCGCTAAGAATAAAAGTGCTACTTCCGGTCCGAATTTTGAAATTTCATATATACAAAAAATATTGCAAATCCAATTATAAATACTTTTATATTCTTGATAAATACATATAGAATGCATAACTTACGACATATTTGCAAAAAATCGCTATTCGATAAGGGTAAAAGTGGTACTTCCGGTCTGAATTTCGAAATTTTTTTTATACAAAAGATATTGAAAATTATATTTTAAATACTTTTATACTCGTCACGTACTTGTCTAAAAAGCATGACTGATTTTCGATAAGAGTAAAAGACCTACTTTCGGTAGGAATTTCGAAAAACTTTTTAAATAAAATTATTCTCAATTTTAATTTTAAGTACATATGAATTCTTTATAAATTTGTTTAAATTTAGTAGTTGACGAAATATTGGCAAAATTCGATTTTTTCACTGAAGTAAACTACTACTTCCGGTCTGCCAATTTTGCTGAAAATCTAATCATTTCTCAAGAGGGAGATTATACTACTAAATGCAAAATTTGGAATAGATAGCTATAGCGGTTTGGCCGCTATCGTGGTCACACACAGACATTTTTTAAAAACCACTTTTTTGGTATCAGGGGACTTCAAAACGTGGACATCTGAAAAAATCTCGAGGTCGAAAATTTTCATCATCACAATACTTCCTTATACTACGTATAAGAAAGTAAATTTGATAGAACTGTTCTGCAAGTCAAAGACACGCAAAATGGACTTCGTTTATCGTCAGATGTAATGAATCTGTAGTGTTATATTTACTATTCCCTCAAAACAAACTGTACAATGAACAGTACCTGTCTGGAAAAGTATGTCGGTGAAACTTATAAAGACTGGGTAAGCGTTCTTGTATTATACTTTTTAATTTTGAAATTATGCACTCCCTATGTGAACCACTCCGAGCCGCCACTGCTTCCGGTACGAATTTTGAAATTTCTTTTATACAAAACTTATTCGAAATCTGGCTCTAAATACTTTTGTACTATTGCTAAATCTACACAGAATGCATAGTTTACAAGATATTTGCAAGAAATTGCTTTTCGACAGAGCTGGGCGATAAGGATTACGATTACAACTTGATTATGATTACTGTAATCGTTAATCGAACGAACTTAGATTACGATTACAGTAATCGTAATTTTGAAAAAGTTTAAATTACGATTAATGTAATCGTAATCTAAGTTCGTTCGATTAACGATTACATTAATCGTAATTCCGTTCTTTTTATATAAGGATTACTGTAATCGTTGGCAAGGATTACTATTATTAAATATTAGAAAAATCACTGTTTTTTACAATAGAAAGTGTATTTTATTGTCGGGCACTAATAATTTCGACCGCGAGATATCCTCGTCATGAGGATCCACTACGTGCAAAAGCCGGCCTGTTACACGCATTGAATAATACGTTGAAGGTATACTGATGCGGAGCTTCATTCATCAACATGTTCCAATGCAAGTGCAACGCTATTTCTGCATACAAACTAAAGAACTAACCAAAATCACAATAAGTCAATCACCAAAAGTCAATTTGTGTCCTCTTACGCGCCCCAAATTAAAAAAAAGACGAATACTTCATTCATCGGGCACTAATATTGTCAACTGGGAAATTTCTGCGGCATAAATATCCAGTTCGTAGAAAAGCCAGGCGATATCACACATTGAAAAATAAATATATGTATATGACAATTATTTTATCATTAAATCACATATATAAAATGTCTATTACACTACTCAAACAAATATTTTAAAAATTTTAAAAAATCTTCAAAGTCCATAAATTATTTTAACAGATGCGAAAAATATAATAGGCAGCAACATGTTCCAATGCAACTGCAACGCTATTTCTGCATGCAAATTAGAGAACTAAACAAAATCGCAATAAGTCAATCACCAAAAGTCAATTTAATTGTGTCCTTTTACGCGCCACGAAATTATAAAAAAAATTCAAAAAATTTTCCAAGTTCATTAATTTACTATAGCGGATGCTAAATAGGCAATACAAGCAACGCTATTTCTGCATACAAATTAAAGAACTAACCAAAATCGCAATAAGTCAATCACCAAAATAAAAATAAATTGTATCTATACCTACTTCTGTATTGTCATTGAAATCATATACAATACAATGCATTCATACATTTATTCATATACGAAAAATTTTTTTCGTATATGTATACTTGCATGGTAAAATCATAGCTTCGAAACTGGTAATAATATGAATGTGTAAAATTGGAGTGAGAAAAAGTGAAATAAAATACTCCAGACAACCGCAAAAAGTTCGGACAGTCCTATTAGGCGGGGCCAAGAAGTTGGGTGCATATCCGTAGCAGCTGAAGGCGCTGCTAAAATACAAATAATTCAGTATCGCAGCATTCCGGAATTTCTTAATTTAATTACTCAAATTAAACTTTTTTCCGCAATTCAAAAAGCTATATCTCACAAGAAAACATTGGTCTACACGGGAATTACATCCGTTTTGATCAATTTCATTTAATTCTTTCAGATTTTGACGGAGAAACACACGTACATTTTACTCTAATTTGGAATAAAAAAAATAGGTGGTTGTGACAAAAAATTACATAATCTGACAACCTTTCCGTGTACTCATATCTATATTGGAGTTGTACAGAAAATTTCACATTTCTATCTTGAACAATAGTAAAAAAAAACTGATAAATTCGATATCTTGCTTTCTCGACCGCTTTAATATCCCCTTAAATCTCTTCTAATACTGTATTCTTTTCATTTATTACCAAACGCAAGATAAACATTTGACTGAGTTCGCATTAAACTCTTATCTTTTTATCCAAATTTCCCAAGCATGACCAGTAGAGGAATTCTCTTTTCAATTACGAACTTTCCGAAGATGCGAAACCTAGCTTTGCTTGTATTTGATCTTGGTCGCTTGTGCAATTTAAAATCTAAACCTTCCGAATAATATATCAGTTTAAATCCCTTAGCAATTTATTTATTTTATATTTGTTCTCTTTTCTTGCTCCGTTATTGCGTGTACGCGGCCGTTTAGTTTATACTAGAGAAAACGTAAAGAGTTATTGAGTTATATTTCAACAGGATTTATTGCTGATCGATATACACAGTCTTCGAAGACTCCTTATAGTTCAGTCGTAAACAATAGCAGGAGAACCATTCGTTATTTTTTTGTTAGAAATATGTGACAGTTTAAAATTAGATTTCATACAAGTAGTATCAGAATTGATATACGCATAATATCGCGGTAATTAAGTTAATCGTTTTTGTTTTTATGTATATATGTAATTAAGCATTGTTTTGAGTACTGTTAAAAATAGATTTAAGCCTTTTAGTTGCACTATAATTAGGATAGGCGAAAAAATCTCCAGTTTTATAATATTATTTTTAAGTAGATTTTTCAATTGGGATTTACATAAGGAAAAGTGAACCTAGAACCGAACCCTGAGGAACACCTAATGCCAAAAATAGACAATTATGTAAATGAAATCCCAAGAAACATATTTCTTTACTATTAAGATTGTACATTATTGTATTTAGCATAAGCAGTTTAAAATAATTCATCAAGAATTTAAATATAAACCTTAATATACAATGATAATGGTATAGGATAAAAAAATGTTATAAATATAAATTTGTAATACAACATATAACCGTTGATTGAAGGAATATATAAAGATGCGCAACGCTATAGTAAAATTGCGTGTCTTTCCGTTAAGTCGTCCCGCAAACCCCATGCCGAGAAACATCATCGCTGTCTCGGCCTGTTTCGAATCTCGGACCCAAACCGCTGATGCATCGCTATAGATCTCGGACCCAGTTTTGGCTACGCTCAGTGCTATGTAGTTGCGCATCTTTATGTATTCCTTCAATCAACGTTTTAACGTAATAGTAGGCAACCAACTAACTACATTATTTTCATATAAGTTAATCCAGTATATAAAAATAAACCTTGAATGCCCATTGGTATAATATTTGAAGGGAGAATTAGAGAAAATGTACGTATCCAAGGCCCTGCAATAGTGCGTCAGGCTTCCATAGCTCCTTAACAAATAAATTTAGGAATTTAATTTATAGGGCATCTTATACTGTATTATAGGCTTTACTGTTACAAGGTAGGCATAAAGGATAAAGATTATGTTGATTTTATAAAATCCGAGAATTGGTCGGAAGGTATTAGGATACGTAGATTTATATTCTATAATAACGGTAGAACAAATACGGATTTAAATTTTCACCACCCACAAGAACCAAACACAATAACTTAGAAAATCGAGAAGCATATAACCATATCCCAAACTCCGTTGTAAAAAGCAAATTTACCAAAAATGTTACATACATAAATGCCCAATGCCTGACAAATAAAATAGAAGCTGTTGATCTACTAATGCAGGACCTAGATTGTGATATCTTATGCGTTTCAGAACATTGGTTTAACATATACAACTTTAAGACCTACAATATTTGCGGATATACCTTGGGTACCTCTTACATAAGAAGAAATTATATACACGGAGGTGTATGTATATACTTGAAAAATGGTTTACAGTACTTTGATATTCCATTAGTGTCGGGACATTCCGTGGACAAAACCTGTGAAATCTGCGGGATATATCTTGCAAAGTGCAACACAATAATATTATGTACATACCGTTCTCCAACTGGTGATGTTCAGGGTTTTCTAGATATTTTAGCAGACACACTTACCAAAATTCTACGACAATATAAGCAAGATGTAAATATCATTCTAAGCGGTGATTTTAATATTGATATATCTACACAGACAAAAAATACTAGGGATTTACAGAACGCTTTAGTTAGTTTTGGATTAAAACAAACAATTTATGATTTTACAAGAGTTCAGGGAACATCAAAGAGTTGCATAGATAATGTGTTCACCAACTATACTAAATACGAGGCCCACACGCTTATCACATCTATTTCAGACCATCACGGCATTAACTTCCACTTTAACTGTATACAAGCAAAACAAAATTACAGAAAAACAAGAAACTTATCGCATACAAATTACGATATTTTGGAAAACGCCATTAAAGAACAAACATGGTTAAGCTCACAGAAAGTAAACAATGCTGATATAAAATCAAACATAATCTTAACACAAATACTCTCTTGCTTGGAAATCGCTTTTCCTTTGAAGACCAAATTAATAGGAGCTAATAAAACCAGCCAACCTTTCTCGTTCACCAATGAACTTAGACAGATTAAAGAAACTCTTTCATTAATACAAGAAACCTATAACCGCGTTGGAGGTGATGGTCTTAAACAAATATTTAATTCTTACAAAAACTTTTACATCACGAAATTGAGAGAAGAGAAACGAAATAAGTACTTACGCTCTGTATACCAATCTGATAACATCCAGAAAGAGTTTTGGAACATCATCAAAAGGGAAACAGGCACATCTAACAACTTACAACATCGGACACCATCTGCTAGTGAATTAAATAATATATTCTGTAATACGGCAAATGAGTTTTCTGCATTGCATAAAGACAACAATGAATCAATAAATTTTATAGGAAATATTCAGTATAATGAACGTTCATGTTTTCTAGTACCAGTCACACCTTTGGAAGTACAGACTATCATTCAAAACATTAAAGCGAAAGATGCTTTGGACGTATATGGCATGAATACGAAAATGCTAAAAAAATGTTCGAATTGCCTACTGGAACCACTTGCTGATTTGGTGAATGCGTGTTTTGAGCAAGGAATTGTGCCTGATAACATGAAAATTGCAAAAGTGACTCCTATTTACAAATCCGGTGACCCCAATAATCCAAAGAACTACAGACCTATTTCCGTGTTACCTACACTATCAAAAATCCTCGAAACCGCCCTCTTACTGCGCCTCACATCATTCCTGGGAAACCACTCCATTCTAACCGGGCAACAATTTGGATTCTGTCCGGGAAAATCGACAGTGGATGCTGTATTATCGGTTTTAAACTTCGTTTGGGATGCTATGGAGGATGGGGACGATGGTTTGGTAGTGATGTGTGATTTGTCTAAGGCCTTCGACTGCGTAAGACATGAGATTCTCTTGGAAAAACTAGATGGCTACGGCGTTCGTGGTTTAGCATCGAAGCTTTTAAAATCGTACTTCGAGAACAGAAGACAAGTTGTGTATGCAAACAATGAAATGAGTGAATCGCGACATGTTGAGCACGGAGTAGCTCAGGGGTCGCTTATTGGTCCTCTTCTGTTCTGTATTTATATAAATGACTTGCCATACAATATTTCAAGCCATGTGGTATTGTACGCAGATGACACTACTTTTTTATTCAGAGGTACAGATGAAAAACAACTTAAAACGAAAGCTGAAACGACATTGTCCAGGGCTGCCACTTGGTTTACATCCAATAGTCTTACTGTCAATGAAGCAAAGAATGTGCAATTACCATTCACCTGTAAACGTAGCAAAACACCTGCAAATGTCGGGTCTGCAAAGCTTTTAGGAATTACCCTGGATACTCGGCTGACCTGGCGGTCTCACATTGATGAACTTCATACAAGACTTTCCAGTGCTCTTTACGCCATACGCAGGTTAATAACTTTATTAAATAAGGATGCAGCAATAACGGCATACCATGCACTTTTTGATTCCCGTATGAGCTATGGTATTCAACTGTGGGGCGAATCGACACATGCTGTAGACATATTCATTCTACAAAAAAAAGCAATTCGAGCAATAGAGCAGGTCAATGGAATGACATCGTGCAGGCCTCTCTTTGTTAGAAACAAAATCATGCCTTTGCCATCAGCATACATCTATAGACAGCTTCTTCGAGCTAAATTGGAGCTACCCACGTTAAATAGAAAAGGAGATGTGACGCAGTTGCGACTAAGATCTCAATCACAGGTTCTACTTCCGAATCACAGGTTGCAGACCACGAGTGCCAAACATAGACATCTAGAACTATTTAATAAATTACCGAACACTTGGATTGAAAAACCAGTGCCACAATTCAAAACATCCATTAAGAAATACTTATTAGAAAACAGCTTCTACTCGGTTACTGAGTTTTTACAAGATATCAAGAAGTTTCATTTTCATTGAATTATATCTACCATTAGTACACACATACATTGTTATATAGCACACGCCTACACACATTCACACACACACACGCTCACACACACACCACTTGTTTCGACGTTACCGCTGTATTTTACATGCTTTTGTATTTTATATTAGTTGGTACAATAAAGCTATTCTATTCTATTCTATTCTATCTCAGGAAATTATTTTTAATAATGGCTGATTTCCAGTTATACCCGAAGTAGATACCAACTCTGTTATTTTAAATTGGAACACCCTATGTATTAATGTATATTTGAATTCTATGTTAAATTTAAATTGTACATTGTTAGGCATACATTGGGCCTAAGTGCCGCCGTTTCGGAATTACATGATGTTTTTTGAAAGAAAATGGCAATTGCAACTTCTTCGAAAACGATTTCTATATATTTCTTTATTTAGAACGTAATATTTTGTTTATATAATTTTTATTTCATATATTGCATATAGACCACAGTCCAGCGACCTTTTTTTTTTTTGATTAGTAACAGGCTGAATTTTCGTGAGTTGCTTCGTTTTGACGAGACGCCCAACTTTCCCTCTGCGAAAATTCGCGGTAGTGGTAGCTAATAAACTGCGCATGGATCATATATGTCGATTGGGTGATTGTTCAAATTTTATTACTAACCGTTAGTGTTTTAGTTAAATCTGGAGATAATTTGATAAGAAACACAAAAAAACATTTGTCCTACAAAATCGTTGGTTAGAACGAAGCGTCACCTACCCGCAACATGTACAAATAACTAGGTCACAAAAAAATGATTACTAACCAGCTGATTTTTTTACTATTGCTTAATAAATGTTTCTAAAATGAAACGTCCACATTGTCCTACAAATTGAATGGTATGTTTTTCCAGTCCTACGCTCCGAAATTGTCAAATCCACGGTAACACTTTTCTCATTACTAACAACCTAATTCTGTTTTTTTTTCTCTTGGGAATAAACTGTAGAACACGACATTACTAATGTCCTACAAAAAAAGTGGTAAATATTATAATGCTATGATTTTGTATCATCTGTTCATATGAAATATTACGAAGCTCAAATTTCAAAGAAAAATTTGTAGAATTTTTAATTGAAGATTGGACAAGTGATGAGTTTGTTACGTTATTTATAGGAAAGACTGTTAAACTGAATTACGACCAGTGCTATGTTTATGAGGTGCCTGGTGAAAATATAATAAAAAGAGCGATTGACTAATCTTTCTTGTTATCACGAAGAAGCTGACACCAAAATTGTTTTCCATATTTGCCAGTTTAACGCCAAATATCGTGTGCAGGTGCATTGTACGGATTCTGATATACCTGTGATAATGTTAGCGAATTTTAAATACCTGAAAAACAAAATTGAAGTAATTATTAATTTAAGTACAGGTAAAAAGAAATTGTACCTTAACATCAATGAAATTTATGCCAAGCTTGGAGAAAAATTACCTTGTTCTCTCGCTATATGCCATATTTTTACGGGGAACGATTATAACCCTGCTTTCTATGGGAAAGCAAAAAAGAGGCCATTTAATATCTTAAAAAAAACACAACATTTCAAGAAGCTTTTATGCAACTCCTACAAAGTGGACGTACTGAATTAACAAAATCGAGCGAGGTATTCCAAATCATTGAAGAGTATGTGTATAGGTTATATGCATTAAACACGAAAATTTACATTAATAAAGGACGGTACGAATTGTTTCAAAAAGGCTATAAATGCCGTAACGAAAATGAAGAAATTTTAAAAAAGAATATCGTAGGATATGATGCCTCTAGTTTACCACCAACGAAACAAGAATTGTTGCAGCAAATCAAGAGAACGCAATACATTGCAGTGTATGGTGTAATGCATATATGCGCAACCCCACCGAAAAAACACCAGAAAATTATGGATGGACATTTTCCGTCTTTTCTTATGGCGTGGGTCAGATATAGCGTGCTGTGGTAGTATAATAATCATTAAGCTGTAAGCATAGAAAATTACCAAATCATGCTAATAAACACCAAGGTATTTATCTCAATATACTATTTAAATAAATATATTTTAACATGTTACTGTTGATATATAAATGTTCATTGAAGATCCTGAAGACTGAGGTTAAGTAATTGCATGCTCTAATCTAATCTAATTTTTATTTATATGATAAATTAAACGTAGTGTCTTAGTCACTAAGAACATTCTTAAAATGTTTTTTAGATAAAATTAAAAATGTAAGTGTGTGATAAAAAGATTATAACATTGTTTAAAAAAAAATAGTGCTACAAAGTTGAGTATTATTTTAATTTAAAAAAATAAATTATTTAATCTAGTACTCAAATATGAGTTGGTCTTTGAACTATTTCCATCGTTGCTTGGATTTTCAGAATCCGGTGTTTCGGCAGACATTCTATTGGCGTCTGCAGGATAGCCCTCTGAAGAGTTGTTTCTTGCCAAAAAAAAAAGGGAAATTAAAACTGATGGTGTATAAAATGATTTTTTTGACATTTCAAAATGTCAATGTTCTGAATTATGTCATAGATGATCTTAGTCTGTCCTGTGTGATTTAGTATTAGACGATGTGTTTATGCTCTCAGGTAGAATTTGGATCTAGACCTCTTTTATCTCCAGGCTGAGTTTATTTATGGGATTCGTTGCCTTGGTTATATATGCCGCTTCTTTTATCTTCCTTCCGATGTCATATTCTTTTTTCGTCAGAATTGTCTCGTCATTCCATTTGATCTGCTTCCCAAGCGTGTTGTGCCCAGCGGGATTTTTCACTTCTTCGTTTGCGAACCGGTTTCTTCTGTTTTTTGATTTTAACGTCTGGGACCTCCTAGTTTTTCCTGTGTATGGACGCTCACAGTCGTACGGTACTTTGTATACACAATTTTTATTTGATTCACTTTGTCTGGCTAAGTCCTTGTTATGATCGATCTAACAGTATTGCTTGTCTTAATCGCAGTTCTTATATTTGTTCTCTATACTTAGAGTTTTATTTGATAGTGACTTATGTGCGGAATCACCGTAGTTCGTACAGTTTCCCGTCGGTCTAGATTCGGATAGGAACTATTGTCCTGCTTTTTCTGGCCTTGGCCAACGTGTGGTCGGGATATCCACTCAGTTATAAGGTTCTTTTTTCCTATTCCGTTCTTTCGAACATATTACTTTAGTTCTGTCCTATAGGTACCTGGCCATGCCGACTTTGACATTATGTGCGTGATTGGAGTCAAAGTGTAGGTATTATCATTAGGGGGCGGACATGACCGGTTTAAACTACGACGAAGTTACAACGGAGCAAAGAAATAATGAAAACAACACCCACTTACTGAATAGCACTAATTCATATGGTGAACTGCAGCATCTGTTAACGCCCGAGAAGTGCCCGAGAATGAGATCAAAAAATGCCCATAAAATAAGGCATTTATGAGTAAAATTCTTTCTTCATCGGCGTAGATAGGAGCGTAAAATTTATTATCTTTACCTTATATTTCGCACGAAAAATAATGTAAATATACCGGGTGTCTGTTTAAGCTCGGCCACCGGCCATATCTCGGCAACCGTTTATCGTACAACCTCGCCGAAAAAATCTTGATAGTAAAATAGATGACGGGAATTACAACAAAAATATGTTTAAGTTTCCAAAATGATCACAAGGGGCGCAATTCTCAAGATGACTTAAAAATTCGATAATTTTTCATTAAATTCTAGATTAAGATAGATTAAAAAATTTACTAGCAACATTTTTAGACGTTTTTATACAACTTTCATTTGAAACTTTTTGATCTAACTCCCATACGAAGGGAAGAGTGGAGGGGGTATGTCTGCGTACAAAAGTAGGTATAACTGTGGTTTGCCCCAACGGATTTTAATGTTTCTGGGCTCATTAGATAGAGAATTTTACAAAGAATTGAAGGATATGTAGCACGAAATAACGTGGTTGTCAAAGAAAATAACCGGGGGCGCTGTTCTCAATGTATGTATATTTCTTGTTTTTTCTTTAAAATTTGAAATGGAACGGTATATTCTTAATATTGTAATATTGAAGCACATAAAAAACTGAAGAAAATGATAAAAACCGGAAGTTGCTACCTTTTTTCTTGACGAAGATATACTCATACGAAGACAATCTAAAAAAAATAAACAACTTTTAATATAAATTTATTTATTTATTGTGAGTAATAACTTTAATTTAATTTTAAGTGTCACTAGACAGTGTATAGTTCGCTTTCACTTGAATTTTCATCATAGTCTTCCATAAATGTATTTATTTCCATCTTCTCACCGTCTTTTTTTAATTCTTGCATATGTTACATTAGATTCTCTTCTTAAATGTTTTCAAATTCTCTAGCTATTTTGCCTTTTTTTGACATTGAAATAAAATAATAATAATAATGATAATAATAATAATAATAATAATATATCTTTATCACCCAACTGATATAGGTAGATCTAATTATAGGAAAACAGCAAAAATAATTTCCATAACTCATGAACTAAGTAGACAATAACGAGAAAAAAAAAACAATATAATATAATGATATCTAAATCATCCCCACCTGAAATGAAAGTAAATAAAAGTACCTATTATATACCTAAACATAAATAAGAAAATATATTGACCAAGTAATATAAAGGAAAAGAAAATATATTTAAATCAGAAAGTACAAAAAAAAACAAGTAAAAACTTCAACTTAACAAATGTTCAAAGTGGTCACCTTCATTTTCAACACACGTTTACTTGTCGATTAGTAGAGAGCAGAGTTACTTTCATTTCGGAGGCAGCAATTGTTGTACTCGGCTTTTTGTGATAAACTATGTATGTCTTTTATTCTGCCCCATAAATAAACATCAAGAACATCTGGCAAGGTGAATAAAGAAAAACTCAATAATGTCTTCTTTCGGGATAATTTAGGGAATAGATAGATAGATAGATTTTATTCGTGCGAGACAAAACAAATGTATGCACATGTCAATAAATATGTCTATATAACAAATGTACAATGCAAACACTAAACATATCTAAAAAATAAAAGTACAATGTAAATATTAAATATTACAAACTCTAATGTATATATCAAACAATGTACGCCATTTCACAGAGCAAAAAAAGAGAACAAAAAAGAAATTAAAGCTTCTTGGGCATTTCCACAAACTCCTGTACATCATAAATTGGATTGTCTTTTAGGAAGTGTTTAAGGGTTAAGTTAAGCTTTTTGTCATTCAGTTCTTTCCAGGTTTTCGGGAGTAAATTATATAATTTTATTGATTGATATCTAAATGAGTTCATATTCCGGGACAACTTAAAATGTGGTTGTTCGAAACATCCATGTCTGGTTTCGTACATGGTTTGCTTTGCAAAGAAAGTCAAATTATTCCTGGCGTATGTAATACAATCAAAAACATATTGACCAACACAAGTGATAATTCTCAACCGCTTGAACGACGGTCTGCATGAATCCATGTTACTTATACCCAGCATAGTTCTTATTGCTCTCTTCTGTGATATCAGAACCCGATGTATATGCGCCGAACCGCCCCACAATATAATACCATAACTCATGATACTATGAAAGAGAGCATAATATGCCATCAATAAAGCTCTCTGATCCACCATCACCCGCAGTTGTTTTAAAACAAAAGTACTAGTAGACAGGCGCTTGGTCAAACTATCAATGTGGGGTCCCCATGTAAGCTTAGAGTCTAGGAGCAAACCCAGACATTTAATAGGCGCGGCATTCACCAGCTTCATGTTGGGATTCAACGAAATATCCAACACCTGCGTTTTCCCAGAATTCATGCAAAGTCTATTCCCATTAAAGTAATCCCCAACCCGCCCCAGTGAACCCATCAGGGAGTTATGTAATTCGTCGTAATTTTTATTCGCAACTAGTATTGTAGTGTCATCAGCATACTGAACAGTCTTACACATAATATGTTCGTTTATATCGTTGACGTAGATAATAAATAGCAATGGTCCCAATATTGAGCCCTGAGGCACCCCGAAAGTGATTGCTTTCAATGGGGACGTATCTTCTTTAATTTGAACACACTGCTGTCTGTCCATGACAAAACTTGTAATCAGTGAGAGAGCAGGTCCCCTAAAGCCATAGTATTCCAATTTAGTAGACAATATATCATGAGACACACAATCGAAGGCCTTGGTCAAGTCCAGGAAAGCCGCCGTAACGGCATTCCCCTTCTCCAGTTCGTCGCTAATAAAGTTGTATAATTCAACCAAGGCTTCTACCGTACCCTTATTACTTCTAAATCCAAACTGATTACTGTTTAAGATCTTTATGCAGTCCAAATACTTTTCTATTCTGCTCTTCAATGCCAGTTCCATTAATTTTGATAACACCGGCACTATAGATATTGGGCGATAATTCGATAATGAATTACCGTTCCCAGTTTTAGGAATAGGTGTTACTCTGGCAATTTTGAGACATACAGGAAATATCCCCGCCGTAAAACAAGAGTTTATAAAATACGTTATGTGTTCTACTAGTTCATATTTGCCTAATTTTAACGCAGAACTGTTTAGTCCGTAGTAATCTAAAGATTTTGAGTTACTTAATCTGTCTATTAAGCAGCATACCTCTGCACAGTCCACCGGATACAGGAAAAACGACGAACCATCACCCCGCTCACTAAGGCCCCTAAGGTAATCTGTGTTGCAATCAGAAACACCGCAGACCAATTCCTTACCGATATTGCTAAAGTAGTCGTTCAGTACTTCAACGGTAAAGTCTGATTCCGCTTTGTGTGTTTCCGGTTTGATAATACTCCAAGCTGTTTTTTGCTTGTTATGTGATCCCATGATGCGGTTAGTATTATAGTTTATGGTTTCCGCTTTGAGAGCCGATTTATATTTATTTTTAAAGTCAGTGTACACCCTTGTAAAATCAGGATTACTCTTACTGAAACGATGTAACATTAGTAGCTGTTCCCTCATTTCCCTAATCCGGCTAGAATAATGAATGCCCCGCCTACCACGTCTGGCGTATTTGATAGGAAACGAGTTGTTGTAACAATCCACCATATTATTCAATAAATTTTCGGCCATCTGGTCTATATCACCACTAGAATAAAGATTAGACCAGCCTGAATTCAGAAGCGACACCCTATAATTAAAAATATTAACATCATCTATTACCCGGAAACCATTAACATTCCCATCGATGACATCCCCACCCTGCAAACTGTAACTCACCAATATGCTCCTATGGTCCAACAGTGCTGGTTCAATGACCTTCATATTAAGCCCATTTCTGTTCGCATTTGAGAAAACATTATCAATCCTAGTATTGGATATGTTTGTTATTCTTGTGTAATCGTTCACATAATCGATCATACCGACGCTAAGAAAAAGATTTTTAATATATTTGGCCTGGCTCGAATCCCGCGCAAAGTCAATATTGAAATCCCCCACACAGACCAAACCCCTGTCCACCGGTATAGTATCAAGAAAGTTAGTTAGATTATTGCAAAAGGCATGGTAGTCTCCATTTGGGGATCTGTTCAAGTTACAAATAATTAGGCCCACATCCGTCAGTTCAATGGCAATTCTCAAAGTCAAATTCATGAGTAAGATGTTGGCAAATATTAATTTTCTTAAATTTAATTTGTTTTTTCACAAAGATTGCAACACCTCCGTGTTGATGAGCTGTTCTACAAAATTGGGCAGCCAGAATGTAATTGTGTAAATTAATATTCTTAATTTGATCATCATGTGTCCATGTTTCAGCAAAGCACAAAACATCATATTCATTCTCTGACAAAAACATGTTTAAATCTAGTATCTTATTGGTGATACACCGTATATTAATATAAAAAATCGACACGATAGGCATGCTAGACGATAATACCGAGGGATCCCTATTTGTATTTGTATTTACGGCGGCGTTCTTTAAAAATTTGCGTTACCGAGACAGTGAGCGTGGTTCAAATTAACATAAACGAGGTTATCAAAATTAATACTACTACTAATCAAACGCCTTGTATTGCTGTTAATAATGTCAGCTATGTGCCGAAAAATTTTACCTTTGCCTCTAACATTTACGTGAAAGCCGTCTTTGCCTCTAGTATTATCCTGTACCAAGCCATTCGTCTCAACATATAACACATTACAAATACACATAGATTGTATCGCCCTGTAGAGTTTACAGTTATAGTCATATATAAAATCATTTCCCCGAAGCAAGAATGCATTTTCAAAGCATTGAAAATACATTCTGATCATGTCATAAGCTTCAACGTTAGAATACAACATTTTACAAACTTAATAATTAAGTCCAAGTGTCCAAAAAGGCTTAATTTGCTAAATACGTACAAAAAGTTTAACTACAAGTGACACTAATATCTTTGCATTTCGATTTTCATGGCCTACCTTGGAAATCTCATCATAATGTAATTTAGTATCACTGTGCATGCCATGTTGTATCATGAAAATTTAAAAAGAAAAGCAAACTACACTGTTTACTATTGTTATTTTATTTCAATGTTGGAAAGGATAAGAAATGATATTTAAAAAATATAGCTAGAGTGTTTAAAAACATTTAAAAGGAGAATCTAACGTAACATATGCAACGAATTAAAAAATCGATAAAAAGACTGAAATAAATACATTTAGCGAAGAGTATGATTAAATTTCAAGTGAAAACGTACTATACACTGTCTAGAGACACTATTAAAATTAAAATAAAATTATTACTCCCAATAGATAAATAAATTTATATTTAAAGAGTTTTATTTTTCTGGATTGTCTTCGTATGACTATATCTTCGTCAACAAAAAAAGTAGGAACTTCCGGTTTCCAACATTCTCTTCAGTTTTTTATGTGCTTCAATATTACGATATTAAAAATATACCGTTACATTTGAAATTTTAAAGAAAAAACAAGAAATATACATACATTGAGAACAGCGCCCCCTGTTATTTTCTTTGACGATCACGTAATTTCGTGCTACATATCCTTCAATTCCTTGTAAAATTCTCTATCTAATGAGACCAGAAACATTAAAATCCGTTGGGGCAAACCAAAGTTATACCTACTTTTGTACGCAGACATACCCCCCTCCACTCTCCCCTTCGTATGGGAGTTAGATCAAAAAGTTTCAAATGAAAGTTGTATAAAAACGTCTAAAAATGTTGCTAGTAAATTTTTTAATCTATCTTAATCTAGAATTTAATGAAAAATTATCGAATTTTTAATTCATCTTGAGAATTGCGCCCCCTTGCGATCATTTTGGAAACTTAAAAATAGTTTTGTTGTAATTCCGGTCATCCATTTTACTATCAAGATTTTTTCCGCGAGGTTGTACGATAAACGGTTGCCGAGATATGGCAGGTGGCCGAGCTTAAACAGACACCCGGTATATATACTTACTGTTATTTAGTTTGAATAACATACGCGTACATTTTTAGTTATTATTTATTTAGATCTAAAACGTTGTTTATGTTATTTTTTCTGATATGAAAATGAATTATCAGTGATTCCGAAATTTATTACAAAGTCTGTAAAATATCGTTACAGAATGCCAAAATATCGCACGTTCGTCACTTAGCTTTGCTAAAACATACACAGAAATAGTTCTTATGCAGAGAATTTCGATAGTTTACAAAATTTCGTTACATGTTTAAATGACGATGCTCGAAGTATTTCTGAGTGCGAGGAACTAACACAAATCCCAAATTTAAAAAATCGGTAGTTATTCCTTCAGGAACACTTTGGGAATTTGCCAAAACTAATCACATGTTTTGAAAATCGAAATCTTAAATTAAAAGATGGATTAACCACACTAGATGTGGGCTATTAATAATTTTAAAAGTATTCCAAGTGACTTCGGATGTGGCCTTCGGCAAAAGTTAGACGCGGTTTTTAATAGAAATCTAGATTTAATAACATTGCGGCAATTGTGTATGCTAAATACGCTGAAATAAAAGAATATTTCCAGTACGCACCTATAACCAGTTGCGATGTAGAAAGGACGTTTTCTATCTAAAAGGATGTACTTAATTCAAAGAGAACAAGTCTTACAGAAGAGAAAATGAACAAATAATGAGGTATTTTGTATTTTATAGATCACCAGCCACTTGTTATCCAATTATATAAATAAAATTGTAACCTCTTTAAAAATACAACATTTCAATAGTGCGCCCATGGGCGATGAGTCATCAACCGCTCGTGTCCGCCCCCTAATTATATATTCGTGATGTTTTTAGTGTGCCATTATTTAGTTTCCTTACCAGTACAACGAAGAAACGTATGCCCTGTTTGTGGTGAATTTTATTATGTCCTCGGTGCCATTGAAGTGATCTCGGAAACCTTCCAATGTGTGTTCTCCGTGTGGCCATATAAGAAATTTTAACAATTCTTAAATTTGTTTCTAATTATGAAAAATTAGAAATAATTTAAGAATTCTTAAATTTTATAAAATTATTATTCTGAATTTATCCTAAGAAAATAAAAACCCCTGTATAACTTCTGCTTTTGTCGAGATTTCATGCTTTGGATGAACTGTTCCATGACTCTTCTGTCCAAACAAATTCAATATTATAAATTCATTCACTGAAAACGTACACAAACAGAAAACTAAATAAAGATAAGCGCGCGGCGACTGGTACAGGAGAGTGGGGTGGCGTAGAAACTGTGTTTATTATTTTCGAACTTCCTCCGATATTAAAATAAGATTTACAATTTTCATAAGGTTCCGAGAGCTTGCTTACGACCAGTTGTAAGTCCTGAAACTCAATTTTAAGGAATCAGAACTTTTGGACCGCCTGCAAATTAATCTTGACTCGAGGTCGGTGGGGTATAATGGGACAGACAGCAGGGGCGTTAGAGAAATGACGGGGGAAGGGAAATTGAACGACGAAATGGTAACTTAAGAGACGTGTATATAGAGGTGTATATCAGGCACCAACTAAACCTATATATATATGCTTGTTATCGAATAATTAAATTTGAATACATTTAGGTTTTGTACATAATAATAATAATAATAATAGTAATAATAATAATATTTATTACTTCATGTGACCATAAACATGGTATAGAACAAGTCAAAATAATACAATCATAAACATAAAAAATAAATAATACAAACACACAGTTAAACATAAACAACTAACAACGTAAAGGCATAAAAAATAATGATAACAACGACAACAATAATACTTTCTTTGTACCGATGACCTTCTTTATGGGATAAGCCATTGTTACATATTGCCGTGAACTCGCAAGTTCATAAAATAAGAATAGCTTTAAGAATTAGTTTAAGTTTTGAAATAAAATAAAAATGACAAAAATCGTATTTAAATATGAAAGAGTAAAAATATGCAACAAAAATTACATGGATGTATATAAAGTTGCATACACATGGTCAATACACAATACAAGTAATTCAAAAGTCAGTATTATTCAAGTAAATAATGAGAAAATACAACATAAAGTTTATTAAATAAATATGAAACAAAAGACAAAATAAAATTTATTAAATAAATATGAAATAAAAGACAAAATAAATATAAGTAATATATTTCTTTTGTAGAAAGAATACACAAAATGTATGGTTTACATATCATAAAAAGGAACCTAATTTTATACAATGCGTAAAGATTGCTTTAAACATTCTAAATAATGGACCGCTGTTTAAGTCAAAAAGGGTAATGAAGGCAAATAATCGAGAAAGGGTGATGTTAATGGATGGATCAGTCAAGAGAATTAGTCATGTAAAAGCAATAGAATTGTATGAAAAAGATCAAATACGATATGCAAAAAACATAAATATGACTGAATAAATCATTATGATTTACATGCATAAAGCAATAAAACTTTATGAAAGAGTTTAAGAACTAAATTATATTAAAAGATAAAAATTACCTTAGCTTATAACTAGAGACTAAGAAAAGGATATAAAAATATGTAAAACGTAAACCCGATCAGCAATAACATTGGTATAAAAAGGTAGCTGATAGCATAAATAAAAAGTGTATGTGTTTATGATTTGTTTGTAACACAATGCTTCAGAGACTGGAAACAGACGTGTACAGTTTCATGACCTACAAAAGACAATAAAATATAAAACTTGTGTAAAGTTTATTGCAGATAGACATTTTACCGATGGAAAGATCATGGATAGAAAACAGAGGTGCAGTAGACAAACAAGCGTGTCTTCCAGGTGCAGGCAGTGTGGGAAGAAAAATAATCGTTATCTCCAACGTGTTTCCCATCTTACCAAGTCACAATCCAGCTACAAGAAAAGTGAAATTGACATTAATGAATGGAAAGAAAAAATATGTATTGAACAATGAACAAGGCAATAGGTTCATTGATGAATACAAAGAAGGATGGTATTAACAACAAGAATAAACCTACCGTCGGAAATGCTGTGCGAGGCAGTGGAGGGACTTTTGAATTGGAAATTTGTATTGACGTTTGATAAATAGTGAACTGTCAGAACAATATGTGTATGTGTGTGTGTATCAAGACGGCAACATGTGGGCAGCGATTTCACTGGAACGTATATTCCAATGCCAACCTAAAATATGGACTAGAGGGCGCAATAGTCAACGTAGAGTTTTTTTTTGCCGGTATAAATTCGAAAAACAAGATTCGACAAGAGACTTCTGATTTCGACTCCGAAAGAATAAGACGCTTTTAAAAAAAAATTGTTACATTGTAGAATAGTAGTTTTCATTATTTCTTTATCACGTTTATTCATAATAATTCTTCTTTTATTAATATATATTAAAATTCACTTGAAACGTTCAATATGGACATTCAAAATGAACATTTTGATGAAATATTTATAGATAGCAAGTAAGTTTTTTTTTGAAAAGAAGTTATCTAAATTGTTAGACAGACATTGGTTTTTACGTGCAAATGATTAATCAATGTAATGTTGGACAATATGGATAAGCAAATATTATCCTGTAAGGTTTTCTTTTAATTCATAAAGTTGGAATTACAACAAAAATAGGACTAATGGTGTTGGGCATTTGAAGAGATGCTACGTGCGAATGAGCATTTTCTTCATGGTATTGTCTAGGCATCATTAATCTTTTTCAAGTTTGGTTAATAATTAATTAAAAGTTTCATAAGGCAAAGATTAAAAGCTAGATACAACACGTGCAAATGGTTGTCTAAGGCAATTAATTGAAGCCAATACATAAATATAATTACATCGATAAGTATCACTATCAATGTACAATAAAAGTTTACATTTATTTATTTACAGGATAAATATTTATTTTGTTTAGCATAATAAATAAATAAATAAAAGATTTACATACATTACAACCGACATTAGGTATAAATGATATGAGCATTTTCAATTATGTATTTTGTTTAGAGCATAAAGGTGTATATAAAAATTATTTTGAATCTATAAATTACAAAAATAAAAGGTGTATGATCATGTTAAATAGACATTCTGTTTTTTTTTAAAACAAAACTATTACCTCATCCCTATTATAAGTAAGTAAAAGACACCAGTGAAGGAGAAGGAACCACATACATTGCCAGAATCCACAATAGTTATTAGGTACATGCTTCAACAATATGAATTAAATATAAAACCAATTATAAGTTTTTGGTGTAAAAAGAATAAATTTAGAACACAGCATATACAAATGACTATACCCACAAATATATGCTATCACAGCAATATGTATACATCAAAACAGCATCTGATTTATATAATAAATATAAATATACAAATTAAATGGTACACACATTTTGTCCCGGTAACCTTTCGGTATGGGATACGTCAGTATATCAATTATACAGTATTATACTAGAATTACAAGTTTTATTACATGGAGGAGTCATTGATGTACTCATCCAAAGAGTAGTAACCTTTTAAGAGCAGAGGTTTTTTAATATCACTTCTAAACCTTCTGTATCGCATCACTTTATATTTATGTGGTAATTTATTGTAGACTCTATAAGAGTCTACAATAAATTACCACACGTACATCAGACTTTTCTCACTGAAAGCGCATTTGTGCCTTGGTATCTCTAATAATAGATTATTACGTGTACTATATGCATGAAAGCTGCTCAATTTAATATACTTGTTTTCATTTTTCTTTGCATATAACAATAGCTGAAATATGTAAATGCAGGGCAGCGTCATTATGTGCATCCTTATGAATATATCCCTACAACTTGTTTGTCGATTGACACCGCTCATAATTCTGATAACTCGTTTTTGTATTCTAAAAACTCTTATCATATCACCCGAAATTCCCCAAGCAATTGAACAATAAGAAATGAGTGAGTGGAAATTTGAGAAGTAAAATATTTTAATCAAAGAGGGATTCAACTCTCCCACCAATCTATTAAACAGGTAGCACAATGAAGCTAATTTTTTGGATAATTCCCCTATATGTTGAGTCCATCTGCAGTTGCAGTCAACCCTTACCCCCAAAAAAGTCGTGGCATCCACCTGAGGGATGCTCTTCCCCTTTATAGCGACATAATGGGAGGTGTCTCTTTCCGTCTTTGATCTTATGAACTCTATAAACTTTGATTTCTGACAATTCAGAAAGAGTCCATTGCTCACATAATAATTATTTACTTCGCTTACAGCACCACTAATCTTATAGTTGATCATCTGTCTAGAAATTGAATTTACCAATAGCGTCGTGTCATCAGCATACATAACGGATCCCTCCATTCTTAAATCGTTTACATATATAATGTAAAGAAGCGGGCCAAGTACATATACTTCCCTGTGGCACACCCCGTTTAAGAGTAAGACAGCTAGATTTGTTTCCTGCAACATACCTTGACTTATGTTAATTATATCGTTTCTATTTACCTTGTCAATCTCAAGATCATAGCAGCGATGGACTATTCATCTTCTCTAAGAATTATCAGTATTTATAAGTATTAGAATTTTTTACAAATCTGTTAGGAAAGTTTTTTCTATACAACTGTTAGCTACAAAATATTTCACAGAATAATATTACATTTTAATTAAACGAATATTGTACATTATTAATAAAAGTCTAATACTCTCATTATATTCATGCTCTTTCAATATTTATTATTTCTATATATACCTGGTATAACATTAGTGCAACATTCTTCGATATATGGCTACTACGTTAAGAACGTCAGAGCCACTTGTAGCATCGTATAATGGCGCTTGTTATAAGATACTGAATTACGGAGACTAAGCTTTACTAATTATGACCAAAATGCAAAAGTCTTGCTAGACCCACCTGCCTGTGTGGCATAGCCTACCATCCAGACCGTCGCCGGCACTGCTGGAAATGGTCGAGGTTCTAAAACAGGGTGTATAAATGAAACAGCATTACTCTTACTAGTAGGTAGGGAAGCAGGGTCAGAAGTTATTCAAAATTTGTTCTCACGCACAACCCGAACCACAAATGAGAATAAATAAAACTCACCGTTGAATGAAAAACATCTTCGGTTCAATGAACAATGTTAATGATTTGATCAACAGGTATATGTATATAAAATGGTGAAAACAAGTTTCAAAGTTATAGACGTAAAATAATGGTAATTAATTTGATAGAAACAAGTCGTTTCAGGTAGCAAAAAAAAACTTCAGAGGAAAAAGTTAACAAATTATTTGGAAAATTATTCTAGCTTGTCATTACTAATTAATAAAAGATAATGAAATATTCAAAATGATGAATTGTACGGTAAAGTTTGAATGAAAACATGAGTAGAAAAAGGGTTAAATGAAGTTCAGCAACATTTACAGATTAAGTTTACTACAAATAAAAAAACAACATATTCTGCGCGCTTGCTTTGCAACAGGCCTACAACATGTAGGTCCTATTGCAACATGAGGGTTAAGCCCAGGAATTAAATAATTTGACCAGAAAGGTAACCTCCTTTGTAACACACTCTGTATATCGGACTGCAGGCGGATATGTCAGAAAGATTGAAAATACTGTCTTCATAAACTAAGTATTAAACGCCACACTCAATATACGGAATTAACAGCAGGTGTGAATAAAAGAAAAATTATTTATCATACAAGATCATAGACATATATAAAAAATATACTAAAAACGGCTTAATAGGCGAGAAAAAAAGCACACAAATTTCTATAATGAATTGCCGCAACTTTGATCAAGCTCACACATTGCATTAGTTAATAACAAAATTCTATTCTATGCTCTTTTGATCTGTTTACATAGCAGACTAAAAATCTACGTAGTACCCCAACAAAGGTTAAGTAAAATGTCAGAGATAAATTTACTAGCAAAGGAATGCCAGAAAGGCCATAACAGAATAAAGCCTGCCTAATTGGTACAAAAAAAACATTAGAAACTCGTTCGATGCCAAACGCAATGTATGTACAAAATATAAGCTGGTATGTCCTCAACTGCTACAGATCCGTGTTTAGAGTCGATTCATCGGCTTAAATGAGATTATAAAATTAATTGCAACTCCAACGGATATAATAAAAAAGAAACCATCAGCTACAAGCTTCTAGTTACTGGCTCTACTAGCTGCGAGCTACTAGATACTAGCTGCAAGCTCTCTTAAGAGAAGTATGACAAAAACAAATTAGCAAGGTGAACAATAAAAAAATCTCCAAGCCACATGGGGTTGCCAACTTTGAGATAATTAATATTAAAAAAAAACAAAATGCTGGTGATGGAAAATACAGTTCTTTTTCTTTCAGTGCTAATTACTTCAGAATTCGATAAAATAATGTCGTTTCCGGAGAAATGGGAACAAATAAACTTTGAGATCAGCTTCCTAACTCGATCGCCAAACAATTATTTACCTCAGCCGATGAACAATCGAAGGAAACCATAAAAATGGAATTTGCTGACATAAATTTTGACACTGCACTGACTATAAGCACCTGAGTAATTGTAAACACGTGTATCAAGTGAGAAGGAATGCCCAGATACTTAATTAAAAGAGTAAATAGCTATAGCCACATGACAAAGAAAATCAATAACCCGACCTTCACATATCACATGCAATGATGGAAGAATTATTAAATTAAATTTATAAACCGGAAAAATGGTACATACAGGGTGTGAATTTTTAAACCGTAACAATATATTACTATTTTTAGATAATGTACAACTTTTTGCATTTATAGGCTCAACCACCTAAACTTATTTTGTGTTATAAAGAGTATTTCGTTGGCGAAATACTCTTTAAGTAAAAAACATTGTATATTATAAGTTTTTCGAATTTCCTAGTTATTATAAGGTAAATTTCTATAGGATAATATTTGTCTGTGTTGGTATTTATTTGGAAGTTTTGACAGCTGATGGTCTTCAAAATACCAATAGTTCTATAGCGAAATACTGCAAGTTCTTGAAATTTTTTGTAACGCTAGCAGATAATGAATAGAAATTCAATATGTAGTATAACATGCATAATAAATCTTTCTTTCAAACAGTTGAATTGTGAAAAACATAATTTTCTTAAATGGAGGGGCTAGATGTTTATACATTAGTCAAAAGCAGAAATTAATAATGTTCCAGATATTTTTATTGAGATATATCAAATCTCCGATCATCCTAATATATTTATGTTTTAGAACTTGTATTGGCCCCCATTTGATTGACTTTGTATAGGCACTACTTACCTATAGAGAATGCGTATCAGTATGAGTTTATATCATAAAAGAAATTTTTTCCGAATGGCAGAAAATTTGTCCGGAAGAGCGAGTTTATATAACTAAAAAGTTCGAGGCGCGGTCCCTGTTATCTGTCCATCTTCTCTTTCTCGCACCAAGCTTCTCTCTTTCTCCTCCTGCATACACCGACAGGGCACGAGACATCGGATGAGTAAATTCTATCAATTTATACACCTTAGTATTTTGGTCGTGTAACGGTGTTTGTTGAAAAATGAGGGTAAACTCCAAAATGTGAACTTCATATAAATATGTGAAAGACGATGTCTGATATACATGTATACAGCGTGTTTAACATGTTAAGTAGAAATTTGCAATTTTTAAATTAGGAGTGATTTTTATTTGCCTTCGGGTGATATGTTCAAATAAATAATTTTTAAAAATTCTAATCTTGTAGGAACTTCCTACTAAACACAAAGTAGCGGTACTATGCAGTAAGCGAAGTAAGCGTCGCAGGCCGCTGCATCATGTAAAGGACAAAGGACGTTGCAGCAGGGTCTCGTTAATAGGAAATCAGTAACTGGGGTTCAAAAATTTTGTATTATTAACAACTAAATTTATTTCTTAAGAAACCAGATATCATATTAAACAAATAAGGTTGGGCGGTTGAGTAATAACCTAATACCTAATATCGAAATCTTATTCTTATCAGCATACTTATCAAATGTTATTTCTTCACGTTTCTTTTTTTAAAAAGTGTTTTACCTTTTGGGCTGAATGTATCAGTAGCTATGTTCAGTAAGTGTTTGGAGAGGGTTTTGGGCCCTGAGGTGTTGTCCTTTGCGACAGTTTTCGTGGACGATATTCTCATACCGTCCGAGACGTTGGAAATACATGAGAACCAACCGAGAAGAGTCTTTGAGAGATTAAGGAAGGCAGGAATGACACTAAAGCGCGAAAAATGCCGTTCTTAAGAGACGAAGTAAAATTTTTGGGGCATATTATTACATCAGAAGGTATCAAGGTCGACCACACCAAGATTAAGACAATTCAAGGCTGCCCACTGCCAAAAAACAAAAAAGATTTACAATCTTTTGTGGAACTGTGTAATTTTTATCGAAAATTTGTACCTCACCACTTCGAATTAATTAATTAGCCAACTATCTCATCTCAGGGGTAAACGAGCCGTATGGAATTGGAATAAAAATTAAGATGAAATATTTCAGCAAATTAAACAAAATTTTTTGGTGACAGATACATCGACACGAGCTTTGGGAGCTCACTTATTCCAGAAGAGTGAAGATGGGGAATGCTGAACATATGTTTTGCTAGCAGAAAATTAACAATTACAGAAAAGAATTATACTATTACCGAACTTGAGTTATTAGGTGTGGTATTCGCGTGTCAAAAATTCCGAACATACGTTTTTGGATACCCGACCATAATACTAACGGATCATCACGCATTATCATTTTTATTAGCTGCAAAGTTTTGAGCGGTAGATTGATGCGATGGGTATTACAATTAATTGAATATAGTTTGCAAATAGAATATATCAGAGGCACAGATAATGTGGTTGCAGATGTTTTTATCCAGGTATGGTTACGAAGACACTGGAGGAGGGGAACCAATCACTATAAATATGACTAGCATAAGGATACCTCAATTAAAAGACGATCTCAAGGATATACCACGGAAATAGAGAAAGGACCAGACGGTGAATTGGATTATTAATGAGCTTGAATCGAGTGACCATGGTAAGAGGGAAGAATTGGAGCAGAAATATCCCCTGGATGAAGAGCTTTTGTTAAAAAGAAGCCAGCGTACCCCGGATTGGTGGGTCACTTATGTGCCCAAATCATTGGTGAAATCGGTAACACATTCATATCATGAAGCGTCTGGTCACTGATCAGCAAAATGTATATAATTGTTGAGGGAATCACTTTATTTTCCCAATATGACCAGAATCGTAAAACAATACGAGCCGTATGGAATTGGAATAAAAATTAAGATGAAATATTTCAGCAAATTAAACAAAAATTTTTGGTGACAGATACATCGACACGAGCTTTGGGAGCTCACTTATTCCAGAAGAGTGAAGATGGGGAATGCTGAACATATGTTTTGCTAGCAGAAAATTAACAATTACAGAAAAGAATTATACTATTACCGAACTTGAGTTTTTAGGTGTGGTATTCGCGTGTCAAAAATTCCGAACATACGTTTTTGGATACCCGACCATAATACTAACGGATCATCACGCATTATCATTTTTATTAGCTGCAAAGTTTTGAGCGGTAGATTGATGCGATGGGTATTACAATTAATTGAATATAGTTTGCAAATAGAATATATCAGAGGCACAGATAATGTGGTTGCAGATGTTTTTATCCAGGTATGGTTACGAAGACACTGGAGGAGGGGAACCAATCACTATAAATATGACTAGCATAAGGATACCTCAATTAAAAGACGATCTCAAGGATATACCACGGAAATAGAGAAAGGACCAGACGGTGAATTGGATTATTAATGAGCTTGAATCGAGTGACCATGGTAAGAGGGAAGAATTGGAGCAGAAATATCCCCTGGATGAAGAGCTTTTGTTAAAAAGAAGCCAGCGTACCCCGGATTGGTGGGTCACTTATGTGCCCAAATCATTGGTGAAATCGGTAACACATTCATATCATGAAGCGTCTGGTCACTGATCAGCAAAATGTATATAATTGTTGAGGGAATCACTTTATTTTCCCAATATGACCAGAATCGTAAAACAATATGTGTCAACATGTGACATTTGTTAGAGAGTAAAGCCACCTAATCAAGTTAGCCAGGGACAGATGAAAAATGTGATGGCTCACCGACCACTTGAAAAGGTATCTGTGTATCTATATGGGTCATTACTCCAAGGCCGAGGGGGGTCTGCAATATTTTCGTAGTTATGGACATCTTTTCTAAATATGTTAAACTATACACAATTAAGAGGGCCACAGCTGTCTGTTTGAGGAAAAGAATTCATCGGGACTATGTCCAACAAGTGGGCAAACCAGAAACCATACTGTCAGACCACGGCACACAGTTTACTAGTAAGGTGTGGACGAACAGCTTAAAAGGTGCGGACATAGAAGTAAAATACTCATCAGTATATCACCCGCAATCGAACCCAGTCGAAAGGGTAATGCGAGAATTAGGAAAGAGTTTTAGAACTTACTGCACAAACCGGCATAAAACTTGGCCGAACTACGTAGAAACAATTGAAGATTGGATAAACTGTACAGAACATGACTCTACAGGATTCACGCCATATGAACTGATGAAAGGTGAACGACCTGAATGCCTTATTGAACGGTTAATCAAATATCCCTCTAGAACAGACAAAACTAGAGAAGCAAAAATAATCTTGGCCAGAGAACTGCAAAGAAGAGCGGAAAAGAGAAAAGCAAAACATGACCAGAAGGTTACTTCAATTAATTACAGAGTCGGGGATTGGGTTCTAGTAAAGAATCATAACTATTCCACAGCTTTGACTAAGGAAATAAAGAAGTTGTTTCATCTATTTAATGGACCCTATGAGATATTGCGGCAAGTAAGCGTGAATGCGTAATGGTTAGGAGACTAGGAAACAAAAGAATATAAAACAACACAAAATGTGATCAACTTAAGGAGGTATAAGAAACCTCGAAAGGATCCAAATGACAATGAAAATGAGGTAAATAACAATTACCAGTTTACTTTTTATGCAATACCAAACGTTGATTTTTTGTTATTTAAAAAAAAGTAAATGGGGGGTACTGTAATGGTACGGCTCATTTTATTCTTTTAATAAACTTTATAACACTAAATAATTATATGAAAAATATTTTATTAATTACATATTGGGAATCAATAGACATATATTTCTACAACTTTATTGTCTATATTTTAATATACGTATAAAATAAGCGTTAGTCTGATAAGAAAGTATTTTTTGTACTCACCGCCCGTAAAGTGACATTTGGCGCATGTGTAGCTCGACTGGGAAATACGTTTTCCCGGTTGAAGCGACTGTAAAAATTGAAAAAAACACTGGCACTTTGGGACATTTAAAAAAAAATCTAACTTGGTAGTAATAAAATCTAGTCTATAAAATACTACTTCCCTCCACTATTCTTCACTAAAAGTTGTGGAAATAGGAGTAATAATTAAAAATTCTTCCAAAAAAATTGTGGCGTCATCTATTTGACGACATTTTAAGCGACATCTTAACCAAGATTCAAGCGCCATCTATTTGAACCACATCGACATTCATATTGGCAGTTCGGAATTGTTTGTATTTAAACCAAAAAACGCAATAAATGTACTATAAATTTATAAATATAAGAATAAATACCTCATGTTTGCCATGTGTAAGAATATAATAACTTAATTTTAGGCAAAGATGAGTTATAGTTACGTACATGAAATGCTTTAATTAATTAGGTAATCTATCTTAAGTTAGGTATGATACCAATGACATTAAGCAATAATATTTTTTTAATTTAATGTTCGTACAAAAAGTATTGTACAAACCACTTGCGTGAGAACATCTTCCACGCATTCGCGCAATTAGAAGCACTCGCTTCCTGCGGTCGCTCGTGCTTACAATGTGCGCTCATGCGGGAAAATAGTTTTCCCGCACTTGGTTCGTAAATAACTATATAAGAATAGTGACGCCGAACATTTGTGTTAGTTTAAGATTAATGGCGCGGTATTTACAATTTAGTACAGTATACGTGATATTTTCGTGTGAAAATTATAACGGGGATACACAGACATCCTAAAAAAAAGGAACCCCACGATCCGAACTTAGGTAAATACCTCGGCTTTAGTGCAAAGAGATAAGGTACTCTAGTTTAAAAGTGTGTCGACTCATATAAACATACAACGGTCAATCAAATATATAATTACAGTTAGAACCTTAATGTAAATAAACAGGTTCTTGCGTAAAAGAAATTGACCGATAACCAATTGTCAAAGTGTTCAGTATATCACACCTTCCAGTTAAAGGTTATTTGTTCTACGAATAGCAGTTCGTGGACGTTACCGACGTCTTATTCGTCAATGGGAAGGATCCAATTGGACACACCGACAATACGAAGATTTTTAGTGCAAGAAAGAAGAAAAGTTTTTAAATAAGGTATTTAGAAACTGTCGTTATAAGAATGTTAAATAAAGAACTAAATATAGTCATTCATTCTAAGGTAGAAAAGAAATAATTAAATATATTAATTTGAGAACGATAAATATATTTAATAAATTGTTATAAATATCATAAAGCATCAGCATCTCTAAATTGTTTATTGATGCTGTGTTTCAATCTATTATATGCGTAGTAGTATTGTCTACATACATATATGTTATACGTATCAAGCTTAAGTTGTTGTTTCAAGCCTATGTAGTTATCTCCTTTCTGAGAATTGATGATATAAATAAGGCTTACTAAATATTGCCGTATTGAAAATGTATTGATGTTGTTTGTTAATGTATCTGTTTTTATTAAAATCAGTGTTATTATGTAAATGTTTTCCTATGTCTGTATTAAAATATGAAAACTATAGATTTCTAATATAAATATTATCTAAACTTATACAATTGTATTTTCTTGAATTATACCAAATAATGCCCTAAAAACTATTGATTATCAACATCTCTTTTATCCGGATCGACCTGAGATAAGGACTGAGCTAATCAGATAAATAAATCAATTTCTGTATTAAAATACATATAACGTATTATTATTAAAATACATAGGGCATTTTATATAGTTATTCTTTTGCATTATGGCATCCAACAATATTGGGCTATTATAAAGGGGTTCTACTTCATTATGACGCAACATCGTGGGACCATTTTTACACTGCATTAATAATAAATTTGTTGATTGTTCCAATACATTATGGTAACCAACTAGGGGCTTTCATTTATATGTTCTAGTACATGTTATTTAAAATAGCATTTCTTACTTTTTATAGTTTAGCTTAATCCCATTGGTGGTTCCAATTTATGAACGTACATCGTATAATAATTGAGAATTCTCTGCCCAAATCATTTTCAAAGTATTGTTTTGATTGTTTGGGTTCTTAGAATTTTGCGCAAGTGTTTGTCTTCGGCCGATATATCCTCATGCTTTTGTCTGGGTTTAGGGTGGGGTGATAATGCTCGAATGATATTAATACAAAATACCGACAGATTTCTGATGTTCTGAGGTATTTAGGGTATTGCAAGACAGCATCTTAAACATATTTGTGATATTTTATTAATTATATGAATTATACATGCTTATAATTTATTTTTGGGTTAATTTTATATAATACTCAGTAGATGAAGTTCTAGAAGCTGAGTTCGTTACAACAGCGAATTGTGAAGTCTCTAATGCCCCAATATCACAACCTACACCTTCCATGAACAACATACATCCTTTTAGGCAAATTACTTGTCAACTTGGCCTGAAATAAACGATAAAATCAGAGCACTCTTAATAAAAATTGGACCAGGAAAGAAATCAGATATAATTTATCCACTAGTTGATAAAGGTAGTAAATTTAGCAGTACGTATTATCGTCAAATGCCAAATTTAGATCATGTGAATAGAAATTGAGTAGATTATTCGTAAAAATCTAATAGCGTATATTGTTTTTATTGTAAATTATTTACTTTTATTTCACGTTCAGTCGAAAATACTAACTTAATCGGCTTAAGCTGTCTTAGTTCTACCGCTTACTCAAAGTGGCAAAACTTATCAAAAACTTTGCATGTACATGACATTTTTCTAATGCATTTAAGTAACTTTAAAACATAGATCATGTTTTCTAAATAAAAGCAATAACAGATAAACAACATTCACAATTAATTGAGTTAGCAAAACAACTAGCTGGCGAGCTGTTTTAGAGCTTATTATTGAAATAATAAAATACTTGTCAAAGCAGTGTCCACCGTTAAGAGGAAAATCCAATAATTTGTTTGTTAAAAATAATGGTAATTTTTTGCAGCTCATGCAATTTTCTACGAAATTTGATGCTAAAATATTATCTCACATACAAAGAGCGTTACAAATCAAACACTTTATTTGTGCAAAGATGTACTGAATGAAATTATTGCTTTATTAGGTAATGTTATTAAAGAAGACATTTTCTGTTTTATTAGAAAAGCAAATTATTTGTCTGTTTTATTTGACTGGACACCGGATATTTGCAAAATTTAGTAAATGAGCGTAATTTTAAGAGATGAATCAACTGAAAAAAGTAGAGGTGCAGGAAAGTTTCCTAGATTTTATTGGCATTACAGAATCAACCGGTGACGGTTTAACAAACTAATTTATTGATAGAAACAAAGAATTTCATATGAATATTAGAAATTTGTGAGGTCAAGGTTATGTGATAATGCTGCGAACATGAAAAGAAACATAAATGGTTTAGGACGACATATCTTAAACATTAATCCTAGAGTATCCTTTACTCCAACTTATGCAAGTTAATAGAGTAAAATAACATTATTTCTAATAATTCAGGAAATTTATAATTTTGTTTCAGCAGCAACTGAACGGTAGTATGTTTTTAAACAAGAAAATGGGTGTGCTTAAAACCACACGGCAGAAGTGAAAACGTCATCAAGGCGAGGTTAATAATACGAAATCCAACTTTTTGCATCGACGAATTCAGTTGCTGAGATTTAGTGACGATATTTCTTCACAGACAATTCCCTTTTTCATTTTAATTTGTCATCGATTTGATTTTCTTCATGCATCCTGTGTAACAGAAAAGAATTAAATGCTTATAAATTCGTATATAATGAGCAATTAAAGCAATGCTCTATTCTCAACGTTTCTGTTTTGCATTGGTATACAAAGTATAGTAAATGCATGTGGACGTTATTTAACACCCGGAATATACTGATCATTTTAATAAAAATGCTAAAACTTACCTGAGCGCGAAATATTATATTATATTATTATAGAGATAATGTCTCATACACACACAACACATTTTTTGGTTAACCGTCCGCGAAGTTACCAATTAGCGAACGCAATAAAGTCCGCGAAATACAATTTCGCGGCCGTTGCTATGGCAGCGGCCCCGAAATATAATCGCGTGGGTGTACGAACAACTTTAAACGGTTCCTCGACGGAAAAAAGTATATCAAAACTTTTATATGATAAACCATTATCATCAGAACCACGATGCGAATCACCTATTGATGAACTGAAATCATTACCATATCAGATTGGTGAAACTTATGATGATTGCTTTATTTGAGTTGAAGGAAAATAGTGAGATAATCATAGTAGACATTAGGCCAGCTTGTTATGCAACAAAGTTAAATACTTCCATTTTGTGTATTTTTTACTACTTTGGTATGATTTACTCGATCGCATAAATATTGTTATATAGCAAGATGTTCCAAAATATAAATGCAGATGTTGCAACTGCTGTAACTGCTATTAATAATGTATTACGCGTCTTTGAAATTATCGTTTAGATGAAAGTTTTGTAAAATTGTTAGAAACTTCTACAGTATTAGCAAATATATTAGAAGTAGACATTAAATATGAACATCAGGACGAAACACTACAAAATCAAAGTTATTTATTTCTAGAATCAACAATAAACGCATTAGATATTAACAGCAAGTAACACATAATAAGTTTTTTTTAATTTTTCTATAATTTAAGCAGAATATCAGATTTAAATGTTGAAACAATTCGGAAAAAATGTGATAATTTAGAAATTTATTTTAAATACCCACCAGTGAATTATTTAATGATTTTTTCGAAATAAAAAGTTGCAAAAACATATCTTCAATAAAAATTATCACAAGTATAGCTAGCTGGCCTATCAATAATTGCGATTCAAAATGATGCTTGCGATCAAATAAACACTGAAAAAATTAAGCTAGCAGAGTACATATTAATATCTCTGTTTCTCATTTTTTAATAAAGGCACGAAAATATATTAGGTTTCCTATTTTATTATAATTTAGGCGATATAAATATCATAAATTAATGTATGTATGTTTATTGAGAATTAAAATTACTTAAAAATTCCAACATATTAGTTTCTATTTTGTTATAACTCAGGGGCGCATTGCTAAACATAAGCAGGGGCCGTTCTTGTTTGCTAATAAAAATAATTGAATGTATGCTTTTAATATAATTTAATCTATATGAATACATTTTCCCCATACTGTATTTAGTATATGTAAAGAATGATTTCGCTTTTCAGCAGTTCAAGTCATCATCGACACGTTAGACGACATATACTGCTTGCAGGAATCTAGACCAGAAGAACGAGCTCATGTTCTTGCCCTGCTGGAGGACACGCGTCTGCATCTCTTCCTGGAGGTGAGTTCAGCGACGAGCACAATAACAACTAGCGCATGTCATTGACAATCCACACAATTCGGCAAGTATCGTCCGTTTTCGTCCCGACGCTTACAGGATTGATCTTCATTCGCATCTCGGCGCCGCAATAGTTCTTTTCGTTCATTGGACCGTTAGGATTAAAGAAAAACAAAAGACACCGCCATATAAACAGTATCAAAAAACAACAGAAAGCAATGAAAATAAATATAATCCACATTGTTCTAAATACATGCGACGTCTAGATACATTTTGAAACGATTAAATTGATTGATAATGTAATAAATTAATAATTATAATAATACGTTTTGTGTTCTTTATTTTTGTTTACTGCAAGAACGGTTAATTAGGGCATTGAGGATTACATAAAATGGTGAGAAAAACGTATCACAGGGATCTATTGAGTAATTCGATCTTTTCGACGGATTTCGTGGCACTCATGGGGCTCTTGGTAGGTTAATTTTGATATTTTCCGCGATGAGAGAAAACACAAAGAAATTGTCGTGGCATAACCTTGAAAAAAATTCGTACGATCGCGATATCATTTTTAGTTGTGCGATATGTTTTTATCTTGTGTCTTATGAATATGTATTATTATTATTATTATAATGCTTGTCATTGGTCTGTCAAATTCTGTTCTGTTTATAGCTGTACGATGTAATCGCGAACAAGCTGACACCTGCGCGCGGTCCTCCGAGTGACGCCGTGCAGAAAGCTCGCGACGCCCTGGACGCCCTCAGAGACGTCGAACACAGGCGCGATATCGATTACAGAGATCTGCAAGAGCTACAGGATCTACTCAATCGGCCACATTTGAAGGTAGGTGGCGCTGTTGTTTTGATTATGAGAAATGTTCTATTCTCGGAAATACAGAGATTAATTCTTTTGGAATCTCTTACAACATTTCTGAATTTATAATTAATTTAATGTAGACCAAAAATATTTATAATGCCTATATTTTTAAAATCTTTCTGAGAAGACTGAATTTTTTTCCTAGTTATGTTTTTATGCGTAATTGCGTTGTGTATTAATATCCTTGTGTCACTGCTAATTAATTGATGATACTGTCTCCCGACCGGGTACTTTACAACATTACTTAGTGTATTATTAATTTAATGTATTTTATAAAGTCCATATTTTTAAAATATTTTTAACAAAATTGAAATGTCTTTCAGTTATCTTTTTTTTTTGCACAATTGACTTGTTTATTAATACTAAAGTTGTGCCATTGTTAAAAAATTGGTTGCAGTAATTGAGGCATCTATGAGGTACTATCACTAATAAACTAGCAGTGGTAAAATTGCAGCGTTTATAAAGAAGGAAAATCATAAATTTATAAACAATGCAAATAATAATTATAAAACAAAAGTCCTTAATTACAATAAAGTAAGTTTTCATTTTCAGCAACAACCCATATGCCTAATACTGGTTTCTTTCTTTTCGTTTCCAGGTTTTCTATTGGAGATAATAACTTTATTGTTGAAATACAAAACTCGTTTATTTTATTTTTATTGTAATTACGGATTTTTGCTGTTGTCTCAAACTTCAAGCTGCATTATTCATCATATATGAATAAAAATAAAAATAAAATTTTCTCTACATACCTCATAATAAATTTAAGGTAAGTTGGGACTAGTTTTGCCCGTCTCAATACAACACGTAAGAATATAATAAAATACATAAACGACTCCAATTTCTCTAAAGTAATAGGATTGGGGCAATATGCATAATAAACATTGCCGTTGACATTATTTAAAAATATAATATTCATCTACTTATATTTCTATTAAGTACAATTAATAATTGAGGTGTTCTCTGGAATATAATTTAGGTCTTTTGCTTTGCATGTAGGTAATGATAACAGTAACGCTGACAATGCAAAATATTTTATGGAGAAAATACTCTAGTAGTTTACAACTGGACTTAAAGGCAATAAATTACTCCTTAAATTCTAATAAATCTCTGTTTATAAATTTTATATCATTTAGTTATTTTTTAAAGACTGATAAACGTACGGTTAAAGAAGGTCACTATGCCAAATTATTTTCCATTTTATTGACAGTGATTTGGTGTGAAGCTCCCACATTAATAAAGTGTGTCCATAACAAGTCTTTATATGCGTGGTTATTAATGGCCGTTTGCACGAATAGTACAAGCTGACAATTTAACTGAAAGGAAAACGTAAACAAATTTTATTCTGAAAGTAAATAAAACTGATAGTAAAAGTCACTTAAATTCCCACTTTATTGATGAAATATCATGACGATCGTTTCGACACACAGTGTCTTCTTCAGATAAGGTTGTATTACAAACTAAACTAAATTGTGTTACAATATGTGAAATGTAAATGAAATACAGTCATTAAAAAATATTTAAGAAATAGGTAATTTAATAATGGGTAATTTATGACCTACCCTCGAGTATTTAAAGTAAAAGTCGTGTATTTTTATGTTTCAAAATTTCCATAGTTTCTAACAAATTTAATTTCTGATACTAGATATTTGTAAATACTCGGGGGTAGGTCATATATTTTTTCATGACTGTATTTCATTTACATTTTACATATTGTAACACAATTTAGTTTAGTTTGTAATACAACCTCGTCTGAAGAAGACACTGTGTGTCGAAACGATCGTCATATTTTATCAATAAATTGGAAATTTAAGTGAATTTTACTGTCACTTTTATTTTCTTTCAACATTATGAATTTCCTTCAAGTAAAGGCTACATCGATCCAAAAAATTTTATTTTCATAATTTTAAGCCTATCATTCATTGTGCTACTCCATTAGTACTGTATATTAGTAAAAGAGAGAATTTAGTGTTAATTATACATTAAACAAATAAGATTTACTGATCAAGTAGCTTATGCAATTAGCGTCGTTGAATACGCTTTGGCAACCAACATGCGCCACCACATCTTACAATTAACGTTTTATATGAATACTAAAAGTTCTCGCGGCTTTTTCACTAGTTCAGTAAGTCGACTAGGGAAAACCGAAATGATTTCTACATATAAAATTGATAGTGATAACAACGGCTCGACATATAATATATAAGAATTAATGAAACTCGTTCTAAAATAGAACAGTCTCTGGAAACATGGAAGTTTCTTTCTTTTTCTTTCGTTAACCATTTAAGTACACATTCCTTGCTTGATTGATTATTATGTACTTACAATAAATTTGAATTCGCCCACTACTTAACGATTTAAAATATATTTAAAGCACATATTTTGTGATAATTTCGGAAACTTAATTTGTATATTGAGAACGAAATCTCACTTTTAATCCTGTAAAGTACTTGCTTTTGCAAATCCCCACTAGATGGCTGTACGAAAAGTTGTTCATCGGTAATGTAGAAATGTATGTGCGAAAGACGGTTTCTGTTCGGGAAAATTACCTTATAAAAGCCCAATTTTGTTATTGATTTCCTATTAGATGGTTTTCTTTCTTCGTTAGGACCTATTACTAATTAATGGTGGGTTTATGCAGCGTTCCGTAACTTAGTATTAGTATTAGTCCTAAGAATTAGTCTTAACCTTAAAAGTAGGAAACCCACCATAAATTTTATCATTCTATTATTTTTTCTGACGTGAAATGCTGTCTATAATGTTTGTAAGTATATACTGCTTCAAAATAAAGAAATAATTCGAATATTTTAATACATGAATTATATTGTATATAATTTATATTATAAATATTATTGAACAGTTATAATAAGACGAAGATATATCGAAGATATATCGATTATGTAGTATGGAATCGACATAGACATACCGTAAAGTGGGGATAGACGACGCGAAAAACCTCGTGTAAAATGTGCGTGACAATGTTTACTGTTTAATGTTTTTTCTCTTTAAAAATAATTACATAAATTTGATTTTTTCTTTATATCGTATATCAAATGTGCAGCTGGCGCGTAGAGGTCGTTTTTTTCCTTTTGTGTACCAGCCTTAGTTAGTAGACATTAATCAAATTCATGCATTTTTGTGGTTATTTCTAAAACATATAACTTTCTTAAGAAAATAAATTAGTACAAAAACTGACCTTGATATTATAAATGTATGCCTTTTGCATCACTAACCCAAATTTGAGATTCTAGAATTACAAAATGAGTTTAAAAAACGCGAAACGGCCATGCCTTAATTTTCGATAGGTAAACGCCCCTCTTAATATAGTTTGCCGTCACGTAAAGTGCTATTGCACTATTGTTTTTTAACAGTACCAAGGAGTAGCTACAGTTAAAAAATAAATACAGACCCATTTTATTCAAATTTTAGCTCTTGAAAGTGTAGAAGTTAAAGATGAGTTGTTTGTAAGAAAATAAGCAAAGTGATGGTCCTTTGTTATATATTCCACTTTGCAAAATATTTAACTTATCTCTGCATACATCTGTTTTTCTTGATACCTGGACGGTAGCTAGTATATGTCGTTTACACAAAAAGGGGGATAACACTAATATCAATAATTACATACCGATAGCAATCCTACCAAACTTTGCAAAGATATATGAGGCTCTACTATATGAACATACGAGGTAGGCGCCATAAATTCTCGCCCTGATATACAAAAAAGAAACTTGGAACAATATAAGAATTATTATTTTTCAATGTGATCTCCTATAAACTTATATACATTTATTACAACGATTAATTAGTAATTCGATACCTTTGTAAAAATAATCTGAAGTTTTTCCGTCAAAATGTTCTATAACAGTTGCTTGCAACTCACTGTCGTCCTTAAAACTACGATCTTTTTTTTTTGAAATCACAAGGAACCATATACGGACTTTACGAGGACTTGACGGGATCATTGTAGTGCAATAATCGCACACCTTTTGTCAATTTTCCACGACGTTTTGCACGAATACTGCCCCTTAATTTATGCCATAAAAACGCATAATATGTGTCGTTCACAATTATATTGCGCTCTTTAAAGTCAATTACCAAAATGCCCTCACAATCCCAGAATATTGTGGCCATCACATTTTTCGTTGATTGAACGACTTTCGCCTTTCTGGGACGAGGTTCATCAGGTCGCCACCATTCCATGGAGTCCCTTTTCGATAGAGCATCGTAAAACAGAACCATTGTTTCATTCCCTGTGACAATGGACTGCAAAATAGGTTTTGGGTCGTCTCCACACATGTTTAAAAACGATTGCGCACATTCGACTTGACGTTCACGATGGAGAGCAGAAAGAAGTCGCGGTACCCATCTAGTACTAGGTAATTTTATTTATACCCAAATGGTCATGGAGAATTCGGCGAACATTTGTTTCGTAAATGTTTATTATCACTGCTAATTCCTTCACTTTCAAAAGGCTATCTTCTAGCACTAAATGTTCAGTAATTGAAATTTATTGAGCGTAATCACTTCAATTGGTCGACCCGGCCGATCAGCATCTTCCAGAGATTCTTGTCCCAAACAGACACATTTTGCCCACTTTTTTACAGTTAAATACGAACGAGATGAATCACCGTAAACGCCGTTTAATGTTGGTCACATTCAACGTTGATTAATGTGATAAGGTGTATGCCCTTCTTTTGTTAAAAATTTAATGACCGCGCGGTACTCAATTTTCGTTACTTCAGACATTTGCGTGCGCTTGTCACATTGGTTGGCTGTTTACTAAAAACTGCTAGGCTTCGAACCGTCATATTTATAGTGTACATCTCCCGTATGTGCATGCATTACGAGACGGAGTTTGAACACGTTTGAACCTGTATAAGCCTGCCAGGCCGAGAATTTATGGCGCCTACCTCGCATATACAACAACATCAAATTCTTTTTGTCACCGTACCAGCATACTTTTATGTCTAAAAGGTCTACCACTTTGCATCTCGCCACATTATCACGGGCTTTATGTGTAACACTGGACAATGGGGAGCAGATCGATGTTATTTACACGGACTTTTCTCGTACCTTCGACATCATTGATCATGCTGCTCTCTTGAGGAAAATGAGTTTGTTTGGTTTCAACTCACTGTTAGCATTTTTTGGTTCTGACCTTGCTGAAAGAAGTAACTTCTTATTATAGTATAAGAAGGATACAAATCAAGGATTTATGTTTCTACTTCTGGAATGCCTCAGGGGCCCAATCTTGGACTCTCATTATTTAACATCTTGATTAATGATTTAAGAACTTCCATAAATTGTCATGTTTTGGTCTTTACGGATGATTTAAATTTTTTTTATCGAATTGATGGTGATGGCTATATATTACAAAACATAAGCTTAACAATGGAAAATTAACATGTATTAAAATACTAAACGTGTACCATATGTCGCATTGCAAATTAAAACGAAGAGTATAAGTTCAGCAAGCAATTTTTTTTCAAGTTAAAATATGACTAACCATCAATTTGATTCTGACATATTTTAACTTAAACAAATTTATAATCTAAAATTCACACAAAGGTGTCTTTTAGGTAATTCTATTTTGTAGGAACAAATACACTGTACTCTGCTATTCACTGAGCACTGCAACACTGCACATTAAACTAAAGTAGATCGTGTGGCTTAACCATATTTAGCCTTCTGTTTAGGTATTGGACATCGAGGAGACTGATTGCCTCGAAATTAGTATCTTTATGCAATCTTGCCTTGTATTTGGCGGCAGATCTTCTAATTTCGCTGGCTACATCCCTGATTAATAGATCTTTACGTATGTCACTATTTCTAGCATACCATGGGGTATCGATCATGTTGCGTAATATCTTGTTCTGGAATCTTTGTGAATTTTGAAGATGGCACGGTTTGGCACAACATCAAAGTTATATGACATACATCCAGAATGGTTTCATGACTTGGTTATAAATCAAGATTTTGTTGCTTAGCGAAAGTTGTGAGTTACGTTCCAACATCCAGTACAGTTTTCTATATGTAAGATGCAGCTCAGTTCTTTTCTTCTTGACATGCTCCTGCCATCTCAGTTTAGCGTTGAACGTCATACCTAGATATTTGGCTGACATACGAAGGTCAATCCAAAGGGCTGAGGAAAGAGCCGCCCAACTTATGAGAATAACGGCAAACGTTAGGGGTCCAGGCTTTAAAAAGAAACGAATGCTGTATAATGTGGTCCAGTCGACTTTTCTGTACGGAGCTACGATATGGTCCAGGTGCTTAGCAACTAAAACAAACGCACGGTGTCTAATGAAGGCTCAGAGGAAGTTCCTCATAAGGGTAGCCAGCGCATATCGTACTGTCTCCGCACAGGCAGTACAAGTTATTACCGGGATTCCTTCTATTGAATTACTGGCGGAAGAGCAGGGTATTATTCACAGTAAGGAGGGGCGAAATGTCAAGGGCACTAGGACCGAAGAACGTGAAAAAACGGTTAAAAAATGGCAAGAGTGTTGGAATGCCAATGACAGTAATGCACAGTGGACAAAATTACTGATCCCACAGATTGATATGTGGCTGGGTTGTAACCATAGAAGGATAGACTACCACCTAACGCAAGCGCTAGCGGGGGATGTATCTTTTAAAACCTATACTAAGAGGATAGGAAAGACCAATGACGACATCTGCATATGCCACGCCAGGGCATATGCTTTTCGAGTGCATGAGATGGAATCACGACGTGTCCGGATGAACATTCACGTGGGGCAGACCCTGTCCGCACAAACTATGGTCAACCTCATGACAGGAGACAGATACAGATGGAATACCATCCACGATTTTGTGAACGGCGTCATGAATACAAAAGAGAAGGATGAAAGACACCTCTGAGAAGCAGAGAGAGAGAGAGAGAGAGAGAGAGAGAGAGAGAGAGAGAGAGAAAGGGAGAGAGAGAGAAAGAGAGGGAGAGAGAGAGAGGGAGAGAGACCCGAGAGAGCAGATAGACCCGAGAGAGCAGATAGACCATCCGCCGTCCTGATGCGATTCGAACAGAGATTCCAGGTCGGCGCGAGAGCAGAAGGGGTGGTTTCTAGTGGGTAAGTGGGTATACGGGCTCTTGAGAGTTACCGGAATCCCACACTTCGCCTATAAAAGGTGATTTCGTCTGTTTTTAAATCATATCCAGGAGCCTTCTTAGGATTTATATTGTTCTTAATTTCACAAGAGACTTCTTTTGGCGAAACTGGTCTTAAGTCTTCGTAGTAATTATTCTCTATACCACGTAATATCAAGTTACTCTTTATTTTATTGGGTTCGAATGTATTTTCCAGTTGTTTCGCAAATGCTTCGACCTTTTGTTTGTTATTTCTAGTCCAACTACCATCCGAATTCTTTTATGCGATGGATATCTAGTTTGTTGCCATCTGCTTCTAGCTTTTCTCTCCCCCACCATGATTCTCATTTCTTTAGGATAATTATTGCTAAGAGTTTTGTATGTAATGTCTCTGGTATTGTCCCACACAGAAGCTTGTATAATGCTGGGGAAATTTTCAACTCCTATTTCCAGATCCTCTTTAGTTTTTAGCGGTATATTCAAATTGATTTTGTTCGATATATCTGCTTTACAGCCTTCCTTTTGTTTTTTAATTATATGCTCACTCAATGTTAGTATTACTGCCGAATGATCAGAAATCAAATTAAAATTTTCTTCGATATCTACGAAATTCGATGATATTTTCTAGAGATGAAGAAATCCAGAAGATCCGCTATTTTCTGTGTATCCGTAGACCAATAAATTGGTTTAGCAGTAGAATAAAAGTTGCAGTTTAATTCTCTTAAAGATTTTGCTGAGTTCTTTTCCTTTTGTAGTTGACAGGCTTGAGCCCCAGTCAGTGTGCATGGCGTTAAAATCTCCTCCTATTATAAATCGATTTCCAGTGTACTGCAAATAGATTCTGTAGTCCTTTTTCTTAAGGGTTATGATTAGGAGGACAATAAGTGCTCACGCTGTTAGGTGTTGTTTTGTAGTTTTTATGCTTACCAGAGTCAGTTGAATTTCTTCATGTTGGAGGTGTTATTCCTCATAGTGGCTGATATTCTTCTTAATTATAACTGCGCTCCCTCCTTTTGCCTGTTCTTCTGGGTGAATTGAGTAGTATACTTTGTGTCCTCTGATTTTTAAATAAGATAGGCCTGTAAAATGGCTCTCCGAAATTAAGCAGATGTCTATATTCTCTATGTTTAAAAATACTTTAATTTCTTGTCTTCTGTGTATCAGTCAATTGGCGTTCCACGTTGCTATTCGCAGGTTGTTATTAGCCATTAGTTAGTTCTTGTACCGTTTGGTTGTTTTGCTGTTGTGTTTTGTGATTTTGAGTTGCTTGTGCATAAGCATGTTCATTTGTCGTTATTCGAGCTGCAAATTGTCTAGTTGTTGAGCATTTTTTTTACAGTTTTGACAATATTGAATTTCTTTTGTTTTAATAGATAATCTATACCAAATTCAATGGTTTAAATTGCAATTTAATATCACCACAGAGTTGGGGTTATGTACGAAACCATAAAATTTCAAACGTGAAACTCCATTGAGTATGCGTCAGCCAATGATAGTAACTTACCGTCGTTAGTTCGAATATTGTCACGGGAGCGCTGCAGTCTTATAACGAATCGCCTATCATGTCGTGTTTAATTTAATGTTCCAATTCGTATCCTGTATATTTACATAGATACGAGTTTGCATAGGTATCCTTGATGACAAATTTATTTTAACGAACGATATTTTATTATGCATAACAGCACCATCTACATCTAAAGTTATAATAACAAAACATAATCAAATTTTGCGTTTGTCTCAGAAGCGTTGTAACAATACCGATACAGGTTTCGTGCTGTGTATTATGTATTGCCTACATAGGTTTACCGACGCAACAAGCCATGAATATCATCAAAACCGCTTTCGGCTAATCCAGGCGGATGCCTGCTAATTAACTCCTGCTGCGACCTTGTAAAATAAGCGATCAAACTTTTATAAAACGCAAACGCGGGCATCAAATGTGCGCGCACACCTCATTGCGATAAATTGGATTATCTGACTATTTGCCCCGCATGTATGTATTGGGTATGTACGCGCGGCCCGCTATAAATCACATGTTATATTATGGGCGAAGCATTTCGAGTTTATCAATTTATAATTCAGGAATCCTTCCCGAGGAAATTAAATTCACTGCGGATTACCGCATTTATATATTAAATTACTCGAAACCGGTTTGTTACCGGTACGTCATACATGTGTAGTGTGTGGACTAGTTTCGAAATAAGTGTACTCTACAATTGGCACCACACCCGCGGAACTAATGCGCGCCAGGCGTAATTAGATCGGAATAATTAGAATCTGAACTATTTAATTTTAGTGGCGTTGAGAGGTTAATGCGAATTCAGATGGTTAGATGTCGTGAGCGGTAATTGTCTATTATCCAATATGAACTAATTTACGGTATTTATATCGTGACTAATAATACTAATACTAATATAACGATGATATAGTTTTAAGCCAGATAGATATCCAAAATGTGTAATAAAAGCAACTGAATTAAGACTGGGGATTTCGGTAGCGTAAACTTTTAAATTGCAAATAGAAAGATTGGTAGACGTTAGACGAAATGGTTGATAGTATTTTATGCAGAATTGTTAAATGTATTACACCTGCTACTAAAAAAGGAGCTTATTCTAAATTATCATATATGCAGACAAATATAAGTAAATAAATAAGCAGATAATTAAACACTAAAGTATATATGGTAGTATCGATGAAAAAAATCAAACTTTTAAAACTTGATTAAAATAACATGAATTGATGCGTGGAAATAACAAAGGAGCTAAGTGCCATATTTTCACAAATTGAGATTTTACTTTACAATGGTTCTACATGCTAAGAAGTATGTCCTAACAAAAGCGCTAAGTGCCAACGCAAACTATATAGTACTAGCTTAAGACGCTAGATGGCCGTATGAGTATGCGTAACGCATCCTAAGCCCCCCCGCCCATCCGCCATGATGTGGCAAATTCAAATAGAATTTGCATAGTTGGGGATATCAATTTTAGAAAAATACGGAATAATACAAATATTTATAAGAAAAACAAATTCTTATTCAACAAAAAAACATTTATTTTAATATAATAATTGCTAATATAACCACAAAACATTACAAAAAGTCAAAAAGAAAGCATAACAAGTGTAGAGAAAACATATATTATATATGGGAAGCAACAGATTTGCTTGCATATTGTTTGCTACTCTTTTTAAATACAATTTTAGAATAAATATTTAGCCAGTATACAATGTATCGTTTGACAATTTTAGTTCTAAGCTGGTGACAATTGGGAATATACGGAAAGTCTATACAAGCAATTTGATTAAAAAAAATCTGTTACTTTAATATTTTGAGAAGAAACTATTGATATATATTTGCGGAAAATATATTCCATTTCTACAAGAAAATAAAACAACTTCTCTGTCACAAAAAAAAGGGTATTCTCTTTAAAGCGTTTTATAGTTGTAAATCTAATGAATTGTTTAGTTAGGCAATGTTGTATGTGGACGTGCTTGGGAAAGTACCAGAATAAAACTTAGATGTGGATACTGCAGAACATTCTTGAGGTAGGTCAACTAATGCTGTAGCTATAAGTTCCATCTGGGAAGACGAAGATGTTGGTGGCGGTGGTGTTGGTAGCGGTGGTGTTGGTGGCGGTAGTGTTGGTGGCGGTAGTGTTGGTGGCGGTGGTGTTGGTGGCGGTGATGTTGTTGGTTGTGGTGGTATTGTTGGTAGTCGTAGTGGTTCTGGATGATCTGTTACACTAGCTGGTAAAAACTCGTCGTCGCCAAAAATTTCTCTGTTAAGAGGTTCGATGCCACTGACTCTGAAACCTTTCATAATGTTTATGGGAGTGGTTGCCAGAGGTAATGCATCTCGAACTAAAGAAGGAACGTCATATATTGTCATTGACTTGGGTTCTCATCCAACTATCTTGAGCAGAAGATAAATATTTTTTAAAAGGATCGTATACGCTTCTATCCAGTGTGTTGTAAACGGTGAGAACAATGAGGTGGGAAATACAGCATCACCACCCCGTTTTCTTTTGCGTAGTTTATAGTCTTTATTGCTAAATGTGACACCAGTGTTCCATAAATTTGTAGAAATCTTCAGCCGTCATCCTTCCAGAACCATTAGCTGCATCGATGGACCCTGGAGGACTATCCCTAATAAAATGATCTTGGAATTTTTTCCTAGGAAACTAGAATATGGGTGGTATGCAATTTCCAATTGTATTTACGGCACACAAAAGGTGACAAGTACCCCTCCTTCACTTGAGGTAATACCACCGACTTGTTTAGTTCCCTTTACGGCAATAACTTTACAGATTCCATATTTGAGCGGCGGCAAAACCATATTTATCTCTGACATTAGCTAACTTATCGAAAAACAGAGAAACATTGGCTTTATTGAAATTTGTTGCTCTCTGTAAGCTTGTAGGTTCTGGGGTTCGAATAGAGAGATCCTTATTTTTTTAAAGAAAAATTGTCAGCCAGTCTTCTCCAGCGCGCTTATTTCGTTTCCAGGAATCTGGAATTTTAACATCATAGTGTAAGGCACACTCATAAGCCAATTTACGGACCTCTTTGGGAGTTAATCCAAAATATATTTTTGAAGCATTTTTCAAGTATTCAACTAGTTCAGCTGATTGCTGATCAGGAAAAACTGAATTTCGGTTGTAGCCTACTTTTCCTAACTTGATACGAGCCTGGGAAACATCTGCTTTTTTCACATATCTAAAGAGAGTCACATGACATATATTTAAAGCTTTTGCCACCGAGCGTATTGACTCCTTTTTATGTACAACCCTGTTCACTGTCTCTTCCATGTCCTCTTTAGAAGTAGAGCCTCTTTCAGTTTTCTTCTTCTAATTTCTCATTCTAAAAGTAAATATCACTTTAGAGGAAATGGCATGTTGTTGAAGCGGGGTAGGTAGTAACATGTTATATTTTGCCCCGAGGTGTTTGGTACAATTTACTCCAAACTTTATTTTTTGTGTTTTATCTCAATCAACAAGAAAGTAAACATCAAATCACTTAAATGCATACACACTATAAGAAACAAATCTACAATGGTTTGTGTGTGACAAAGAAACAAATTTCAAACGATTTCTAGAAGCAGTTAATTGAAATATAAATGGGAAAACGAAATTTACTTACGTCTTCCATAGAATGAAATTCTCGAAAATAACCTAAACACCGACACAGATTGCTTTACAGCGTAAATGAAACTAACTTGGACAACAGCCTCGAGACGATCGTGCATGATGCAGAGTTGCCAGATTTGTTGAACAAGAACATACGTGTGTGTTAGAACTTGCCCCGTGTTACAACTAACCCCGGTCTCCCCTACATTAAATATCTATTGGCATATTGATGTATAGGCTGGGTATAAAATGAACAATATTGGTGAAATATAAGGGGGCAATATTATGACTAGACAGCGGACGTGCCAGGTTTAAATTACGACGGAGCAAAGAAATAATGTAAACAACACGCAGTTACTCAATAGCACTATTCATATGGAGAACTGCAACATCTGTTATTGTCCCAAAACGACATCAAAAAAAGTCGTCTTTCCTCATAAAATTCGTTTCTTCATCGGCGTAGGTAGTAGCGTGAAGGGGTTTTTGAAATATATTATATTTATCTTATATTTCGCATGATAAATAAAGTTATATATGTATATACCTATTCATACTTACGTTAGTTTAGTTTTTTCGTTGTTTTGACTGTTAATTATATACTTCGTAATTTTTGTAATAGTTCCTATTTAATACCGTTTTATTGAATCTATTTCTTCCAATTATCTCGACGTAAGTGTGCATTGGGTTTTCTTAAGTTTGAATAACATACGCATACATTTTTAGTTATCAGTTATATATATCTAGAACATTGTTTATGTTACTATGATATGGAAGAACGTCGAGAATGGCATCGTAAAACAATGGCAAGTTGAATTAAGGATCATACTCATTGTATGTCCTCGATTGTCAGTGATTCCGAAATTTATTGTACAGTCTGTAAAATATCGTTACAGAATGCCCAAAAAGGCCACGTACAACGTCACTTAGCATTGCTAAAACATTCACAGAAATTGGACCCGTTGAAAGCTGACAATTTTAACGAAGAACTCTGTGAAGCTTTAATGGTGGCTAATATTTAAAGAAACTTGACAATCCCACTTTCAAAACATTTTTTCAAAAATATGCTGGTCGAAATGTTCGTGATGATTCCACCTTACGCAAATATTGTGTTTCTAAGTGCTTCACGAAAACAGTAGAATGCATTAGAAGACATTTTTCAAACGAGTACCTATAAATAAGTGCCGACGAAACTGTCGATATATTAGGACGCTGTTTGCTAAATGTTGTAGCAGGTCTACTACATCCAACTATTCCATATAACCCATATGTAATAGCATCTAAAGTTATAAATACAGTTGGTACGGAAACAGTTGCTAAAACCATTGACGAGAATTTGCACAAAATGCTTCATTCGGACGACATGTACAGGGAAAAATACTTTTATTTGTTAGTGACAGTGCCGCATATATGTTAAAAACAGGCAGGCTATTAAAGGAAACATATCCTTATATGCTGCATATTACTTGTGTAGCACATGCTCTCCACAGGATCTGTGGAAATTGATAGACTTGTATCCGCTTTTAAAAAAGTTTTCAGAAAAGCACCATCGAGAGTAGCTCTTTACAGCGAAAAAGTTTCATCTTTGTCACTGCCTCCTTCGCCATTAATAACTAGATGGGGAACATGGTTGGAAGCTACTAGTTTTTATGCAGACAATTTCGATAGTTTACAAAATTTCGTTAGATGTTTAAATGACGATGCTCGAAGTATTTTTGAGTGCAAGGAACTAACACAAATCCCAAATTTAAAAAATCAGAGGTTATTCCTTCAGGAACACTTTAGAAATTTGCCTAAACTAATCATATATTTTGAAAATCGAAATCTCAAATTTAAAGATGGATTAACCACATTAGATGTGGCGATTTAATAATTTCAAAAGTATGCCAAGTGACTTCGGATGTGGCTTTCGGCAAAAGTTAGATGCAGATGACACAAAATCTAAAACTTTAACTGATTATTAATGATAGTAAATCACCATACGTTTTGATACTCTTTTGTATTAAAACTCTATCATTTGATTCAGGCTATATATATTACAAATAATATAAATTTATTTACTTAAATCTTTAATATGCTTTAATACCATTTAAGTTCTCTTTCGTTTTCTCAATTATTTCCTTATATATTTATTTTAAACAGGCACATACAAGATCTAAACATCGAATCAAAGTCTTTCTATATAAATGATTTCTTACATGCGTATTTCCTTACCTGAAGTTATTATGTTCGTTGGAAATTTCTATCGGTTCGTTCTAAAGTTCTTCACACACGAACATTTGCTCAATAGTAAAACCGCAACCAGTATTAAACACTCGCGAAGATACGAACACCCTCATAATGTACAGTTTAATAACTGCCTACATAACTAATATTCTCCGCGCACAATGAACATATTTAATGAGCATTTTATCATATTATTCAAAGTAATTCCTCGGTTACAGCCGCGAACATTACGTACGCCAAGGAAAGACAGCGGGCTCGGGGTTGGGTGGATGATGGTGCGGAGGCAGTAGTGGTGAAATTGTATGTATATATATATGACAACGGTGTTCTCCATCTAACAAACGAAGGGAAACGCGCAAGCATAAATTACACCACGAACGGTCTCATGTGTTTACAGTCCGATGTATTATTATAATTGTCGCCGATGTCTAATCAGTAATTTATACGGTGGTTAATGCTGAAATATTACAAACGACCCTTTTGCCTGAACATACGGGCATATCTATAAAAAAATTGCACTTCTTCTTCTTTTGCAATTGTAATTAATTAATTTAAAAGTGTTCAGCATTAATGTAACCGGTATATAGTTCACATTAGTCTAATCTGCATTTTTTACAATTACTGTCTTTTATAATTGCTTAATTTGAAGAGTAAAATCGAACAATATTCTAAATGTGTGGCGATTATCGATTTGTATAAATTTATGTGTGTTGTTTTAGACATTTTATTTAGTATACTTTCTGGTTTCTTTAACAATTGTTGATTTATAATTATTCCTAAACATTTTATACTATTTACTCTTCTACTATAATTATTATATATTTTAAATTAATATTGTCTTGGTGTAATGGTGTTTATAACTTGTACTGATTATAAATTTACATTTACTGGTATTTATATTTAAACTATTGGTACACAATCATTTACATAATAATGACAAGTCTTCATTCACTTTATGCCTTATATAATTTAAAGCATTTTCACTAACATACAACATTGAGTTATCAGCAAATATATTTATTTGCATGTTATATATTTATATACACCAATCTTAAAATGTACGTGTCCCTTTTTTCTTTCTGACAACAAGTTTTTGTCATTGACATATACCTAAATTAAGAACATTAACGGGCCTAATATTGTTCCTTGTGGTATACCATATCTTGTACTTTATATACCTGATATAGTCTCGTTATACTTCACTCGTTTGTATCTGTCAGTAATATATGAGCGACAGTAATAAATCTCTGTTGATCAATCCAGAAACACAGTCAACATCATTTTACCATCGTCCAATTCCCTTGACAAATTGTTACAAATATTGACCAAGGCTTCGATCTTTTAAAACCGAACTCATTTGAAACTATTACACTGTTTTCGTCACAATAATTATCAGTTTGTTTTTTCACGCAAATTTCTAACACTTTTTCATATGTAACACTGTATTGTAAATTTTGTGAAAAATGTAGAACTCATAAATGTTTTATATTCTTCACAAAATGTTGTCCCATTTACTTTGGGGATCGCTACTATATATATTATCCAATATAGCCGTTACCCGCGGCTACACCCGCAATCTATACTACTATGAAACTGTAATTGTCTGTTTGCTATATCTCGAGATAAAATATGGACCAAGTCCAATTACAGGCTTTGACATACTCAGTCTGTAATGATGTGAATTTGGAGCATTTCTGAATGGACATAACACGTTGTATTACATTGTATTGCACGGCTGACTTCAGTTCTGAAGTTTCCCGGCAAGTGTTATCGCGAACTGAAATTGATTGATGGTTTTGACAGTTCATAACCCGCAATTGAATTTTAGTCCGCCTGTCTACGTTAATCAAACATCAGCTCAAGGCTAACTGGATCTACCGCTGCGCAATATAAGGCTATCACATAACTTCGATTTACATTGTTGAAATTGATTCTGATGACCTCAAAATATCGATCCTTAAGTAACGCCATCTAGTAATAGAATAAATAAACTCAAAAAGAATGATTTCTCAATTTTTATATAAATAAACTTGAAAATAACATTTTAACCGTGAACTTTACAGTAATTAGTATTAATAATTTAAAATAACGAAATAAAATTTAAAAAGTGGTTCTGAAAATCACGTTGTTGAGTAGAGTCAAGAAAAACAATTTTACTTGCATTTCTAATTTTTTCGAACAATTCACAAGGTAAAACTAATTAGGTATCAATTATGTTGTAAAGTGTTTGTTTGGATTTTGTACATGACTTCTTGGATTTAAAAAAAATTACGGTATTAACGTAATCGACCCTTTCAACTGTTTTTGAAGATTTTAAAGCTTTTACTATTCCACATCGCAATATTTGCCTCATAAAATAGTCCGCCAGTTTGGCATCGATAGCATCATTTGCATCTCCTTTAAGCCTAATATGTGAAAACCGTTCTTCTACAGAATCGGAACTAAATTATCTTGTTAAGATACAATACTTTGTTGTACAGTACGTACACATGCATGTAAACTTATTAAAAGAAATTTAGAATATTTCCAAATAACACTGGTTAAAAATGTAATATTCACTAAACTAATTTTTTCTGTGTATTTCGGTACATATTTGTTGTACTTTTTTCCACTTTGCTAATTTAGTTAGTTACGGTGACGCACTATTTGGTGTTGTCTATACCAAATCTATCGTATCGCACACATTTCAAAACAGACCAAAATTTGCTTTAACACTAATAATTTTTTTGTTGGCACTTTTCAACTTACCTATTGCATCTTCACCTATTGCATCTTGTTATCAAGCAAGGTGTAATATTGGTAATAATTACAGCATTTTAATAATTACTATAGGATCTTCATTTATGCAACAGATACAAGTCTAATTACAGAACAAAAATTGATGTTCAAATCTTCATAATAAACTCACTTCTATCCTTTTTTAAACTGTACCAAATCAGCCCTCAAATACCTTAAGAGCTCATATTGACTTATTGTTAGTATTAGTAACCGAAGAACGTGTACCATAGCTGCTTCACTACAGCTCGGCTGTTTTTCAATTAGAATTAAAAAAACAAGAAGAATGAGTGTGCTTAAAACCACATGGCAGAAGTGAAAACTTCATCAAGGCGAGGTTAATAATACGAAATACACGCGTATAATATTCAGTAACGTATTAAATAAAACGTATTCGCACATTTATTACATTTACACATGTACACACGCGTATAATATTCAGTAACGTATTAAATAAAACATAAACCTCAACCATCCCCGTATCTAAAATTTCACATTGATACGTCAATTTTCAAAAAATTCTTCCACCATTTTGTTTTTTGACATTTTGACTTTGGATTCGTGATCGGCGATCTAAGACACCCCCGTATCTAAAATTTCACATTCATACGTCAATTTTGAAAAAACTCGTCCGCCATTTTGTTTTTTTTTGACATTTTGACTTTGGATTTGTGATCGGCGACCTAAGACACCCCCGTATATAAAATTTCACATTCATACGTCAATTTTCAAAAAATTCTTCCGCCATTTTGTTTTTTTGACATTTTGACTTTGGAATTGTGGTCGGCGACCCCCAAAACCCCCGTATCTAAAATATCACATCCATACGTCAATTTTCAAAAAACTTGTCCGCCTTTTTTTTTTTTTACATTTTGCTCTTTGAAATCGTGATCGGCGATCAAAGACACCCCCGTATCTAAAATTTCACACTCATACGTCAATTTTCAAAAAATCTTCCGCCATTTTGTTTTTTTTTGACATTTTGACTTTGGAATCGTGATCGGCGACCCCCAAAACCCCCGTATCTAAAATTTCACATCCATACGTCAATTTTCAAAAACTCGTCCGCCATTTTGTTTTTTTTTGACATTTTGACTTTGGATTTGTGATCGGCGACCTAAGACACCCCCGTATTTAAAATTTCACATTCATACGTCAATTTTCAAAAAACTCTTCCGCCATTTCGTTTTTTTTTTGATATTTTGACTATGGTGATCGGCGACCTAAGACACCTCCGTATCTAAAATTTCACGTCAATCTTCAATAATACGAAATACACGCGTATAATATTCAGTAACGTATTAAATAAAACATATTCGCACATTTATTACATTTACGCGAGCGGCCATTTCGTTTGGTCGGTTCGGACGTATGTGTGTATAAATAGACGATATAAATACTCGCTTACGGTCCCGCGCTTGGTCTGATGGTAACGTGTCGGCTTCATAGTACTTCATACCCGTGCGGCTCGGGATCGAATCTGTTCTGGAAAATGAATTTATTTATTCATTTAAATTTTAATTTAATTGAAATTAAATACCTCTATATGATATATTTATTTATCTTGTTCCCTTAGCCGACTTTACCCGAACGAGCGTTACATATCCGAGCGTTGCAGTCAGTCTTGTTCAGTGCCTACAATCAGCGCAACGCGCCTAAAGAAGTTTACACTTCAAAAATCATCCACAAATATTAACATATAAATTTAACCTAAAAATGCAAAAATTATAGCTATTTACCACGATTTTCCTTATACTACATTTCGGCGAATCAATTCTCAATTTCCGAAGTGCCTTCAGAAGCACTTGCCCTTTCGGTGCAGACTATTTTGGTGAAATGGTAAGAACTAAATGAGTCACAACAGCCACGTTTTTTCCGTGGAAAAACTAGATATATTTTTATTGGTACTCGCAGTAACTTTCAAAATATATTACAGTAAATATGTACCACACATTAAATGAAACGGCTGTGAGTGTAGTATTAGACGAATGTAAGTAGAAAAGAATAGACAAAATAAATGTCAAATCAGTCAAATGTCAATAACAATAGGCTGGCTCTATATATCCAATCATATTGCATATTTTTAGCACGTGATTTTAAAAATGCTCGGCGATTACCAAGTAGTTTAGAATGCGTTGGATAGATGGCGTTACTTAAGGATCGATAGTTTGCGGTTATCAGAATCAGAAAAATATCGTTATGTGTCGGCCTTATATCGCGCAGCGATAGCGAAATCAAGTTGGCCATGATCAGATGGATCTTCCACCCTTCAGTTCTGTCATTTCCTGTAACACTTAAGTCAACCTAAATTGTCATTGTCAACTGCCGACCGACCAGTTGATAAATTTTCTTTTATTTTTCTTATGACACACAGAAGATTTGTGATCGAATATAAAATACAATTCAACATTTTCATGGCATTCCAATGTTTTTCGTCAAATTTATGCGTTCTAAAATTTCGCATTGAAACACAAGCAAAAATAGGAATTTAAATTTATCCATGAGCTATTTAACAGCCAAAGGTTCCTGCTTCTCTTCTCGTTTTGTGCTAGTATAATATTCGACAAAAGTTTGATAGTTGCACCAAAATTTTTCCGAATTGACAGCACACAGTCGAATCGAGAAGACCACTTTATAGGGCATAGTGATTTTATAGTTACCCAATTTTTCAACTTACGTCTTCTTTTAATACTGTGTCCGAAAAAAAAAGTATAAATTGTTGGACAAAAGTTAAAACATTCTTTTACAAAGGGCACGCTAATACACGCATTATTTAAAACAATATTTAAATTATGAGCAACACAATATATATAATTTGCTGTTAAATATCTGTCTTTAATTAGTTTCCGTAATGCCACATATATGTCGCTCATTTTAGTTGCTCCATCATATATCGGGTGTTCAGAAAAATAAGAAGTCAAAATAATATTTGAAAATTTCATGTCTGCGATATAGCAGATCCTGACAATTATTGACAGACAACAATTGACATTTAATATTAATAGAAATCATAAACTTAAGTTAAGACATCTTTTGGTCAACACTTACTTCACTTCGAACTTTTTTGGACACCCGGTATATCTAATTTTTTGCCTACTGATTTGTGATTTCAGTAAATCTTGAGAATGATTTGTTACTTATTATTCCTCTTAGCTCATTATTATCGTTACTTCAATTGGTATGTATCTGATTATCGTACTTAACTGCTATGTCTGTATATGTCATACATCAGGGATAACGGAGAGAAACAAGTAGTTCTTTATAATTTTAACAATATTTTCTCTGATCTTGGAACTTATGATATGATGATATGAGTTCGTTGTGGATTTTTGGGCTTAAATATTTTTCAGTTTTTCTTTCTGATAAGTGGATTTGTAGAACGATCATAATTTACCAATAGGTCTAGATGTTCAAAAAATTCCTTTTCTGTAACGAGTCTCGGTTTTTTAAATGTTCTCGAAAAGGAGGATTACATATTGTTAAAGTCGTTATCACATCTATAATTCTTCCTAAGATATCACGCATATTGTTGACGCTTTCTTTCTATTTCCTGTCTAATAATAAATCGATTGTTTATGTTGTTGCCATTAGTCGTATGCGCTTAGGAATACTTCTGATTACATTGAAGTATTAACTAATTTACTACATCATGTATTCTGTTTGCTGTCGCCAAATATATTTCCTTTAAAACACTACTTATTATTCCATCATTAGCAAATTTTAGAGATTTAATTTCTATCATAACTAATTTTACTAAACTCTTATGTTTTGATATATCACGCAGTATTCCATCAAAACTGCTACTAGTTTGACTTCGTACTCCATCAATCTTTGCTTGTTAGAAAGTACGCTTCAAATGTTTTGCGATATCAAGTTTCATTGGGTGCATTAGCATACAGATATGTATACATATAGGTATAAATAAATAAAACTAATTCTTCGTCGTTTATAATAAAATATATAACTTTCTCTTGGTGTTAGCGACCTTAAATAACTCAATAATACACAGTTTTAAACGTTTCGCCAATTTTTTATTGTCTTCATCAGTAAAACTGTAAAGTAAAATACAAATTTTAATTGAATACAGAAACGTATCACATCTAAGCCTTTGAAACTTACCTTTAAAATTTATTGTTTTATGTTATTGTGTATTCATAATACCTTACAAGGTATTTTCCATACCAAAAAGTATATTTTTTTATTAATTTTGTTAATGTTATAGCATTTATAAATAAAATTAAAACAATCTTTTTTGAAATACTGTCAAAAATCAAATTTAGAAATAAATGTCATTTTGAAAATTTGTCTAAACGCACACTATAAATATATTACATATATTAATATAGGTACATATATACATTCTTCTAGGTTGGATTAATATGTCCCTACAAAACAAAAATAGAAAATCGCATTGTTTTAGGTTAATACATTTTTACATTTATCAGGATTTACTTGTTTTTTAAAGTTATACTTGTTTTTATCAAAATAAGAATTAAAAAACTATGTTTCTTTCGAAAACATGTGACCTATTTTTATACTACCTATTTATATTCTAACCAAAGTGTTCCACGAAGAGGCGTATCTACAAAAATGTGTGACCTACCTTCATTCGAAAGAGTTTTTAATTAGCACGAAGTGACGGATTTTTTTTCTTTTTTTTCCAGAATTAGAAACGCAAAAATAATGTTCACAGTGCCACATTATTGGGAATATTGTGTCAGAAAAGTAAAACACAGGATAGAATAACAACTATATCACATAATAATAAATGCAAATCAATTTACTCTGTAAAATGGATCAAAATATATTGACTTATTGATATCGATTTTCATGTTATTCAAATAATAGCATTGTTAACTAACTACAATGTTATGGGATATTTTATTTCCGACAATTGTTGAGTAAACACCGAAAAATATTGGATGCTGTTAGTGTTGTTTCAGGTTGAATCGACATACTGATCTTTGTTGTCTCTGAATTAATTATCGTCCAGACAGCTTTTTGTTTCTTGTTTGATTCATGTATAAATCTTTGATTTGATAACTGAGACTCTTGATGGTTTTCAATTGCATATTCTCCTGCATACATAGCATATCAATATTAAAAACTCCCCCAGAAATATCTATTCGCTTGGTGACTTACCACTTTTTAGTAATCACAGCACTGGTGCATATTAGATTTATACATTAATGTTACCTGAGGGGTGAATGCACAGAGTGAACGCCTTGTTTTAATGTAGCTCAGCTACTGATGTTTTCATGTGAATTTGTTCGGACATAAATTTGGTATTCTTTATACTTGAGACCATCCCTAAATGAAATTAATGTTCCGCCGTGCTTAGCGCGGAAAAAAGTTGCAGACACCTTAAAATTGTCAATATTAATTATTTCTATATTTTGAATAAACCAACGCTCAGTAACACAACAACAATCAGTGTTTTACTTATCCAGACACAGTTTATGGCAATTTTATTGTTTAGTGATTGTACAGGGTGGGGCAGGAAAACACCCCTACTTTCAGATGGCCATTTTGATGAAGGTTGAGTTCGTAGAAGGGTGGGAATAGGCATAAGTGATGCAGTATTTCGGGAAGTTTCAATCTGTCACCTGTCAGTTGCCAAAATGTTGTGGTCTATTGACCAACGCGCTTTTGCCGTTAAAACCTACTTTTCTCAAAAAAGTTTTATCGTCGCGGTGCAACGTGCGATACGTACAGTGCGTTAGTAAATGCCTGAGATGAAATTCAAATTAACCGCCCAAAATTTAAAATTTAAGTTGGTAAAAAAATAAATTGCCCTACCTTTATGTCATATGGCTTATATCTATTGTGTTCATTTTCTGTTAAACTTTATATTTTGATGCGAATCCGTTTCTTCATGTTATATTGCGTATTTTGAGAACCTGTAGAACTATAACTTTATTGTAATTCGACCAAATAATATAATAAGGTAATGTATACATCATGCTTCAACAACATTATACGTTTACTTTTTAGTTTTAAAATGATCTTCACTTCTGAGGAAGATGCCTTCATTTTAATGGCCCACTATCGTAGTGGAACTCAAAATCCAGATGGATCTTGGGCATACAACTTGGAGTCTTGTATTCATCAATTTAGACAGCAGTTTCCCGATATAGATTTTAATCGTCATAATTTTGTGAATCATAAAAACAATATTATTAAGTGATTTCAAGAAAAAAAATGCATTTGTAAGGGGAAGACTTCTGGAAGACCAACAGAATTAACACAACCAGTAATGGATGATATTGAGCAACGTATGACAATTAGTCGAAAAAATCATTAAGAAAACTATGAGCTGAGACAGGTATTAAGCATGTACTATAATATGTTTATTTATTGTAAATGTAATGTTACACCCATAGAAAGTAGGAGTGTGGGTTGCTATTTCTCGAAGACGAATAATAGGACCTGCATTTTTTCATGAAAGAGTTACAGCAGAAAGATACAGGCGTAATATTTTACAAGAATTTTATAATAATAGGCTCATTAGTCAAGGCCTATGGCCTCCGAGATCCCCTGATCTTACACCGCTTGATTTTTATTTGTTTGGTCGACTAAAAAATAGTGTTTTTAAGAACAGGCTTCATAATTTGGAAGAACTTCAAGAAGCAATTAGACAACAAATTATGGTAGAAGAACTACAAAGAGTGTTCGAAAATATGAAAAGAAGGATTAACATGCACAGAAAATGTGGGACATCGCTTTCAACATTTAATGTGAATGTTCTATTTTTTATTGTGAATATTATAATTATTATACTTGTGTTACCATCTCATTTTTAATAAACTGTTTATGTAGATTACCCGCTTTTTAATCCAAACAAATATTTGACAGAGTATAATCATATTTAGGAACTTTTGTTTTGAATACTAGCAATCTGTATATTTGGTTGCCTATGGTTCTCATCTCAATCATTTACGAACAGAGTGTATTCCTTACCAAATTCCTCCTCGAAATACAGTACCCGATCGGAATTTGATTCTGTCTTTGGTTGATATCTTCTGCAGATATGGGAATGTTGCGAAAAAGAGAGTTGGTGCACAGAGGACCAGTCGAATACCAGAGAACATAGAGCGAATAAAACAGTCCATAATACGGTCACCTACACGCTCTGCTTGGAAACACGTGATCGCCCTCAACCTATCTAGCCGTACTGTACGTCGAATTCTTCACACTGACCATTATTTCCATCCTTACAAGATGGTCGTTACTCAAGAACTATCACAACAGGATTGTATTTATTAATCGAATACAGGCATGTGGAAATTTAATTGTTAATCTGCCTGACGCGTCATTTCCAATTTTCCTTTTTTTTTAAAAAGCAGAATTTGCATTATTGGAGTGATGTTAACCCTATACAGATTTAAGAAAGGCCTTTACATAGAGTGATAGGGGAACAGTTTGGTGTGCAGTCACCAGTGAAGGCATCATCGGACTCTACTTTTTTGAGGAACATGATCGTGTGGTTACCATCAATTCTAAACGGTATGTTGGCATGATCCAAGATTTTTTTGCACCACGTCTTTAATATGGGACGTGTCTGGTTCCAACACGATGGCGCCACGGCCTACACACCCCATAATTGAATGGCTGTTCTGAGGGAAGTTTTCCCCGGCTGTTTGATCTCCACCCTGCGATTATTTTCTCTGGGGCTGTCTCGAAGCTGAGGCGTAAACACATCGCCCTAGCAGAATACAAGCCTTAAAAGAAACAATACGCCTGGAAATAGGTCGCATACCGGGAGAGATGCTTCAGAGGGCGATGCGAAACTTCAATATCCGGCTACCACAATGTATTGATAATGAAGGCCATCATTTGCAAGATATTTTGTTTAAAACTTAACCAAACAAATTTCCAATATTGCTCTTTTAAAATAATAAAACAAATTTGTTCTAGCTTTTCTAGTTCCGTTTTTATTCAACTTCTTTTCTTCTCTTTACTTTTGTGTGTATACGAATACTTCGTACTTAAGTTATTGTTTACAGTAAGGACGAGGTTCTTTCTAAAAATATGGGTTTTCTATTACTGCCACATTTACCGAACACATATCATCATGCTATCTAATCTTTGTTCGTTATACTAAATATACTGATACCTTATTCTTTTTTAGATAGGTAGTAAGGTCGTCTACTTTAGTATTGGTAGTTAAGTTGGATAGAAAGATCTCTTTTCTGGCGCCCACAACATTTAAAATAATATTTTCCTTTCGCCCACAACATTTAAAATAATATTTTCCTTTCGCCCACAACATTTAAAATAATATTTTCCTTTCTTCCTCTTATTGTTTTGTATCTATTATCTTTTGTTTAATTCACTGTTACCTTCATAAACCCATCTTTTTCAGTCATGTTATCATTTACTTTTTGTATGACTGTCTGGTTGTGTGAAGAAGTTAAGTGCTTATTTTGACCTACTTTTACTCAAATTTTTTCGCATTTCTTGAGTATTTATTCAGAATTTGAGGTCTTCTAGTAGATGTGTTATCCGACTCGAGAAATGTCTTGTTTGTTGTTTACCACTTTTGTTACAGGGAATATATGTTTAGTTACCAGAGACTGCACGTATGTGTTACTCAAATGATTAATTATCTTGTGTGAGTAAATGATCACTAATTTTTTTATAATTATATGTTTTCTTCTAGTGTTTCAAATGTATTGAAATATTTCCACATTATTTCTGGATATTGAATTTGGGGAAATAAGAGGCGAGCAGAAGAACTAAATAGTATACAAAAATTTAGTTCGTCATACATAAATTTTGGATGTCAGGCATCTTTAACTACGACAGAAAATTCAAACGTCCCTCATATATTCACAATCGTCACACTATATTTATAATTACAGAATTTATATATTAAAATATCAAAAACAAGAGACATAATTTCTTTACGCCCACTATATATACAGGGTGTAACAAAATAAGTGTAAAACATTTCAGGGAGTGATTCCTTAGCGAAAAAGAGATAGCGTCTTTCATATAAAAAAACTTCAATGGAGCATCCCTTGTTAAGATAGAGCCCCATAAAGGGAGTACATAAAATTTGTTTTACAATTTTTCTCACAAACACTAAAAATGTAATTTATTTCCAATGTAACTTTTTGTCTGATTATTTGTTTACTATTTAAAAATCTATTTCCAATACCTTGTTTCATTCGAAACAAAAAATGTCTCTTGAATTTTTTGCCCAAAAGTAATCAGTTCGCAGCAAAACATTATTTTACGAACAACTACAGAGATACATCGTCATAAATGCGAACTGGATTTGTATTGTTATTTTGTAGTTACTACCTGCATCAAAATACATATGATTAAAGATGAATAAACAAAACTAATTTATTAATAACAAAACATAAAACATGTAGAAATCATAGTAAATGTTCAATATGTCCACCTTCAGTCATTACACATGCGTCTAGACGTCGTTGCATTGAGCCACGTATTCGCTCAAATATTCCTGGATTCTCTCTAATTACCCTGCACGCATCGATGATGCGGTTTCTTAAGTCCTCTACATCGCGAACAGGAGTAGGATAAACCAAAGTCTGTAAATGGCCCCAAGTAGAGAAATCGAGAGGATTGAGATCCGGGGATCGAGCGGGCCAATTCTGTGGTCCTCATCGACCTATCCAATGATTTGGATATGTTTGGGTTAAATGCTGACGTGCTGCTTGACTAAAATGGGCGGGAGCCCCATCATGCATAAAAAACATATCCCTTCTGACGCCCAAAGGAACTTCCTCCAGCAGTACTGGATGCACTTCTCTTAAAAATTGAGTGTATGCCTCACCATTTAATCGAGGAGGTAGAAAATGAGGGCCAATTAAATAATCCCCAATAACTCCGAGCCACACGTTAAGAGAAAAGTGTTCTTGATGGTTAGCTTGTCCAATAGCGTGAGGGTTTTCATCAGCCCATATGTGGTTATTATGAAAATTAATTATCTTGTCCCGAGAAAAAGTGCATTCGTCTGTGAATTCGATCGTCTTCAGAAAGTCAGGATTTCTTCTAATCATTTCCAGCATCCAATTGGAAAATTCAAGACGGTTCGGAAAATCTCGCTGTAACAGTGCCTGTACTCGTTGCAGATGGTAAGGGTATAAGAGTTGTTCCTTTAAAATTCGAAATAAGGTACCGTCATATGATCAACATTTAACTCGAAAGCAATCTTTCTAGTACTGCTAGTAGGTTGTTCTTCAACCAAATTAAGTACTGCTTCTTCAAGATGTGTTGTTCTAACTTCTCGATGGCGACCACAATCCTGCGTTCTTTTGTCGAATGAACCATATTCTCGTAATCGTTGATGAAGTCGGGCAAATATTCTATGCGAAGGAAGCTGCCGTTGAGGATACATTTCAGCATATCTTCTAGAAGCTTCTAACCCATTCCCCTGCGACAGACCGTAAACGTAATGCATATCAGCCATTTCCTCATTTGTGTATGCCATTTTAATAACAAGTGAATTATTAAACTAACAAATTACGAACAAAACAACGACACACAATTAAGTATTAATTCAACTTCAAAAATTTACAAACTGACAGCGTGATACCACTACTAGCGGCCTACTAAATAAATTAGTTTTACATTTTCGTTTTATGACGATGTATCTCTGTAGTTGTTCGTAAAATAATTTTTTGCTGCGAACTGATTACTTTTGGGCAAAAAATTCAAGAGACATTTTTTGTTTTGAATGAAACAAGGTATTGGAAATAGATTTTTAAATGGTAAACAAATAATCAGACAAAAAGTTACATTGGAAATAAATTACATTTTTAGTGTTTGCGAGAAAAATTGTAAAACAAATTTTATGTACCCCCTTTATGGGGCTGTAGCTTAACAAGGGACGCTCCATTGAAGTTTTTTTATATGAAAGACCCTATCTCTTTTTCGCTAAGGAATCACCCCCTGAAATGTTTTACACTTATTTTGTTACACCCTGTATATGTATATAAGTGATATCAAGGAAGCTTTTAAAGCTTCATCTTGTCTGGAGTTTACACAGTGACATAATGGCAAGCTCAAACACACTGCTTACATCCATCCCGCCTACCGAGATTTAAGCATACATATATATTAATGTGTTTGCCATTGTGCCGTTGTTTCTCGTTTCGGTCGCATATCCGTGCAGTGGCGCTGCAAAACGGCAGCTTAACGTACTAATCTGGGCCAAGGGACCGTCGACCAGTACGGTTGCGGGTGCGTCCGGACCTACGACTAGTCCAGATTCCTACCTCCGGGTCGGTTATGGTATTGTCTGACTGGTTCTGCTCCTCGCGCCCGTGCTTCGGCTGTGTGCGGTTCCGATAAGCGCCCTCTCCCTCGCCCCCTGATTGTTGCGACACCGCCGGCACTTTCCCGAATTATTTAAACACGTACACGCTTGCTGCACGCACACAATGCACGTGCAACGGTGCTGTCGGTCACCTAAAGACCCAGTGTAGTCTAGTAATAGATGGATTTCGAAGGTCGCAGTGGGAGGAGGAAATAACGAACGCGCCGATAGACAATGAAGGATGTAGTGGAAGTGGTACTGCATATAGGTCGTTGTGTTGGTGGTATTCTATGTTTTCGTGAGTGTGTGGTTATGTATGGATGCGTAAATGTCAGTGTATTTTGTTGATTCATTGCGGCATTGTGGATTTATTGGTATGAGAAGGCGGGAGTAACGCATCGTTTTTGATTATATTGGAAAGAAAGATTGTTACAGTTTGGAATAATAACAAAGTCACATATATTTAATAAGTATTTAATGTTGCAAACTGAGAAAAATCAATACTGTTAAATAAACAGTTGGATTTTGTAGTGTTAATGCATCAGAATATCTTTAATAATAATACAAATAATATACTTTATTTCATGTTTTATATATACAGCAAATATACAGGCTGGCCAAACTTAAGTTTCCACCATTGTTAACGTCTTTATTATTGCTTGTTCATGTCTCTGTTATCGGTTAAATTAGCAAGTTGATGGAATTTATTGCTTTGATAGAGATGATGAAAAGAGTATTGAACGCTTTATTTCCGAGATTTTTACGAAAATATATTAGGAAAAAATTGCAGTTGACGGGTGCACGAGATTTCGAAGTTGTTTGAAAAAATAAGTGATATCACTTATAGATGACCTACAATTGAACAACTTTTATTAAGGAAATTATTATCTAGAAGGTACAGAAAACGAAAGTAACTAAAAATACATTTACTTACCGAGTCAATTTTGCTGGTTATATTGTGTACTATATATCCCATATGGGTAATTGAAGTAATGAAAATCATAATAGGCTGACAACACAACATTTAACTTCAATTTGTACGTTTTGTGATTAAATAAAAGAATCTTGAAAGTGAAACAAGATGTAAACAAAATGCTGCAGAATGACAGGTTATAAATAGTATATTTGCAATGAGCATTTAATGATAGCTATTAAGATACGAGTAAGAAAATTACAATACGAGGCGAAGCCGAGTATTGTAATGAATACGAGTGTTTTAATAGCCATTAAATGCGAGTTGCATACACTTTTTTACGATACCATAATAAAACATTATTTTTTGAACATATTATTTCATGAATTGAAGTTAAAATTTTCCATGCACCTTTGTGAATTTAGCTGGTAATAAATTGTTCGTGGTTACTAAGGCTTGTTCCATAATTTCTGGTGGACTCAAATTTTATATTTCACTGTAATTTTCCCTCATTTTTACCGTTTATATTTTCAAAAAAGCACAAATTTTAAGTACTTACTTGTAAATGCAGAGAACTGTCACATTTATTTAATTTGTATAGCTGTCAGATATGCAGTCGCCATATTGAATATTGTTTGAATATTGGAATGTCGCATTCCTATTGGATATAAACTTGTATCGTAATGAAAAATCTGTATTCCTATTGGATATAAACTTGAATCAGGTTCGGCATATCTAATAATACAAATGAAGTATGGGGGTAGAAAAAATATGTAACGCAATATATTTCATGTCCATTCATTTAAAATTGTACGTTTGAAAATACATTTATATGAAAATCAGTAATAACATGGAAATTATTTACAGAAATGTTTTTGTCAATAGATGGAATATTAGATAGATAATTAGTTCTATCAGTTGTACTTATGTATAAATAACATTTAAGATAGAAATGTATTTATGAAGAGCAAATAGAAAATACGTTATGAAGCTGAAAATTGCCATACTTACGCAATTTGACAGTTGTTCCGAGAGGGGTGGGGAAAGGGGCGGCAAAAAACAAAAAACTATAAGAGAACTGAAATTGCAAACACCGAACAATAAATAAATTTAGTATATATTTATAATTTATATCAATTTTTTTACCCACCTTCCTTTCCCACACCGATATTTTCGTTCATTTATAGATTTTTTGTTTTTGCCGCCTTTTTCCGCGTGGTGGAGGGTGGTGAAATGCTTTGGTTGGGCGTAGAATGGGCCGATTCCGGCCGGTAGTTAAGTTGCTATGGTTGGTGTACTTTTGTTTACATTATGTTATGCATTTAAAATCGCAGACACGTAATGAAGAAACATACAAATTAAACAACAAATATTAAGATTTTTATAACTTCAAGGTGTGTATGATAGATATGTATTTTTCTCCTAATAATTTTAGAAGTAAAAGTTGTTCAATTGCAGGTCATCTGTAAGGTAGACTATAGCGCATTTGGCAAAATCGGCTGCATCCTTCAGCTTCACTTTACATATTTTTTTAAATATTTTTACATATTATGAAAGAAAATAATATTCTTGGCAAAGAAATATATAGGTAAATAAATAAAATACGCTTAAGCTAATTAATAATCGTTACAATTATATTCAAATAGGCAATGAAAGAAATAATAATATACAGGAAGAAACAGAAAATAACAAATCGTTCTCCTTTGTTTATGGTACTTAATGTTCAAAAGTAATGCCGCTTATTTCTAGACATTTTTGAGCTCTCCTGCAAGCGTGTCTTGTGTCTTTGAGGATAGTTCAGTTAGAAATATTATTTAAAGTGGGTCTAATTTTGGTTTGTAGCTCCACGATTCTGTCCAGCAAATTCTTGATTTCAAAATAATTATGAGGATATCACCATCGTATTGGAAATGAATACGCAAGTAGTCAACTAAATGTGACTTTTCTACAAATCTTCAAGAATTGGCGCCAAAAATTCCACATATTGTAATAGTGATATTATCATTATTACTGTACCTAGTTTCGAATTATATTGTTCATTTAAGTCTTGCAAGGTGTCCCTGCCCATTTATAGTTATAGGAATTATTTGTATATTTTAATAAAATCCTTAAAGAAAATGAGGTGTGACGGTTTATTATTCTTATTTCTCATTTTAAAATATTTTAATTATTCATTCTAACAGTCCTTTCTAAATTAAATAATCAAATATTCAATACTATATATATGTAACTACGTACGCTTTCTCGTTCTGCCATGAGTATAATTTCAGAAATTGGTATTGTTTGAGAAATTAATGTACATTTTATTTACCTTATAGGTAAAGGATATAAAATAGAACATACATAGCAAAATGTAAAGTTGACAGCTGGTTCTTTTTGCAAACAAGTAAGAAGATGTTATACATTACAAACAATACCTGTCTGTCAATAATTTAAACCATAAGTGCCATTTAAAATTAATAAATCAGTTCAAAAAGTATTGAAAAAATTCAAAAAATATTTCTGCAATTTTCTGTGAACTTTTCGGACAATTGCTTCCAGAAAATATGCCGACACATTCAAATGTACTGGACTGATGATATTTCATCAAAAACTATTAATTAATTATTTTGCTGTTCGATTGGAAAAGATATTTAATAATTCATTAACGTTCGTTTATTATCAGAATGTAACTTGTAAATACATCCAAATTCTTAACAAACCATTACGACGAACAAGAACTGTTTGTATTTGTAAATGAAAGTATTCAAAAAAAAAATATTAACTCTAGAAAATATTTATAATAATTGTAACAATATTATAATTTTCTTTAAGAAAATACTTGTACTACCCGTATAAAACTTTACACAATGTTGTGTTTTGACAGTTTTGGCATATTGACTTTAATCTGTCAGCTGACTAAAGGTAAAACATAAGCCTATCTCGTATTATAAGATCAGTGGTAAATACTATATGATGGAAAGTTGAACTTTTTTTAAATTCCACACTTCTCACAAGACTTCTGGATTCAGGAGTTCTTAATGCTACTCGATAAATTGTTATGTGATTAACCAGAGAAGTTTCATATTAAAAATTGAACGGTTTAGTGAATCGTCTAAATTGGGAGTCCAGCTTGACTTCTTGGCCACTTCCAAATGCCTTTACTTTATCAGTAAACAGAACTCGTAACTGAATATGATGCAGCTCCCTGTATTACAAAAAAAAATGGGTGTGCTTTAAACCACACGGCAGAAGTGAAAACTTCATTAAGGCGGGGTTAATAATACGAAATACAACTTTTTTTTCGTTCTATATTTATTTCCATTTTCCATTTTCGTTCTATATTACATTTAAAAAATATATATTTATTATTATTGTGTATACATTATTCTAGTACATTTCGCTCGGTCTGATAAGTGTTCACTTCAAAAATTCATACGTACGCATGTATATATACAAATATTACAATTCTGATACGAGTACCCTCGCTGGTCTAATGGTAACGTGCCGGCCTTATACCCGGGCGGCTCGGGATCGAATCTGCACGCGGACAAGAATTTTTCAGAAAATAAAAATACAATATTTCGCGTATTTATTCTAAATTTCAATTTAATTGAAATTAAATACCGCTAGTTAGTATTATAATACAAAGCCGAGCGTCGAGCCGACTTTACCCGAACTAGCGTTTCATTCCGAGCGTGACGGCTCAGTCTCGTTCAGTGCCCAACATTTAATGCATCAACGCGCCCATAGAAGTTTTCACTTCAAAAACGACAAAACGAAATTGTTATATTTTACAAGCGCCATTTTAAAAGACAACGGATAAATATTTCGTTTTAACCAATTTTGGAGTAAGTATTTCGGACATTATTTATTTTAATAAGCACCGATAGCCGCCAATAATAATAAATTTAATAGTTGGCTTTATATTAAGGTGGCCGTTTAATAGAAAGAGAATCGTCACATTGCTCTATCCTTTTCTAACCATTAGGCGTGTATTATGTGTTGCATACGTGACTGTATTTTAATTAGCCATCTGGTTGCCAGTAGCAGCGATATTATTTGTAAAACAAATTTATTGGATAAAAGATGGCAGTACTAACGCCACGTATCTCTTAGATTGAACCAAATTATACAGAGACTGGCAGACCAGACCGTTGTTTTTTTTGTGTATGAGGCAAAAAACAGAGTTTTTGTCTCATACACGATTTAATAGAATATGTGTCTATTTTGAAATCATTGATATTTACCCTAAATTGTAAAAATGCAAATTGCGTCCTTACAAGAATAATAGGAACATACTGTTACATATAATGTTTGTTTTGTAAATACCTATGTAGATCTGTCCTTTATCTATTTGATTTAGATAATAAATAGGTATTTTTTAGTGATTATTGCATTTTTGAAAAAGGAATATATAGGCTGATTCAATTTTGATGGTCACCATGGGTATTTCGCTTATTATTTGGAATAGAGAGTAGGTTTGAGTTTGGCAAAGTTGGTAAATTTTGTGTTTTGTTATGTAACTTGAGCATGTACCATGTCTTAGTTGGAAGAATTAGATTAGTAGATGAGAAGTAACACTTGAGCGCGAAATACATAGTTACCAAGTATGTTGTCAATGGTTAGTTTTTTCAAAATGTGTAATGGATACAAAAGTATTCAGAAGTAAGTTTGGAACAACTTTTGCATAAAAAAATCTACTTTCACAGAGGCAGTACATTTTTATTCTTATAGATAAATAGTTTTTTTATAGAAGTATTTCGCCAAGTATTTATTCAAATTTGACTAAAAAATGAACTGTTTATTTAAGAAAACCCATAAGTAGTGAACCTGTCAATGTAAGAAACACAAGGCCTATTGTGTGTGTAAAAGTAAGAAAAAGAGAAACAATCAATATACCTATTTCACATACCTATAACACTCTAATTAAATAGGTTAAATCTACATGTGTGCTCAGAAAGTAGTGTTGGATATTATAAAATGCCCTCTTTGTATTACTTTTGATACCGTATCAGCTATTAGAATGCCCGATTCAGTTGGAAAAAAATTTGAAAGACCACCCTAAAATTTATCCGACAGTGTGGATTTCCCACGTTCATAATAATTTACTAAAATATAATTAAAAACGAGATCTGCAGAATATTGAATTAAATTTCTTACGTATGTAAGTAATTTTTATTATAGGATTGAAGAAAATAGATTAAAAATTTTGTATAGGTACCTAAATAACTTGCCTTATAATTAATACTAGTGGTCGACCAGTGGCCGAAATTTGATCTCAATTCATTAAATTTTTAAGTTTGAGTTATTGAGGTTCTTTTGTCAAAAAGTATACTTCTATAACCATTGCATACAATTTTTTTCAATTTTCTATTACGTCAGCTGCGAGCGTGTAGAAATACGTCATTATGCATTAATTTTCGAGTTAATTAATTAATGTATTTGTTTGCAAAAAAAAATTTCTCTCACTGTTTGACCATGATAGCGGCCAAACGGCAAAAGCCATCAATACCGAAGTGTATATTTAGGAATATAATCTCCCTCGGAAATCTGATTATATTTTCAGTGAAATCGATAAATCGGGAGTAGTACTTCATATCAGTGAAGAAAACAAATAATAGCAATATCTCGTCAATTACTAATTTTAGGCAAATATCTAAAGTATAACAATGTGATCAAGAGTAAATTAGAAAACAATTTTATAAAAGAATTCCTACCGGAAGTAGGTGTTTACTCTGATCGTAAAACAGGTTTTTGCGAATATATCGCAAGTCATGCATTCTAGACAAACATATCGAGTGTATGAAAATATTGAAAGCTCAATTTTGAATATTTTTGTAATAAGAAATTTCCAAAATTCGAACTGAAAGTACCTAGCAATTTTATTCTAATCGAATATCAATTTTTTGAAAATATCACGAAAATTATGCATTTTATACAGTATAAAAGTATTTAAACATGGATTTGGAATATTTTTGTAAAAAAAAAATTCAAAATTCGGACCGGAAATAACACTTTCGCCAGTGACGGCTGTTTTAGAGAAGCAATTAGATAGACAAGACTGATTCGTTTATTATCGGTGATATGTTCGGCTACTGGGAGTATATCAGCAATAATAAACGAATCAGTCTTGTCTATGTAATTGCTTCACCTAAACGAACTCATCAGACTGCAACTGACTTTCACTCTTATCGAATAGCAGTTTTTTGAAATATCTCGCAAATTTGCTTTTTATATAAATTTCTTAAGTAACTTGACTACAGCACCATTTATCGGATCCTTGCCTAGCTATCAACCATCGTCTCGACAAAATAAATATATTGCGTGAATATGACCTCAATCGGTCAAGTCGTTTAGAAGCTACAAGATCGCACACAAACGTACCAACGATTTATACAGGGTGTCCAGAAACTCTCCTGACAAACGAAGACCGGAGATTCCTCAGATAATTTTAAGACAATTTAACACAATTCACCCTAGTCCGAAAATGCTTCCTAAGAGAGCTAGAGCTCTTTGAAGATGGCGCCTTGTAATTAGTTTTTTTTAATATCTCCCGAACGCTTCTATTTAGAAAAACAAAAACTGGTATGCTTATTTATCCTCCAGATATGAATCGATTCCATCAATTGCGATTTTCTAGTACCAGTCATAGGCGTCCGTTTTGGGTAGGTAAACGGTTATTTTAACGCATAACTTTTTTGTCTTTAACTTTTAAGCATTTGTGACACTAGATTATTAAATTTTCAGGTATTCTAGTACTAAAAGGTACTCTTACTTTAAGTCGGTAGGATACACCGTTTTCTAGAAAAATCGATTTGAAAATTTTTCGTCTTTTCGTCATTTCATCTTTCGTCATTTCAACTTCGCGAACTGAGAACAATTTGACAATTAAAAACGTAGGTTTTATTTCTGTTGGCAGTTCAGAGCGAACTAGTGCAAAAAATAATAAATTGAATTTTAATGACGAAAAAACGAAAAATTTTCAAATCGATTTTTCTAGAAAGCGGTGTATCCTACCGACTTAAAGTAAGAGTGAGTAAGTGAAAATTTAATAATCTAGTGTCACAAATGCTTAAAAGTTAAAGACAAAAAAGTTATGCGTTAAAATAACCGTTTACCTACCCAAAACGGACGCCTATGACCTTAGGAAGCATTTTCGGACTAGGGTGAATTGGGTTAAATTGTCTTAAAATTATCTGAGGAATCTCCGGTCTTCGTTTGTCAGGAGAGTTTCTGGACACCCTGTATATATTTGAAAATATATATATATTTAAAAAAAAATGTTTAATTATAATACACCATTTCTACACTTTCTCTAATCTTCAAATAATTTAACTTACATCATTTCATCGTATAATTTTAGAATACTTTCTTTAAATAATTTAATTTTTAATTTTTTTAATTTTAATATTTTTTTGAAAATATTTGACCAAAACACGTGTTCAGAAAAAAATCATTTTCACATTGTTTTTAAAAGTAAAAACATAAACTTTGGTGGTGCTTGTAGCCAAGAAAATTCTGCATCATCACCTAAACGAACTCATCAGACTGCAACTGACTTTCACTCTTATCGAATAGCAGTTTTTTTGAAATATCTCGCAAATTTGCTTTTTATATAAATTTCTTAAGTAACTTGACTACAGCACCATTTATCGGATCCTTGCCTAGCTATGAACCATCGTCTCGACAAAATAAATATATTGCGTGAATATGACCTCAATCGGTCAAGTCGTTTAGAAGCTACAAGATCGCACACAAACGTACCAACGATTTATATATATTTGAAAATATATATACAAGGTGTCTCTAAAAGGTCTTTAAACAACTCTACCACGTATTTTTCGGACCAAAATAAACCGATTTAGCAAAACTTGGCTTAGTCAAAGTTGCTTAGTTTGTGCGCAATACGGTCCTGAAGATGCTGTTCGAAAATTGTTTTTTTGTTATAAATTTGAAACGGCTGGAGCGATTGCGCTAAATTTTGTCACGTTTACATAGTTTTATGAGTCAAGAAATTCTGTATCAAAATTGTGATAGTAATCAATTCATAGGCGGAGAACCTGCGTTTATAAATATTAAAACATTTCCATTTTCTACGCCAATGGATAAAAAAGAGTTTGTCTATAAAATTTAAATTAAGTGTCTTAAGTACAAGAAAAAAGGTACTCTTGGTAAGACTCGAAAAATTGCATCGTTTTCTCAAAAATCGCATTTTAAGATTTGAGAACATTAACTAGAGGACGGCAGCGCATACTGTGTGCTCACATGTATCTTTAAGTCTGTCTTAGGCCGTTTAGACGTCTCTTTAAACTATGTACACGTCTTTTGACGTCGTTTTTGAATTGATAACTAGTAGTAAACGTGACAAAATGTAGCGCAATCGCTCCAGCCGTTTCAAATTTATAACAAAAAAACAATTTTCCAACTGCAACTTCAGGACCGTATTGCGCACAAACTAAGCAACTTTGACTAAGCCAAGTTTTGCTAAATCGCTTTATTATGGTCCGAAAAATACGTGGTAGAGTTGTTTAAAGACCTTTTAGAGACAACCTGTATATTTAAAAAAAAATTGTTTAATTATAATACACCATTTCTACACTTTCTCTAATCTTCAAATAATTTAACTTACATCATTTCATCGTATAATTTTAGAATACTTTCTTTAAATAATATGTCATTCTCAATTTTAACATTTTTTTGAAAATATTTGACCAAAACACGTGTTCAGAAAAAAATCATTTTCACATTGTTTTTAAAAGTAAAAACATAAACTTTGGGGGTGCTTGTAGCCAAGAAAATTCTGCATCATTTGGTATAAGTTGACTCGACAATACCTCAAAAACGTTTTTTCAAAGCCTACTTCTACTAATTTTGATATACCAAAAACTTATTTTTTTTTTAATGGAAGTATTTAATTTTTGTTAACAATGTCCTGTACCTATCTTTTGTAGTTTCTGAGATAATCACTATAGGAGCAATTAGCGGTCTAATAAAAACTACGAGCGTTGTTGTTCTATACGCCGAAATATTCGTTCAACCAATGGAAGGCTGGAATGGTGCCCGACCTCATTATTCAACTGTCAAACAAAGTAGAGGTTAAATCCACTATCCCAAAAGTAATAATTTTACAGAATGAAGGGCATCGCGTTTCAGTTTTTTTTAATTTCGGCAATATCCAGTTGCAGTATTTCATTTCTTAAACTATTGGTTAACAACCAAATATAATAAAGCATAAGTTTACTGACATATTTGAAGATGCCGCCTCTCTAAAAGGTGTATGAAACAACGCTGCTATCTTCAATTTAATTTGCTTAATTGCTCGTATTCTTTTATTGTTGAAGCTGTTCATAACAGATGCCTGTAGTTTTTCAAAATTATAAATTGATGTCCTACAACTTTAATAGAAATAAATTTTGCAACAAAATAACGCAATTTAAATAACCTACAACTATTGTGCAACGTAACAACAATCAAAAGTAAGAAAAACAAATTTCATTAACGAATATGTTCAACATAACCACAAGTTTGTGCAATGCACGTGAGTATTCTGTTTTCCAAAGAAGTACTAATGTTGTATAAAACTTTTACATATTCTTATAAACTCTTCTCTGATTATAATGTTCATGTCTTCAACAAGATTTGAAAATCCGTCCGTAGAAAACGAAGATACTCTCCTTCATTAACATTTTCATCAAAGACATAAGGTCCAATTATGTAACTACCAATAACTACCACTGAATGACCAACAATTTTGAAAGTTTGCAGGTGTGATAAAGTGAAGGTTTTTATGTGTTATAATAACGAAAATTGTGACGATTAACGTATCCATTTTAATAGAAGGTAGCTTCGTCGGTAAACAACAAAAAATTGGGAAAGTCAGGCTAATTTATCTGCTGCCCATTGACAAAAATGTAATTAAAAACAATGACAAAATGTTTTTTTTTGGACGTGTTTTGGTCAAAAAATTAAAAAAAAAAATTAATAACTCAAAAACTATTGCCCCAATTTTGAAAAGGAAAAACAGCTGAATTGACAATTTTAAACAGTACTAAAAAATCCAAAAATTTATAGAGTGTCATTTAAAAAAATTAATTCCATGCATTTCCGGTGAAACCGGAAGTGCGTCAGGGCTTAATGTATTTTTAGAATATGCGCCTTAAGCAACCATGAAACTTTCTCTAATTGTTTTTTTTTATTTAAAACATAAAGGAGCAATCAAAGAAACGGCTACTAATGACTCACCCTGTATATTGCAACATACTGTACATATGTTGCAAATTAAAAGCAAATTTATGGAAATCGACTGCAAATTAAATGGAAATTAAATCAGAAGGTATTTTCAGATTAGCATGTATTTTGAGATACACTGTACATAATCATCAAAACATAAATATTTTTCGTAAAATATGGTTGAACAATAGGTACTTGAAATAGTCTGTTGGCCCGATATTTTCAGTAGATTTATTATTAAATGAGAATCCGAGACGCCTGAGTTCTATTTTCGATTTTTTGTAATTGAAGAGCATGTTGTTTGTAACCTTTTTTTCTTTAAAGATACTCTTTTCATGCCTGACAAACACATATATAACGTAACTGAGTATGACGGAGTAAGCAATTTACAGTATGTCGAGTCTATATTTGCCGTAGACATTCAAATTTTGCAACACTCAACATGCCTAACAATAACCGATCGTTGGCAGCGCCCTCTGTTTAAGAATTGCTGACCTACCACAGTGATTATAATAAACGAAATCTACTTTTCCCATAAGAATATGTCTCTTAGATACAAATCAATCGGAATTTATGGGTGAAAACATTTAAAAGCACAAGACAGCTATAAAATACGCTTAATTGCTTTGTATCAAGCATCAAAAGAAAGAGAATTTATTTCTCCAGGGGGTAAGCTATCTAATATCTGGCAATTATCTATATATTCCAAGAAATTACGGAATAAACTAGCAGATTTTTGGTATAAAAACTTCCTGTTTTTTAACATTTTTTTTCCACATTAATCGAACAAACTTCCCTTATTAAAACCACCTAGTCCCCTGGAGATAAGTTTGTAGATTATGCTCGTATTTTTTTTTTGTAATTTTGTGGCTTACTAACGGTTTCTGGTGCAATATGTTCGCAACATGTTTGCAATGTAATTTAGATGGGCGAGATGGCCACCTTAAGAATAGTTTTAGATAAAAATTAGCTGAATCACCAAATCTCCACACTGAACCATTTGATTCTGAAACTAGTATCAGTGGAACCATCTATTATTTAATAGCTAAATCGAAAGTGTGCGGCAATACTCGTTGTTCGAGGCCACGCACATCTCTCTTGTTGTATAAATTAGAGTGCCTTTATAATGAGACTGGTTACACGAGATAGGAAATCAGTGTAAACGAAATCGGCCATTATGTGGGTATCTGTCAAATAATCTATAATTCAGTGTTACTAGATTAATAACCTATAATTTCGTATACAGGGTGAGTCATTAGTAGCAGCTTCTTCGATTGCTCTTTTGTGTTTTAAATACAGGAAAAACAATTAGTGAAAGATGCATGGTTGCTTGTGGCGCATATTGTAAAAATACTTTAAGCTCTGACGCACTTTCGGTTTCACCGGAAATGCTCGGAACTTAATTTTTTTAAACGACTCACCCTATATATTTTTGGATTTTCTTATACTGCTTTATATTGTGTGTTCAAGTGTTTTTTCTTCTACAAAATTGAGCCAATAGTTTTTGAGTTATTAATTTTTTTTGAAAATATTTGACCAAAACACGTGTTCAGAAAAAAATCATTTTCACATTGTTCTTAAAAGTAAAAACATTAACCTTGGTGGTGCTTGTAGCCAAGAAAATTCTGCATCATTTGGTTTAAGTTGCACTGGACAATACCTCAAAAAACTTTGTTTTTTCATAGCCTACTTCCTGAAATTTTCACATACCAAAAAATTATTTTTTTTAAATGGAACACCCAGTATTTTATTGTGGTATTTTGTTCCTTTTTTTATTCTCTTTCTTTTTTGTTAACAATGTTCTGTCTTTTGTAATTTCTGAGATAATCACTATATGAGCAATTGCTACAGAAATGGAAATGAGTGCTCTTGATGCATAACAATAGAACCATTCGCCAAAATGAAATAACCTCAAAAGATATATAAATATTACAAATTATGTGGAAGAGTTTGTGTTTCGAACACCAAAATATTGGAGATAATATATAAATATTGGGAAAGATAGTATTCAACATCGATATTTGAATCAAAGCTGAAATATATATTAGTAAGAATATAAATAAAAAAAGATGTGGAGCAGATGTGCATCCATTTCATGCATGCATGTATGAATTTTTAATTCGTACATATATGTATATGGTTTGCTTTATCTTTTGGAGATATTCCAAGTATTCACTATCATTTTTGATATTGGTACGCTACCTATTAGCGGGATAGTGGATGCACATATATCTGCAGTGGTCTTGAATGATAACTTAGTTATCGATAGACCACACCTCCTTGGCGCGTTGCATTTGCATGACAAATGTCGCTGAGGTTTTCTCACAGACATCGTCATGTAAACAGACGCAGAAACTGGAGGTTTAGAGTTCTTAGGCATTGCAGCGGACCACGTCGCACACTGACGAAGTCATAGTAGACTGAAACACTGTGTCTGTGCGTTGGTTGCTGTAATGCCAGCTCTGGAGCAGATGTGCATCCATTTCATGCATGCATGTATGAATTTTTAATTCGTACATATATGTATATGGTTTAAGAATATAAATATTCTCAATAATAAAATTTCCTTTATTCTTGAATACAACTAATCTTATTTACACATTTTCAATGTAATCCAACATATTATTTAAGTTAAGACAACCATTCTCTTGGTTGGTATAGCTTTACCATAACTGATTTTAGTTATTTTATTTGGTTTAAACAAATGGAACACCTACATAATTTTAAGTAGCCAATGGTTTGAAGGGAAACTACAAGTATGTATTCTTTGATTAAAATAAACAGTAAGAAAACACCTACAAAGCAATATTTTTCTTGTTCCCTTGTTATATTCTTGATTTAATGCAAATAATTTCTCTGTATGTATCTATGCATACATTGTCTGTGCATTATTATTATCTAAGTGTATGCAAAGCTATCAAAACACTATTCCACAGTTATACATCTCAGCTTTGTCTATAAACCACAAATAACACTGGCCAACAAGGTTTTTACCCTAAGTTAGTAACTAATGAAATTGAACAGCATATATAAAGTAAAAATGATTCGAAAAGCGGCATTATTGGCTTAGCTCTGGTTACAGAGAAAATGCAGGTCGAGACTTGTTGCAGACGTGACTTGACTCGTTCCCTCAAGAATGTTCAAGTTTGCAGTGTTATGCTTTAATCTGGTTGGTTGATAGGACTTAGGGAGGGGATAAGCAGATACATACTATATAAGAGATACATCTTTGACTGAAATACCACTAGCGCTAGCACAGCATAAAGCCGTGAATGAGAATTTTTAATAACGAAATTAAAAATTGAGATAATTTAGTTCCATCTTTAAAGACACAGTCATGCCTCGTTCGTGTAGAAGTAATCCAAATAACTTTTGTTACGTATGTGGTAAATTTACCCCACTAGGCTAGAGTGAAAAGTTAAGTCCGAACATTTGCCGGGCCTACGAACTTTACTTCGATATGACCGTCAAAAATCAGGACAAACAGTGGGTTCCACATGTAATATGTACTACATGCAGCAGATATTTGCGAGATTGGTTATGGTGACAACGACATTCTTTACCGTTCGCCATTCCTATGCGATGGAAAGAACAAAAGAATCATTTTGAAGATTGCTATTTTTGCCTTAACAAAACTGCAGGACTTAACACCCGTAAGAAAAGAAAATATAATTATGTGGAAACTGAGTCAGCTCAGAAACCTCGACCCTATGATGAACAGCATCCTGTTCCACGACCGCCAATTCACAAAGAAAGCGAGGAGAGTACAATAGCTACCGATAGCGACACTAGCTTTGAAGGTAATGAAAAATCAAATGACCCTGATTTTATTCCATCTACATCAAACGAACCACATTTAATTACTCAGTTTGAAATAAATGACTTGGTGCGGGATTTGAATTTATCAAAATCACAAGCAGAACTTCTTGGGTCGCAACTACAGCAATGGAATCTCTTAGCAAAGGACACAAGAATAAGTATTTTTCGCAGCAGACATGAAAATATTGTTGATTTTTATAGTATGGCCGGTAATCTGGTCTACTGCAATAATATTTATAAACTTTCTGAAGCTTTTGGAATACATCATGATCCCAGTTCTTGGAGATTATTCATAGACTCATCAAAGACCAGCCTAAAAGCAGTTTTGTTGCATAATGGAAACCATTATCCTGCTATTCCGATAGGTTATGTTGTTTCTATGAAAGAAACTTACGAAAATCTGAAAATTTTATTAGAAAAGATAAAGTACAAAGACTATTCCTGGAATATTTGTGCAGATTTTAAAGTAATTGCAATTATTTTGGGTATGCAATCTGGTTACACCAAATACTGTTGCTTCTTATGTCTTTGGGACAGTCGTGACAGGGAAAAACATTACCATAAGCAAGAGTGGCCACTACGACAACAGTTTATACCAGGAAAAGACAATGTACAACATCAGCCTCTAGTAGAAAAAGAAAAGATCATAATACCACCTCTCCACGTGAAACTTGGGCTCATGAAAAATTTTGTAAAGGCAGTGGACCGCGAAGGTGACGGTTTTAGATACCTTCGTGAAAAGTTTCCAAAAATAACAGAAGGAAAACTGAAAGAAGGTATTTTTGTTGGATCTCAGATACTAGAAATAGTAAATGATGAAATCTTTGAAACCAAATTAACAGCGAAGGAAAAAACAGCTTGGCGTTCCATGGTACAAGTTTTCACGAATTTCTTGGGAAACAAAAAAGCTGACAACTATAAAACTTTAGTAATGGATATGATACAAGCATTTCACGCTGCTGGCTGTAATATGTCCCTTAAAGTGCACATTCTACATTCTCACTTGGATTTTTTTCCGGAAAATATGGGCGACGTTAGCGATGAACACGGTGAGCGCTTCCACCAAGATATCATGGGAATGGAAAAACGGTATCAGGGGAAATGGAATCCTATTATGTTAGCAGATTACTGTTGGACGTTAAGAAGAGATGCTGTAGATGTTGTTTATAAGAGACAGAGCAATATTACTTTACATTTCTAATTATAATAATTTGAAATATACATTAAATTATGATCTAATCTAAAAAAGCTTTTCATTGTAATACAATAAAAAATGGAGCTAACTTTACGTTCTACCTTTTATTAAAATAAATGATTATATGTTTTCTATTGAAATTCGTATAAATTATTTGATGGCAAAATCAAAAGTTGAAATTTGTTGGCCAGTGTAATTAAGTCTGCAATTTATCGAAAAATGCGTTCACTATACCTGCCATAACTGTAAATAGCACAAATGTGTGTGTTAAATGGATATTTATTTAAAAAACGTGATAAATAAAGATACGGTTGTGATAGCAAAATATATTTTTGACATAAGCGGCCATTATGTGGGTACAATTAGCGCGAACCAATCAGTTCCAATCTCATCCGTGTCACCTCATAAATTATAGAGGCACTCTAGTATACATTTCTATACGTAGACTTCAACATCACTACACAAATATATAAATCAACTTCATCTTTTGTATTCTAAAGCTAATATATTTATCTCTTATCTGTCATCGTTTCTTTGACCAAGTTCTCTTTTCCACATTTCTTTTTTTATTGATACTCTTTAATATCCTACGATCTGTTCTGAAATATGTTTAAAGGATAAGTTTTATGAACTCTCCTTGGTCGTTACAGAGTATACAACTTTCCTTTTAATTTTTTTCCATTCGCGCTTTTAAAAAATACATAAAGTTTATTCTTTTATGTCCACAACTTTGTACCTTATCATATTCTAGAGCAGTTTCTCAATATTTTACGACAGAAAATACATACCGTTATTTTACATCTTATTGACGAGAATTTTTATTTTTAGAACATATTTTCACCTGGGGACTTTTAAGGATACGCGCTATTATATGGCTTCCTAAAAAAGCATTTTTATGAAACACTTTAATTTATACTTTAATTATATTGAAAATGCTTAAAAAAGTAATTATGAACTTCAAAAGGTAATTTAGCCGCCTGATAATAAATATTACTTAGTGGATAATGAATATTCCAGTCTCTGTGTTATTTATATTTCAAATTAATCTCTGAAAGTTTTGAGAGTTCCAGTATTTAATATTTTAATCGCGAAGAAAGTTTTTCTTTGGAAAATTGCAACGTTAAAGAATATTGGAACAGGTTATTGCAAACTCGTGTACAAAAAAATGGAGGTTTCTTGTGTTTCGTTTTGCGAGCATGTTCTTAAAGTGATAGAGGCAATTTTATCTGTTTCTATCGACCAGCATCGTTTTTGGAACCCATTAAAAGCTTGACATGAATATTTAAAGTGAACCTCATCTGAATATTCGTTTTATACTTTATGTATTATTTAAAAATTGATAAATTGAAAAAGAAAAAAGTGGATAAGATGGCGAAGAATAATTGGTTCTTTTTGAGATATTGGTTTCTACCCTATTTAGATTAAAATATACGGGAATTCTTCTAATTTTAAATAGGTGCTGTAAAAATCAAGGAATGGTTTTACCGCAATATTACAAATTTGATCTTCTGTCTACACTCCAGATATTCTCTTAATTTTTGATTGGGATTACGCATTTTTAAAGTTTTTAAACAAGACATGCATTAATATACTAGATCTGTCCGGGAGGTCTTTGATCCAATCGGTTATGATGTCTTTCTGAGCCATTTCTTCCTGTTCTTCTTCTTTTTATACGTATATTAAAGCATATAGCCTGTTATTGCAGTACGTTTTCTAATGACGATACCAGTTATCTTTCCACTTTTCTCCTACCGATCTTCTTCCTGGTGACTTAATCTATTACGATTTTTGCTATTCTTTTTGCGCTCATTCTGTTCACAATTTGATTTAATTCTCTTGTTCTTTGCCGAGATCATAGAACTACATTTTGTACAGTGCATGTTTTGATTATTACTTCCTATTCTCTGTGACAGATAGTCATTTCTGTGGTTGTCAGTAATTTGATAACGAGAAAAAAAATACCGGTGGAAATATAAAATATAAGCTATTAAAATTCTATACATGAAAGTGTTTCCGTTAATATCTCATTGATACCATCAAAAACCACCCCCAACCTTCAAGTAAAGGGCAGATCTCACTTGTGAATTTGAAAGAAGTGGGCGCTACCGCTGAAACGAATGAAGTTTAATTCTTCAAATTTGGTGTTTTAGGCCAGTGCACCATAAGCCAATTGCTACCACTAAAAAGTATTCCTAAATCCTTAACTTAGGGGCTGCGCTTTGTTGTAAATTTTACTTTAAAATATGCTATAAGAGAAATTACTTGGGCTTCATTCTTGGAATTGGGCATATTTCATCAACACATCATGAACTAACGACTACGACTAAAAATGGATTTGCATTCTAGACTAGCGTTCTTGTTTCTTTACATCACGTACCTGACACATCTTGAGACTCTTGCCACTTTGGTGGCTTGTTTACTACTCCTTCCTTAAGATTACCGTTTAGGCAAACCATCCGAACAAAAAATAATATGGTGGAGCTAGAGGGGATGTCTCTAAATTTGCTTCGTAACAGAGATGATATACTGCGTAAGCTTTTCGTCGAAGCCATGAACATGTAGATGAAGTCGGAGACACGTTATTTCTGACATCCATATTTTATGCTCATCCGGATAAATTTCATTACAGCGCAGAAAAAAGTAGTAGGGTAAACCAGACAGTTATTGGCACCATAAGAGGCAATGTTTGGTGGTGAGGTGGTTTATTTTATCTCAGTCAACAATGAGCGGCCCGACAATGCTGTTGTTTATTGTATTTTACTGCTGAATATTTTATCTTTAAATTTCACCAAAAAAAAAGTTATTAATGGCAAGTAAATAATAACAAATAATCTACTTTTTTATAAATGACAAGATGTACAGTAATTGACATACCGTCATACAGTTATTGGCATAGGACCTTATAGTGATTGGCACCCAGTAATTAATAAATTTTCTTTAACTGCGAAGAAATTTTTAAAAGTTTTTATTAAATTTTAAGACTGGAAATAAAATTATGCACATTATCAAGAACAATTATTTTATTGCAAAATAAAAATTAATACTCACAGGTATTAAATATTTAATAAAAAAAAAAATAAAAATTCCATGGTATTATCAAAAATGTTTTCAATTTGTTTCTTTCCTAGTCTTTGCACAAGTCGTACATACAAATTTATTCACAATCGGAGGCATATTGTTGTGTTTTCTTATGCACTGTGGGTGAAAAGTTCTAACGCAATGGAGACAATTTATTCCAACATTATTTACATGTATATTACTAACGCAAATGTAACATAGGCCCTTGAAAACTCTATTATTGTCTTTAAAATCATTTTCTGAATCGGGTTCGATTTTAGTCATTTCGTCTCTAAATAAAAATCTTACATGACTCTCTTGTTGACGAATATGGGGGATTTTTACATCAGAGAGGATGTTAACCTTTGGTTCGTTTCCACAAAGCAAAGTTGCTTTTCCAGCTTTCTGCTCCATAGTGTTTTCTGTCTGCGTTTTTACCTTTAACTTTTTTTGCGTGGTAACGTTTTTTCTTTCTTGAATCTTTAACTTCCTTTCCGTGGCAACGTTTTTTTTTTCCAGAATCTTCTGCTTTCTTTCTTCTTTCTTTCTCTCTTTTTCTTTTTTTGCGTCAATTTTCTTCTCCTTCATTCGTTTCCAACTTGAAGATGAGATTACGAATGACTCCTTTTCTGTGTTTCTTTTCCCTTTTCTCTGTGGAGTTCCAGGCCATGATAAGTAATCTTTTATAATATTAATATTATTTGTTGAAGTTGTTTTATTCAAATTTTCTTCGACATTTTCTACAGGTTTGCCATTAGTAAAGATATCAATCTCATTTATTTCCCCTGCTTGGTCAGTGTTCAGTATTTTATCCCCTGTAACTCTACATTTTTCACTAGAAAAACTTTTCGTGGAAAAGTCATGTACTAGTGTGTCTTTACTTAGACTCAATAAGTCTTCCTGTATCTCCAGATTATCTGTCAAGTTGCTTGTAAAAATGATACTAGCTTGACTTAAATCAAAATCATCTTTGGTAAGCCCTACAAAATCAAATTCCACATTCTTCTGCCCTAAACTTAGGTTTTCACTTGGAAATAAAACAGGCTGATTATCCTGCTGCTCCAACTCATTTTGGTTATTCTGAAAGATAATGTCTTGTTGGAAGTTGTGCTCGGTACCAAACTGATTATCAACATCACAAAATTGATCTGATTTAAAATTTTGATATATGTCTCTCAGAATCTTCATCTCATTAGTCAAATCATTTTGATTGTCTTCCAATGTACTAAGTACTTCTGCTCCTACAATGCTTTCAAACGTTTTGAAGTCAATAGTGTCATAAGGTTCGGGTCGTTTTACATTACGAGTATGTTTATCATTTTTTTTTAAGTCAGTTTTAGCATTATTACTAATGCCTAGACATTTTGTATAATTTATTGCCTCAGGGTTCCATGGAAATAGACCACAGGTGCGAAAACCATTTTGTAGAGTTTCGCCCTTTACCTCATCTATTACTGTTTTAAGCACACCGGCAAACTTTTCTCTTGTTACAGCCTGTTTAGGGTTATTTCTGTTCCACTTTATATGAGCTTTTTTCCAATCGGACTTAATCGGTTTAAAGGCAGATACATCAGCAGGTTGTAAAATCCTGGTTGAGTTGGGATACAACGCCACCAAAATAATGTTCAATTTAGTGCAAAGTTGACTCAGATGATATGTCAAGTGAGTAGTATGACCATCCACAAAAAGTATTACGGGAAAAGTGATTTTGTTATCAATAAGGTATGGATAGAAAATATTTCCTATGTATTCATAGAATAATTCAGAGGTCATCCAACCATTATCGCTTTTTCCAAGTTTCCATCCTACAGGCAATGAGGAAACTACTTCTTCCGGGACTCGTTTGTAAGGGTATACAACCATCGGTGGAACCATTTTGCCTTCTGCTGAAAATGTAAACATCACAGTTAAAGTTGATTTCGCAGGTCCTCGTTCAATTTCGTAAACATTCTTTGCGCCACGCGGTGCTAACACTTTCTTATTTTTGGGACATAAATTAAAGTTGGTCTCGTCGCCATTATATATCCTTTCGGGATTAAGTAAGACATTGTATACATTCTTTTCCTTTAGGTAAGTTTCGATTTGATTAAACCATTTTCTTATGTCTCTTTCGGACACATTTGAACTGGATGCAGTGACACCTTCTGCCATTCTGTGTGTTAGCTCAGGATTTCTTCTTAAAAAAGAATAATACCACCCGTCTTGAGGCATATTATCTTTGAAAGGATTTGGTCTTGATTCCTTGTCTAAAAAATCTTTTACAGACGCTTGAAGGTCTTCTTTTCTTCTTGGAAATCCTTTTCTGCTACAGTCCTTCACCCAGCCCACTAACGCACGTTCTTCATCATGTGTTAAAATTGGTGATGGCCCATGGGAAACTTTGGTAAATTTATCGCTCAGGCGAAATTGAAGAGTCGATCGAAGTACGTTGAATACTTCAGATGCCTTTTTTTTCGACATTCCATTTTTAATACTATCAAGCGCTTTTTGTATTGTTTCCTCCTCATATGTTTTGTCATATTTTTTACCACTTGGTGTTTTAGGCATCGTTGTGTCCCTTCCTGTAAAAAATTTTTTTTGAGAGAATAATAATTAAGTGCCCTTAAGTAGGTATACGGTGCCGGACCAAAACATTGTTTATGGGTAATGACTTAAAAAACACATATTTCTGGTTTGTAAAATTATTATGACAACAGAAATAATGTATATTTGAAATGCCAATAACTGTTTTACAGTTTTTTTTGACAAGCTAGTTATTGGCACCCCATGTCAATAACTGTCTTCAACCGCATTTTCCATATACAGTTATTGGCATGTTAAAAATATAAGAAATGGCATGATTTTCAACTGAATTATTTATTGAAAATTAAGAACAAACTATATTGATTACATACAACTTACCTTGCTAAATGTCGCTGCATAAAAACAAAAAATAGGGCACTTGTTTTGAGTTCACACCTTATAGAAATACACGAGTTCTAGAAGCTTGTAGAGCATAGGTGCATTGAGTGACGCTTTACAATTCAGACTGACTTGTCTGGACTGGAATAATTGGTCACGTGACAGAGAAGTGTCCAATGTATGTCGTTTATCACTACATTTTTACCGCCAGTGCCCCAAACCCTTACAAAAAGAGGAAATTCTCTTGAGTGCCAATCACTGTATGGGTGCCAACAACTGTCTGGCTTACCCTATGAAAAATTTTTTTTCGTATTATTTAAAAAATTTATATACGAGGAGGTACCGAAAAAAAAAGGAACTGATATTGTGCTAGGGAGTTTTTGAAATGCCGTGTTTTGTCATTAGGGGCGTACAGAGCTATCAATCCCTAGTCAGTAAGCCAAGCGTCGTCGCTAAAGAAGGTTCGATTCGGTTTGTGTGAATTTGAAGTAACGCTTTTTTTGTATGCGTTTTTGCAATGGCTAATTTTCGTGAACAGCGTGCTGTCCTAAAATTTCGTCTCTTGAAAAAACTGGTATAGAAAAACTTGGAATATTAAAGGCGGCCAACGAGGATGATGATATTGGGGAAACTCAAGTATTTGAGTAGTTTTGCCCTTTTCAAAAGAGATGAAATGTCAGTTGATGCCAAACCCAGTTCTGACCGTTCTTCCACGGCCCGAACCGACGAAAATGTTGAAAAAGTTCACGAAATCTTCCTGAAAATCGACGATGAACCATTGAAGAAGTTGTCTAGAATGACTTGGAGTTCAGTTCAGCGAATGTTAGCGGAAGACTTGAGGATGAAAAGGGTGGCCGCCAAATACGTGCCTCGACTGCTGACTGTTGAACAAAAACTTCAAGATTTCAATTTGCCTCGCTCCGAAAATATCAATTGAAATCGAACGTCAAATAAATGCTGATTTGTTTTTTTGATATAAGAGGCGTTGTCCGTTCAGAATTTGTTCCATAGCGTCAGACAGTTAACCAGACTGGCTACCTGGATCTTTGTCAAAATCGGCGCAGTCAATATTATCATTTACATATTGCTGTGACCCTTGCAAATTAATAATGTTTTGAAATTATTAAAACTCTTTATTCTTAAAGTTATGAAGGTTCAAGCATATATCCCAGAAATCTGAGATTTTACTACTTCTGCAAAAATTGGGGTTAGGCAATTTCGCACTTCACTAGCTCAGTTAAAGGTTCTCTAATTATTTTTATCTCAGGGGCAGACATATTCTTTCTCCGAAGGATGGTACTCTTAAGTTTTAACAGGTCAGACATATTAAATAAAAATGCAGAAATATCTTACAATATAATTTATTAAACATACTGAGAAAATACTGATAATAAAAATAAAAATTTATTGTATTCACAACAACAAAAAAACTATACTAAATAACTTATTTACAAGCTACCATACATGGCATTAGCATGTAATAAACTGAAGTATAAATCAAAATTACGTATAGCACACGAGTACGTGCTTCGTTTAAAAATTCGTGCAATCAATAAAAACAAAAGAAAATCTTTCATCATTAATCTATAATGTGTACTGGCTTATATTGGTTATGATTATGAAACAAAATTATTATTCTGATTATTGTTGTTTGTATAAAAAAAAATATTTTACAATTCGTACCGGAAGTAACACTTTTACTCTTATCGAATAGCAATTCTTTGCAAATATGTCGTAATTATGCATTCTATGTATATTTATCAAGAGTGTAAAAGTTGGATTTGGAATATTTTTTGGATAAATGAAATTTCAAAATTCGGACCGCAAGTAATACTTTTACTCTTAGCAAGTAGCATTTTTTTTTCCAAATATCTCACAAAATATGCATTCAGTACAGATTTATTAAGAGACTAGAAGTACTTAGAATAAGATTTTAAATAATTTTTGTATAAGAGAATTTATGTTTATTTTTTTAAGAGGATAGAAGTATTTAAAGCTCCATTTAGAACAACTTTGCATAATTTGAAAGGCACATATGTATAGGAAAGCCGCGTGCTGCCCACACCTCATTTTTTTAATGAGTTTATGAGAGTAATTCCTATCTCTGATATAACAATATAGATGCCGTCCTTATAATTCAGCTTTCTGTCATCTTTCTTTTTAATTAATAAAATTTAACGATAGGAAAAAGTCTGCTGCTCTTTATTAAAAACTGAAAAAAATCAGAAAGAAAATTTTGTTGTATCGCTTCTGGCCTTTTTTTTAATAGTAAGTACAAAAAGCGTTGCATATTTCCTTATTTCCTTTAATAAAAATGTATCCCGAAAGCATTTGTCATAAGATTAACTGAGAGAAATAATATCGTTTGAAGACAGAGAAGTAATTAAACGAAAATTGTGCCAGCAATAAAAGAAAAAACGAGCTCAAAGAGATCGTTACGGCTAAATATTTTTGTGTACAGTCCGAGTTTGAGCACAATATTTCCGTTATCTTTACGGTCATCTACAGCACATCACATACAATTAGGTAGGGCATAATTTCACTGGGGTTGTATAAAAATGCGCGTTACCAAGATAACGTTTTCGCTAAATTAATACCACAAGATAGATAGAACGAACTGGGATAATGTATATACGCGGGTACGAAGTGTAAACATGTCTAAATGCGGTGATGCTGTCCTTTGGGGATTTGGGATTTTCGTTTTGTTTAACATGCAAAGTTAGATATTCGGCGGTTATTCTTTTTTGCACTTTGCCTATGAAAATTGTGATTTTTTTTTTGAACATTTAAGAGTAAAATTAAATGTTAACGTTGTAATTTAATGTCGGGTGAAAGGATCAAATAAAAGCAGAATGGATTACAAAATGTAGAAACTTGAGGTTTGGAACGAACCGTCTGACTTGTGTTGGAGAGTCCCAACAAGTATGGCATTACCATATTAACTACTGTTGGTGAACACAGTGGATATAGATAGGGTTTTTGGAATATTTGGATTATCACATTACACTCAACATACACTTTACACGTACTGGTGGAAACTGAGGAGTCTGATACACATGTCTGCGGTTGTATTACATCTTGACGTTTCCGATAATTATTGAATATCATCTTCCTATGTTTTGTCACTCCTGGGTCATTTAACGAATAGGTTGCCATTGTCTACCATGTGGTTGGTTATTGTCTCCAATAAATGTAGGATCTTCTTATCTATCTTTGTTATTAGGTTACTATGGTTGACAATAAAGCCGCTATGGCAAGTTGATATTTTAGATTAATTTTATATGTTTCATTAACATATTGGTTGCGAATAATTTATACACATTTAGTAATAGTATGTGTAAGTGTCAAAAATTCTGTTCAGTCTCTTTATCAATGACATCAAGTATGCCATAACGTACTCCTGGTTTTTATTGTATGCCGACAACCTTAAGATGTTTTCTTCTATGCCTGCTAATACTAACAATATGATACTTCAAGCCGACATAAACTCAGTGTTCACATGGTGTAAACCAAACAATATGGAGATAAATATTAACAAAGTTCATTAAAATTTGACTTGTACATAATCATGTTATAGCTAAATCGAATAAAATGTGCGGGTTTATCGAAAGACAAACACGCGGCATTATAAATATAATCATCATAATAAAACTATACAATAGCCTAGCGCTTCCTCATCTGGAATATTGCTGTACTGTATGGAATCCATACACGTCGACGCATGTAAATATACTTGAGCGGGCGCAGAAGTACATGTTAAATTACGTTTTGCTTAAACTGAATATTATTAAGGACAGTTATACATATACCGAACGTTGTGATCTTCTAAGCATGGAGACATTACATACACGAAGAATTAAAATATTCCTACCTATTTGGGGGTTAAGTTACTTAACAATAAGCTTGATTCGCCTGAAGTAGTGTCCATGTTGGATTTCAGAGTGCCGAGTATGTACAACGGAAGCAGAGATTTTTGCTATAAAACACCATCGAACTGAGTATGGTAAAAACCCGTCCTTAAGCCATATAGCCACACAGCTGAACTCTTTATCAAATTATGGGGATTTGTTTCATTGCTCTTTTCAGAGTTTCGTTGGTTTGGTGAACTTCCAAGATCATGGTGGGGGGAACACTTAGTGTACCTGTGTATATTCTTGTGTATATATCTATATTTACTGTTTGTATGCTTGTATATTGCACTTTTATTCTTGGTTGTTTTGGTTTGTTGTGTTGGGGATTGGTTCGGAATTAGTCACAAATTTAGTGTAATATTTGCTTAGCCGTATTATATAGATAGAGAAAAATTGTCGTTCCTAATGTATAAATAAATAAATAAATAAACTGTTTAGATCTTCATTTGGAACAAGTTTTATATACAGCAATTTCCAAAATTTGGATGAACGTAACACTTCCACCCTTATTGGAAAGCAATTTATATTTTGCAAATTACGCACTTCACGTAGATACGTTAAGAGAATAGATGTATTTAAACCTTGATTTGGCTAAACTTTTGATAAAAAACTCGAACGCTATTGCTTATAAAAAAATCATACCGATTTTTTGATTTACCTGACGTCTAATTTTATGGCAAAGTTATACTTTCGTAACTTTTATATTCTTGAATCATGAAAAGCTAATTTTTAATGTGAAACTGCTAATTTCTTACAAGGAGAAATTTGAATTTTGGATAAGAATTCGGATGTATTAAAACAAGTAACTATTTTAGTTAAATCTCTTATTTGAGCCATGACAACATAAATTGGATTTCGCTGCTTACGTATATCGTATTTACGTATGATCAAAATGATTTATAACATAATACTGAATAAATGAATGGTATTATATATACAGCGCGCGTCAAAAATAACGTAAACATTTATTTATAGCTTACATAGAAGATTTACAGAAAAAACTTTCAAGGTCATTATTTGACGATAAAAATTTATTTTTGCCATTCCATTTTTATGGTCAAGTGTGTTTAATATTTCTTTTTTTTTTAATGAGATACCAAATTTTAAACTTTAGACCTAAATATATGCCTTAAAACAGATAACAATTTATCTAGGTTCATTAAAAACAGTAAATCCAAACCGTCAAAATTTAATAAATCTGGAGTATATAAATTAAAATGTGGTAGTAATTGTGACAAAATTTATATTGGGAGAATGTTCAGAAACTTCAAAACTAGAATTTCAGAACATAAACGTAGTTATGATAACAAAAAACTAGATTCGAATTACTCAAATCACTTAATATCAGAAAACCATTTGTTTGATCCGGAGTTTGAAATTTTACATGTACAAAATAAATCTCATAAATTAAATCTCTTAGAAGCCCTTGAAATAAATAAAAACAAAAATTCTGGGAATTTACTTAATGACCAACTAGATATTAACTGTTCTCCATTACTAAACTTATTCGTTTAGGGTTTTTTCCGTGTGCCTATTGTGATGAAGTGCCTCGTATGTCTTTCCCACCCCCTGTCTTCTTTTCTCTTTTTTGTTCTGTGAGTCATATATACTTGCAATTGCCAAACATACGTATTTCACTTGTAGAGTAGTTATTATACCACCGCTGTTTGAGAAAGCTACAGTGTTACCGAAACGCGTTACAGCATTTACATTTTTGTAAATAAATATAGTGAAGATATAAACAAATTTGCTGTTTTATTTTACGTTACCAAATTTAAATTCTGTTTTTGAACACGTATAATAGAATTACGAATTTATAAAACATTAACTCAAAAAATTCTTGTCGGCCATAAGGTGTTATTTGATTAATTTCTCCTCGAGGGGGAAACCGCTGACCCAAAAGCGTACACCATAATCCCACCATATGTAAATAATTCCACAAAATCCAATATAATTCCACACATTTCCAAATAATTCCTAATAATTCCAAATAATTCCAAATAATTCCAAATAATTCCAAATAATTCCAAATAATCCCATGTAATCCCAATAATCCCAAATAATCCCTAATTATTTCTTTATATGTTTCACGAGTTCTGAAGATTTTGTGCGCGTTTTAAGGTCAATTAAGGTTAAATCGAAGGCTGAATATACATAATACCAGCCTTACGAAAAAGATTTGTTTTATTTATACACTACTTAAGGAAAACATATAAACACAGCAAAAGTAAAATTCATAAACTTAAATATTCGTGAAAAATAAAAAAAAATCGAATTAAATAATAATAATAATTAGTCTTTAACACAGAATTTAATCTCAGATTTAATATTATCATATTTCTTATAAGTTTCGGCGTATGTGATTTCATCTAAATGAAAAGGTTCCATTTCGGTGGCAAATTTAACAGGGCCGTAAAAAAATATTTGAGATCAACCATAGCAACGTCTTGTTTATTTTTTGGCCAGGTAAACATTTTATTTTGCTTCCATCCTCGTGTTAAAAAATTAATTTTAAAAATTGTATCACTGATAATTTCAATAATTTGACCTACACACCACCGTTCATCATAAAAAAACAGCGTAAAATTTATTACACTCAATTACACTTAATAATGACCACTGAGTGATGGGTCTGTGATGGGATTTATTTTCCCTGTCTCGATTTTCTACACCATCAGAAGATTTCCATTTCGAGCATGAGGCTTCTGGTTCACCTGGCTCCTTTTCTTCAAAAGAATTATCACTAACAATCGAGCTAGCAATAGGACTTTCAATATTGTTAGGATGTTCTTGTTGTTTGATATCATTATTGAACGAAAGAACAATGAGAGTATTGCTAATTATAGTTATTGCTTTGCAGGCTTTCCCAACATTTTTTGCCTTATCATCTTCTGAATTTTGTAACGAAGTTATCACTTGATGAGCTGGATTACCTTTTTCAGCATGTTCTATCGAAGTATTTGCTTCAGAGCAAGAAATCTGATTAAAAAACCACTTAATATTTTTATTCTCACTTTTTTTCTTTGGATCACATATCAAGGATGGGTTTGACGTTGATTTTAATGTGCCGGTGGTCTTAGATACGGAACCAGGTGCAGAATAAGCACTTATATGTCCAGATAAATGCTTGTAAATATTTCCAAAAATCCATTTCATAGAATGGCCTGGCTGTTGCACATATTTTTGAATTTTATTGGAACTTTTACAGTAGCATCTCATAACGCAATATAACTCATTTCGTATTCCATATTTGGTTTGGAAAAATATTTCAAAAAATGTTTTTTTTTTAAAAAGTACCATTGGTCGTGACTGATGCACTTATGTTTAATCCAGTTACTTATAGTACGTGAAACATAAGAAGTTTCTTCTGGAAGATTTGTAGCGATCTCGTCGGTAACTACTGATTGTGAGCCTGATGCACCCACTAATGTAGTACTTGCCTGTCGACTTGTAAATGAATGTTAGAGAAAGGTTTGGTATCTTTTTCTAAATAATAATTATTCTACCGTTTTTTTAAATTCGGCATTTTTACTAACCTCGATGTTCTAGACGGAAATGGAGTAATAGCGAAATGAATAGCACACTAATTGAAAAGAAAAAAAAACTTTTGACAATATTCACACCGATTTTGTTAAAAAATTCGCGTAAAATTAAGAATCAGGGATCGGATAATATGGAGTAAGATTAACATATAAGAAAATTGTTCGGATAATCTGGGTTCTACTGTACATATACTATACTATAGATTAACTGAGGTCACGGCCGATATCTTCGCTAACCTAAAGATCTAGTGCACCAAATTGGTGCAAGGGATTTATCTTGCGTTTTAGATTGTTGTAGAACGTTTGTTTTGAAATGGCTGGAAATTATGGTAATTAATCTTCTGCGACCTTGTATAAGTTTGAAATTTTCTGATTTTTTCGAAAATATTCCAAAATACGATTCATATTCCTCCTTGGAAATTAATGTTGGTACTGTCTCGGTCATAAATTTCTCCATCTCCAAGATATCATCATCTGTGACTTCAGCAAGTAATTGTGCGTTAGTAAATCCATTGATCCTTAAAAGATTTTTTATGCAGACAGGCACGGAAATATTTAGCTTATTTTCAACTTCGTTGAAGCACTCAGCCTCTGTTTGTGAAACTTCCATCTAAAGAAAAACAACGGGCGCTTACAAATTACAATTACTCTCTTGGAAAAGGACTTTGTAATAGATTTCAAGTGAGGATCATACCTTGATTTTAGCTGTAGAAATTATCCTCAAGATTATCTGTGCAATAATTTAGTGGCAGCAAAAATAAACAGCACAACATCCTAGAATATCACATCACACCGCATTACACTGACTTGTATAAATAAAATGCTGAGTAGAAGGCGCATGCGTTCAAATCTCTGCTCAAACCGGTTCAAACTACTGTACGATCAGCAATTTCCCGTAAAATATCAAGTAATGAGTCATAAGGCGACATTCGTGGAAGTGTAAAACTACCAAAGGCACTATTTGTTAAAATTCAATTTGATTTTTACTACTGTGATTGAACTATGGACATGACGTTTAATTTGAAGGGATGATTCGATTACTTAAAGTATTGTTGATTATACAGGACAATAGATACAAAAACATTCTTTCTCATGACCGTGGAATCCGTCATAATTGGACCAAGTAACCCCGCATAATCCCACATAATTCCAAATAATTCCATGTAATCCGATATAATTCCAAATAATCCTATGTGATCCGATATAATCCCAAATAATTCCACATAATTCCAATAATCCCAAATAATTCCTGGAATTCCTACGGGGTGTACACCATAATCCCTCAGCGGTTTCCCCCTCGTTTCTCCTCTAATACGCTGTTTCAAATCTTCTAAATTTTGAGGACGATACCGATGAACTTTGTTTTTTGAATATCTCCACAAAAGGTAGTCTAACTGGGTGAGATGTGGTGATCTAGGCCACTGTTTATCTCCCCGCCTATCATTCGATCTGTTTGGAAACATTTCATGCAGGTATGTACGTATGTACAATGGCGATAGTTCTCGAACAAATTGAATCTTGTAGGTGTGTTACTTTTCTCTTCCTAAAAGTCTCAAAACAGATGATTGATTAATGCCATAATTTAGAGCAAGTTCGTTAGACGAAAAATGAGGATTATTTTCTAGTTCCGGAAAGACCGACAAGCGTTTTGTCATCGGTAACTTTTCTCCGGCCAGACTTTGGTCCATCTTTCACTAGTCTCATCTCCCTAAACATTTGTATCAATTCTGCTCACGGTGAATTGTGTTACTGGATGCCTTTCAGGATGCTTTTGATTAAGAAGAACAAGCTTGTGCTGTATTCTTACACGATCCCCTTAACCAATCATCATCAAAATTTCGATACGTTCTGAAGCACAGTATTCTGCTTATAGATTTGAGCAATCTTTTAAAAGTATACTGAATGTATTAGAATATATTAACTTTGCGTTCTTGATTCTTTGGTAAAAAAATCCCTGGAAAATTGTAAATTTAACGGCTTTTTAGTTTTAATTCGAATCTAAAAAGCTCAGAACGAAATATTTACCACAATTCCCCTTTTCGTCAACTCGTAAAGCATCGAAGAAGCCCCAGAGAAATCTTGTATCGTGCAACGCTATATAGATTTAAAACTTGCTCGTTTTGGTGTGTTGGTCCAATGGTCCGCAGCATCGAAGAAGACGTTTTTCTTATTTATAGCGACCTGAATATAGACAGATAAAGATATAGTACACTAATGCTGTCCCTGGCAGTGCTTAGAAGCAATAATTGTTGAAATACGAAGAGAAACACTTCGCTTCCCATAAACGATAAATATCAATACGATACTTTTAAGTTATATCCTCTAGTAAATATAAAGTTACAAAGTACCGACCGGATTATTTCAGCTAATTTAAGTATACTTATATGACATGCAGTCGGCACATCTAACATTAACTTCTTTAAAAGATAAAATTTTCTGGTGCAAAATGGAAAATCAATAGTAATTTTCGACAGCTGCAGACTAAACTTCGCCTTCAACTTCCATAATATATCCGTAACGTCGACAAGCCGGGTATAAATTTGTGGATACGCCTGTCGCATTGCAAAATGTTACGCTTGCATTCATTAACAGCTACTTTCATTCACGTCTGACCTGGTTTCTTTCGACGCGAACATTTTATTTGTTGCAAGAAAAAAGTAATTTTTGGGCGTAGCAAAATTTGAAATAATCGATAATGGTCTTCAATTTTGTAAAAATTATTGGCTAGGAAGTTGGTTGTAGTATACGAACCATGAGATTGGTAATTATGACATACAAAATGAGATTTGTGGTATAAATAACAATTAGAATAATAATGATGCACTTTATTGTCCAACAGACAGAATCCATTTACAGAACAAAGCAATAATTACGGTACAGTACAGTACGGTACAGTACAGTGCAAAATAATAATAAGAGTATTTAAGCAACATATACAGGGTGTCCCAGAAATAAAAAGACGGAGCAGCAGGTATGTAAAGTTCGAACAGAAACAGGCCCAAATATACCGCAATAACGAAGAAACTAAAAATTTAATTTTCTATGTTGTTTTTTAGATAAAAAATTACATTACGGACCTGGCACAGAAAGTATGTTTATAAATACACGTAAGAATGCTTATTTGTAAATAGAAACGAACACGCATTCATAGAAAAATACGCTTTTATTTGTATAAAACGGAAAAAAAAAACGTTAAATGGTACTCATTCATATAAAACATATTTTTTGCCAGATGGGCAACCCACTTTATGGCAGACAATAAAAGATTGTTTGTATTTTTAAAGTAGGAAGGTTGTTGCTCTTTAATATATTTGTAGTCGGAAATAGCTGATTATTATTATTTTAGAATATTCAATAAATCGTAGTTTTTCTAGATTACAGTAAATATGAAGAATGTAATTATTGCTTTCTAGCAGATGTAAAATTAAAGTAATTAATGGTTTGATATTTATTATGAAGTATCTATTCCTCCTCCTTTTTTTTAAGACAAGTAATATGGCGGTCCTGAAAAGAACCGATTGTGAAAGTGAAGCAGGTGGATATTTAGTCCAGGGTCGGCATAAGGCCAATTGAATTCTTTATTATTTTTTTTCTGCCGTCTGCGTACGAATAAAGACTTGATATTTTGAGGGTACATTTTTACACAATCTAGCTTCCGATTTCTGCTACTCCGTCTTTTTATTTCTGGGACAGCCTGTATATCAAAACATAATATTTTAAGACAAATATCAAATAACTCGACTGAATTGAGATCTGTAGTACAGTAAATTATGTACATATATTTAAAAGTGTATCATAAACAATATCACGAGTGGGGGGGAGTAAATATATAAAAATATATAAGATACATAAGACCTGATTGTCAGTTCTTGTGAATGTAACAACTGCACATTTATCAACACTCAGCTGTACGGTTCTTTTTGTAATTGATGTCAATCGGAAATGTTATTAATTTTAGAGAGTATTTTGAAATCATTGGCGTATGCAAGCATCCTACAATCTAATCTATTTAATCTATTTAATACATTTTTGATGTACATGTTGAATAATCGAAGCTCTAGATTAGATCCTTGCAGTACTCCCGATTTGATCTTGAAAGTGTTGGACTTGTAGCATTTTTTAACTACAATGGTTACAGTTCCAACATTAACTTCACCTATTCTCAAGGTAGGAAGAGATTAATTCGGTTAGAGAAACTGAGAAATCAATAGAACCTAGTTTGAGCAGTAGTACATTATGATCAATGGTATTGAATGCCTTGGGGAAGCCAGTATGTAGGACAGCTACCTGTTGCCTTTTGCCCATTGATATACTAATATACAGAGTAATTTTTGTCAAATTAGAAAGTGTCGATTTTCCTCGCATGAATCCATATTGTACAGCAGGGGTGCATTCAGAAATGTTAGATAGGATACTGGCATGGTCAGGTCATATTTTATGACGTCATCCACTTGGTAAACTTGGAGCGCTTTACAATTCTGAACGCGGTAGAGTGAGTCGAGTTAGTTTGTGGCAAAAGTAAAAGGTCAAAGCTAAGCATTGCAGAGTTAGAGGTTATGTATGAAAAAATAAAGTCATCAAAGAAATAAGTCGAAAATTAAAACTAATTAGAACAATGGATCATAATCGAAAAACATTTTTGGATCAAATTAACATTGTCCAAAAGCAAACTGTTCAAACTCCAAGAAACACACATATGACCATATGATATGAAATGACATGAAATTATAATTATAGCCTTGAAAACACTCAGAATCGCGCTTTAAATACCCCGACCCGAATGCACATGAATCGCCCGCTATTAACCATCACAAATAGGTGGGTGATAGAAGGAACACTCCGAGTGTCGCACCAATCATTTCTGAACGGCAACGACGTCATAATTTTGGGACATCTTTTTGTTTCTGAACGACAAGTGTGAAATTGGAGTGACACTTGGATAACATTCTTTCCTTTTCTGAACGCACCCCAGGTGTTCAAATATTTTGGAGCAGGTTGACAAAATGAAACTGGGCCTGTACTTCGATATTATTTTTTTCTTTTTTTAAAGATAGGATTGATCTTGCTCATCTTCCACACTTCAGGAAGTGTCATGTACGAAGAGATAAATTGAAAATACATTTAGAGTTTCGCATAATAATGATGCATATCTCCGAATTTAATCCTTATCAAAGACATTTTGTCTTCATCAGGAGAAAACGAAGCAGTTAGAGACCTCATGAACAGGACGGGCGATATATAACGAGGCTGGAATAGTTATTTACGAACCAAGTGCGGGAAGACTATTTTCCCGCATGAGCGCACATTGTAAGCACGAGCGACCATAGGAAGCGAGTGCTTTCAATTACGCGAATGCGTGGAAGATGTCTTCACGCAAGTGGTTTGTACAATATTTTTTGTACGAACATTAAATTAAAAAAGTATTATTGATTAATGTCATTGGTATCATACCTAACCTAAGATAGATTACCTAATTAATTTAAGCATTTCATGTACGTAACTATTACTCACCTTTCCCTAAAATTAAGTTATTATATTCTTACACAATGCAAACATGATGCATTTATTCGTGTATTTATAAATTTATAGTACATTTATTGCGTTTTTTGGTTTAAATACAAACAATTCCGAACTGCCAATATGAATGTCGATGTGGTACAAATAGATGGCGCGTGAATCTTGCTTAAGATGTCGCTTAAAATATCGTCAAATAGATGGCGCCACAATTTTTTTCGATGAATTTTTAATTATTACTGCTATTTCCCCAACTTTTAGTGAAGAATAGTGGAGGGAAGTAGCATTTTATAGACTAAATTTTATTACTACCAAGTTAGATTTTTTTTTAAATGTCCCAAAGTGCCAGTGTTTTTTTCAATTTTTACAGTCGCCTCAACCAGGAAAACGTATTTCCCAGTCGAGCTACACGTGCGCCAAATGTGACTTTACAGGCGGCGAGTACAAAAAAGCTCTTTGCGAATACCTCAACAATTTGATAAGGATTTGTAATTCCATCATCGTCATAATTTTTCATGCAACCCGGAATTCTAGACCTGCCGGTCTAAAGATATATCCCCAAAGCAATTTAGGATCGCTTGAAATCCTATTCTCAACAGAAGACAAATAAGTTTGAGGTCCTCCGCTGTTTGAAGTAATGTTTCTTTAACTTGAGTAACTTTATTAGGGCTTTATAATACCACACGGGAAGTTGTTGTTAGTTGTGGGTACATATCTACGAGTATGTAGAAGACGCACAGTGGTATCTTTTTAAATTCTAGGTGGAAATAAATATGGTATATGAGAAACTCCCCTTCTAGCCCACATGCAATTTGTTATTCACAACAAATTCTAAATATATTCAATATATATAATATATACCGAGTATCTTAAAAAAGGTCGAGTTAATTAGAATGAACGATACACCAAATAAAATGGGTGAAAGTAGACTATAAAACAAAATATAAACGAAATATAATAAAATAAGCATTATCGACAGATTGCTTTTACATTTTTGATTGGCCCTAAGACCTCAAAACGCTTAAGTGTTATGAATAATTTTATCAGTTCATTTTATAGCCTACATCAGACCTTTAATTTGCCTTTTTCGAGTTGCGAATGCCAATTCTACAGTAGAATAAGTTTCCAACAATGGCTTTATTTTTTGCTTTTTTTGCTTATCGCCAAGTACCGTACAGATTTGGATGGTGGTCTACCTCTGCTCGGACCGGAATATTGTAGATCTGTTTAAAAAACTGTATAGATTCACGTAACAAGGCTTGATGTCTATTTTCAAAAACTTTTCGTGTGCGACTACTGCTTTTTCACATTCTAGCAACAGAACTTTTAAAGGAATTTACCAATTGCTTAACTACAACACATCTGTCACACTCTATTCAATGCAAAATTCAAAATAGAAGCGTTTTTCTCTTCCAGCGATACTACTCGCACCAGATGATAAACAAATCATACCTTCGTATTGTCATAGTTTCTGAAAGAGTAAATTATTTAACGAGCATATAAAGTAGTCTATATTTCACGAGGATGAAGTTTTTTTTTTTGCGAATTGCATACCTAATCCTATTCATATTCTACGCCCGTGGAAACCATATTCCACGAGCGCGTAATATGAATAGAATTATGCATCTATTTCGATACGTAGAAAATGAATGTATAATTTAACAGTCGTAGATAAAAATGTTTTTTTCCAATTCATGGCACTTCTTGACAGCCAAGTCTGCCATGATTCAACAGATAATAAACTGAGCTAACAATAAAAAATATTATTCAAACAAACATGCCTAAACACCGTATTCTGCATACTCTTAAATTCGATATTCCAAAACAAGAAAATGGGCGTGCTTACAACCACACAGCAGAAGTGTAAACTTCATCAAGGCGAGGTTAATAATACGAAATACAACTTTTTTTTCCGTTCTATATTACATTTAAATAATCGTCCGCGAAGTTACCAATTCGCGAACGCAACACAGTTCGCTAAATACAATTTCGCGGCCGTTGCTATGGCAGCGGCCGTTAAAGTAAATACACATTTTGACACATGTTTAATCACATTCTACGACTTATTTTGACAACTATCAAGTATTTGTAGTTTATTATATTCGTCTCATTTCCATGGTAACGCATGTAATGCAAGTAAACCACTTTAATTTAGCACCTTTAGAACTAAATTAAATTAAATTGTGTCTCAATTTAAATTAAATCGATTGAAAAATTTAACGGTTGCCCAAAAAATTATGTGTATATCTTGTCCGCGAAAAACTTTAACGTACTCGAGATTGTCTTGCCTCGGCCGCAAGCATTATTAAGGAGATTTTCGGACGCATGTATATATATAAATAGACGATATAAATACTGGCTTTCGACTCCCGCCCTTGGTCTAATGGTTAAGTGCTGGCCTCTCACCCAGGCGGTTCCGGTTCACATCTGCTCTGGGACATGAATTTATTTATTCATTTAAATTTCAATTTAATTGAAATTAAATACCTCTATATGATATATTTAATTTGTTAATTCAACATCGAATTCTAAGTATGTTTCATGTACCATGTCCTATACCCAAACTCAACAATTATCGAGAAATTTACAATTGAACATATCAATAACTGCAGTTATTGATATGTTCAATGTAGAATTCGATGTAGAATTAACAAATTAAATAAAAAACATATGTTTCCATTTGAAAAAATAAATTGATGGTCGTAACTTATTTTTGGACCAGCCTTTGTACATCTATTTACCATCAGAAAAACCGCACCTAAAAATAAAAATCGACCTATCCGAGCGTTTTTCCATAAAACAAAACCAAAAATTTTAAATGAATTTATTCCAACCCGCGCGTCCTCACTGTATGAATAACATGAATAATATTTTGTGAAATAATTATAGGATCATGTTTTACAATAATAAAATTGAAGACCTTGGCGTAACAAGGGTGTAAGCCACAAACTTTTAGATATCGAGTTTTTCACGTCCTTTAATTTGGGAATAACGATACAAACCGCATATAAAATATGTTTGCTATTACTCAATAGATGTCTCTGCACTGCGTAGCTACCCTTTTTCAGATTTGCAGAAATCTGCCCAGAATTTCACAAGAAGGTTATAAGCCACCGTCATGGCCGATCAACACGCCGGGTCATCGCACCAAAATAATATTTTTTTTAGTGATTCCGAAGGCGAAAATGAAAAAGTATGGGATTCAGACGATAGTGTGAAAGACAAGGATTATAGTGATAGTGATTGTAGTGAAAGTTCTTCGCAGTCCGAAACCAATCAGGTAAGATTTTGATCACCTGTGGCATACACCCTTTTACTGAAAATATGTATCAATTTATTTTGACTAATTTGTGGCTTATTCCATTTCAGACTCCTTTAAAAAAACAACGAGCAGATATTCCAACACCGGAAAAAACACCTCAAGGCAGATGGAAACAAAAGTATATGGAGCGATCACAACTACGGAAACTTCGCAGAGATTTAGGTGCTACATATACAAACAAAAAAGGCGGGAAACAAGAAGCAAAAGTCTTAGGCCCTCCATGCACTTGCAAAAATAAATGCAGAAGTTTGCTTCAAGGTTCTGAAAAAAGAATCTTTGATAATTTTTGGGATCTAGGTGACTATCATAAACAGAACACATATTTATTTTGTAATATGAAACAGCATGCCAAGAAAAGACTATACCCAAAGAAAACAAAAAGAGCAGTTTCTGGACGCAATTATAGCGTTAGCTATAATGTGAAAGTTAATGGATGTGATGTAAAAATATGTAAAAAGGAATTCCTTTCCGTGCATGGGTTGCAAAACTCTCAAAAAAGGATTCAGTTGTTACAGCAACAACTCAGTCAAGGCTTAACAACACCAAGAGCAGATCAAAGAGGCAAACACAATAACCGTCCTAATAACATATCAGCAGATGCTTGCCAATCAGTAAGGGATCACATACAAAGTATCCCCAAATATACTAGCCACTATAGTCGAGAAAAAAATCCCGGTAAATCATACATTGATCACGATTTATCAATATCTTCTTTATATCATGACTTCTATAAGCCCTGGTGCAGCGGAAAAAATATTCAACCAGTCAGCCAAGACAAATACAGACGCATTTTTTGTATGGAGTTCAATATTGGTTTTAAGCTTCCCCGCAGTGATACCTGCAAAGTATGTGATGAACAGAATGTAAAACTAGTGAACAATAAAGATAACGCAGACGTTTGCAGACAAGTTCAAGTTGAACTAGAATTGCATCAGAGACGTGCAGAAGCGATGCAAAGAAGTTTGAAAACTGCCGTGGAACTTGCAGACTCGAAAAAGACCTACGTAATGTCACTAGATTTACAACAAGCACTTCCGGTTCCAAACTTGACAACAGGCCCTGCTTTTTATCTCAGAAAAGCTTGGGTTTATAACTTAGGCATACATGATTGTGTCAAAAATAAAGGTTACATGTACATGTGGTCTGAGAATATTGCAAAAAGAGGTAGTGATGAAATTGCTAGTTGTATTTATAAGCACTTTAAACACTGTAACCATTTGCCCAGACACCTAATTGTTTATTCAGATAACTGTGGGGGTCAAAATAAAAACTGGACTTTGATGACCTTATGGAGGCAGTTAGTAGCGGAAGGTATGTTTGATTCTGTAGAACATCGATTTTTGGTAATAGGACACACTCACCTGCCCTCAGATAGAGATTTTGCAGTAATCGAAAAATATAAAAAGAAAATGAAACCTGTCTATGAACCTGAGGATTGGTACACAGCGGTTAAAAAGTGTAAACGAACGAATCCTTTTGAAGTGATTCCTATGAAATCAGACGACTTTTTTTCATTTAAATTTTTGGAAGAAAATATTACAAAGAAGAAAGTCACCGATGAAAAAGACGACGTCTCTTTTAGCAAAGTAAGTGTTGTTAAATACGAGAAAGAGAATATAAATCAAATGAAAATAAAACACTTGTGGAATGAAGATTTTAAAACCGTGAATATTGGCAAAAGAGGTTGTATAAGAAAAGTATCGTTAGCAGAAAATTTGAAACAGAAGTACACAGAACCAGTGAAATTAAACGAGAAAAAATTGAAAAACTTGTCCTTGCTATTACCATACATACCAGAAGTAAATCACGCGTTTTACCAAAGCATAGGTGCAAAGGAGAATCATCTACAAAATGAGAGTTTGTCCCAGGACGACGCAGTTGAAGACGTGGATGAAGATTTAATGGATGTTTTTGAGCAGTTTTAATGTTTTAATATTTTTTATAAGTTCCAAGAATTTTTCCTTTTTTTTTCTGTAACAAGGGTGTAAGCCACATTTTTTAACGAATTAAATCTTTCAAAAAATATGTGTGTCTTTTTTGGCTAGAGATTTTGGTTGGTCTTAAACTGTGTAACATTTCCTATTTTTTCGTGTTTCAACCATGTTATTATTAGTAATATTTGATTTACTAGATTTAAAACAAAGTTTGAATTGAAATATCTCGAAATGTCTCCAATGTGGCATGTATCCTTCTTACGCCAAGGTCTTCAATTGTAACTTATTTATTATTGTTTATGATAAAAAAATAAAGTGCAATTACTTTATTTCTTCAAAAATTCGTTCATATAATTCAACTTAAAACTAACTCTATTTTATTGACTTTTATCAAGAAAAATGTAAATAATAAACCTAACCACAAACTAAATAAATGAACATGTTCGCCAATTACACTGTGTTCCCATATTAAAATCAGTGTGGCCTATTGTTTATGATAAAAAAATAAAGTGCAATTACTTTATTTCTTCAAAAATTCGTTCATATAATTCAACTTAAAACTAACTCTATTTTATTGACTTTTATCAAGAAAAATGTAAATGATAAACCTAACCACAAACTAAATAAATGAACATGTTCGCCAATTACACTGTGTTCCCATATTAAAATCAGTGTGGCCAACTCAGGACAGTTCAAAATGATCATACAGTATAAAGCTTTATCTTCAGAATCTCAATTCAATTTGTCGTACTGAAGAAAACAAATAAGTTTGAAATACATGTGCCCACGACTGCCTAACGCCTAGTAGCTTACATTTTCATTTTTGATTTACAGAATTCAAAGTTATCATTTTAATTTGTTTTTAACATATAAGATGATATTTTTGCCATGTGATGACGTTAGATGTCGTCCCTGTTAGAAGCTGCACGAATAATGTGACTAGTTTAAACCTAAATGTTTAAAAATTTTTTGTCATTACCACATAGGTCAGTATTATTAGCTATGTAGTGAATTTGAATGTCGTCTTTGATAAGTGAACGATCTTTCAATAAAACTCATTGGTAGGTTGGTTTCCTAATTGTCATTTTGTTATTAGTTTACTATTTTTTTTTTTTTTAACGAAGCCTCCATTTACCACATGCATAAGAAATAATACCGGCATAATTTTCGCAAGAGTTATTAATATCATAGATGTAAATAATATAGGATCCAGAATATTACTTAGAAATACTCCGTGCTTCTTTCTAGTTGAAGTTAACTCATAATTGGTACCTTTATTAAATAATTCGAAATGTAATTTTTCTCAGTGCTAACGCCCTGCCACGTAGTGCTCAATTGTCTCTGCCAAATGCATTGAGATACCTTTCCACAATCTACATATACTTCAGATTTATCAGTTCACGATTTTCATCTCTCGGGTCTCTTAAAGGAGCTTTCGACATCATCTGGTTTAAAGACAAAGATGAAGTTAAAAGCTTTGTACAGCCATGCAACTAATAACCCGCTTATTATGGACATTTTCTTTATCTAAAATTTCCTTGTTTTGTTTATTCACTAATTATGGAAATATTAATTACATCGGTGGGTAGTTTTAAAACAAAGTTATAAAGGTATAAATCAGAGACTGCACACTTTAGTAACATCACTGACAAAATAAATTAATCCATTGACTTAGAAAAACTTGCTGATAAACGTTCCTACTATTTCTTTTATTTATTTAATCATTCATTCTGCCATTCTCCGTCCAATTCACTCGCAAACTATAGGCAATAAGAAGAGACTCAGCGAAATTTCAACCGACCAATCACGTGATTTATAATTCAAGAACTCTACAACCCCGTGCAAAACGAAACATCGATGTTGACACTGACATACTAGTAAAGAGAGCCATCATATACGATTGGGAAGCGTTAAGCATTTCTATCCCTCTCTTTGTCACCACACAGAAGGTACGGAACATTTTCTGTTCGAGACATAAACAACATAAAGTATTTCATACACGACCGACGAACAAAGAACAGAAAGAGAAAGCAAGTTCGTCCGCGAAATCTTTCACGTGTTTCTCTTCTCGATCTCTTGACGTTTCTCTCTCCTATATACATATAGATAGAGAGCATTGCTTTGTGCACACCCTTCATTCGTTCCTGTATCCACAAACGGCACATTTCAAAGAAGAGAAGAAACATTTGACTCGGTTTCTGAACAGGTTTTCTTTTTCTTATGTCTCCAATTTCCCTTTTGCGAGAAGTTTTCGATTTCGAAGTGACGTGGGGAGAAAGATCGTCGGGAAGGGTCGAGAGGGGGGCAACTGAGGGGGTGGGAATTAGGATGACGGAGTTTTAATGCAACTCGAAAAGTATAAGTTGTTGGGCGATGTTAAGCAGTATTACGCTGTCAAGTTTGGAGAAACGCAAACGGAACACGAAAAGAAGTGTTGATATGCAAAGGAACTTTTTCAAGAGGTGTTTCTTTTTATTTCTCTTTTGGAGGATTCCACTTGACAAGTTGCGATTTAATAAACAAAAACGAAAATGAAATCGCTATGGAAAGCAAGAGCGAGGATTTAGGTGTATCCTCTCTTGTAGTGAGATCTGCTTTGATATATTGTTCAGTTCGTTTCTCGTGAATATTTGCCTTTTAAATTTTCCGAATTTATAGAAACTTGTATCTGCAGATCTTCAGGTTTAAGGGGCTCGTTTATCTCGCTTGTCCTTTAACGTTGAAAGAGATGTTCTTCTATAATGACTGCTTGTATGAAGACGATCAAACGATTCTCTCATATTTATATTATTGAGATAATATAGGAGGAAAACATTTAAATTTAATAATGGATATATTCAAGTAGCTGTCGATCAACAATATTTGTGGGAATATTATTTATGAAATATAACAACTTGATGGCTTCACATATTGTAATAAAAATAGTCTGTTATTAGCTATAACACCAAGACGTTTTTTAGAATGCTGTAAGAATAAACAGTGAGGTATATAAATTGTTATGTAAACTGTTTCTCATCTGGAATTATAGGATTTGATTTTTGAATAATATTTGTAACACTATTGCTTCTTTAATTTTCAACATAAATTCTAGACTTTGCGGCTACAGATAGAAAATGATATCATTTATATCGCCGCTTCGACTGCACTGGCGTAGCCTTATCCTTTAGCGAAATTTTTCATGACACGTACTATATTTCTCGAACAACACGTTGAATATGTTCTTGTGGCGATTGAGAAAAAAATCTTCAGTGGTCTTAAGTCAAATGCACGCTAATTGATGTTGCAAATTGAGTATGACTTGTGCTGTATATGGCACGTTGAAACCACATGATGTTGTGTAAATCCAAGTAATCTTTTTTGTGGATAAAGAAATTGTTTAACATGTTGCGATAGCGTTCCCCATTTACTGTGACAGCATTACCAGCTTCTTCTTGTAAAACGTATGTTCCGATTACATCATCATTCCAAAATGCGCACCAAACAGTGAATCTCTGAGGATGCATTATTCTTTCATGAACAGCATGAGGATTTTCCTCAAAAGCGACAATTTTGTTTATTGTCTCTGTTACGTTAAATTTTGGTCCGGCACTGTATTTTATTTTATTTTGGTTCATTGAGTTAATTAATTTTGATTTTGCCGTACCTTTGCTTTCGTCTGGCAGACCCTGTATATAGCGCGTATTAGTATGACGCATACGTTATCTGCTTTTAAGTTTTGACGGTTGGAATGTTAGTCCACGCATTTATTTTTATTTTCTGTTCCTTTAAGCGCAACAACCAAGGAATCTTATTTTTGTTTTCACCCCAGTTAAATAATTATGTTTAATTTTTAAGTTGTAAAAGCAATCGCGCTGCCATCTTTTTCCCTTATTTATTTATACGTAATTACTTGTGTCACGCCCCCTCCTTCTCAATTGCAGTTTTAGCTGTATTTACTTAAATCCTGTTTTAAGTCTTCATTCTTGTAGTTTTGTACTTATAGTTTTTTTCAAAGTTATTTACTGGTTTTTCCTCTCTTTGTTTGGCCTGTTTGATTATTTAAAATTCTATTATTCGTCTGTTGTTACAGAAACTATTTTAATTATATTTCCTGATTTATACCGAGCAAAAACTGCTTATTGTGCATAACCATTTACATCATTACTCTCATCTAAAGCAATTGAATACATTTCTGCTGAATTTAAGTCTTTATGTAATTGCGAAAAAATATTTTTTTCTAATTCTATTACTCGATCCTCAATTGCCAACTTGAAAACTAGCAGCTGTAATGTTGATTTTTGGAACCAAAAAACTTTTTAAAACACTGCTTAGAGAAAAATCTCTTTTTTCTTTTGAAAAAAATATGTTCTTCTTTCTTCATCTGTTGACATTCTGAGATTAGAATGCAACGTTTCAGAATGTCTTTTTATATTATACATACGTGAAGTCACTTTTTCATTACAAATAATGCACATAACCATTTTAATCCTTTCAATCACACCATATTTATCAAACCATTCACCTTGATATGGTCTTGAACTTGTATCGCTTGTTTTTAATTTTTTAACCGCCGACATAGTACAGGGCTACAATTAAAAATATTTATATTTAGAAGAAATAATTTCAGAAGTTTTTTTTATTAACATACCTAATATACAAACACAATAATACACATTACTTTTAAATGCGTGGAAATGTTGGTTCACTACTGGTACTGACTGGTGACTGGTACATTCCCCCTACTCTATGAAGCAACGAATGTGCGCGTCAAGTTCCACAGCGCAGGTATCGTGATACGATAGAAATAGAAAATCTGCTAGCCCATGTCCACTTGGAAATATTTGTTTTTCATATAAACAATTAATTTATAAAAACCAATGAGTGGGTCAGTTAAAAAGCTTGCGTGGGTCAATGTCTGACCCACGGGTCATAGGTTCGCCATGCCTGTTCTAGGTCATTCCTCTTCCGTATCTGTCGACAATCAGGTACACCGTCATATATCTAAGTAGTGGTGCATGTATGTATAATTTGGAGATAATCCTGTAATACTGCTATGTAATAGTGTGATTTATCGTCGATTATTTATAAAATCTTTTATGTTGGTTGAATGAACGATTGTGCTATCTGCTGCAATTTTGTGGCATTATTTTGGAAATTTAATTTGGACCTTGAACGAACCTCGTGGATGAGTAACTAAGAATACCAAAGCCTGTAAGAAGTCCGGCCATTTTCACGTGTATCGTTTACCTGTAGCATCTAGCCATTGAACTTGCATATTTGTCGTTCAATTTATGTGTATCCTATGTCAAGGTAACATTTGTAAAATATTATTTAAGTGTCTGTAGAAGAAAATAACTAGAAGATTTTTCTTCCTTTGTTTGAATTCTAGCATCCTTTTTCTTATTGAAAAACAACAACCTTGAGAGCCTGTACATGTGCGCATATGTAATTTCATTTATAATTTCGTTTAATATTATTATTTTATTTGGGAATAACATTCAAAGTCATTTCATTTTCTAAATTTTGTGTGGTCAAGTACTCTTAAATTTCTAACTTAAAATTTACTTTGTGAGTCAATTACACATACAAGCAAATCGCTTGTGAATTTTATGTAAATTATTTTGTACTAACTTTTAAACATAATTCCATTTTCATTTTCAATAACCTTTTTACAGGTACCACTCAATTAAATTTGTATCTTGTTACGAGTGGATTATAGATTATTTATCGTAAACTCTGATTCTTGTTTGTACGAGGCTACTTAAACTGTAATTAAATACACTTCTGTTGTTATGTTTTAACTTATCAATCAACGAATAATTAACTTCATTTAGTAGTAGTAAATTTTACCAACAGTTTGTGATCCGATAGGTCACATTATATGTAAAATTATGTGAGGCATGAGATATCTTCGCTATACTTGACCTATCCTTTCAAAAATTGTATGATAGTTTGATTTACACACACAATTGTTATATACAGGGTGTTACTTACCTAGGAATTTTTGAATATCACTTTGGTAAAGTTTTGTGATTGTGCATATTTTAAATTTAACTTCTTCCATTTCGCAACCTAATCTAGTTACTTATTACTGCCAGAATATATGATTACGTAATTAAACCAGAACATTTAAATTGTTTTGTACATACGTGCTGAGTACACACAATAAATTTTGTTATTGTTTTTATGTAGGATTTTGTCTTATCTTTACTACGTTGAATACTTAAACTGATTTTTCTCCCGGATCAAAGATCATTTGGGGTAAGAGAATAATACACAAGGGGGATGCGTCCGTATATTTATGCAACTGAGATTTGTGTAAATCCACGACCCATAAAGACGACTGAGCTGGAGAGCTATTCCTTTCTTCATATTTGTCATCTGTACACAAGGATAGTGACAGGTCAGGCATCCTTGAAGGTATAAGCATAAATTTTCCGAAACTTTGCAAGCTTTTTAGGATGCGATACAATTATTTTAGCTTGACCAATTCTTTTTGCTGTCAGTTTCGAAAGATGAATAATTTTAGTTTCACGACGACGCCATTTTTCTGCGCCTTTCTTTGATTTTGACATTTAATTTAATTTAAATTTCTGGAAGGGCGTAGCAACTCTTTCATCAAGATCAAAATGTGCTTCATCGCTTAGAAATTTTTTTTCCATAAATATGGATCTTCTTGTATCTTACCTAACACCCATTTTACAAATGTAAGACATTGTAAATGGCCTGTAACATTTAATTGTTGAGTCAACTGAATTTCGTATGCTGTCAGATACAGATTTGTCTTTAAAATACGATGCCTGATGGCTCTTGAAAGATTCAATTCGTATGAACGACGTCGATTGATGTGTTTGGATTTTCAGTACACTTTCTCTCACTGCGTTAATATTAGAATTTGACCGAGCACGATGAGGGCGTATTCCTGATGCCTTATTGATAACAGAACCCGTCTCTTCAATATTCTTGATGAAGGTCCGAACTGTTAATTCTGTAGGCACTTCGTTTCGTCCAAATTTTGTATTCGTTGTTCAGCATTATACGCACCATGTTGATAGGGTACGATTTGTAGATAACAACTACTAAATATTGGCGCCCACGCAGAAAACAAATGGCGCGCAATTCAAACTAAACGACTAAACACAGTTTTTATTTCTAAATAAATTTTAAATTATCGTACACTTCTAACCTACAAATATTTAGACTGTCAAAATAATTTTCTTAGCGTATTAGAAAGTGCTTTTTATATATTCCAAATTAAATTTAATTTGACGTGTATTATGTTGAGAATGTATAATATTCCCCGTTATTTTCCTCTATGATACTTTTCATGAGCTCGTAAATTTTGGGTAAATGCGGCAATCCCACGTCCTAATGCTGCAAGTAAATATGGCTCTTTACCATGCCTCACACCTTCTCATCAAATCGGCTGCTTTAATTCACAGGAGACGCTCGTAAACATTACATTCTATTGCAAAGCTGACGCATTTATGTCTATCAATTCTGACTTTTATATCGATGTTTGATGTCGATCGTCATGTGTTATTTTTATAGTTTGTGAAGAGATTCCTGCTACGTATTTGCGCACAGCCCTTTTAAAAAAAAGTCACATTTCCGTATGCGTTTCAATTGTAGGAAAAAAGGTATTTTTACGTTTAACAGACGTTTTTAAAAAAGTATACCTGCGGGCTTTTATCACATATAACTAGCTTATCGCGCGGATTTTTCAATCGCCTCTTAACATCATTTACTTCTACTGTATGATGTTTTATTATTTTTTTTCATCTATAGTAATAGTATATAAATTTTATTTAGTAAATACGAAAAATATACTTTAAGAAAGACAAACTAATAATAAATATTGCTCGAAAATAAAAACAAATTTAATTAAACTCTTGGCTAAATAAATAAAAAACAATCTTGATGTGACTTTTGGAATGATACGAAAATATTTCGACAGGCAATTATTTGTGCCGAAGAAGAGGTGGGAAGGTATCGACAGCAGCAGAATACTATATCGACGACATCATCGAAACTCAATGAACGTCAAACTTCATTTGAGATAACGCTGCGTTTGCTTCATTCGAAGCGCGTAATTTCCCCCCAAAAATAACATTTAATAAACACAACGGTTCTTGGTCTGTGTGATATATTTCAAAAAGTGTGTATCTGTATATTCTGGAAAAACTGCCGAAGGCAGTTGAAAAGAAAAGCGCAAAAACGTAATATACATGTACGGAATATGTAGGAAAAGTTTGCACGGAATATCAATTTTTATGATCTCTTATATTAACGCAGAAACATGAGTGGAACTTAGAAAATCGAATAAATAAGGTTATCAATTTGTTTTAAGTCAAACAATCGTAGGATCTATATGTATTAATGCATCAACATACAAGAAATTTGTACAAAATTTGATTAAAATATAGACTTTACTGGGTGATTTGTTCTTTTCGTTAACAAGTGACGAAAAAAACATTTAGAGAATTTGGGAAAATAGAAAAATGAATTAAATATATTATGAAAACGCTAGGATTCAGGACGGAAAAAATATAATTACTAGTAGAGAAAACGAGTAATTATAAATAAGGGCCATGTACACACTGTACATAGTTAATATATGCAGTTAACATTGGTAACAATTGGGATAAAATATTAACCTTGTTGAAACTTGTGTTCTGGAAAGCATTCAAAATATTTATAGGAGGAAAGGTTATTATCAGTATTTTACAAGATGTTAGAGTAGTTATTATATCACAGAATTTCTCCAATTCTGGAAAATATTTTTCCCATAGAGCAAGCTGATTTTAGACCAAATGGTAATTGCTGTGATCAAGTATTAGCTAATACTTAGCTTTAACAAATTATATAGGGAATGGTTTTCAAAAGAATTTGAAAACAGGAATTAGTTTTATTGATTTAACAGCTGCTTATGATACAGTTTGGTTACATGGATTATTTTTAAAATTATATAATGTGTTGCCTAATGGTAATTTAATTAAACTTATGGAAAATATGCTTACAAGTCGTAAATGGCGAAAGTAGTAAATTTAAAATATTATATAATGGTTACCCTCAAAGATCGGTATTATCTCCTGTTCTCTTTAATCTATACCGTATGTGTCAATTTTCATTAGGTATAGGGATTCAATGTTTACGTGCGATTATACGTATACAAGTAATACGTGGCAACGTGGCACCCCTACTGTCCGTCACCAATCCCGGCAACAATCGACATCACAATGATTTTCTCCGATCTTCCCACTTCTCTCCACCAGATTTTACATTCAATGTTTAGCTGCGAACACGTTGCGATCTAGTCTGCAATAAAAGCAGTCTTATTACTGGAACGGGAAACATCAAATGGCCGCCGCGATCTCCTGATCTAGTAGTTTATTATTATTTTCAGAATCCTTTTTTATTTACCTTATTTTTAATTTTATTAGAATTACGCTTTTGTTTGTGTCATGCAGCGTGAACGCAGCTTAATAATTTTCTGCATTTACTGAAAGGAAAAAGAAAAACAAATCCTTGCAACTCGTAAATACATATTATTTATTGTTGAACGCATTACAAACACCCAAGCGGGTGGTCGAATAGTTACTGCTAACCACGCTAACTTGTATTTAGGAGCATGCATCGGTCGTGCTGGCATTGGAAAGGAAAGAAGGGGCATTATGTTGCCACGTACTGTATGGACTAATCGTCTATGGCTAATGAAAATTGACATGCTGTATACAAGTGATTTACCAGATACGACTTCTAGAAAATTCATCTACGCTGATCACATAGCAATTGCTTATCAACACAATAATTTCAAGCAAATTGAAGTTAATTTAAACGAAGATCTATTGATTCTGAGTGATTATTTTAGAAAATGGAGGTTATGTCCTAACCCATAGAAGTCAGAAGTTTGTTCTTTCCATCATAAGAGTAACGAAAAACATAAAAAACTTGTAGTATCTTTTAATGGTACTGTTCTAAGACATAATTTTATCCAACATACCTAGGAGTTACTTTGGATACATCAAGAAAAAATTGGTGTAAGTTGAATCGTCTTAGGACGGGCCATGGAAGGTGCAATAGTATGTTGTTCAAGTGCGAGTCCAGCTTGTGATTGCGGAGCTGAGATTGAAATAATTAAACATATTGTTGAAGAATGTCCTCTAGCTAAGTTTGAATTTGGATTCACAGATTTACATTACTTAACTCCAGAGGCTGTTGCTTGAACTTTAACAACTAAACAAAAAGTATTGTGACGCTGTGATGGTTTTTTTTTATTCTGCAGGGTTTTTCCTACATCCTAGACCAAATAGTGCAGTATTTTAAAGGGCCCCCGCAGTTAGGGCCCTTTTAAATTTATATACGTTTCTTTTTTTTTGTACCTGTCATGTAGTTTCATACGAATATACTGGGGTGTCTCTAAAAGGTGCGGAAAAAACGCTACCACACATTTCTGAGGGCAAAATATGACGATCTAACCCAACTTACCTCAGTCCAAAAGTGGATGCTTTCGGAGATACAGAGTGTCAAAAGTTCAATTTGGTTTTAGTTTTTTATAAATAATTTCTGTAATAATTGGTATATTGTCACAATATTTGGGTAGGGGGGGTTTCGTGGGGTAAAAAATTTAAATCTGCTCTCATTTTCATTGCAAAATGTAGAGGGCGCCACCTGCGGCATATTGTATCCATTTAAAACGTAATAACTTTTTTGAGACACACTGTATTTAACTTTTAAATAAAAATTCTTATTCTCCAATGTTTTTTACCTAGAAAAGGTATACCTGGTAGGAGTTGATTGGAGCAGCCGTTTATGAGTAATCTGGATATAAAAAATTCATTCCGTATATGGACACATATGCTTCTGTAATTTGGGTGTTATTCTTGTGGCAATTCAATGCAATGGTGCATCCACTTTTGGACTGAGGTAAGTTGGGTTAGATCGCCCTCAGAAATGTGTGGTAGCGTTTTTTCCGCACCTTTTAGAGACAGCCTGTATATATATATATAGGTACATATTTATTTGTACAGGTACAAAAAAAAAGAAACGTATATAAATTATATAAGAATTTAATTTTAGTAATTTTTACAGTAGTAGATATACTTGCAATATGAAATATAATAAAATTGTTAGAAGATATACAAAAGGTGTATATTAAATAACAAGTGATGTTAATATAGAAAAATTACTGTCATTCTGTCATACATATGTTTTTACAAAACTTATAAACGATATTGAACAAGTAAAAGTAGTAAGAAATGAATAAAAATTATTAAAAAAAATTGATTTGTAAGAGTTTGCGTGTGTTGATCATCAAATTCATATGTAAATAACTAACATAAAATTAAATTATATATGTATATATATATATATATATATATAGGAGGAAAGTAAAATTTCTTCAGAAAAAGTACACATGCGATCTGTAAGGACTTATAAAATTTAAATGTGGTACCTATTTTCCTTAGAAACAAAATTACAAATTTATCATTAATGGAATCTTTTTTACTCTGAATTTTTAGCACAAATCAATATTTAACAATATACAAACTTACAATTTGTCGAAGTGAAAAAAGTATTTTATTTGTTTAAGTAAAACAATAACAGATAAGTATAAGTAGTATAAGTAATTATTCGAAAAACGAGGGTACATAAACAAAACTAAACTTAGGGGGTGGTGCCCTACTTAAGAAAACTTCGCACGATTCCGGTTCATTCTGTAGGAAACAATTCAAAAGCAATGTACTTCAATTATTTCGGATCACGTTTCGCTAACTTCACAAACTCAAAACTAAATAATGGCTCCGCAACGAGCTCCGCTGGAATTTAAAGGCTTGCTCCCGTGAGGATGGAAATAAATTAAGGAAATCTAAGGTACCGTCTAAATAAAACATTGCGCCAACAAATACAGAATGTGGCGGGCACAGGGTGTGAATTCGTTGAAAGGGTGTTGGTTATAGGTAAAATTCGGCAAAATGCACTTTTTGGCATACAATAGTTAATTTAAAATACAACCTTCATAAGATTAAGTTTACGATTAAACGAGTGCGCTAACATTCTGCTACCATGCATTCTATCGTAGCAGAAGCTTTGCAAATCGTCTTATATTTCTAGAATTCATGTTCCTCGACCCCTGTATATACCATACCTGTGTAACTCATCCATTTGTCACCTTGATCGAAATACTTATGTGATATAAAATATAGGATAGCCAGCGGTCGCTATGTCTGTTGCGGAGAAGAGGTGGTTTGAAGATATATCTCTTAGAAAGACAATCGAAAATGGCGCCACCTCTCATTCAGTTAATTGACGAGCATTGTAATGGTATTTTCACCCGAGACGAAGTTTTAAGGATGTTCAATACAAATCAGAATTACAACAGTAACAAGATCCATTCAAAAAATCAAAACGAGCCGTGAGATGTTATTTTCCCAGCAAATATAAACAATTAAATGAAACCTACAACGTTTATATAAAATACGTGCAAAATAAATATCTCTTCTGTATATTTACTTTAAAACTTGAACATTAAAAATTTCAAAATTATGAGATTGCCTCTGTATACTATCTAAATAATTTTTAAAGTAAAATTAATTTGAGTTTAAAATATTAGCACCCAAAAAAGGCACGGAAACTTTCGTGTACAAGAAAATAGTTTGCGCCAACATGCAAGGTTCGATCTGTGTATATATTTTAAATAAGAAAGAAGCACAAAAACGCACGAATTAAAAAAGTTGAAATTTAAGATTACAGATTCGCTGTAAATGCAATATTAAAATTCAGAGCTGATCCTTAAGAATGTATACACTTGTACACTTGTACCTATATTACAATACAACTAAATTTAAATTGAGAGATAAGAATAACCAAAAACTAAAGGTCATGTTATGACACACTTATACACGCTATAATGAAGGACAAAATTCCACGTTTGATTACAGAATTGCACCCCATATATTTTAAAAATTAATTTAACAAAAACACAAAATTAATCAGTATGTCCTTTATGTAATTCAAAACCCAAAACATAGTTACCCAACAATGAAACTGCAAAGTTATTGGACATGGGTTCCTATATAGTCAGTTAATGTACATTATATTTAAACTGAAATAAATTCATTTACACAAACGAAGAGGAATCCGATCAAGGTATTCACCAGCAATAACTGGAACAAGAACTTACTGAATCCACGCTAGCTGATACCACTAATTAATAATACGGAATAAATCCAGCAAAATTAAATTCAATATGATAAATATTTACTTCCGCTTCTAATCCCATTTGCTATGGTATTGGTATACCGCCCAACCACAGAAATCTTATGCAAGACCGAAATGTTAATTAATTAATTCAAAAAGAAAACAAAGGCCGAGCAATAAGACAAATACAAGGATAAGGAAGTATGTATATAACACGGAAAACTACTATATTTCAACAAAAAGTCATCACGGAAGATATACCAAAAAGAAAAAAAATATTAATTCAACTACATGCGAAGTACTAAACTCGAATTTAAGTTTCTTATTTAAAATTATCATACACGAACCTTCGAAAATAAAGAATAAAAAATTACGCTCTAAAAATATCAAAACAATCCATTTATGATAGTTGTGGTAATGTAGACGCAATTAGACAAGCAAACTCGAAGGCCAAAGGTACAGATTTTCCATGAATGAATATGATATTTGTAAAGTAAAAAGAGATAAAAATGCGAGTACTAGGATCAATTATTTAAACAAAACCGTATTTATTAGCGATGTTCAATATCGAAATCAATAAAAATATTTTCGTTTAAACAGGAAGGAATATTAAATTATACTTTTAAATGTACAAGTAGACACTTTTATAACAGGAAGTATTATTTAGAGTGAAATCTTCTCAACGTAAAATTACAGTCATACTGCTTAATCTAACAGAGTTTGAAATAATAATAATTCGCTAAACTCAAATAAGGATCTTAACTTTTCCGAGGCAATAAAGATTAAATTAAACATAATGAACTCGTGTGAACCATAATGCTTGAAATATATGTCGTTGCAGCAGTAGGAGCGAAGTTAGTGCAGATGCTGCTACTGTAGCTACAGTTTTACGTCAGGGAAAATTAATTTTACTTACTTGCCGAAATGGATATTATTTCTGCAACAATAAATTTCTCTTGTGAACTGCTAGCGGTATGTAAAAATTATGAAAGGTTATGTACATTACTTCACTTGCCACAAAGTATTGCTTTTTGCAGCTGCAACAGACATGTATGCACTTGTACACTGTACAGGCTTAAATTTAGAATAATGGATAATTTTTTATTGCCTAGAATGGTTTTATATAATAAGAATAATGCTTTTAAAATATATGCGTAGCGCGAGAAAGAAATGTGAAAACAGAAATACAAACAGCTATGCACAATGTGTAGGTAATGAAACGATTTGGTAAACAAGCATTGATTTTGATTGGATTTACTTTAGAACCTAGGAAGTAGTGACCAGTATCTCTAGATACATATTTCTAAATTTTCCACACAATTGGTTTCATAATCTATGGATTGCTCCAAAAATAAACAAAAAATATACAAACAAGACAATTTCTTACTCATATGTATGTATATACCGGGTGTCCACACGACAACTTTATATTGAATTATTTCTGGTGTTTTTGAAGACAAAAACTTGAAATTTTGGGTGGTTGTTAAGGATATAGGGGGACAATGAATAGTGTATTTTATACCGCCCCATCGGGTCACCCGCCGCCGCCGGCCACCCCCACTCCAATATTTTAAATGACACCCTGTATTTTTTTTTGGTGGTTTTGAAAGAACACAATTTTCTTGATATTCCTATGTGAAAAAACTAGTAACACACATTATGACATTTATGAGATATTTAAATTTAAAAGTTTCACATATCAGAAATTATTAACTCCGAAAAATCATAAGTTAGTCATGGAAATAGTTTGCTTTAAATTAGAATTGTCAAAATTGTGACTTTTGTGTTTCATTAATATTAATACTTGTAAAATTGTTCTTAAAGTTTCGGCTTTTTCGCTGAAATGGTTTATACTCTTGAAGAGAGAACTGAAATAGTGATTTTGTATGGGATTGCAAACAAAAATTATTCCCAAGCGGCGACGTTATTCAATGAAAACCATCCAAACAGAAACGTATCTGTTGCTTATGTCAGAACGCTAATAGAAAAATTTTTGCAAACTGGATCTGTAAATAATAAAAAACGGAATACGAATAATTAATGCTGTAAGCCGTTACTTTGTGATAATCCATATTACAATAATAAAAACACATTTACTTTGTTGTATCACTATATTAAACAAATGGTATGACCGCGGTTTCGACCAACATGGCCATTAACGAACACTGTGTTCGTTAATGGCCATGTTATGACCGCGGTTTCGACCAACATGGCCATTAACGAACACTGTGTTCGTTAATGGCCATGTTGGTCGAAACCGCGGTCATACCATTTGTTTAATATAGTGATACAACAAAGTAAATGTGTTTTTATTATTGGAATACGAATAATTGTGGTGTACTAAATGAAGCTATGCAACTAGCAGTTCTTGGGCATATTAATTTAGACCCAGAGCTTTCGTTGAGAAAATTATCCGAAGTTTCGGGAGTGCCAAAATCAACCTGCCATAAGATATTAAAATTAAACAAAATGCACCCTTATAAAATTCAACTTCACCAAGAGTTGGGTGACGGTGATTTCGACAGAAGAGTCGAATTTTGTGAAATAATGACAGATATGATTCGGCAAAATGGAAATGTTTTGCGAAGTATTTGCTTTAGTGATGAAAGATGCTTTTACTTAAATGGTCTTGTGAATAGACACAACTGTCGATATTGGAGCGACGTAAAACCCCATTTTTTCCGAGAAGGCAATACACAATATCCCCAAAAAATTAATGTATGGGCTGGAATTCTTAATAACCAAGTAATTGGCCCGATATTCTTCCAGGAAAATTTAAATCGACCTAAGTACTTACAATTTTTGGAAGAGCTAATACATCCTCTTATCATACAGTGTCTAGAAGAAAACTTGAATGAAATAGAGGAGGAGCAATTATATTTTCAACAAGATGGAGCTGGGCCACATTACTGTTTAGACGTTAGGAATTATTTGGATAATATTTTCCCAGGACATTGGATTGGACGTATGGGCTCTATTGAATGGCCAGCTCGCTCCCCTGATTTAACTCCCCTAGATTTCTTTTTGTGGGGACATTTGAAGTCTGTTGTTTATAAGACACCGCCACAATCAATAGCTGATTTACGTAATAGAATAACAGAGGAATGTCGAAATTTAACGCCACAAGTGTTCGAAAATGTTAGAAATGCTTTTGAAAATAGACTTTATTTATGTTTAAATGTAAACGGTGAACAATTTGAGCATTCAATTTAACTAAAATCTTGTGAATAAATCTTGTTTTAAGTATTTCCATGACTAACTTATGATTTTTCGGAGTTAATAATTTCTGATATCTGAAACTTTTAAATTTAAATATCTCATAAATGTCATAATGTGTGTTACTAGTTTTTTCACATAGGAATATCAAGAAAATTGTGTTCTTTCAAAACCACCAAAAAAAAATACAGGGTGTCATTTAAAATATTGGAGTGGGGGTGGCCGGCGGCAGCGGGTGACCCGATGGGGCGGTATGAAATACACTATTCATTGTCCTCCTATATCCTGAACAACCACCCAAAATTTCAAGTTTTTGTCTTCAAAAACACCAGAAATAATTCAATATAAAGTTTTCGTGTGGACACCCGGTATATATATCATTTTAAAATCGTTGTCATTGATTTGCAATTTTAAACTACGACTATTTGTGTATAACTATTACGCTTTACATAAATAAGGAGACATAAAACAAATAAAATTAAACCGAGTATTTTAAATTCCTTGTAATAAAAAAAGTTGTATTGACGAAGTACTAGTATGTGTGGTAGGTTTTTGTTTTGAGAACGTGGGAAAAATAAATATAATTCTAATTTATAAATGTTAATTGCAGGATTATCAATTAATATTCCAAAGAATTTTTAATGTGCTTGTATGTGTTATAAATCTAAAAAACTGAAGAAGACAATAAAAAAAATTGTCGAAACGTCTAAAAAAATGTTTTTTATTAATGTATAATTAGCTGGAAATTAACGGTCGCTAATACCAAGAAAAAATGAATTAATATATTAAAAACAAACGACCAAGAAACAATAACATGAATGTGTTGCACTGTAATGCAACATAAATAGCATCCATTAATTAATTAATTATTATTACATTATACTTATTTCAAAAAATTACACATAAGTATAGAACTGTTACTATTTTTACCGATTTGTTCCTGTTTCGTCACCTCAACCTTTTTAGGCTATTCCCAGGTAATTATTTATTTCGCATTCGTCAACTGGGATCAGTACAGACGTAAAAGAAATAAATTTGTTTCATCGCTCTTCATCCAGGCTTAGGAAGGCAAAGCAAGAAGTTTAACCTTTTGATATACAGGGTGTAACAAAATAAGTGTAAAACATTTCAGGGGGTGATTCCTTAGCGAAAAAGAGATAGGGTCTTTCATATAAAAAAACTTCAATGGAGCATCCCTTGTTAAGATACAGCCCCATAAAGGGGGTACATAAAATTTGTTTTACAATTTTTCTCACAAACACTAAAAATGTAATTTATTTCCAATGTAACTTTTTGTCTGATTATTTGGTTACCATTTAAAAATCTATTTCCAATACCTTGTTTCATTCGAAACAAAAAATGTCTCTTGAATTTTTTGCCCAAAAGCAATCAGTTCGCAGCAAAAAATTATTTTACGAACAACTACAGAGATACATCGTCATAAATGCGAACTGGATTAGTATTGTTATTTTGTAGTTACTACCTGCATTAAAATACATATGATTAAAGATGAATAAACAAAACTAATTTATTAATAACAAAACATAAAACATGTAGAAATCATAGTAAATGTTCAATATGTCCACCTTCAGTCATTACACATGCGTCTAGACGTCGGCGCATTGAGCCACGTATTCGCTCAAATATTCCTGGATTCTCTCTAATTACCCTGCACGCATCGATGATGCGGTTTCTTAAGTCCTCTACATCGCGAACAGGAGTAGGATAAACCAAAGTCTGTAAATGGCCCCAAGTAGAGAAATCGAGAGGATTGAGATATGGGGACCGAGCGGGCCAATTCTGTGGTCCTGCTCGACCTATCCAATGATTTGGATATGTTTGGGTTAAATGCTGACGTGCTGCTTGACTAAAATGGGCGGGAGCCCCATCATGCATAAAAAACATATCCTTTCTGACGCCCAAAGGAACTTCCTCCAGCAGTACTGGATGCACTTCTCTTAAAAATTGAGTGTATGCCTCACCATTTAATCGAGGAGGTAGAAAACGAGGGCCAATTAAATAATCCCCAATAACTCCGAGTCGCACGTTAAGAGAAAAGTGTTCTTGATGGTTAGCTTGTACAATAGCGTGAGGGTTTTCATCAGCCCATATGTGGTTATTATGAAAATTAATTATCTTGTCCCGAGAAAAAGTACATTCGTCTGTGAATTCGATCGTCTTCAGAAAGTCAGGATTTCTTCTAATCATTTCCAGCATCCAATTGGAAAATTCAAGACGGTTCAGAAAATCTCGCTGTAACAGTGCCTATACTCGTTGCAGATGGTAAGGGTATAAGAGTTGTTCCTTTAAAATTCGAAATACCGTCATATGATCAACATTTAACTCGAAAGCAATCTTTTTAGTACTGCTAGTAGGTTATTCTTCAACCAAATTAAGTACTGCTTCTTCAAGATGTGTTGTTCTAACTTCTCGATGGCGACCACAATCCTGCGTTCTTTTGTCGAATGAACCATATTCTCGTAATCGTTGATGAAGGCGGGCAAATATTCTATGGCAAGGAAGCTGCCGTTGAGGATACATTTCAGCATATCTTCTAGAAGCTTCTAACCCATTCCCCTGCGACAGACCGTAAACGTAATGGATATCAGCCATTTCCTCATTTGTGTATGCCATTTTAATAACAAGTGAATTATCAAACTAACAAATTACGAACAAAACATAGACACACAATTAAGTATTAATTCAATTTCAAAAATTTACAAAATGACAGCGTGATACCACTACTAGCGGCCTACTAAATAAATTAGTTTTACATTTTCGTTTTATGACGATGTATCTCTGTAGTTGTTCGTAAAATAATTTTTTGTTGCGAACTGATTACTTTTGGGCAAAAAATTCAAGAGACATTTTTTGTTTCGAATGAAACAAGCTATTGGGAATAAATTTTTAAATGGTAAACAAATAATCAGACAAAAAGTTACATTGGAAATAAATTACATTTTTAGTGTTTGTGAGAAAAATTGTAAAACAAATTTTATGTACCCCCTACTATATTTCATTCGACAAAAGAACGCAGGATTGTGGTCGCCATCGAGAAGTTAGAACAACACATCTTGAAGAAGCAGTACTTAATTTGGTTGAAGAACAACCTACTAGCAGTACTAGAAAGATTGCTTTCGAGTTAAATGTTGATCATATGACGGTATTTCGAATTTTAAAGGAACAACTCTTATACCCTTACCATCTGCAACGAGTACAGGCACTGTTACAGCGAGATTTTCCGAACCGTCTTGAATTTTCCAATTGGATGCTGGAAATGATTAGAAGAAATCCTGACTTTCTGAAGACGATCGAATTCACAGACGAATGTACTTTTTCTCGGGATAATTAATTTTCATAATAACCACATATGGGCTGATGAAAACCCTCACGCTATTGTACAAGCTAACCATCAAGAACACTTTTCTCTTAACGTGTGGCTCGGAGTTATTGGGGATTATTTAATTGGCCCTGATTTTCTACCTCCTCGATTAAATGGTGAGGCATACACTCAATTTTTAAGAGAAGTGCATCCAGTACTGCTGGAGGAAGTTCCTTTGGGCGTCAGAAGGGATGTGTTTTTTATGCATGAGGGGGCTCCCGCCCATTTTAGTCAAGCAGCACGTCAGCATTTAACCCAAACATATCCACATCATTGGATAGGTCGAGGAGGACCACAGAATTGGCCCGCTCGATCCCCGGATCTCAATCCTCTCGATTTCTCAACTTGGGGCCATTTACAGACTTTGGTTTATCCTACTCCTGTTCGCGATGTAGAGGACTTAAGAAACCGCATCATCGATGCGTGCAGGGTAATTAAAGAGAATTCAGGAATATTTGAGCGAATACGTGGCTCAATGCGCCGACGTCTAGACGCATGTGAAATGACTGAAGGTGGACATTTACTATGATTTCTACATGTTTTATGTTTTATTATTAATAAATTAGTTTTGTTTATTCATCTTTAATCATATGTATTTTGATGCAGGTAGTAACTACAAAATAACAATACCAATCCAATTCGCATTTATGACGATGTATCTGGACATTTACTATGATTTCTACATGTTTTATGTTTTGTTATTAATAAATTAGTTTTGTTTATTCATCTTTAATCATATGTATTTTGATGCAGGTAGTAACAACAAAATAACAATACTAATCCAGTTCGCATTTATGACGATGTATCTCTGTAGTTGTTCGTAAAATAATTTTTTGCTGCGAACTGATTACTTTTGGGCAAAAAATTCAAGAGACATTTTTTGTTTCGAATGAAACAAGGTATTGGAAATAGATTTTTAAATGGTAAACAAATAATCAGACAAAAAGTTACATTGGAAATAAATTACATTTTTAGTGTTTGTGAGAAAAATTGTAAAACAAATTTTATGTACCCCCTTTATGGGGCTGTATCTTAACAAGGGATGCTCCATTGAAGTTTTTTTATATGAAAGACCCTATCTCTTTTTCGCTAAGGAATCACCGCCTCAAATGTTTTACACTTATTTTGTTACACCCTGTATAAAAATAAAAGCTTTCTAGTTTGACGTGTTTAAAAGTTTATATTTTTCCTTCGGATTCGTCATTTGTCGTTTTATATTGTCTTCATAATATTATTCGCATTCAACGGCGTATGTTAGTTTTGTCAAAGCATCCTTCATACTTAGGTGAAGAATTCGTTGAAGAATATTCATAATTCTCGCAAATCAGAAATATCTTTGCCTTTTTTAGATGTTGACATAAGTATATCTTCTTTTTGCACGATAATCTTGTAACCGTTTGAGTTATCTTGAAGAATTTTTATTAATTCATATATATTAGGATGACTTTTGCCAACGGTTCTGTTTAGCTTATTGTGCCAACCTTCAACTGCATTTGTGGTACGATGTCTGTCATTATAACATATTCAGTGTCTGTCGGCGTCTAACTAGGTTTCAACAAAATAGTCACTAAATTTGATCACTTTTTCGCTTTGTGCTGGAAAACTAATAATCGTAAGCCATCCTTCATCCGTCTACTCCGGAGGTAAATGTGCTAAAGCGGCACACATTATTATATGCTTTCGAACACTTTCATCTTCTCTATATTCATTGGCAAGTCCCAGTTCTTGAGCCTTTCGTCATATGGCTTGGTTAAAATGAAAGTTGCATCCTTTGATTTTCACGTCTGGGAAAACTTTCTGCATTCCATTTATCGCAACCTTCTCAAAATCAATATGGAATTCTACTGGACTAAATTTAGGTATTTTTGCTTTTAAGATTGTTAAAAACTCCGTGTTATTTATTTTACAACGCAAGTTTTTAATTCTGTATTGTCAAAGTCCATATGAATAGTATACATAGTCGAGCACTTTGTTAAAGCTTTGTATTTTGGCTCAAAACATAAATCGTTCATATTTTGCTGTATAATGTGCGAAAAACTTGTAATAAAAATCTATTCTCATGGCTCATTTATTTCACGCCAAAACCTTTTCAGACGCAGCCTTAAGTCTCCTTTGGCCAACTATTCAATACAACCCAACAAAATGGCCATATTTTTAACGCTGCATGGTAATAAACGTATCCATCTGTCTATACAAACTAACATGAATGCAGTTATGCAGGAAACACTAAAAGCATGTGTCACTGAATTAATACATTTATTATGCTTTAACTATTATAATTTTTGAACGAAACAGATCAGATGTAGCAGTAGCAATGGCAGTAGCGAATGTGTTTAAATTGTAGATGAGTCTTAGATGAGTGCCACATGTGTTGTAGAGATCAACCATACGACATTTCTTAACCAAGCGCTACACCAGTACGAGGATTTCTGCCGAAATGGAATGCTATAAAGAAATTTACGTGTTGTATGCATATCACTAGGTGTCCTCTTCAGACAACCCTTGTTGCTTTTACACTGAGAAATGACCGTATTATTGTTTCTTAAGCAAATACGGAGTGATTTCACTTTAAATGAAATATATATTCACAAAATGTCGGGAAGTTGCTTGTTCAGTTTTAATAATTCCCCGAACTTGATCCATGTAACGTCATTCCCCAGTGACACGAGAAGGAGGAAAACGTAATTCTTAAATAAAACTGACATTTGGCCATTAATAACCGTCTCTTCCGGGTGAAAGGGAATTCTGGCGACCAGCGGCGGCTAGGAATGTGTTTTCTGCGAGGGGGTGGAGGGGCACAAGGCAAGAGAAATTAGACGTTTTATCTTTGGAAATTCTGTCGCGTAAACGAGAAAAGAATAAGAAGGCGAAGAAGGATATTTCAAATAACTTTGTTAAAGTTATAAATCATTTGCCTGGATTAATTCAATTCGCTGTAAAATCTCGGAGAGAGTGGAAATTTTTATACCTCCGCGTTCCCGACTAGGTTTTAGTGCGATTGTAAGGAAAGGAAGAGAATTTTTTCCACTTTATATTAATTCATACTGATTCCGCTCCGCCAAATTAATTAAATCATTTAAATTGTTGTTGTGTCATGAATGATGGTTTTCATTTCTATTATAGTCGACTTGGCGGAGATACTTTGAAGAAAAAGTATGACTTTTTTAATGTATTCTGGTTCTTTTATAATACTCTGTTTCGATAAATTTGTTTTCTTCCGAGGATTGGAAAATTATCTGAATACGCCCTAGACTGATGATGGGAGTAGCACTACTTGACGGGTTATTATTATTATAATTGCAATATTAACTAATAAATAGGAAAATTAAGACCAAAAATAAGAAATGTGTAGAAAACCATACAAAATAGTATATTGTTTATCAAGTTTTATAAACGCCATTTTAGTCACCAGTTTCATTAATCACGAGTGTAGCGTAGCGCAGTAGATATTGAAAATGTGGTTTTTAAAAAATATCTGTATGTGTGTTTTTATGTCTGTGATAAACTTTTCAATACTAAACTTCATACCTATGAATATAGTTTACTTCTTAAGAACGGATTAGATTTTTCGGCGAAATCGGTGGACCGGAGGTAGTAGTTTACTTCGGTGAGAAAATAAAATATATACGGGGTGGGGCACCTCATTCCCGTCGGTTTATATACGAAAAGCGGTAATATGTTTTATTTTTATTTTTATTGAAGGTTGTGTAGGTTCATTAGGGGCACGTTTTAAAATTATTTTGAAATATACAGAGTGATCCAAAAAAAATTGGCTCACCAAAGTTATGAAAATTTAAATGGAACACCCTGTATATTATGGAATATTTTGATGTTATAGGCTAAATTAGGGCCATTTACTGTTATATTCCCTATACCTAACTCAACCTCTTTTCGAGATATTTCACTCATTTTAAATAATTTTAATTATTTAAAATGAGAACCTACTCTGAAAACGAAAAGGTGGATATGATTTTAGAAATCGGAGAGTGTGGCGAAAATTGCTTGCTAGCATCAAGAGTTTATTCTCAAAAATATCCTAACAGGCGTCATCCTGACAGGCGGTCATTAGAAAATTTATTGCAAGTTTTCCGAATAACAGGAAGTGTGCGTTATCAGAAACCAGAACAGCAAAGACCAATTACGGGAAATGAAGAAAATGATTTTGTTGTTATCGTATCTCTGCCAGAAAATCCGCATACAAGTCAGCGAAAAATATGTGAAGCCAGTGGAATAAGCAGACGGAGCGTCAGAAGAATTATAAAAAGGCACAACTTCTTCCCGTATCGTATTCAATTATACCAAGAACTTTTGGAAGTAGATTACGGTAGACGACTCCTATTTTGTTTATGGGTTTTAGAAAAGTTTAGTGAAGATGGAAATGTCTTCGATTTTGTACTTTTTTCGGATGAGTCATCATTCCACAATAACGGATTAGTTAATAAACATAATTTTCATTACTACAGTGACGAAAATCCCCATTTTTTAGAACTATTGATAGGCAGCACAGATGGTGTGTCAATGTATGGGGTAGAATAATTGGAACGCAAGTCTGTTCTTTTTTGATGGTCACTTAAACGGCGCCATGTTTCTTCGATTTTTAAGAGACAATTTGCCTGTACTTTTGGAAAATATACCACTTAAAATTCGTCAAAGGATGGGGTTATAACTAGACGGTGCGCCAGCGCATTTTCAAGTATATGTAAGAAATGAATTGGATAGGCAATATCCCAATAGGTGGATAGGAAGCGGCGGTCCACAGAATTGGCCAGCAAGATCCCCAGACGTAACGAGTCCCGATTTTTTCTTATGGGGATATGTCCAAAATATCATTTATGATACGCCACCAACCACACCCGACGATATGAGAGAACGAATAAGAATAGCGTTTCGTTCTAGAACACCAAATATTTTAACAAGAGTTAAACATAAACAGTCCTTTCAAGAGAGAATTCCATTATGTATTGAAACAGATGGATATCATTTCGAGCATTTGTTAAAACATTAGTTTTCTTTTAAAATTTAAGTTTGTTGTTTGTTTAATAAAGTATGTATTTCTTATTTACCTAGTTATGACGCCTTTTAATTAATGTGAAACAAAACCAATCAACCCGATGGGTTAATAAATATTAGCATTTTGAAAAATATTTTGCAAGAAATTAGTGTTTGAAACTGAAAATCCTAAATTACCAAAAAACTATAAGAGATAGGTATAGGAAACCCTAATACAGTTTTAAAAACAATTAAAATTAGAATCTAGATGTGGCAATAAATACAGGATGTTCCATTTAAAATATGAAAGTTATTTGCATTTAATGTTAGTCAAAACACAAATGTAGTTTTTAAACACCCTGTATAATTTTTAGATATCAACTTTAGCTTATCTTATAGTCTAATGCTTTGAGTAAACTATAAATACAATTTAAAATAATTCGCTCAAATATGGAAGACAGCAATGACTCTGAAATTTTGATCTACATTTTCAAAAATAGTGAAATATCTTGAAAAGAGGTTGAGTTAGGAATAGGGAATATAACAGTAAGTGGCCTTAATTTAGCCTATAGCATCAAAATATCCCATAATATACAGGCTGTTCCATTTAAATTTTCATAACTTTGGTGTGCCAAATTTTTTTGGATCACTCTGTATATTTCAAAATAATTTTAAAACGTGCCCCTAATGAACCTACACAACCTTTAATAAAAATAAAAATAAAAAATATTACCGCTTTTCGTATATAAACCGACGGAAATGAGGTGCCCCACCCTGTATAATATTTCCTGATTTACTAGTATAAACGAACTTCTAAAGAATGCAAAAGGACTCAAACATAAATTTGAAACATCTTTTGGAAAAAAGGTTTTTCGAAATTCCTATTGGCAGTAGATTTTGATACTTACCGAAAAATAGTTTTTTTGCCAATATCGCCAATTATGCGTCTATTTTTTTTTATTTTCGTACCCATTATGCTTAAAACGCGGACAATATACACAAAAACTTATATTAGCCTTAGCCAACCATTTCATATTAATCGAAAAAGCAACAAATTTTAATTCATAACCCCATCATTAAATACAGTAAAAAAACATATTTTAGTCTGAGTAATAAAAGTATTATATAGATTTGAATAATTGCATAAATAATTAATACCCCGTTTTTGCCATTTATTATCCAGCAAACAAATATAGGTACATATAAACATGGCATACATGTGTATTGTTCCATATTAAAACTCAGCTTGTATAAAATATTTTTTTTTCTTTGCAACCACATTTCATGAGAGGCGAATCCCGGCAAATCCAGTCTGATTTAAATATTTCGTATAATTTAAGTGTTCAGTTCCATTATACTCCCACATACTAATGTCTGCGCGTCGCTGAATTTTATAAACAGGTACATGTACCAACATAATTCCTATTATTTCTTGTGTGTTTCACCGTAACTATTCCAGATGTGCATTCCTAAAATGAAGCACCCTAATTCCAGAACTTAATTGTCTAAATAGCATTCGGATTTGCAAGAAGAGCAATTTCATTAACTTCTGCTGTACAGAAAATGTATGAGTTCGTATAATTTTGTAATGCCCACGCCTTCCTAAATCTTTAAATTTATCTTTTGCTATTGTGGCGAGTCTACAGTTATAGAGAAGTGCCGTACAAGAGATGTTTTTAAGACAGAAATAAATTAATTTATTGTTGGAAAATTTCCAAAGAAATGCTAAAATAAGGGTCTTTTTGCGCAGCACATTGGAAAATATAAGGATTTCAGCTGTAGTTCAACCCTAAATTTAATATTTTAAATATGAAAAAGAGAGCATATAATGATCTAATAGATTTGTGACATCTATGTGAAAATAATGTATCTTTGTTTGTCCCGTATGAATTCCTGTATCATTGCGAAGAATTTTGTTGAGTGGGATTGCAACGTATGTCGGGTACAGCTAGTATTTAATAATATTTTATCGACATGCTGATTCACATAAAATTCCCTAGCCTCCTAGCTCGCTTATTTTTAAAGATACAATTTTGAAATTTTTAGGGAACGTTGTCTGACATGAAGGCTTGAAGGAAAGCTCAAATAAAGTTGTATATACTTGACTATTTCAAAATTGCTGGCAGTGATTTTCTAATTTTGCGAATATTTTTTTTCTTGTTTAAAATTTTGGGTTTCTTAAGTGACCACTTAAGCCATTTGAATAAATTTGGCCCCTCTCTACTAACCCAGAAACTTTAGAAAACAGTAACACCGGTAATTTAGTATTGTTAAAATTTGGTAACTGTTGAATTTTAGTTAGAACGACAGGCCAAATTTATTCAATTGTCCTGTAGTTAAGAGTTTCAAAATTGGAACATTAGACTTGATAATTAACTCGAAATGACTGATATTCCTATTACATTTTATTCCAAAAGTCAAAAAACAACACTATTAAATCTAATTACAAAAAGGAATTATTGAAAGAGACAAGTATTCATAAGTGTCTTTTATTTAACAAAGGCCCCAAAGTTTTGCCCATTTCGTTGAATGCAATAGTTAAATCTTTATAGTAATTCTTGATCGCACACTTTAAGAAGTGTTTTGCGTGCAATGTGCCTGCAACCTGCTTTTATTCTATCTCGCGGTTTTTCGAATGTTCTTGATTCCTCTTCATAAACGTATAAACGTATTATTACAAGATGCCTCGCACTGAAAAATCAAGCGGAGACAGATTTGATGAACGGCCTCGCCAATGCACTGTCCTAAATCTTCTAATCCAACAATCGTCGTAAAGATTATTTAAGTTCTTTTGCAATTGTGTGGGGCGCCCCATCTTGCCGGAAGCACGTAAGTCAAGTTTGAAGCGGTAGCACATCTAATAAAAGGCGTAGTTGATTTCGAAAAAAGTCCAAATAGATTTCGCTATTGAGAGTCCTTTGAAAAAGGCGCATCTGTAAAGATTTTGACAACACAACACCGCACTCAAGTAACTCTTTTATGCGTTGGTTGTTAGCAAACTAGAATATGGCATTGTCGTGTGGTATTCTATACCGTAGTCGACAAATTTTAATTTCTATCTATCCCATGCAGAAGATGACCTTACAATATGCAGCGATGCCTGCCTGCCAACAGTGGTGGGAGAAACGACGTAAGTCGGGGGATCCTCACATTTCAAATGAAACGTTCGCCGGCTGTACTTGGCAGCCTCGCTATATGTTTATCTTTACATTATTTCGTCGTGCTCTTTTCCTCTTTCTACTTTCGTATCAGAAATTAAAATTTGTCGACTACGGTATACGATTGCTATATTAATGCAAGTGAATTAATACATCGCAGGTTTTTATAGTATTTGTGTTATAAATTCGATGAAAAATACCCTCTTCGTGGATTGGAGTATAAGTTATTCCTTGATCGATATCGAGTAGAATCGTGAGAAACAAGACGGCTCTGCACCTAATTAGTTCAAAATGTCATTCTTTTTACGATCGAGTTATCTGAATTGCTTGTAGAAGTTAATTTTCGAGTACCTGCTCTAAGCTCAAGACTTAATGAAGCGCTTTTACTTCTCACTTCTAGAACGAATACTTTACCGAGGGTTCCTATGGTGCATTCTGCCAAGAATTTTAATGACTTTGCTCTAGACGTTTGTCATTAGTTGTTTTTTTAATTATATTTCTTATGTCTTTGTATTAATAGTAATAGTCTTTATTATTATGAGCATAGTCATATAATAAATATAAACATAATACATAACATGAACAAAAAACAATACATATAAAAAGAAACTAGAAATAGAATTAGGAATAGAATTTCTGTTACTAATCACTTTCAATTCTGGTATGGGCCATTTTCATAAAAATGATGACCTGTGAATCGGAATATTTATGTCATTTAAGTGTCTTCTCACGTGTTATTAAAACACTGTAGTTCCGCTTAAATAAATCACTATTAGATACTAAAAAAAGCACAAGCCGTGGTTTGCATGATATTCGGTTACATACTGCCATTATGTGCCCGATAGCTCGCTTTTGAGCTATAAAAACTACACCAAAATGAACCGGCGATCCTCAGGATACAACTCTGAAACGTAATCAGGACTCAACAGACTCATAATGCCATGATTTTAAAGAGGACAGTAATATACCAATTGCTTGCCTGCAAGTTGCGGATGCATTTACTGTGTGATAAAACAACGACACCGAGAGTTTGTATGAGTTAGTACGAGACAGCAATATACTAACCGCTTTTTGGTCGAGTGTAGTGTTGGGAAAGAAGGGATTCGAGTACATTTACGCTGAGGCTAGACTGACTCTCGTTTAAACAGTGCTACAAGGAAAGCAGCTGTACTTGCGCACTTCATTTGAATTTTGTTCACGCTCGATCTCTAGTCGATTATCACATTTTTAAAGCACGTTTCGTCCATCTAATTTAGATCAATTACGTGCCAAAATTATTGTATTTTCGAATCATGTTACCCCGGAAATGTTAACAAATGTCCGTTGAAATTTTTATAATCAGCTGGGTTACTGCTCAGCTCAAGAGGGAGGCTTATTTGAGCATTTAATAAATAATTACGTGCTTGTAGAAATTCATTTTTCTTTAATAATACCATTCTTAACTTCCAATTAAATTCCTTGTTTTTGCGTTTATTCTTACTGAAACATTTTGTTTAGTTTCATACAAATTTATTGTTTACTTTCAGAGTTTTAGTTTGTTACGTTTTCGTTTTTTGTATCAGCTATATTTCTTATCTTTGATATTTTAAGAAAAAAAATATTATTTTTAAGACGATCATTTCTTTTATTTACTCATACAATTTGGGAAGCTGTGATGAAATCCGTTACTAAAATTAATTAGTGCGATTATTTGATGCTTCATAAAGTCTCTACTTATAAATTATCTACGTACAGCAGTAAATGACTTTATTCTTGGTTAAATAATTTGTTATGAACAGTAACAGTAGCAATTTTAACCGACTAGCGCAGTAACGCTTTAAGCGGTGTCGACTTTAAAGTAGCTCTAATGTTAGTAACAAAGGCTACCCTCTTATTCTCCCACTTATAGTCGACCAGCTTGTCTAGTATATTCATCAGCAGGTGGATCGCGTGCACACTGTATAACTTCTCAGTACCTGTAGACCGTATGTTACTTTATTAACGATTCCTTATGTGTGCTTACATATAAAGTATAGTTTATTTTGCTTGATATCGCGAAGTGTAGCAATTTCGTTTTATTGGCATTCAGCATCACTGAATTAACCACACACCATTCTGACATGCCACGGACAACCTGAGACAGCCCTCGCGCAATTACATGAATAGAATCGGAAGCGCTTATACAGTTCGTATCATCAGCATATTGTGTCGTAAACACGACACAGTATGCAAACACGAAGAGATAGGGATCGTTAACATAGCTATATGAAATATAACCAAATGTCCCAAGATTGAGCCCTGTGGCTCTCCACGGCTAGATTCCTGAATTCCCGACCTAAAGATCTCTTAAGTTGGGTTTAAGCAGCTCGATAAACGTGTTATGTGCGATCTAGCACACAAGTAAGATTTGACTAAATTTACAGCCCCATCTCTTCTCGATACCATGCTTTTTTTTTCCTATTTTACATAAGAGTATGGTCTGTGATGTCAGAGGCCTTAGGGAGGTCAAAAAAGATAACTGAAGTAATTTGTTTTTTATTTAAGCTGTCATACATATAATTCAAAGCATTAAATATACCATTTACTGTTGACATGCAACACATCAATCGAAACCGATGCCTACTTATAATACTATTCCTTTGCAGTACACCTTACTGAATACAGACAAAAGCGAAATTGGCCGATAATGAGGTATTACATTAAGATTACCCTTTTTATGGAATGGTAAAATGTTGCCTATTTTCAGTCCATCTGGAAATGTTCCTGATTATGGCTAAATTAATTAAGTAGACTAAAAGCTCCCGATGACTTCCACCACATAACTCAACATATGGTATGGCATTTCATATCTGTATCAGCTGACATTAAATACATACTATGACTGGTGTGATGCATGTTTGTTAGAGACTCAGAAATGTTAGCATAGTCAAGAATAGGAACAGATTCGCGAAAAAATCCTTGAATAATTCCACTAACACCGAAACATAACCATATTATCCTCTTCATTTAGCACGTAAATTGCCAGTATGACGACGTGCAATTTGTTTCCTGCATTTTCGTATTCCATTCCAGTATGTTTTTGACTTGTTACTAGATGACTTAATTAACAATTATATTATTATGATAAAATCCTTTTTGAACTTGAAACCAGTTAATTATATTCTTTTCTTTTTGTCATCAACATTGGATACAGTATGTAACTATTTGTATTCTTATAAAAAGTGTGCCGATCACGTAAATCATTGTTTAGCACATAGATTTCAACGTTATACCACGGTAGCTTTTGTTTTTACATTTGTGCAATTTTAACAGAAAAGGGAGATTAAAGAAATGCATAAATTTTCCATAGAATACATTAAACAATTCTCTTGAACCCCTATGTCCACACATGTCAGAAAAATCAGCATTATCAAGATGCATTTGAAAAGACTGTATATTTGTCATCGATTTCAAAATCAGTCAATTTGTGTTAGTAAAGATATATTTTTAATTAATAATAATTAAAAATAATGATCCGTTATCTTTCATTTATCCACCTGAGTGTGAGTATATTCGCCCGTCAGATTAGAAAACACGTTATCAATTACAGTTGCTGAGGAGGCAGCAATCCTAGTGAATTCATGAATAAAGGTTTTTATATTAAACGACTCGAAAGATTGACTATTATATTAATAAGCTTATTTTCCTGAATTGTGGATTGCTATTAATTTTTCACGTATGTATTATCTTTGTTACTCGTTCGTGTTGTCTGTATTGGAATGCCCTGTTGGGCAGTTTAATAAATATTATCATCATTATCATTAAAAAATACATTTAAATTTAGAATACAAATAATTTAGTGAGAAACATATTTTTTTTTAAAACCATTGCATCAAAACTCAAATTTTATTAATAACAAATAACCTTTTTATTCAGTGAACACTGAATATAAATTTAAATCAAATTTATATTATTACAGCTATTCAGGGTGACCTCATTTCCGTCGGTTTATATACGAAAAGCGGTCATATGTTTTATTTTTATTTTTATTAAAGGTTGTGTAGGTTCATTAGAGGCACGTTTTAAAATGATTTTGAAATATACAGAGTGATCCAAAAAAATTTGGCCCACCAAAGTTATGAAAATTTAAATTTAACACCCTGTATATTATAGGATATTTTGATGCTATAGGCTAAATTAAGGCCACTCACTGTTATATTTCCTATACCTAACTCAACCTCTGTTCGAGATATTTCACTATTTTTGAAAATGTAGATCAAAATTTCAGAGACATTGCTGTCTTCCATATATGAGCGAATTATTTTAAATTGTATTTAATGTATACTCAAGGCATTAGACTCTAAGATAAGCTAACCTAGATATCTAAAAATTATACAGGGTGTTTAAAAACTACATTTGTGTTTTGACTGACATTAAAGGCAAATAACTTTCTTATTTTAAACGGAACACCCTGTATTTATTGCCATATTTAGATTCTAATTTTAATTGTTTTTAAAACTGTATTAGGGTTTCCTATACCTATCTCTTATAGTTTTTTGGTAATTTAGGATTTTCATTTTCAAACACTAATTTCTTGCAATTTTTTCCAAAAGTAGGCTTGCCGCTGTTATTAATACTTCAGACAGATAAATTATTTGACAGTGACAGTACATATTATTTAAGACATCAACGCTATTCGACGTAGTTAAAATAATTTTAATTATTTAAAATGAGAACCTACTCTGAAAACGAACAGGTGGATATGATTTTAGTAATCGGAGAGTATGGCGAAGATTGCTTGCTAGCATCAAGAGTTTATGCTCAAAAATATCCTAACAGGCGTCATTCTGACAGGCGGTCATTAGAAATTTTATTACAAGTTTTCCGAAGAACAGGAAGTGTGCGTTATCAGAAACCAGAACGGCAAAGACCAATTACGCGAAATGAAGAAAATGAATTTATTGTTATCGGATCTCTGGCAGAAAATCCGCATACAAGTCAGCGAAAAATATGTGAAGCCAGTGGAATAAGTAGACGGAGCGTCGGAAGAATTATAAAAAGGCACAACTTCTTCCCATATCGTATTCAATTACACCAAGCACTTTTGGAAGTATATTACGATAGACGACTCGTATTTTGTTTATGGGTTTTAGAAAAGTTTAGTGAAGATGAAAATTTCTTCGATTTTGTACTTTTTTCGGATGAGTCATCATTCCACAATAACGGATTAGTTAATAAACATAATTTTCATTACTACAGTGACGAAAATCCCCATTTTTTTAGAACTATGGATAGGCAACACAGATGGTGTGTCAATGTATGGGGTGGAATAATTGGAACGCAAGTGGTAGGTCCGTTCTTTTTTGATGGTCACTTAAACGGCGCCATGTTTCTTCGATTTTTAAGACACAATTTGCCTGTACTTTTGGAAAATATACCAATTCAAATTCGTCAAAGGATGTGGTTACAACTGGACGATGCGCCAGCGCATTTTCAAGTACATGTAAGATATGAATTGGATAGGCAATATCCCAATAGGTGGATAGGACGCGGCGGTCCACAGAATTGGCCAGCAAGATCCCCGGACTTAACGAATCCCGATTTTTTCTTATGGGGATATCTCAAAAATATCATTTATGATACACCACCAACCACACCCGACGATATGAGAGAACGAATAAGAATAGCGTTTCGTTCTGTAACACCAAATATTTTAACAAGAGTTAAACAGTCCTTTCAAGAGAGAATTCGATTATGCATTGAAACAGATGGACATCATTTCGAGCACTTCTTAAAACATTAGTTTTCTTTTACAATTTAAGTTTGTTATTTGTTTAATAAAGTATGTATTTTTTATTTACCTAGTTATGACGCCTTTTAATTAATGTGAAACAAAACCAATCAACCCGATAGGTTAATAAATATTAGCATTTTGAAAAATATTTTGCAAGAAATTAGTGTTTGAAATTGAAAATCCTAAATTACCAAAAAACTGTAAGAGATAGGTATAGGAAACCCTAATACAGTTTTAAAAACATAAAATTAGAATCTAAATATGGCAATAAATACAGGGTGTTCCATTTAAAATAAGAAAGTTATTTGCCTCTAATGTTAGTAAAAACACAAATGTAGTTTTTAAACAGCCTGTATAATTTTTAGATATCAACTTCAGCTTATCTTAGAGTCTAATGCTTTGGGTATACATTAAATACAATTTAAAATAATTCGCTCAAATATGGAAGACCGCAATGTCTCTGAAATTTGTATCTAAAATAGTGAAATATCTTGAAAAGAGGTTGAGTTAGGTATAGGGAATATAACAGTAAGTGGCCTTAATTTAGCCTATAGCATCAAAATATCCCATAATATACAGGGTGTTCCATTTAAATTTTCATAACTTTGGTGTGCCAATTTTTTTTACATCACTCTGTATATTTAAAACGTGCCTCTAATGAACCCACACAACCTTTAATAAAAATAAAAATAAAACATATTACTGCTTTTCGTATATAAACCGACGAGAATGAGGTGCCCCACCCTGAATAAGTAGAAATTTGGTAATTGTAAATTAGTAGATTCTTGAAAAGCATTTGCAAATCGTTCTTCATAAATAGACATATCCGATGTTTTCAAAGACTTACAGATTTACATTATTTATTTATCATTGCTTGGATGAAAATATAAGTCAGTTTTTCTTATTTCATTTTCCTCCACATACGCATAAATAAAAAGTTTTCGGACAGTTCCAGTACGAAGATTTGGTTGGAAAGAGTAGATAACTGTTTCCATAGGAATGATTTGTGAACTAAAAGGGTCGGATGCATCTAACACAAAGCATATCAGGAACAAACACACACATTTAAACTATACATAAATACAGATGGATACGTTTTATCGGCTTTATATTTGTGTTACGCTTTTATGGCCATAAATATTAGAAACTAGGAAGTTGTGGTTTTTTTAATTTCTTTCAAACGTGATATATGCGCGATATACGCTATGGCTAATTTACATTAAGACACTTGGATACAAGTGTCTTTATGTAAATAAATAAAGTTTGGCCCCCACACCTATGAACGTCTCAAATTATACAAAAGTTGTGCTAAATTGTTTTAAATACTTTTTTTTATTATAAGAACCTCTAAAACACTCCATTTAAGGGGTCACGCCTGTGATGTGACCGTAAAAGAACCGTATTTTCATGAAATTTTCCTGGGGAAACGCATGATGATTTTTGAATTTTTTCTATCTCCACTTCAAAGAGCATGGTTTAAAATATTCATAACAATTTTTTTATTCGAAAACTATTTATAAATGTAATGTATACAATGGTTTGTGCAGATCGCTGTTTGGGAAACATCTTTTGCGGTGACCACTCACTGCTGCTTTGAAAATAGATCACATGGAATTAAAAACCAAACGCCTTCAGTTTGAGTAATACATTATCTAGTGCTTGAACGAAGGATTTGATGAAATATGTATTGATTTTTGAAAGAATGGCGGCAATTTGAAGTTGAAATGACATTTTCGGCAAACAAAAGTGCTCTTTTTTTTATTTAAAAAGGAACCAGGCATTGGAAAAGAAATTCCTTCGTTCACACACTAGATTTTGATGTGTGGATGAAGCTTGTAAAATTTGAAGTTGATCCGTTCAGTAGTTCTTGAGATATAGTGGTCACCGATTTGGAAAAAGTCGTTTCGCGGAAAACGCGTTTAAAGTTTTAGGTCGGGTTTACAGATGGATGAAATGTAATTTGAGACACTCACGTAAAATCATCGATGCCAGGTCCATATAATAACCCCTCTGCAGCGGTAGCAGCCTCCAAAATTCCAATCTGCTGCTGTCTACGAAGCATCCTCGCTTCCCGTGTATTAGATTGAGCATGCCGCTCGGCCGTGTGTAGGCGCATCTCATCTTCTTCTCTCACATATTCGTGAGCGTTACGGCCGCAGTGTATCCCCATCGCTTGCAGTATGCACAATAACGAAATGAGTCCTTCGTTGAATTGACAGGCATCAACATGAACAGCTATTTCAACCGAGATCGATCCATTTGTAATAATTTTCGCACATATTTTTCAGGTGAGCTGGTTGTAGCTTTCATTATTATTTTGATTGAAACCACCTCTGCATCTTTCCAATAAATTTCTATCACTGAGGTGTTTATAAATTGGCTTGATTGCTTCCAAGACATTTGTAGGTAGAGCTTTATACTCTTGCACATATGAACCAAGTTCTCCATTCGACGAAGCGCGTTGCCAAGAGCACCAAGAGTCAACTCCGGTAGGGCATTTCTCGTGATCCGGATCTGCAGCAGTTGAACTATAATGGAGGAAGGTTGCACATATTACTTTCTCCATTTCGTCAACTGAATTATGGTTACGACGTATGGCTAAACCATAATAGACGGTCAATTTGTCAATCATTTTTCCTGTCAATTTATTCCTGCCGCCGATTCTTTTATTTTTCTTCACGCATTCTCGCAGCCGATGTCCCATTCGTTTTTGGACATGACCGATGCACTCTTTTTTAGTGACACTCGCGTTGTCATAAGGAGACGCATTCAAAATACCGGCGTATGTCCAGCTATCGCCATCGCCGATATAGTTAACATATTTTATGCCGAACTTTTCTTCCGAACGTTTAAACATTTCGACGATGCCGTCCACCTCCAGTTTACCTGAGGATCCTTGGTGATTCGCTGTACACTTGGTTTTGTGTGTTTCATGCCACTCTTCGTATTCGGCGGTATCTTTTTTCGACTCCCAATACTCACACATCTTGCAGAACAAGCTTTTAATAATAAGATCGAGAACTTTTCCAGTATGATATCCGATGATTGAGGAAACTCCAAACAACGAAGTGAAACCTCGTTTTTTCCATGTTCCATCGCCAGAAACTGTTAAATTTGTGGATCTCACGCCGTTATTTTCGTTGGTGGTCTCTTCTATTTCTTCGACGGCAGCTTTTCTCAAAATCATATCGGATATGGTTGTAACGCAACTGTGAATATTTTTCATCACAATATCGTAGGAGGACTGGTACATGAATTTTGGCATATCCATTAGACCACAGAATTTTCGCGCACCTGCCAGCCCGTGGCCAAGAACCCTCATTGTGAAAATGAATCGACTATTTATTTCGTACCTATGACCGCTTTTCGGACACGATGGAATAGTGCGATTGTCACAATTCTCGCACATCACGACAATCAGAAAACCAAGTCCGCGCGTTACAGCCGTTTGAAATTTCACTTGGCTACTACACTCTTTACACTTCACAAAGGTGGAAATAGTGGCGAAAACTGAATAAAATTGAGTATTCTATTTTTTTCGCCGAAATATTAGAATTTTCACTCCCTTGCTCTGCAGTTTTCGGACTGAAAACTTGTTTCCGCTTTTTCGATCGCGACTTCCGAACATTCGCCGACCTCCGTAGCTCTCTAGAGCCTTTATGATGATCCATTTTGTGGATAAAAAAAAACAGAAGTGTGAATGTCGAAGAAATCCGCAAACGATAACGTTCTGAACAGCTCGGAATCGCGTATAGAAGTGATCCATTGTGACTCTACTACACACTCCACAGAGAAATACATTATTTTGTTAACACAACACGCGCGATCTGCAGGTCCTAACTTGCGTAACTATCGTCTGCAAAGCATCACTCAAGGACATTTCCATGCCTAGCCCGTGCAATACTCTAACGATCTGCGGATTTCTTCTCTCGATCAGACAGTCATTCTTGTCAACATTCAATTTACAAACTGTATAACTTTCTCAATTTTTAAGGAATCAACTTGAAATTTTCAGAGAATATTCTCGAAATATTAAACTTTGAGGATCCATCAAAAACCAAGCGTTAAGCACGACGCTATCGCGTCGTGCTTAACGTGTCGCGCGTGCTTTAAAGGCTTACTTAGACACTTATATTATAATATACTATTATCTTCTTCATAAACCTGTGAGTAAGTGTGTTACATCAAGTTCAAATTTTAAATTTTTTTTATATAAAGATTATTCGAAATTCTATTATAAGTATTCTTTTCTCTTAATAAATCTGTAAAATGCATAAGAAAGTGTTTCTCGCTAAAGTAAAACTCTTACTTCCGATCCGAAAACAAAAAATATTCCAAATCCATATTGAATATTTTTTTTATACAAAAGTTATTGAAATCTAGCTGTAAATACTTTTATACTCGTAATGTACCTGTCTAGAAAGCATGACTGATTTTAGATAAGAGTAAAAGGCGGTAGGAATTTTGAAAAACTTTTTTAATAAAATTCTTTTCAAATTAAATTTTGAGTACATTTGAATTCTTTAATATTTTTTAAAACTTAGTAGTTGACGAAATATCGGCACAATTCGATTTTTTCGATAAAATAAACTACTATTTCCGGTCTACCGATTTTATTGAAAATCTAATCAGATCTCAAGAGGGAGATTATGCTCGTAAATATAAAATTTGGAATTGATAGCTATAGCCGTTTGACCGCTATCGTGGTCACATACACACACACACACATACACACATTTTTTTAAAGCCAGTTTTTCGGTATCAGGGAACTTCAAAACGTGGATATCTGCAAGAATCTCCAGGTCGAAAATTTCGAGGTCGTAGTGTTGTTATAGTTGAAATGAGGTTTAAATTATTATCGCTCATTTAAGTTCATAAATAATTATACTTTTCTTTTACTAAATTATATTTAGGAATCGTTTCTAACGGCAAGAATCGATCGTAAAACCACCAAATCTGCTTTTTCCATAATAAATGATGAACTTTATTATCTGGTCGAAATGCCTGCTTGACATTGGTATACCGTTTGACTGAAATAAAAGTAGATATAGGGAAACACAGACACGCACACATGTGCATGCAAACATGAAATGGAGGGGTACGATAGTAGGGGAGTACATATGAGTTCATATCGGGACACCGGGGTACCGAGGCCCGAGGCTTTAGTGCAAAACGTTGAAAGCTAGTATGCAGACGTTTGCTTTAAGGAATTACTACGCTATGCACGGCTTTTATATAATATTTTGGTAACTGATGTATAATGTATTAACATTGAACTGAAACAAAACTCTATAAAATTTGTAACTAAAATAAAATTCTTATAAAAAATTAAATAAAATTCTCACATTTAAAACGAAACAAAATATTATACTTAATGAACTACACAAAATTTAATGTTGAAGATGTTCAAATGTCTGTCCCTCTTGCATCAAGCAGTACCCTAAACGATTATAAAACCCATTTCGTACATTTGATAGCATTTCAGGAGTAATCATTTGTATGGCGTTAAGAATTTGTTCTCTTAAGCCATCCAAATCAATCGCTCTATTTCCTTCAGCGGTATTAATATTTGAGAGTTTGCTCAGATACAATGTATGTACGTTCACGCTCTAAAGTTACGGAACGAATGTGTTGTCCCCGCTCTCGATCTCCCCACTATCTCCCCACACCACCGGTCTTATACATAGGTACATGTTTATGTGTGTGTATTTGAAGATGCATATTAACTTTTAAATACGACAATCTGCTATAATAAATCCTTCAAAGTTGGCAGCACAAATATTTGGGAAACATGATATCAAGAAATACTTAGTTGGTACTGCTAGGTCAACGATTTTGTTATTCCTGTCGTACGTAATAGTATATTACATACCGAGGTGGAAAGTGTTTCATTACTGTCGAGAGATTAGGTAGTTAACCGAGACGCGAAGCGTCGAGGTTAACTTTATCTCGAGACAGGAATGAAACTTTTCACCGAGGTTTGTATACTATTTTATTTACAACCATAATTATATTTATTTGTGATAAAAATTGCGGTAAAAGTTTTGACATATTGAGTTGTCAGATTTGTGATGATCTTGCGTAAACGTCAAATAAATATACGCCACTTTTTTTCGGTGAATAGATTATAAAAGAAATGTTGAGTAGTAAGCCTTCAAGGTCTGCACTCCACTTGAACTGAGGGAAACTGTCCTCCCGTAGCAATCCAGATATCTTGGTTCGAATGGAGAAGGACAAAAAATCACTATTTCATCATATCAGCAATAGCAGGGCGGCCTATCTACATGTATTCAAGCTTCCAATAATTCTAATGTAACAATTAATTTTATTTACAACCATACAATTAATAATTATTTGTGATAAAAATTCCGATAAGGTTTTGACATATCGAGTTGACAGTTTTAAATTGTGATTGACATTGAGGTTAAGAAACGAGGGCAGTAATAGAGGGCGGGAAGTAAATGAGGGCAGTAATAAGAGGGCGGGAAGTAAACGTGAACAAAGTCACACTTCCCAACTTTTAAAAAGTCAGAAATGCCAACATTACGCGTATAGTTGTAAATAAAGATTTTTTTTCTACTCCCATACTTTAATTGTATTATTAGATATGCCGAACCTGTACTATAATGATGTTCATTACGATACAGATTTTCATTATGTTACAAGTTTATATCCAATAGGAATACCGATTTTTCATTACGATTCAAGTTTATATCCAATAGGAATGCGACGTTTCAATATTCAAACAATATTCAATATGGCGACTGCATATCTGACACATATACAAATTAAATAAATGTGACAGTTCTCTGCAATTTACAAGTAAGTACTTATAATTTGTGCTTTTTTGAAAATATAAACGGTAAAAATGAGGGATAATGACAGTGAAATGTAATAATTGACTCCACCAGAAATTATGGAACAAGCCTTAGTAGCCACGAACAATTTATTACCAGCCAAATTCACAAAAACGTACGGAAAATTTTAACCTCAATTTATGAAATGAATTGTTCAAAAAATATGTTTTATTATGGGGTCGTAGAAAAAATAGTGTATGCAACTCGCATTTAATGGCTATTAAGACACTCGTATTCATTACAATACTCGGCTTCGCCTCGTATTGTAATTCTCTTACTCGTGTCTTAATAGCTATCATTAAATGCTCATTGCATCATATACTATTTGTTTATTAGTCGACAGTAAATTATATTTAATTGGTGCACCATTCTTTCTTTCCCAATATGATGTCAAACTAAAAAGCCCTCTGTAGATACTTTTTTTCTATATTTTAAAAACTTCCAGAAAATTTTTTGAGTATTTCTGGAGAATTTTTTTTAAAATATTCTGTTAGTTTTCGGTTATTTTTCAAATTTGACTCTATGTTATAACTTGCAAATAAAATAAGAAAATTTCCCTAATGAAAATTATTAGTGCCAAGCAAAAAGAATTCTTTGGCAATGAGAAAGAAGATTAATTTCGTTTCTTAAAATGCGATCTAAAATTGTATGTGTAGAATGTATACACTTTATCTATGGAATTTTTAAAATTTTCGTCTCTTGCATTAGTGCATTTTATAGAACATATTTTCTCTCCATGAATCTGTTTATAATTCGATTGAATTCTCTTGGCATTTTATTCAACAAGTTTTTAAGTTAAAAAGTATGTTATTTTATGCTTATTTTAATATGACATAACATATTACATGCAAAATTTATTATTAAAAATCCACATCGTATAAGCGAACCAGGTAACAATTTCCCTAGGCATAATTCATCTTTTTTATGAAAGGAAATTTGTTGCGTACTTTGAGGCGATTTTCTTTTTTTCCTCCTACGGAACACGGGTTGGTAGAAATGTCACTCGAACGAATTAGGTGATTTATTATACGAGTAGTTCTGGTCGCTGACATGAATGGTCGTTGAGGTATGTTGCTTTAAACCCTCTATTCCTTCGTCAGTGTCTATCCTGGTCTGCCAGACCTGAAGCTTCACCAGGTTCTCTGAGCTTTTTAGATATCTAGACGGATGACACGTTGATTACGCGGTCTGCCACCTTTTACTAATTTGTTGGCAACGTCTAGTAATAGAGTGGATTAGAGATGTAGCAAGCATGTGCAGAAGCACGATTACATATTACATCTCTAATCCACTGACACAGAAGTGGAGAAAATTTGTTTTTTTTTCGACGTAATAATTTTACTTTTTGCTCGTCGCCTATACAGTGAACATCGTATATCTTAAAGTAATCGAAGCAATTCTTACAGCAAAATTGATTTTATTTACGATTCATTTATCTTAAGAAAATCGAAAAGTTTTGGAATTTCAATTTTTTCTTACGAATTATATTTTTTGTGTTAAATTGACTAACGTAATCTATACATTTATATTGTTTTATATTTATTATTAATTCCAGTTGCCAGTTATTTAGTTTATCTTGCGTAAGTGCTTCATTTTTTGAATTCAGAATTGTACAAATAAATAGTGCAAACACTGGGTAGTCTTCAACTGAAACAGTTTAATTTCTTCAATTCAAGACTAAATCTTTTAGTGTTAATGATAAACACTATTAAATGCACGTATTAAATAATGTAAACAAATATTTTGAACTACGTATTCGACTTGCAGTCTGGACTATTCTACGTAAAGATAAACATGAAATCTACATGGTATGAATTTGAAGGTATATAATTTAATACAATGTGAAAGCCTTATAGATATTACACATTATATGAATAATATTATATCAGTAAACTTCTATACAAAACAATATGTCGTCCATATATGAGGGGTATAATATATACACATAGAGAAAGAAAGGGGTTAATTTAACTAAAAATCGAACATTCAACACTCGCATTTGGGTTAAATACAGTCAACTAACTCTATTACTTAGCTTTAAAAAATAGATTTTGTTACTTTAATTTTTGTTAATATAACAATTATGAAAGTGTTTAACTTAACAAAACATGTTCCTTGATGTCAACAAACTTTTTATTTAAAATAAAAGTATATTTTTGATAAAGTAAACTTACCTTTACGTTATGTGAAATAGATAAGTTTGTTAAAATAACAACAATTAAATTTCTCGGAGTAACATATCGATGTGTTACTCTGGGCTTAATATAAAGTTACACCAACTAATAATTTCGTTGGTTTAATAAATACAGAATGGTTTCTGTAACTTATACAGGGTGTATTTGAAATAAGGGGACAGAGTATGATTAAAGGAAAGATTTAATTTTATTAGACTCAAATCCAAAATATTTTGCGCAAATTCAAATTTTAAAAATTACAAAGATATTTTTAAAATATTCGTCCCGCCACTGCACTTTAATACGACTGTAGGGTATGCAAGAGTGGGGTACTAAGTAGGAGTGTGAAGGCGTGCGAGGTCATCTCGTTCGATTGTTACGTGTGGATGTTTCGACTATGGCTTACACAACGCACGAACTGAAATATATTATGTTTTTTTTTTAAATTCATTTGCGTCCAATTAAAATAAAAGTTTCTCACAAGTAGAGTTGGGCAAATTTTACAACACAAATTTGCTTATGTGAGAAATAAGAAGTAAAAAGTCGTAATTAATCATAATAACAGTAATAGTACTTACTATACATTTATTGCGGAAGAAAATGTAATATCTAAATAATCTCGGCATCTCAATAAAAAAAATTCTCGTTGTTGAAAACTAAGGTATTTTAAAAGAGAACAAAAGAAATCGAATAAAGTACACGCATCAATTTTATCCCAAATCAGCTGATATTTCATATTAAGCTTGTTGAACTCTTAGCATGAACACCTGTTTAGAAATAGTAAACAATGCTATCATTGGAGTTTTTATAACGTTTACAACTGTAATTGCGGTGTGTGTATCTATGTATGTATATGTTTATTTAGTTCCATAAAAATATTATTTATTACGACTTATGACGTCGACTGTCTGGCGTAACTGGCGCGATACCTGCTAAATCAATCAGTCAATTTGACATTTAACTTGAGTTGAATGAACAAAATGATTTTGTTAATAATTATATTTGTTTAATTTGATGTAATATTTTAGTTGATTCAAAACCAATCATTGGCTTTAATATGAAAAATACTGTAGAAATTCACAAGCGATAGTATTTTCTTATTTGCCGATTATATTACATGAATGGCCGGGTACCTATTCACTTGATTTTTACAAGGTTGATGCGTAAAGCACTATAAAAAAAAGCGTTAAGATCAGCAAGTAAAAGAATAGTAACGTTTGCAGACTCGACAGTATTTTTTCATTTAGGAAGCTAATGGCTGGTTTTAAATTGACTATACCTACTATTTTACAAAGAATCACAATTTTAGGCACTCGTCTCTAACAATCACTAAAACATACACATAATGGTATAGAAATAAAACACAAAAGTAGATGAGCAGGTGTAATATATTAAACGAAAATATAACAAAAGGAAATGTAGACAATATTACAGTCAGTACAAACTTTATTAAAGCTAGGTACATACAATATACATATAATAAAAATACTGAAAATTTTTTTTTCAAATATATTTAAAAAGATTTCCGACCATCTGATAGAACATATTGGGAAAATGAATTATGATAAATTAATTCTATATACTATATACATCGTTTTATGTTTGTTTCAGTCACCATATATGATTGAAAATATTCATCAAATTGAAAGTGTCATAGACTTTTAAAATAAGAAGAATATCTTTACCATTCGGCGTCAATATTACTTGAGTAGATCCAAATACTTGTATATCAGAAACTGACTGCAATGCAATTCGAAATATTGGAAGCACAAATCAAAAAAGCTTGTAAACTCACCTTGACATAATCAATAAAACTCTTTGCTCTCTTCGGTAGAGGGTTTCCAGTTATTTCATTTATTTTGTATAAGAGCTGTTGGTCTCAAAAGATTGCTATTATATAACATTGGTTAACGTTCGTGAATCTGAAAAGAAATGACAACTTTTGATGGAGTAATAACCAACGCATAATAAAATATATTAATAATTTCTTTATTATCATCCTTTCGAACATGGACAATATGCCCCAATGTAAAACTTTAAATAACAAAACAGATATTCTCCACATAACAATTTGGGTTTTATAAGAACTTACCATGCGGAATTTAATAAATTTATCAAATCTGGTGATTTTTTTGATTTCTTAAATTAAGACGAGCGTTTACAAACAAATAGAAACTTATGCAACTTAAATTACTCGCGACACGGGTAGACGCAAGGGGGTGTGAGGAAGTGAAGCTACACGATATTCGGTTTTATTCATAGATTAAGGAATACTATAGATGGGAAACATATGTACAAAGAATGAGTACTTACGGAACTGTTGATGTTGTTGATGTTTTATAATAAGCCAATTTTCGCTTGCCAATAACTGTTATATTATTATACACTCGAATATTATAGGTATATATGACATTTAAATGCCAGTGACAGTTTGTAATTAAACTGTCACTCGCATTTAAGTCTGCATTAGCCGACCGATTCCGATATATTTTCGTCTTCGTTGGGACCGGTAGAGACACCGTAAAGTGGGGATAGACGACGCGTTAAACCTTGTGTGAAATGTGTGTGACAAGGTTTACTGTTTAATGTTTTTTATCTTTAAAAATAAGTACATAAATTTGATTCTTTCTTTATATCGTACATCAAATGTGCAGCTGGCGCGTAGAGGTCGTTTTTTTTCTTTTGTGTAACAACCTTAGTTAGTAGACACTAATCAAATTCATGCATTGTTGTGGTAATTTCTAAAACACATAACTTTCTTAAGAAATAAATTAGTACAAAAACGGACCTTGACATAAATTGATGCCTTTTGCACCACTAACCCAAATTTGAGATTCTAAAATTACAAAATAAATTCAAAAAATGCGAAACGGCGATGCCTTAGTTTTCGATAGGTAAACGCCCCTCTTAATGATCCTAGCGAAATATTCTTCCCAGCATCAAACATTGCTACAGGCATACTGTGTACTGAAGCCGTCTTCAATCTGAAAAAAAGTAGCTACATAAGAAAATAGAAATCTGCTCTTTATAGAACAATTTCTAGTTTTAAAGTTAAAACTTTCAAGAATTTGAGCATCATTAATTCTTAGTATTGGTCAATCATTATATATTCTGCTACTGTTTTTTGGATATATGATTTTCTGAAGTTGTTTGTTACTCATTGACGTAATGCTTCGAACCACGGTTCTGAATTTGTTTTCAACCAATCTAAACTGTCTTTTACCTAATCTAAAAAATAAGTTAAATGAATAAGAAATAATAGTGAAATATTAAGTAAAACTTAAACCAGATACTTCTGTTTTGTTCTGGTTATCACAAACAGTTCTGCTAATGTAATTATATATTAGAAAATAACACCGACATTAATATTTAGGCCGCTGCAGTGTACCTACATTGCTTAACGATTTTATAATACATTATCGGTAAATACAAACTTACCTTCAAAAAGAGATACCATATCAAGGACTCCCCATTCTACAAGTAAAGTTTTACAAATCTCATCATGCATGATGACTCACTACAAAAGTACTTAACATAAAAAAAGCGCACACACAAGTACTTACTGTGTTATTAAGATTGTACAAAAATTGCGTGACTAAGCCAAGATGATGTTTCTAAATTGATTTTCGAAGAAACGGAATTTTTATGCACATGCGCAATTTGAAAGTGCGTTGAATTTACACTCCCCCCGTCCTGTTGGTCCCTTTAACACTATTTCTATTCACTGTGACGAATGTTCAAACGTTTATTTTAATCAAATGGTTTTGGTACATATAACTATATACTTCCTTTTATGTAAATTAAACGGAAAGTTTCTTTAATTTATCAGGCAACTAATCTTTACTGTCAGTTCAACCTAAAAATGTTAACCAAAAAGACAGTGTTACTGGGACATTGCTATTAATTTCAGTTAAACCAAAATATTCTTATATCAACGTTTCTATTCGTAACCGAATGATTTTGGTTAATTTAACGTATTTCTTTCTCTATGTGTAGGTACCTTATTAATTTGACTGTGTCACCTTCACTTGTCAATTATTTAATATTTTGTTGTATTTCAATGACATTTTAGTATATTTTATTTATAATTAATAAATCACTAACGCTCTATATAGTTAACGCTTCTGCAGTAGGTTCAAACCAAAAATTTGAGCGCCCCTGGTGTTAACAGAAGAATTGTAATTTTGCGGCAATTCACTAAACTACTATTAATGTTAACTTTCGCATGATTTATCTAAATCAACAGACGCGATATTACGCTCAAAAACATTTCTCTGTTCATTGATACATAATACAACTGCATCTCTTGAAGCAATGAAAAAAATTAATCTTTACGTAATTATCAAATCCTACTGTTATAAAATTGGATTACTTTATAAAATGCGTATAAGTACTATTGCCAATAGTGCTTGGTTAATGAATAAAATACATGAAAAAGTTAGCTGTCTATAGTTAAAAATAGAAAAGAACTTAAGATAAATTATTGACACCATGTGCTTTCCATCAGTTAAATAAATATATGCTTTTTATATACACGAGATTACAAAACTCCACTAACTCCATCTATTGTTTGAAGGAACAAAGTTGTCTCGTCGCAAACCCTGGTTCAGCAATGGTGCATTTAAGTTAAACATCTATATTTGGTCGGTGATAATCACCTTACTTACGTTCTTTGTTACGATTTTAATAAATTTGTTAGTTTGACAAAAACACTGTGTAATAAGTTTTCATCTGTGAAAAATATTTTTTACTTGAAAAGTATACTAATCGAATATTATGATAGACTAAAAGAACCATTTAGAAAATCGCAAAGAAAAAAAAGATTTGTTCCGCTACATCTATTCTGTAAATATTTTTTTGGGACGAAATTACTCCTGAAGGTTGTTAATTGTTTTTATATTATATAAAAACAAAGGAAAGAATTGAGATTTCAAATTTTGAAAATTCCACAGGAAGTATTGAATATCATCTTTTATTTTGCTTATTGTGCTGATACTAAGCGGTTAACTGTCAATACTGTTAGGTTGTACTATAAAATAGTGCTGAAATATCCAAAACACTTAAGCCACTGATGGCTCCCTTTTCACATCAAACCCGTACTTGATACAGATGCAGAATAGTTCAAGAATAGCTCGATTGGAATTAAAAACTTGTGGACAGCGCATACAGGAAATTTACTAACCATAGTATTGAAATTCTGACTGTACTTTTAAATTCCAGAATATGTGCTGAGGAAATGACAGTAAATAAATAAATAACTGTGTTTTGCCTACCTACACCATAGAATTGAATTCAGAACAGAGATAGCCAAATTTAAAAATATTACATTAAGCGTATTTTGTAAAAAAAAAATTTTGCTTGGTTTGGGAGGTATGCGCCTTTTTTTGTTTATTGAAAATTAATATGTTTATAAAGGTAAAGATTTTGCTATTGTAGCTTCTTATGTACCACGAATTTAAAAACAATTTTCTAACTTAAATCGAGATTTTCATAAATGAGTACAAAAATATATGAACTAAACTCTGTTATTCTATCTCAAATTACTTTTTATCATGAAAACAAAACAATCATACAAAAGTTATTTACTAAAAAAATTAGTGAATATAAAGCAATTAATTTTTTAAAAGATGAGCCTGAAACGCTTATAATTTACAGAATTACTTAATTAATTATGTTATATAATTATCACAGTTTGCCATTATTATCATTAAATAATAGTTATTTATGTACCAAGTCAGTAAAGTATCGAACGAGTCTGATTCATGAGCCAAGCGAGCGCAGCGAGCGAGGCGAGTAATAGACGAGTTCGATAAAGGCACTTTACTCACGTGGTGCATACAAAATTTTATCGCCAACCACAAAAATTTTTAATACACATCACATTTTATGACAGTGACAAACGCTTTATGTGTAAAGTCATCAGTCATACGTTGACAGGTATTAGTGGCAGGTAAGGTAGATACTTTATTTTACAGTACGATAAAGTGTTTGTTTACCCCCGTAAAACGCTTTATTTGCGGTAAACAATATTACAATTGCAAATTTTATCAGACATTTACTATAAGAACAACATCAACATGACAGCTGACACGGTTTTAATATTTAACTACCATCCAGATGGTTATTCTTTGTATAAAACTGTTCGGAATACAGTTCGATTTTAACCAGCGCATAAATTTTAATTGGCACACCAAGGTTGCCTAGAGATATCAATACCGAGCCTCATTAAAATAGACAAACAATTTAAAATTCTTTATTCTTTTTGCCTCACATTCAGTACTCGAAATGTAATTCCGAACGTTTCCAATTGATAATCTGGCGTTTCTATTCCGAAGAGTATGTAGACAAAATGTTCATTAATAACTACTCGCAGAGCTAACTAGCGTACATATGCATTGGAAAATCACTCAATTACCGAAGTTATAGAGCGGACTGGCAGTTTATAACTAATTCGAGTTTACAAATGGACGACTATCTAATACCCGAAAGTTCTAATTACACTCATCAGTAAAATTGTTAGGTCTATGTAGGTGGTTGTAAATATATCATACATATTTGATGAATACCTTGTAGTAATACATAAGTCAAATAATGTACATAGCGGACGTTTCAGCGATGCGATGAAGTTGGTATTTAATTGGTGAAATTGATATCTAATAATATATATTACGTCCCATTCGCTCAAGATAAAAATTTTGAAGCAAATTTAATGATGTACTAAAAATTTACTTTCAAATATACGCACTCTCTTGTGTCTGTGAGCAATGTTGTAGAAGGTATGGAATATCATTGAATATCTTCACTATACCAACATCAAGCAGCCACGGGGTATAACATCACTTTTGACGGACCAAAGATGCTAGCCAGGGTCGAACACCTAAGCCGATAATACGCAAAACAATTGCAATTGAAAAACTTCCGGATAAATGAAACAGAAAAGATGATGCAAGACGCCTACCGGACATTTGGAAAACAGCTCTATCGGAACAACATATTCAGTACAATAGTTCAATAATACATAGGGGACTAGAGAGAACTACGAGGATGCTCCGTCTCATCGAATTGGCGGGCCATTAAATGTATAAATACGAACAGCAAGACTAGTTACACGCAGTCAGACGAAGAACGTGACACACAATTGCCTGAAGATAGTAAATGAGATTTTATCGAAACGTTGCACTTGTCCTTTATTCAGGACGCAAGCATTCCTACGTCGGATGAAATAAATTATATGTTTATATATATATGTATATATATATGTATATATATATGTGGTTAATGTATATATTAAACACATATAATTTGTTTCTTTGCCGTATATATTTTAAATGTCGTGAGAGATTTCTTGAATTTGCGGCATTTTTAATTAACTGATGATAATTACTTGCATTATTTTAATTGATAATGATTTTAAGGAAAAGAAACACATTACTCCGAGGACTAACACATATGCATTAGTTTCGTTTAACCACTACAACGTGAATACTCATCAGCTCGTCTGTAATGTATTCATTTTTCCTCTCTACCGAAATTTGTATATATACTTACGGAGAGGATCTTTGCAAGCTTGAGAGATAATTTCTTATCATTCTCATTTAATGAAGGAACCATATTAATTACTATGTTTTTCCTTCTACAATATTACAGCACATTTCGTGCACTCTGTGTTGGAACACAGAAATCCAAATTTTATTCTGGATAATTACAATTAATATTTTATATGTGGTTAATGTATATATTAAACACATATAATTTGTTTCTTTGCCGTATATATATAAATAATGCAAGTAATTATCATCAATTAATTAAAAATGCCGCTAATTCAAGAAATCTCTCACGACATTTAATTATATATGTATGTATTTGTAATTTTGATAATTATAACATATAGAACAATAACTCAAATAGAGTAAGAACTTCTAAGCAGACAGTTATAAAATATATCTTAAATCATACAATGAAACACCCTTCTACGTCGAGCGTAGAAAACACATCAAAAATCTTTACATTTGGGGAGCATGAGCTGTCCTATATATACGAAAATTGCTTTAGCAGTGAATTTATTTGTAAATATAATAGGCATTCATTATATTTAATGTGCAATTTTACATGTCTTGTATTCTGGAATATATAATACATTTAAAAATTGATATTTATTTAATTAATAAATTACATATTTTTGTTGTAACAGTGACTTAACAATTTTTTTCATTATGCTGATGAAATGCGTATTGTTAGGTCTGTGTGAAATTCGAAAATCGGAATTTTGACTGTTTGTTTTACATTGCTTCAAAGTATCTCTGAAAAAATTAAAATCGGCCACGTTGATTTGTCGTTCTCAACATTGTTCCAAAACATCAGATCCGTATCTCCTTCAGATGCAAAGAGGTAGTCAAAAAATTAAATCCGAAGATTTGAAGTCCCCTTTGTCAAAATTAAAATTTTGGGAGTTGATCCAGATCCTTTTAGACTTATTTTAATTTCGCGCCTTTTAATGCAAAACTGAAGAAGTTATTGCTTTAATTATTTACATTAAATATAACAAAAGTTAAGTTATCTGCCTGATTTATAAGTAGCAGTTAGTGGAATGATATATTTACTGATTGAGCCTATGCTGGTTTTTCCATCATTAATCGTTATTTGATATGATTTTTTAAAAGTTGTACAATTTTAAAAGGAAAATCACCATACCTCACAAACAATTGAAAGTAGCGTAATATATGTCCATGTTAATTTGATCAACTCTTAAAGATCTATCTTAAAATTTAATAAAATGTATAGCATCCCATAAAAAAGTATACAGCATGTGTAAAAAAATATTGGGGATAGGATATATGTATACTAGGCATACCGGCAACAACGCCCAGGTCGTGGCCGTGTTGTGAAGTACGATTATATTTCAGTCGCATACAGTCAGCTGATGGATGTACATGTATTTATCTAAGCATCACACGCTTCGTAAATACATATTTACCAAATAAGAATTTAAAATACTTCTGCGAGTTTCATTATATTTCGTATACCACAAAATTATGGATGATTATAAAACTGTTCTGGAACGGTATTATGAAAACCGAAACAAATACTAATACTAATACTAATTTATAATTCAAATAATAATTTACATTCGAATTAGATTTTTATAAAAAATGAATTTGAATCATTGCATATTTTTTATTTACTTAATAAATTTATAAAATAATTTACTAAGAATTAATGTTTAATTAGAATTGTGCTTTTATTTTCCTACTGCGTTGTATAAGCAGTATAATAAAACTCGCAGAAGTATTTTGAATTCTTACTTGGTAAATATGTATTTACGAAGCGTGTGATGTTTAGATAAATACATGTACATCCATCGGCTGACTTTATCCGACTGAAATGGTGCGCGTTGTTGCCGGTATGCCTAGTATACATATATCCTGTCCCCTATATGTTTTTACACATGCTGTATAAGTTTGTCTTGATTCGTTTTTCTCGAACACTGAAGAAATAAAAATATTTTTAAATGATTATCCACAATTTCTGTATTAAATATTTCCCCTACCACATTATTAGAATAGCAATAATGGACTTTTTTAATTCACAAATGAAGTCTAAATAACGATTTACCAAAAATTATAAATTATAGAAATGAAAATTGTAGCAAGTGCCTCAGATAACATTGTTAGTATGGTGATATCTCTTGTTCTAAAATATACAGATTTGGTTAAATTAGACGAATTCCTAGGGAAATTATAGAATATTTTGCAATTTTCAAATTTCAGTGCATTTTTATATTCTTTATGTGAGGGAAAGAACAGTTTCAAATTTGTTAGAAATTATGAATGTAATTATAGAAAGTAGGTATTTTTAAATAGTAGATATTTACTACTTTTCAGTAGCATGTAAATATACAGGCTGTTCCATTTATGTTTTACCCGAATTTTTTACTTTAGCAAATGGTGTGATGTAATTCTAAAGAACATATTGCTGTGGCAACATAATTACTTGAATATGATAATAGTATTATTGCCATACATTAGGCGTTGCCAAATAAATTATGTTGTGTGCTGTTTCAGCAACATAAATAATTAAAATGATGATAATTTTTATCATCCTGATGTGTATTTTATTTATCTTTACAGCACGTACTTTATAAGTATTCATGAATTCTTCAGTGTATCTGAATTTTTTCCCTCTCGTCTAATCTCTTGTTTTTATTTAAGATTGGGATAAGGTTATAGCTTATTTAAAATGAAAAACCAGAAATCATATAACACATAATTGTCGAATTTATTTAATATTTATTACATAAAAATAAATATAGCATCGCTATACTGTATTCACTATATTTATTTAAAAAAAACATAATTATAAGAAAGTGTTTGTACCTTGTTCTAGGTTGTAACATTTCTTTATGATACGAATATATTTTCTTATACTTTATTAAATAGAACTCTAAAAATATTTTCCTGTTTGTCAACAAATAAATCCAATTGACTTTTGTATATTGTTTATTTTATGGTCAATGTTTGGAGAAAAGCTTGAATCTGATTACTATCTATAACCATTCGCACGCGTTATAGCTAGCATTTCAGAGTCCGCTACCCAGAAACATTTTCCTTATTTCAAAAAAACTAATCTCAAATCATTAATTCATAATCAAAATTTTATTGTAACTATTAATGATGCCAAATACTGTGCCAGAAAATATACATTTGCACGCTATATCCTCTTAACACTCAACACCATTAATTATTTCATCTCTTTTAAACTTGAAATTAAAGAATGCTTATTACTATCTCAGGAAAATATTTATTATCCCTGTTGCATAACATTATACTGAATATACGTTCGCACGATATATTTCAATACTCGTATAGCCACATTGATAAGTCTTTGCCTCTAACTTACTTTGAATCGTTGAAAAACTTTTCAAATTCGGTCATTTGCATCTCCATTATTTTTACAAAATTACACAAAAACAATTAAACAAAGAAAATAAAATAAGTGAAACTTGAATGAAAATAAAATTAACACGCTAATACAAAAGAAATCAATATGCATCGTGGTGTATCTAATCCTACGATTTATATAACCAGTTAATCTGTGTATAATAAATGAATGTATGTTAATGAATGCTTGTTAATGAATCAATCGCCTGTTACTGAATGAGTGAATCGTGTCGATTCTTGTCTTCAATTTAATTTCCGGGAAAGACATGTGACCGTTTTCAACGCCATCTTCTGAAACTACCATTTAAGTTATGACCCTGCATCTTCAGTGCTCCTGGCTTTCAAGTTGCCGTAATGTTTTGAACACACACACACACACGCACTTGTTGTCTTTTTGACAGTTCTTGACCGCAAAAGGTCAACACCCCAAGAATTGTCTGTTTACAACTTAAAAACTTCCTATAAATTGTACAGCGTTTCTCCAACGTAGGTCTACTTGTTTTAATATAACTCTTCTTTATATTTGTCTATAAATTTATTACCTTCTATACTATTTTTCACATATTTCCTCTTTCCATTGGCTAGTACAATTCTTATTTTTGTTCTTTTTCCAGCTTTCGGCAATATTGGAAAAACATTGCAAACAACAGGTATCCTTTTAATAAGATTACTTGCACCACCATGGTCCACTTGGTTTGCCCCTTCGTAGCTTCCTTCTATCCAAGACTTCTCCAACGGTGATATGTCTATCTGTAATAAACTACAAACCAAGTTTACATTATATTTTCTTTTTATTTTGTAGGTTATCGAAAAACCGTACTAGAACCTCTCTACTGTTTATGAAACATGATATTACATATACAAATTCCTGAATGTATTCTATTATTACCAGCTGTCGTTTATAAAAAACACTACTACTGATGTCTCAGAATATTTTTATTTATATCCTTTTTTATTTACTTATCTAGTCATAAGTTAAGGTAAATATTTATTCTTTTTGTATGATTTATTTAATAAATTTTTATTACCTTATGCACGTTCTCAAGTTTACATAATTATTCAATTATTTTTCTCTCGTGCATATCGAATTCTATTTTCTTCATACATTTTTACTGCATTAAGATGACTAGTTCGTATTACACTACCATCCATAAGCATAACCCTCTCTCGGTTATTTGCTTTCATTTCTTTTTTATTTTTAAACAACGGTCCATTATTTAAAATGTTCAGTGCAATTCTCACACATTTTATAAAGTCAGGTTGTTTTTCATTGTACACAAACCATACATCTTGTTTCTCTTTTCTATAAAAGAAATATATATACATCTTAAATTCTATCTCGTGTTTTATTTTAGTATTATTTAAATTGTAAATATAAATTCAATTTTTATGTCTGCATTAAAGTGTATGCAACCCAATATACTCATGTTAAAATTCCTTTAACTATTATAAACTTATTATTATTATTTCTTTTATATTTTATACACTTAAATTAAGTCTTAATACTATTGCTATCATCTTATTAATATGCAAGATACCACGGCAATATGTTGAAATAAACAATAAATTCGCGTACTGAAATATATCTAGTACTTGAGCCCACAATCGACCTTTCATCATTAATCGTTATTCCAAAGCAATTTTTCAAAAATTTTACAATTTTTCACAAAAAATTGTCATATATGACTAATACAAGTTTAAATTAATTTAATTGGCTCCTAAAATCTATCATAAATTGTACAAAAATGCGTCGGATTCCATTTAAAAAAACATCAGTTTTTTAATTTGTCGTTGTCGAACGTACAAATAAACAAATGAAAATAATTTTAAATTGTAGAGCTCGTGATTATCTACAATTTATTATTTTTGTATTAAAAATTGTTCCCTATCTACATTATTTGTTACCAATAAAGTGGACATTGCCGCTTCTCTGGGACATCCGGTGTATTTGTATTGGTATCTAGAGTTTCCACCTCTTTTTTAGACTGCTTCTTATCAAAAATAAATAACAAAATGTGACTTTGTTATTTTGTATAAAAATTCTGAACAACTTTGACTGATTTGTTTGATGAATTAACAATATTCTCTAAATTTGTGTTTTTCGAAACAAGGACAAGTCACCGAACATAGACTATTTATTTTCCGGAAAATTTGTCCTCATGTATCGCGTGTTCTCGTGTTTTCTTGTAGGTTTTCGTTATAACTACAAACTTTTTTCATAAGACCCGACGATGATGTACGCAGAAAAATGAAGAACTGTACTTTGTCTAAATGAAACGACCACTCCCTCATAATGTCCCACCATGACCTCTACTAGCAGTAAAGTAATGTTACATGGTCGCTTCATTACGTTTTTTTCCTTGACTAAAAATAGCTCTCATGCAGACACGTTGTATTATTAAAGTTTTTCGTTTAACAATACGGGCTAGTTCATTAAGGAAGTAGAGAAAATATGTTTTCAGCACTCACATTTTTCTGTCGACTATACTGTATTAATTGCAAAATTCACGACGACGTTATGTATTTATTAATTTTAAAGAACATTTTAATTGCAGAAGTAATAAAGTAAATATTAATCATGTAAAGCTATTGCTGATGTCACTCGTTGTGTAATTACGTGTTGATTGCACTTTCCCTGCAATGTGGAAGTGTTTAATCAAGTGTTTATGGGGCGAATTGAGAGCTGATATTAACTTAGATTGTGTAGTTCCTATGCAAACTATTGTGCAGCTGAGCGAAGTGGTGTGAATTTCTATCGCAGAAAATTGATTAAAGGGAATGCTGTCACATTCTGCATTGGATTTAAACGTCTTCTAAACGCTTTAGGTAATACTGGCTAACAATTGTTTTTGTTCCTGAATAAAACTAATATGTTTTGGTTTCTTTACTTAATATCACAAATGAAACTGTATATAGTGTTAACTATATACCTAAATTTCGATTTATAATTGTATAAGAGTTGTTATTATGCCTAAACGAAGAGCAGTATTTTTTTTGCCACTTTAATAAATGCAGAAAACATTTGAAATTAAACTACATACTGGAAATCCAAACAATATATTCATCAAATAAATATTATTTTATTAATATATTTTTCAGATTTTAAGAATTTTCTGCTTTTACTGAAATGAAATTCCAATAAGTGTCGACCGCCTCCATCACAGTTTCACCGTTTTCTTATAAGCTTGCGTTAATATTAATATCTCGCCCGTATTTGGCTTTATTGCTTTGTTTTCTTATTCACTCAAGTAAAGATAATGTCCAGGAAGTGTATGAATGCGGCAGATTTATTTTCACATCACGCTCAAGTTCGAAGAAGTTTACGCTATTACTGTTGGAAGCGTTTCGTTTGTTCTTTGGTTTCAAAACCAAAAAGTCAGTATTTTGTATGTTCGAAATGTGCACGTTACCTTAGAGGATAGCTTCGAAGTATTTACCTATCAGTGCCCTTTATTACACCAGTTATATAGCGAGAACAGCAGAATCATTTGAATAATTGTTATTTCTGCTAAGTAAAAATGATTGGATATATATCTGTCAAAACACATCATAGAATATTCGGGCCTAATGTCTGTACGAAGTCAGTTTCTTATGGGTAAGGTGTATTTCCACTGCGACCCCCAACATCAACGACATATGACGAATCGCCAAATTCTTGAGGTTTAGATAATAAATATGATATTTACACTTCTAACCAGGAGAATGATGACAACTATGAACCATTGACACGAGAAACACACTTAACTAAAGTGAGATAAATCGTCTGATTCTTGATCTTTATTTATCAAAATAAAGAGGTGGAACTTTTGGTTGCTAGGCTAACACAATAGAGGATTGCTATTTACTGAAAACAATAATCATCTAGTCTATTGTAGAGATGTGCTTGACCAATGGAGACTTTTCATTAATTCGTCGAAAATAAATTTGGAAGGTGTATTACACAAAGAAAATGAACTTTTGTCTGTACCTATTGCTTATGAAGTTAATGCTAATGAAATCTATGAAAACTTAAAATCTCTACCACCGAAAATTCAGTACATGCAAAAGTTTTTGGATTATTACTCAGCATGCAAGGTGGTTATGCAAAATTGTGTTGTTTTTGAAGTGTAAACTTCTTTAGGCGCGTTGCGCTGATTGTAGGCAGTGAACAAGACTAACCTGCAACGCTCGGATATGTCACGCTCTTCAGGTAAAGTCGGCTAAGGGAACAAGATAAATAAATATGTCATATAGAGGTATTTAATTTAAAGTAAATTGAAATTTAAATGAATAAATAAATTCATGTCCCAGAGAAGATGTGAACCGGAGCCGCCTGGGTGAGAGGCCAGCACTTAACCATTAGACCAAGGGCGGGAGTCGAAAGCCAGTATTCATATCGTCTATTTATATATACACATGCGTCCGAAAATCTCCTTAATAATGCTTGCGGCCGAGGCAAGACAATCTCGAGTACGTTAAAGTTTTTCGCGGACAAGATATACACACAATTTTTCGGGCAATCGTTAAATTTTTCAATCGATTTAATTTAATTTGAGACACAATTTAATTTAATTTAGTTCTAAAGGTGCTAAATTAAAGTGGTTTACTTGGTTTACATGCGTTACCATGGGAATGAGACGAATATAATAAACTACAAATACTTGATAGTTGTCAAAATAAGTCGTAGAATGTGTGATTAAACATGTGTCAAAATGTGTATTTACTTTAACGGCCGCGAAATTGTATTTCGTGAGCTGTGTTGCGTTCGCGAATTGGTAACTTCGCGGACGATTAACCAAAAAGTTTGTTGTGTGTGTATGAGACATTATCTCTCTTCATAAAATATAGTTTGATATTTTTTAAATGTAATATAGAACGAAAAAAAGTTGTATTTCGTATTACTAACCTCGCCTTGATGAAGTTTACACTTCTGCTGTGTGGTTTTAAGCATACCCATTTTCTTGTTTGTGTAACACTAGATCACCAAGACAGATTTTCAAACTTTAGGCTGTAACATTCGTTTTCTGCATTACCATTTAGATTTCTTGCCTCTCAATTTAAGTGCAGTAAGCGATGAACATAGGGAGAGGTTTCATCGATACATTAGCTAGGGAGGAAATGTATCAACGAAATTGAACTCCAACCATGCGAGCAGACTATTGTTGGACATGTTTACGAGATGATCTGGGACACCAGTACAATAAAAAAATATATAAAACATAAAGCATAGCAATTTTTTATGAAATATTTAAAATAAATGTTTTTCTTAAACCTGAACTGATAGATAAAGACACTCAAACACCTTCACCACACTAAAGCACAAAGACGCTTAATACGTATTTCGACAACTAAGTTGTCATCTTCAGTAGCACTCAATTAAAAATCGCGTTGTCTACACACAGTAGCGTAACAGAACAACACTGCTGAACTGATAGAATTTTTTGGTTTCCACAACATCGAATTTACAAAAAAAACATCATATGGTTTTAGAGCAAAAAAAAGTTTCAACATTGTTGGATAGTGTAATTAATTAAGAAAGAGAGAGATATTATGTGATACATCTATCTTTCTGATAAGGAACATGCTATTGGAAGCGATACTTCCAAGAATTGTTTTTTTTTCTACCATAGGAAACCATATAACAGAGTTAATCATTGTCAACACCAAAACTTTCCTTTTCCTTCTTGTAGTTACAATGAATATGCTGTTGCGTGAAGGAAACTTATGTAAACCAGAAAATTTTGAAAGTACTATATTCCTGATATATTTGTACGGTTTTTAAAGTTGTTGAAATTATTGTGTATATGCAGCAGATTACACCAAATACTCTGGTTTTTTTATGTTGTTGGTATAGTCTTTACATGATGCAGCATTACATTTAGCAGAAGTGGTCATTATAACAGAACTTTATCCAGAAGAAACCAATATTCGAAAAACGAGAGCTTTAGCCATAGTCTCTGGCCACTGTCTTGTAAAGTTGAAATAGAGTATAGTTAATCATTGAGAATTACATTTTCTTTTTTAATTGCAAAATGCATTTAAATTTTACGCTTCTGTGATATCTTCATCTGTTGAAATGTAATGTTACATACAAAAAAGCTGAAACCATCTGCTATATTCCCAAATATACGCTAATACTTCTATGAATTATTAAAAAGTAACGCCTCTCCTTAAATGCTTAATCAATTAGTTCCGCAAACTCAGAAGCGGGATATCCAACATTACGCGAAATTTAAATTAAGCAATTGGGTTCCTTTTAGAAAAGGGAGAAAATTCTCGTCATGGTAACTGATTGCACAAACAAAATTTGAATGGAAACAACTTTGAATTCGCTTGGACAAACAGCTCACAGGGTACTAGCGTATTTCTTCGATGGTTCTCTGTTTGCCGCTCTCTTGCGATACTTTACAGATTGAACACCGCATGCATGTGTAATTCAAACCATCGAATTTCTACGGGCATAGAATAATGTACCAGATTAAACGAGTAAAATAAAATTACGAACTGAAAGGACATCATCAATCGCGATTCTTTTCTTCCAATGGAACGATAAAATTTATAACCGTAATTTTTGGTATAAAACGGCCACGGGGCAATCGTTGCAATGTATGGATGATATCCTCGCTGGTCAAATCGATTGTTCTTTTTTTGCGTCGCCAAGAAACGCAGACTGGTTTTTGTTTAAGAAAACGGAAAGTCGCCTTCAATCAGGCTGAAGAATAACATTTATAAGAAACACATATTAGCCAGTGTATGTCGATGAAGAAATATGTTCGATACATATTGAAAAGGTTATATATAATATATACAGGGTGAGTCATCTAAGCAGGTAAGGCCGATTATGCATTTATGAGTAAAGGTATTTCGAAGCAGTTTTTTCCTTGTGATAGCTGTTCATTAGGAGCACATTTTAAAAATATTTTGTATTATACAGAGTGTTCCATAACTTGGTGGCTAACCATAGCTATAGTTTTTTAAATGGAATATCCTATATATTATTGCATTTTTGTATTCACCGTATAATTTGCCTAAAGTGTAAAGTTTTTGACTTATTCCCATTTTTCTGAAAAATTCAATGTTTGTATAAAATTATATTTCTCGAAAACGACATATTAGATGGACAATTTTTTTCGCAGTATTCTTTACAATAAGAGGTCCTAATAGATGTTTTATTTTTTTACAGCTACTAACTGCATGTGCAGGAAACTGGATTAAAATTAGATGACACGTTTTTGTATAAAAGTCATTTTTTTTTAAATGGAACACGCTGCATATCAGTTCATTTTTGAATTGTTTATTAAATTTCATATCAAAAACATGTAAGACGTTAATACTTTAAATGTGACTATTACTGAGCTACTGTCGTTTTTTGATATGCTTTTGTTAGTTTTTGCAAAAAAGTCAATTTTTTCAAATGGAACATAGGTAGGTATATTATTTCATTTTTAAATTTCTTATTAAATTTCACATCAAAAACATGTGAGACGTTAATATTTTAAAACTAACTATTACTGAGCTATTGTCTCTTTTTGATATAATTTTGTCAGTTTTGTGGTTTAATTAATATAGTATAGTACTGACAAAATATATCAAAAAGAGACAATAGCTCGGTAATAATCAATTTTGAAGTATTAACGTCTTACATGTTTTTGATGTGAAATTTAATAAGAAATTCAAAAATAAAATAATATACATGGTGTTCCATTCGAAAAAATTTACTTTTTTTGCAAAAACTAACAAAAGCATATCAAAAACGACAATAACTCTGTAATAGTCACTTTTAAAGTAGGTATTAACGTCTTACATGTTTCTGACAAAACGACAATAACTCTGTAATAGTCACTTTTAAAGTATTAACGTCTTACATGTTTCTGACATGAAATTTAATAAACAATTCAAAAATGAACTGATATACGGGGTGTTCCATAAAAAAAATGACTACTATACAAAAACGTGTCATCAAATTTTAATCCAATTTCCTGCACATGCAGTTAGTAATTGTAAAAAAATAAAACATGCTTCTATTAGGACCTCTTATTGTAAACAATACTGCAAAAAAATTTGTCCATCTAATACGTCATTTTCAAGAAATATAATTTTATACGAACACTGAATTTTTCAGAAAAATGGGAATAAGTCAAAAACTTTACACTTTAGGCCTATACTATCTTATAACTTTTTGACTAAAAATTATACGGGGAATTCAAAAATGCAATAATATATAGGGTGTTCCATTTAAAAAACTATAACTATGGTTAGCCACCAAGTTATGGAACAGTCTGAATAATACAAAATATTTTTAAAATGTACTCCTAATAAACAGCTATCATAAGGAAAAAACCCCTTCGAAATATCTTTACTCATAAAGGCATAATCGGCCTTACCCACTTAGATCACTCACCCTGTATATAGGGTGTCCAGACCATGCGAGTACGAAAGATTAGGGCTTTATTATTAAAGCTAAAGAAAAGAGTTTTAGACAAAAGTTGTAGCCGCTCCTAAAATACACATTCTAAAATTATTTTTAACTATACAGAGTGTTGCGTACGTGAGTGACGATACAACCTTGTGTTTTTTTAATAGAACACCCCATATATTTTGGCATATTTAGATGTTACTCTTATAAAGAAGAACATGGATATAAACATGTGTAGGGGTATCTCTTACCGTTGTAGCTTTATTCGCAATTTTGTGTCTCAACATGTTCAACTTTGTGGAGACTCCGAGACGAAACCTGCAAGAATTTTTGAGATCTATGTAGGCAAGAAGTTTTCCACTTTCGTCAAGTTTAATAATCTATAATCATTTTATTTATTTTTAAATAAATGAATTTGCAGGAATAACAAAGGCAAAATTTACTCTTTTTTTTAATAGAACACTTTGTATATTTTTATTCTAAGGTACAGTATTTTTATAAGCTTTTTAATGATACCATGTTTTCCCTATCCACACATAATATTTTATAACTTATTAACCCTTATTATTAATAGATTCTAAATTTAAACGAAAAAAAAAAGAATTTAAGTGACTGTCAGCTTTAATTATTAATAATAACAAATTACTATAACATATTGAAAAACAAAAAATAATATTTATTTGATTAATGCAAAATCTTTAATAAATAAATAAAATGCAAAAGTATAACATATTTATAGCAGATGCTTAAAAATTCCACCGTCTTGTTGAATGCACAATTCGAGGCGGCGGTGAAAATTGTTTTTAACATCAGTAAGCGTTTGCTGTCCAATATTTTCAAAAATGGCCATTATACGTTGTTTCATGTCATTAGGTGTGGTTGGAATGTTTGTAAACCTGTTCTTTAACATGTCCCTAAAGAAAAGAATCAATAGGAGTTAAATCAGGAGACCTTGAAGGCCAAGCTATAGGACCCTCCCGACCAATCCATCGTTCTTCACACCAGTTATTTAAAAAATTTCTTACACTTCTATGAAAATGTGGTGGAGCTCCATCATTCTGATACCACATTATTCTTCGTGTATGGAGATCGACATTTTCCAATAAATTAGGTAACTGATGGCTTAAAAATTTTTTGTATATGGCTCCTGTTACCGTTCCTTCAAAGAAATAAGGACCAACAACAAATTAATTATGCCACCCCATACATTAATTGACCATTGATGTTGAAAGTCAATTTGTCAAACACAGATTATTGAGACCGGAAATTGGGTGTTACTGCACGACAATGCACCATCGCATACTAGCATCCTTGCAATTTCTAACTCGGCGTGGCGTGACTGTTTTGGAACACCTGCCATACTCTCAAGATCTTGCTCGCGCTGACTTTTTGTTTATTCCTCCGTCTTAAGGGAAAATTGAAAGGATCACGGTTTGCGGACGATGAGATTCAGGACCGTATGACAGCTATTCGGAAAACGGTTTCAAGAGGAGATCGTTTCGATAGTTTCCAGAAGCTCTACGAACGTTGTCAGAAGTGTGTTGTGTCTGATGGCGACTACTTCGAAGGCCAATGTGCATTCTGTGTTTGTGTTTTTATTATACCATTTACCGAATTTTATAGACAAACCTCTTATGCCCATCATTCATCCAGATATATGAGATAATATATTTTGTAAGGTCAACGCAGCAAATGGATATTCATGAATATTTTTATTATTCTTATGCGAAAGCTTAGATAATGATAAAGGAGAGTTATTTTCTAAACCAAAACTTATGAAGGAAATATTAAATCCGAAAATAGACGTTTTGTATTATATGTTGCTCTAGTGTAATATTGTAGTTTATCCTTGTAAATGGTTAAATTGAATGCATGTGATTTTCTTCTCCTAATTATGTTCGGCAATAGTTTTATGAATTGCGGCATTTTACCATTCAGTTTGCAGTGCTAGGTTGCGTAACTTAAGTCTGTGTTATTTATTATTACTATCATTAATGTTCATATAAACAAACTTTTCGATTTTTAGATTTTAGTCATTTTTAAAGAGGCTTTCTTGTTGGATTTTTTACCAATATGATGGTTAAATATCTAGCCCGATTATAAGTAATTCTGGTATATTAATTAGAATTTTTTTTGAAAATAAAATACCAACTATTCATTTTGCCTTTCTTGCCTTGCCTTGTTGTAAAAAGGCTTCCCAATTAGAATGAATTTCTCAATTGGTCCCCGCTGCTTTATCCATTTTCTGTAAATGTAGCATCAAGGTATTGACGGGCCTCCAAAACGAGAAGGCCCATCTTGTTGAAACCAAAGATTCTGATGAGGTATGTCGCCATCTTTATTATTAGGAAAAAAAGCTGGCACCAAATCAAATTACAAAAAATTTAAATATCGCAGCAGTCAGGTTTCCTTCAAAAAAGTAAGTTTCTAAAAAACGCCGTTCTATCATTCCCACCAACCCATACACTTAATTTGTCTTGATGTTGACTGTGTGATTTCTGAATCCATTGAGGATTGTCCTGTGACTAATATCTACAGTTATGGCGACGTACTAATCCGTGAGGAAAAAAGTGGCTTGATCAGAAAAAATAATGTTTAAAAAATTGGAATTTTGTTCACATAGCAACATTAATTCGTCACAAAATTGCAGCCGGCGGTCTGGTTCATCTCCGTTTAACTCGTGAATTAGGTGCACTTTGTACGGATGATTCTTTTCTTTTTTAAATAATTTTACAAGAAATGTGGTTCACGTTGTTATTTTGGGCAAGTTGCCTTTGTAGAAATATGATGCTGTTCCTCTGCTTCAAGTAAGAGTTTTAATTTTGTTTCATCACTTATTCGTAGTCGACCTTCTCGAGATAACTTTTACACTTCCAGTTTCCCGTAAACTTGGCAACTAATTTACCTAATGTAGATCTTGCAATTGATGGCCTGTCAGAGTGTGCTTGATTGAATAACTCACAAGCTTCCGCATAAGTTCTTAGGCTATCACCATATCCAACCATTATTAAAATCTCTATTTTTCCCCTTCACTTAAATGTGCCATTTTACTTTCTTATACGTAGTATAAGGAAGTATTGTGATGATGAAAATTTTCGAACTCGAGATTTTTGCAGATGTCCACGTTTTGAAGTCCCTTGATACGAAAAAGTGGTTTTTAAAAAATGTCTGTCTGTCTGTCTGTCTGTCTGTCTGTCTGTCTGTCTGTGTGTCTGTGTGTGACCACGATAGCGGTCAAACCGCTGTAGATATCAATTCCAAATTTTGTATTTACGTGTACAATCTCCCTCTTGAGATCTGATTAGTTTTTCAGTAAAATCGGTAGACCGGAAGTAGCAGTTTACTTCAGTGAAAAAATCGAATTTTGTCAATATTTCGTCACCTACTAAGTTTAGTTGATTGAGGTCTCGCTAGGCACTTGGTGAAACATATTAAATAATAAACTTTCTTTTACCTTTATTACTAAGTTTAGACTAATTTATAAAGAATGCATATGCACTAAGATTTGAAATTGTGAACAATTTTATTAAAAAAGTTTTTCGAAATTCCTATCGGAAGTAGGTCTTTTACTCTTATCGAAAATCAGTTTCTTGCAAATATCTCGCAAGTCATGCTTTCTAGGCAGGTACATTACCAGTATAAAAGTATTTAAATTATTATAATTTTAAATATCTTTTGTATAAAAAAAAATTCAAAATTCGGACCGGAAGTACCACTTTTACTCTTACCGAATATCGATTTTTTGCAGATATGTCGTAAATTATCCATTCTATATATATTTATTAAGAGTACAAAAGTATTTAGAGTTGAATTTGCAATATTTTTTGTGTACATGAAATTTCAAAATTCGGACCGGAAGTGGCACTTTTACTCATAGCGAGTAGCACTTTTTTTCGAATATCTTGCAAAGTATGCATTCTATAGCGATTTATTAAGAGAATGAAAGTACTGAGAATAGGATTTTGAATAAGTTTTGTATAAAAAAATTCTTAAAATTGTATAGTTTGAAACGTTCATACGTATAAGAAAGTCGTGTGGTGGCCACACCTCATTTTTTGTTCTTAACTTAAAAATTTGGTTTGGCTTTTTACAATATAGGATAACTGTCAAACTTTTCCCAGTTAAGTTAATTTAAATTAAGAGTTTTTGCTTAAAATAATTTTTACTTTCTAAATGTGTCATTTATTCAATAAAATTGTTATATAAAGTACAAATTTTTCTAGATCACGGTTTGAGCAGTAAGAAGATTTATTAAAAACTGAAAAAAATAATGAAGGTTGTCATTTAAAAAAAAGAATAGTGTGCTTAAGACCACACGTCAGAAGTGAAAACTTCATCAAGGCGAGGTTAATAATACGAAGTACAACTTTTTTTTCGATCTATATTCATTTACATTTACATTTTCCATTTTCGTTCCATATTACATTTAAAAAATATGTATTTATTATTATTGTGTATACATTATTCTAGCACATATCGCTCAGTCTGATCAAGTTTCCGCTTCAAAAATTCATACGTACGCATGTATATATACAAATAGACGATATGATAATTCTCACACGAGTACCCGCGCTGGTCTAATGGTAACGTGCCGGCCTCATACCCGGGCGGCTCGGGATCGCTTCTGCACGCGAACAAGAATTTTTCAGAAAATAAAAATACAATATTTCGCGTATTTATTCTAAATTTCAATTTAATTGAAATTAAATACCGCTAGTTAGTGTTATAATACAATGCCGAGCGTGAAACGGTTGCCGAACGGGTATAGCAGAGACAGGCAGAGATGCGTTAATTATATCTCTCTCGATTCCTTAGTCGACTCGACTCGAGCCGACTTTATCCGAACGAGCGTTACATTCCGAGCGTGACGGCTCAGTCTCGTTCAGCGCCCAACAATCAATGCATCAACGCGCCCATAGAAGTTTTCACTTCAAAAATGAAGGTGACGTAATCGTGTAAAAATCAATGACATTAAAAACAATTTTTCGTCAAACGGCGACATTTTAAAAATTGACCTGTCGGAGTGATTTTCTTAAAAACATTATAGAACGCTTTTATGAACTTTTTTCCAAACTTTGCCATCACGTAGTTGCATTTAAGTATGATTATAAAATGAAAGTTTTTAAATCGCAATGTGAAAGTCAGTTACACACATTTTGTGAGAGTAGCTAATTTACATAAGGACAACACATGTATTTATATGTGCGCCTTTCTTTAAAAACTTTTAATTGTAAAAACACAAAATAAAATAAAACAAAAATGTTTATTTGTTCAATATGATGGCAGTTATAGCATATGAATTTTAATAAAAATTCTAGTATTAATTAACTTACGCAAACCTGAACAAATGTTAATAACATTTTAAGAGTCTGACACAGACAACACTTCCATATTATTAAAATATCTTCAATGTTTTGTCACTGTATATTGAACCAACGACGAGTTTCGATCTTCTTGTTGCTCATCAGATGTGTGCACGAAGTATAGTGCCAATTCTTATACACTCCGCGCATATAAGAAATGTAAGACATGTATTTGAGATATTTCTTAATTATTCTGACAGGTCACTCGTTCTCTACAGATTAGTAACCAGTTTGTACTAATTCATATGAAGAAGTAGTTTATCAACAAGGCATTCTCATCACGTAATTACCCGACTTTCGATACGCTTCATCTGTATAGATTAATCAATACATAGTACTTTGTAGAAATATATAGAGAACGAGCGGTATTTGTTAGATAACTGTGTGTACAAATAGAAATTTTCTTAATTAGGGAATATCTCATGCGTATAACATTCCTAATTTTTTTCTTTTCCTTTCTGAAGTATTAGTCTTTTAAAATAATTCCGCCGTTTTGCTTCTTTAGTAGTTGTAGCATCCTAAGTGCTTTGAAAGTCCTTCCATGCTCCACTAATAAATCTTCCCTTCCCTTAATTACCTACTTGGTAGAATCAAAAACATTAAGACCCGAAAAAAGCATTTCCATTAATTTTCTTTCACTTAATGTATGTAAATACATTAAATTCCTCCGTCCATTTATACTGTACGTTCCTTCTTCCATTCAGTTTATTTTCTAACACGCGGAATTCCGTGAACTTTCGACCGTTATCCGATGCTTAATTGCTTTCCAAAGCAATGAACTTCGAACGTATAGAGGTCAGGTTTCAATAGCATCGAAGACGAAAACAACAATGCTCTCTCACAGGGAGAAAGTGGCGAAAACGTCCCCTACATTCGGCCAATCAGTGTTTCGAGATATCTACGGCTTTCCGGTCTGATACTAAAGGACAGGGCACTTTTCGATGTGTCCGACAGGCCGTGTAAGTCTCTTTGTGTGTGCGTGCCATTCCGTGTTTACAATGAAATCGAGTTAAGTAGTGTGGATCTTGTCGTTGAGTTTAGGATCACTTACATCTCTCAAGTTCTTGTCCCTGTAGGTATACACTATATTGTCCGGCGTTGAACTGAATGGGCTCGGTAGATTATGGTCAAGTGGTTGCGGATGACATCTAAATTTTGGGTTTCCATGTTCTGTCCTCTTTCGGTATAATTGTTTAACGTTAAGTCGTTGTCTTTGCTCTTGAATAAAGTATCCGCCGACTCCGTTGGGGACAGACAACCAGGCGAAGTGGATCTTATATTTTATTCACTACATCTGCGGTCATCAAATATGTATAGAGTTTTCTGTATTAGAATTTATTGTATGCACAGAGAAAAAGATTTCATTGAATCAAAGAAATTTGTATAGAGCGAAAGGAATGACTGTTTTATACACTGTGTATAAGCCAAATGGAATAAATTCGAAATTAAATAAATGGGGGCGTGTTCGAAAAAAAGCTCGGACACGTCGATTGGCATTTTTAGTTGTGCATTTTTTCCAACAGACACTTTTTATACATGGTGTGTCATGTAACAGTGGCCAATATCAACTTTTTTATTTTAAACGCAACACCCTGTATATTATTCAATTTTTGGATTCTTCAAAAAATTCTAAACATATTTCGTTTACATTTTCCTATACCTATTTTCAACTGTTTCGGAAATATTAAGTGTTTTCAGATTTATTGCAAAAATTAACATTAGAGAAAGAAAATTATTTGATTACAGAAATTCGCAACAACAAAACTCAAAAACTAATAAGTAATCTGTTTATTTCTTGATAATGTAAAGAAGCAAACAATAACCATTAATGTCAATGTAGGAGATGTTCAATATTCTCGCCGCGAACGTCTTTGCAACAGCCTAATCTTTAATAGAAATTTTTTCTAACGTTACTCAACATCTTAGGCCTGACCGATCTTCTCGCAAGAGTTATCCGTCTTCTTAAGTCAGCTAGGTCCCCATAAGAAGAAGTCTAATGACGTCAGATCCGGGGTTCGCGCTGGCCATTCAATCGATCCTCGCCCCCCTATCCATTGATTTGAAAATATTCGGTTGAGTTTCTGCCGGACACTGATTTGGTAATGGCGATGTTCCATCTTGCTGAAACCATATCATATTCGCTGGAACTTCTGGGCTTGCTGGATCAGGATATCAGGTTGTTAAAGTTGGCACGACATTACTTTGGAGTAGTGCTAAATAATTATCGCCATTCAAATTGCCATCAATGAGCTATGATATGATCTCCAACAATTCCTGCCCAAACAATAATCCTTACATGGTATTGCGTATGTTCTTCTCTCATCCAGCATGACCGTGAAGTGTAAAGGTGCACTCATCAGAAAACAAAACATGTTCTAATTGGATCACATTGTTATCTAACATTGCCATCATTTGTTCACAAAAATACGTTCTCCTATCAAACTCGTCTTCCATGAGATCCTCAGTTGGTATCATTTTATAGAGATGCATTTTCTTTTCTTTTAATGTTCGAATAATCGAGGAATGGCTAACATCGAACATTGTGGCTGCTTGTCGACTAGAAGTATGTGGGTTTTCCATTAACTCGAGTATAATATCCAATTTCTTATCATCACTTATTGCATTGGCAGCTGCTTTTTTTTTATCTGCCTTACATGTCCAAGCTCGCGAAACTGCTTTTCTATTTTACTAATTGTCCTTTGGGATATAGGCGGCAAATTTGGAAATTTTTCATGAAATAAACGAGCAATTTCCAGTTGTGCCCGCGTGTTATCTCCACAACCAATCATATGTGGAATTGTTATTTTGTGCATTTCTGTTAAATAAACCATTTTTCTGATATAGAGTCAATGAAATTCAAACGACTATTACACTGACAACGAAACTGTCATGCAGGCAGACAACAATTACCAAAGACAGGCGTTTTAAACAAAGGTAAACAAAAGTATTTAGAGTTTTTGTTTATTTCATATCGGTAAAAAGGAATGTTTTTTTTATTTTTTTACATTATCAAGAAATAAACAGACTAGCTATTAGTTTTTGAGCGTGTTGTGGCGAATTGTATAATATGTATATATATATAAAATATATTTAAATATATATGATATGGTTTCATATATATATACATATATATTAATTTCAATATGTGCTTAATATGTATTAAACACATATACCGTAGTCGACAAATTTTAATTTCGGTTTACAGCAATACTACCTACCTATCCCATGCAGAAGATGACCTTATAATATGCAGCGATGCCTGCTTGCAAACAGTGGTGGGAGAAGCGACGACGCAGTCGGGGGATCCTCACATTTCATATGAAACGTTTGCCGGCTGTACTTGCAGCCTCGCTATATGTTTATCTTTACTTTATTTCGTTGTGCTCTTTTCCTCTTTCTACTTTCGTATCAGAAATTAAAATTTGTCGACTACGGTATATCAAATTCTTAGCCGTATTTGTTAATACACATGAATCGTACACACGTATATCTATATACATGCGCACAGATTTCAATCTTTATCAGAATTGCTAAAAAAAGGTATCTGTTCGAATTTGAAAAAAAATTTTTTTTGACAGATTAGCCTTAGGGCTATATGTGATTGTATTGGGTCATTTAGTAGCGTATTCGCAACTATTTAATTTGGTGTATAGATAATTAAAAATCCTCCGATAAATAAGGGAGTTATGGACTCGTCTTCTTTTTTTTTTCACAATTATTATAAAATTTAAGAGATGGCCCTACATTTGAGCGGTGACAAGATGATATTTGTTCTGATTCGTTGACGCAAATATTACCTGCATAATGGCGTTTTGTGCAAAAATGTATTTTACTCTTACATCCTTATCTTTATGTATCATTCTTCTTAAATACACATCCACACCACACAAATTATATCAATCCATGTTAATACTGAATTATTTGTTATTTTACCTTTTTACATATAGACGCAGATTACCCACATAATGACCGATTTGGTTTTAAATGATCTCCTATCTCTTGTCACCATGTCATGTATAAAATCTGTTCCAAGTTTCAGATACTTTTATCTACCAATTTTTAAATTTTCTTTATACAAAAAGGTGAACAATAAAGTACGGCGTCGTGACATCAGCACGACAGGAGAGCACATTATAATTTAATTTCATCATTAGCAGAACTCATTCCGGGCCATAAGTATCCTGAGTTGTCTAGCCAAAGAATTTGGTTTCTCCAAGATTAGGGGCTCCATCTTGTTGAAACCAAATTTTTCTCACTATTTGCGAAATTTTCTGCGATATCTCGATACTATCTTCCTAAATATGGCATGGGGGGTGGGGGGCGTGCATTAACTGACTGCATAGGTCGTCGAACTTATACATATAGATTATTTCCTGTGGGTATACCTAAGAAGTAAAAAATAACCTAACATGAAAATTTGAAAACTTGCGGCAACGAATTATGAGTTAGTGTGTTTTTCTAATAATAAATTCTGTTTATTTTGGCAGTCATTTAGAAAATTAAAAGGTATATTAAAAGCGGTACTGAAAATATAAGGCTGCCATTTAAAAAACTTTATTACGGATCAAAAAAACTGATCAGAAAAAAATTAACAGAAAGCTATTTGAAAATATTAATTGACCAGCTTGGAGTTTTTTTCATCCTTTTCTATGTGGTGTGTACCTATTTCGACTTTGTTGTTATTCCTATATATTATTTTATAGCTATAGCGCTTCTAAAACTGCCACAAAGTAACTCTACGCTTCCAAAAAACGAATTTCAATAAGGAACATTACATGTCCGTGAATTATAAATTTCTTCCTTATTAAACGTCTTCTTAAGTTTCCGATTTATCAACGTAATCAAAAGTATCTATAAAAACAGTTATAACTTTCGATAATTAAAAGGAAAAAAGTCAAAATAATCCAGTTTCTTCCACGCACAAAACCCAGCCGACGTAAGCCTAAAATATATTCAATTAAAATACGCAGCTCGAAGAAGAATTTCCGTAAAGCTCGACACCTTCCCAGAGACTTAAATTATACTTATCGCGACGTTACAAAAGGGCCTTATTTCCCCCCTCCTGCTGCATAATGAAAAGTGAAGACGTTAGCGAAAGAAAACAGTAGGATTATTGAAAACGGCAGCGGTAAATCTCTTGGGCCGTACACCAGAGATCTCTGAAGTGCTAATCTTGGCATGAGCCGTGTACCTTTGGTGAGGGATTACTATCCTCCTGTATCACCTTTGTGTCCCGTATCGCCAGGTGGCGCTGCCAGGGACTTGTGGATCGGTGAAGAAACCAAGAGGGCCATGCCACCGCATGTGTACAAATATTATTTGCAAAGAACGAAATGCTATCGCCGTCAAAGTATTAAGGTAAGTCTGGTGATTTAGTTGCTGAATTCTTAGGCTGCAAATTGTATGCATACGTTTTTTTTTAGAGTGCTGAATGCTTGATCTCCCGAACTGAGAAAAATCGAAATGTTTTATTTAATTAATTACGAAATATTTAATTGAATGGTATTAATAGCATAGAATAAATGTTCCTCCAATAATATTGAGACATTTTAAATTTTTGTGGAATAGAAACCAGTTTACTTAATAGACAAACTATTGTTGCAGTATTTTTTAATGTTACGAGACGAAATAATAAATCTCAGTTTATTGACCCTCTTTTGTTTGTTAAGATTTTCAAATCTTTTGACATACTCCACTGCCATACAATGGTTGACTTGACTTAAAAATGTTGTATTACATTGAAAATGTTTATTTTCTTAGGAAGCTCTCTACAGTTGGGTTTTTTATGGATAATTAATTTATACCAGCTGGACATCTATCCACAAGAAACGAAATGGGGGAATCATATAAAATACATTTATTTTGAAGAATGTTATGATAAGCTGCTAAAAGCTGTATATGTAGTAAACATTGAAATCGTTATGGTGGTTTATTGCAAATACCTTTTATATTGTCAATGAATACCAAGATGATAATTTAATGCATGTGTAAAAAAAAAACCTAAGTCGGAATTGTTTTGTCACTTTGACAGCGATAAAAGTTTACTTTAACTTTTATATCGGCAAAAAAATTGTTTACCTTTGGTTGGCCTGACAACAACTTGTGTTTTCTCGTTATGTCATAAAATCAACGAATTCACTGTCAAAATGAAATGTCAAAGTCGACGCAACCCTAAGCTTTGCGTACTATCTTTGGTTGACCCAACTTCAATTTGCTTACTTTATCATCATAGTGTTCGTTGTGAAGTGTTATGACAAAATTTGCAAACTCATTGTAAGTAATCTTCACAAAATGTATAAGAAGTGTGTTTTTAATAACTCTATTTTTAAATAGTATGATTACTATGTAATAAACTTTTCAGTAATTGCTTACACATTTAGTAAATTATCTTACCGAACTACATTCGAGCTTCCTTTTTATTTTCGAATAAATTTTCCATTTGTTTCGTACAGTACCCTAGCAACAAAAATGTTCGTTAAAAGCTAAAAATTTATCCGCAAAAAAAGAAAGCTCTCGTGTAATTATAAGTGAAAATTTTCATCATATAAAAGTATAATAAGTTTTCATTTAATTTTTTCAATTTAATTAATTTTCGCAAAATTTAGCTTTACGTAAGGAAATGCTTATTCATTAACTATTGCAGCACGATTTCTTTCTGACGAATGATTAAACTTATGGCGAAGGCTAAGTGAACGTTGAAAGAAAGAAATGTTGAATACTAGTTTGACCACTTTGTATCATGTAATAATTCGACGCCGTAGCATGAAAACAGACGAAAAGTAATGATATTTTTAGTTGAATCAATTTATTATTATTTGTTATTGGTATACATGGCACGGAGGTATTAAAATCAAATTAGGAAGAAAAGAAAACAACAAATACATTTGCGTCGGACCTAAACGAAATTTTAGTATCGACACTAAAAACTTATCTGTGACAGGAATACAGCGGTGTAACGTTCATAGATGACGCTGGAACATGTTTATTACAGGCTTTTTATGCTCTTTTTGGTGGAGGAAACGGCCTGGCAGACATGTTCGAGATTTTCTCGTGAATCGTTAACTTTCAGGATTATATCTCGCCTACCTCGATAGATGGCGAACATTATCGTATGTTGTCTCGGAGATGACTCAATTTAACTTTACATCACTTTGATTTATAAAGGTTGGCAGTCGATGTTTTATTATTTTTTTGTCATCGTAAATTGTGCAGACGACATAATCCACGTGTTTGCGAGCGATATGTGAAAATATCTATAATGACGCTGAGCTTAAAACGCAATATGTGGAGTATGTTATATTTATGGCAGTGTTTCTTGAATGATCATTGTATTACAAATTTAATTGAAATAAAATGTAGGTATTTGGAAGATCAATCGTATTATATGTTTGTTGTGAAAAGATCTATAATTAGGAGAATTGCGACAAGTTGACTGGTTCTCAGTTTTATTGTTCAACGATGTGAATTTTTCTTTCGAAAAATTTATGGAAATAATGGTAACAATTATAAATAAAAAACTTCATAAAAAAGTGTTTGATGAAGATTTCCTAAATAATAGAATAGATAAAGAATCTTTCCAAGGTTTCTGCTCTAATTTAAAACTTGTTATAGAACAATCTAAGCGAAACTCATATGAGGAGTATATCAAGAATTTCAAGGCAACGTGGGAAGTAATCAGTCAATTTCAGGGTCGTGATAGAAGGGATCTCTTTACTGTTAGCGATGTCGGTGCATTTGCTAATGTTATTCTGACAGCAGTTAGTAAGCATTTCATAGAGACCGGTCAAGACTTTAAGAAGAATAACACACCTTTCCTGGGAAATGTAAAGTATATATGAGACACCTTTACAGTGCATTTATCATACCCCGTAGAGGTTGCCCAGGCTATAAATAGCTTAGAAAATTCAAAGGCTAGGAAATTGTGACACCATAACTCACATTATAAACATGTTCTTCAGAGATGGCTTATTTCCGTACAGAATGAATTAAGCAGTAATAGGACCTATACATAAAAAAGGAAATAGGAGTGATCTTCATAATTACCGGCCTATTGCTAATCTATCTAGTATATAAAAAATGGAGTGGTTAATGTGCAATTGTGTGGTAGGCTTACTGCGAATACACGATGTCTTGCATAAGGGTCAGAATGGATACATTATATAGGGGCGATCAACTTCGAAAGCAACTTTCCAGCTATTTTAAGAAATTTTAAATGGTTTAAATAACAAAGTCGTGATGGCCTGCCTATTCATGGATCTATCGAAATCTTTTGATAGTGTACACCATCAAGTTCTTTTGGACAAGGTTGAGAGGATGGGCTTTAGGGGTGAGGCGCTAAAATGGATACAGTCCTACCTTATTGGCAGGAGGCAGTACGTGTCAACCAACGATGGGTCTGGGGTAGAGATAAGGTAACCCTGGAGGGATACTGTGTTTGGAGTACTCAGAGTTTGATACTTGGACCCATTCTGTTCCTATTATATGTGAATGATCATTTGTTTTGCATTGCGAGTAATCTCGGTCTGAAAGCTTCGTTGAGCGTGTACTATGCATGTGTGCAGTCTCGTCTCAAGTATGGCTTGGTGTTCTGTGGAAACGCTATGGACAATTGGAGAATATTTAAATTGCAAAGAGCAAATGTACGAGCAGTGTTCAATTTGAAGCCCCGTGACTCCTTTGAATTTGAGGTATTTTTAAAAAAATAAGATACATTAGCGTCTCTTTATATTATCGAATCAGTATTTTTTGTGAAGGCAAACTACGAGTATAATGACTTTTTTAAAAATTATGAGGTGAATCATGCGCAGCGCCCTCGGACTACTGAGCGCAATGACTTGTTTTAGCTGCCGACACATATGGCTATGGTGCAGACAACCTTAACTTCTTTCTTCTTCTTCTTCTTATTGTGTCTTCAAGTCAGGCCTTGGGCCTTTTACTTATAGTCTGTTTAAGGTTTGATCGTGGATTACGAATGTTGAGGACTAAACTTCACCGGAGGATTAATTGTTGTTGAGGGCGAGGCGGGGCCGCTTGATTGGCAGGTATTCCTGCGGGTCGTAGTTCATAATAGCTGAGAGAGCAGTGTTTGGGTGGTTTTCCATGTTATGGTAAAAATCTGTTGTGAGGCTTCTTATATGTTGGTCTATTGTCGGCGTATTGGTATCCCTGTATGTTTGTGAGAGAGGTGTTTTGAATTCGTTGTAGTGTTTTGATGTGCGTCGGGGCGGCGTTTACCCAAATCTGTGCGGCGTATGACATCATCGGTCGAAGGACTTGAATGTATATTAGATGTTTCAGTTTCTTTGAAAGTGTGCTGGCTGCGCCCAGGAGCGGCCATAGTCTTCCTCTGTTTGTTTTTGCTTTTTTACAGGCATTCCTGATGTGGTTTGAGTATGTTAACCTACGATCGAGTGTCACACCAAGGTAGTTTACCTATGGTGTCCATGGACCTCTTGGTGGTTTATGCAGAGGTGTCCTTTTAGTGGTTTAACTTTCCGTCGGAAGACTATGGCCTGAGATTTTTCTCCGTTAATGGATATTCGCCAGTTGTGGCACCAAGCTGTAATGTTATTGACGGCATTTTGCAGATTTCTTAGGGCAATTTGAGAGTTGATGGAGCTGACGAGTATAGCGGTATCATCTGCCTAAGTGGCGAGTAATGAATTTTCAGTTTTGGGGATGTCGGCAGTGTAGATGGCGTATAGATGTGGGGAGAGGGCTGAGCCTTGTGGTACTCCTGCGGTAATGATTCTGGGGGACAAACCTTAACACAATGTATGAAAGTATTTAATCATATCCCAACCTCTTTGACAGTGTATACATTAAGCAAAGCTTATTACTCCACTCAGGAGTTTTTATCTGTGCCCTATCCGGAATGAACTTTTGTATAATTTTCTTTCAATTTATGTGAATCTTCGTGAACATCCCCATTATTGACACTGTAATTAAGTCATTGACATGTACATTTAAATAGGTAGTGGTAACTTTGTATTTGTAAACTCTTCGATAATGACCGAGAGGTCAAAATATTTGCCATAGTATAATAAAATCTGTTAAGTGAAACAAAGTTAACCTAATTATTCTATTGATATAGAAAAGAAAATTTTATGAAGCATTGATATGTTCGAGTTTATCTGAATAGGTTAACATTTTGAGTACATTCTACATATTGATCCAAAAAATCTCATTTGTACTACCAATTTACTAATATAAATGTACACTTTTTTAAAACAAATAATAGAATTTAAAATTGTTATTTACATATTATTTATACTACAACTTAAGCTGTGTGTGCTGGGTATGGGGGGGGGGGGATACTTGAATCACCCTTTCTTATTCTGAGACGGGCTATAGTACATCAAGGGCGTAACAGTTACATACTGTACACTTTGAACTACTAAACCATACCAGCACCGCAAATCGTAACATCGTACGACAATCATCTAGAACAATTACCGATGCGCAAGGCTAAGGTTACCACTGCAAAAGTTAGTCTAGCGGTTCATGAAACTTCAGGTGTTCGGCCTGCGACAAATACGACCGCTCGGTAGTTTAGATATGCCGGAACAAGTACGTGATTTGCCGCATCATGTCGACATGATCATGAGCGGCATCTCTCTTGTTTCACGGCGACGTAGACAAATATCTCTGGCGAAGAGAGATTAAATTAGGTCACACGATTTCGAGCCCTTTTGCATTACTGCCACACTACACTGCACAGTGCTGCCTTGCAAGTGCCCGAACGCTCGTTTCGTCGTTGTTCTTCGTCATCTGGGGAACAATGGTTTTGTATCGTGGCACTCGACTGCGGTGAAATGAAGCCCGTCATTTTTGTTAATGATCAAAAGCGAGTGGCGATTGTGTTTCAATATGTTCTTTGTGTTTTGTTTCTTTTTAATATGGAACATAATACGTATAATGTTGTGTTTCGTACACCGAGGAAGGACCTGCCATGATAATAATCAGTATTTTAGATAAGTTGAAAAATGTGCAATTGTGTTTTATTATTAAGGCTAGGGAATTCAAACACGAATTCATATAAATCTCTAGATACTCTAATTGCAGATAAGAGTTTATTTCTTCCAAGAATAAAGTTTTATATCACACACATTTATTGTATTACGATAAATACTGTCATGTCAAATAACAAGTATGATTATAATCTACTCATACATTCAGTAGGCCTTTATCTTGTTTTAGTTCTTTATATATATCGTACAAAGAAAAACTACATTCCAAAAGAGAGGAAAGAATATTTAAATTATGTACCATAAAATGGGTGCCCTATTATATGCCAATAAATATGTGGAATGTACGTGATTGACTTATTTTTCAATCTCCAAATAGCCCGAATCGCATGTTTTACATTTTTAGACATTAGGATATACAGGCTGTCCAGAAACTCTCCTGACAAACGAAGACCGGAGATTCCTCAGATAATTTTAAGACAATTTAACCCAATTCACCCTAGTCCGAAAATGCTTCCTAAGGTCATAGGCGTCCGTTTTGGGTAGGTAAACGGTTATTTTAACGCATAACTTTTTTGTCTTTAACTTTTAAGCATTTGTGACACTATATTATTAAATATTCAGGTATTCTAGTACTAAAAGGTACTCTTACTTTAAGTCGGTAGGATACACCGTTTTCTAGATAAATCGATTTGAAAATTTTTCGTTTTTTCGTCATTAAAATTCAATTTATTATTTTTTGCACTAGTTCGCTCTGAACTGCCAACAGAAATAAAACCTACGTTTTTAATTGTCAAATTGTTGCCAGTTCGCGAAGTTGAAATGACGAAAGATGAAATGACGAAAAAACGAAAAAACGACAAATTTTCAAATCGATTTTTCTAGAAAACGGTGTATCCTACCGACTTAAAGTAAGAGTACCTTTTAGTACTAGAATACCTGAAAATTTGATAATCTAGTGTCACAAATGCTTAAAAGTTAAAGACAAAAAAGTTATGCGTTAAAATAACCGTTTACCTACCCAAAACGGACGCCTATGACCGGTACTAGAAATTCGCAATTGATGGAATCGATTCATCTCTGGAGGATAAATAAGCATACTAGTTGTTGTTTTTCTAAATAGAAGCGTTCGGGAGATATTAAAAAAAAACTAATTACAAGGCGCCATCTTCAAAGAGCTCTAGCTCCCTTAGGAAGCATTTTCGGACTAGGGTGAAGTGGGTTAAATTGTCTTAAAATTATCTGAGGAATCTCCTGTCTTCGTTTGTCAGGAGAGTTTCTGGACACCCTGTATACAGGGTTATGATAAAGTAACGCACAAAATTCATAAAACGTACAATGTTCATTTTTGAAAAAAATGCAAAAACACATCAAACAGTTTATTTTATTCCGCGTCTTTTAACATAAGTCAAAATAATAAAACGTCAAATTTGTCAAAGTTATGACGTCATCAATATTTTTTTTAAATATGAATCTTTACTTTATTTGATAAAGCTTGTTTTTCTGCATTATAAAGAAATAATTGAAGTAGGGGTCACATAAGAAAAAACTGAGAGAATTAATAAAAAACAAAATAAACTTTATTATAGTAATAACATTTAAATTAACTAAACAGTTCGTTAAACCAGAACGATTTGTTACAGGAATTGTTCAAACTGTGTCCCGTTCACTATCTGACATAGGCCAAGACGATGGTAGACCTGATTTACAGAGTCTTCGATCATCTGCGGAGTTATACGAGTCATTTCATGTCTAATTCGTTCCATTAAGTCTTCTAAATTGTCTGGTCGGTTAACGTAGACCCGACTTTTTAAATGTCCCCACAGAAAAACAAGCTTTATCAAATAAAGTAAAAAAAAAACAAGCTTCATATTTAAAAAAAATATTGATGACGTCATAACTTTGACAAATTTGACGTTTTATTTTTTTGACTTATGTTAAAAGGCGCGGAATAAAATAAACTGTTTGACGTATTTTTCCATTTTTTTCAAAAATGAACATTGTACGTTTTATGAATTTTGTGCGTTACTTTATCATAACCCTGTATATGTTCTACATTAACAATAATTTATTGGCAAAATTAAAAATTACATTGTACTTTACTACGGTAATTATTTTTATTTCCACCATTTATACAGAGTGTCTCACTGAAGCGGCAAAGGTATCTAATAATGTAGTTTGTTTATACAACAATTGCAGATAATCATGATTTTTACAAGATAAAAATATTTTATTTTATACAGAGTGTTTGAGATCGACGACACAACACAAAATAATAGTTTTTTAAACAGAACAGATTTTTCTGCATTTTATAATAGACCTTTAAAAGTTGATTCAACTAACATAAATTTATAATTGCCGATATTCAACTGTTTCTGAGATATAATGTTCATGGAAATATGATTTTAGATTAAACTTGGAGTGTGTGGTTTGATACTAAACAAAAACACTAGAACACCTTTACCACACTAAAGCACAAAAATTTTGAATACGCATTTCGGCAACTATGTTCTCATCTTCAGTAGCACTGATTAAAAACCGCGTTGTCTATACACCGAGTTGTATTGTTTTGTTATGCTACGGTGTACAGACAAGGCGGTTTTTAATCAGTGCCACTTAACATGACAACATAGTTGTCTAAATACGTATTCAGCATTTTTGTGCTTTAGTGTGGTAAAGGTGTTCTAGTGTTTTGGTTTATTTCTTAATGTGTGTTGTATATCTGATATAATTTCCAGTGGCGGCTGGTACTAAAGGGCACAAGGGCACGTGCCCACCCAACCACCAAGATAAACACAGAAAGAAATTCGCATGTAATTCAGTGCATTATTTTATTTTATTATTTTTACGTATTTTTCTAACGATGGTATCAAAGTTTCCTTCCGCATCACACACACTAACGTATGCCAACCCTCAAAACTGTGTTCCGGGGCACGATTTCAGATGTACCTCTTTCGCGTATGAATCGGCTGGCTACGCTTATCTTCGCCATATGCGCTTATAACTTCGGGTTGGGGCACAAATTAGCCAGACTCCAATTAACGTCTTGCGTACATTTCGCGTGCATATTTTCGTTGCGCGAGTGTGATTTCAAAGCCTTGAAGTGACGTTTATTATTAATGATGGAAGTTAATGGTGTGCAAGATCTTTCAAAAAACCTGCTATCATTTGAGGAAAAACTTTTAATTAAGAGGAAAGCAAGGCCTATTCCAGAACTTCAAATATACTACAGCTCACAGATTGAGAGCTGACTGGTGAGATGCCCCTCCCACAAGATGCGCAGTGAATTCTTATAATATTAGGATAAGCACGAGTAGTCTGGGAAAATATATTTCCTGTATATGCATATCTTTTCAGTATATTACAATTTCTTATCTGCATTTACTCCTTTGTCCGACTAATGTATGCGATGATGAACAAATGTTATCATTTTCCTTTTCCGAATACTTTCTCTGCCTCACACTGACCTATCTATAAGTCGCGCAGCGAGGACTCCGTCCTGCGTTCAGCACTTGGTCTTTTTACTGTAGACGTCTACAAGTAAAACTCGAACTACAATAGAGTATTCACTACCAAATAAACTATTTTGTTTTATCTGCTTAATTTTTAAGAAAGAGGTTAGTGCGTGGAATAAACAAGGGTTAATAATAATAATAATAATAATAATAATAATAATAATAATAATAATAATAATAATAATAATTTATTTATTGCCCAATGGATAATCTAGTAACAGGACAAACAATAAAATACAAAAATTGTATACATACATTTCAGAAATTAGAAATTATCACAAAAGAAGACGTTAACACAAGTAAATTATATTAAAAAAAAAGTGTCACCATAAACAAGCGCAGCTGTGCGACACATTGTTGTTACAGGAGAAAATGATAGTAAGTTGGTTCTAGGAATAGGAAGGGAGAAAGTAGGGGAAGATCGGGGAGAAATACGCGGAACAAGGAAATTTATGGAGGAAAGAATGTATGAAATATCAATGAGACCATGCACTAGCTTCCAAATAAAACGCGCACCATGTCTTTCACGACGCGACGTCAAGGACTGCATTCCATGTCGTGCCAAAAGCGTAGCGTAATCCATATTGCGCATAGGATAAGTGCCATCAATTTTGTATGACAAAAACTTCAGGAATCTTCTCTGAATCTTCTCAACCATTAACTGGAGGTAAGTGTAGTGTGGTGCCCAGACTGGGGAAGCATACTCAAGTTTGCTAGCAACAAGAAGAATAGAGTTTTCAGTAAACCGATATTGTTGAAATGCTTGCAGGTACGTATAACAAAACCTAAGGTTTTAGAGGTAGCAAGACATAAATTTGAAATATGTGGGATAAATGTTAGATGGCTGTCAAAAATCACTCCAAGGTCTTTAAATTCGTTGACCTTAGAAAGATTGTGATCGTCAATCACACAAGGGTTGAATGATTTAAAGCATATCGCAGAGAAGGCAAAGAAACACGAAAATTCCGTTTCTCACATGAATGCATGCGTGGATTTTAGTGTTCTAGGCAAAGTGAACACGTGTGAACAGTTAGACGGTGCTTATTTGCGACATAAAATTAAGTACAACGAAGAAGTGGTAAAAAATCGTCATATTTTGCGCCGGTTAATTATGTGTATAAAATTTTAATACTAGACGTGAAATAACTACTTATAGTAAGAAAAAGATTCGCACAATGTATTAAATGTGGGTTAGTTGCAAAAATACGAATAAAACTGTGAATAAAAAAGAGAAAGTTCTCCCTTATATTCAAGAGAAAACTTCTGAAGAAGTCTTAAATTACATAGTAAAATGGGAATCCTTTAATTTTAATAGAAAAAAAAATAATAATAAAGCGAAAGGTTATGGCGAAAGCTCCCAAGATAACATTACTCTATAAGGACACCCCCGATGGGACACATAATGTAAGCCTATCCACGGTAGGCATGTATATTATATATATCAAAAATAACAAAGTTTGCTAAATGAATCTGATGGAAAATTAATCACTTTATATGCTGATAATACGGCTGTAAAAAAAACAACATATTCAAGAAATCTATTGAAGAGTCTGATCAAACTCGCTTTACATCGGGCTATAGACAAATTCAAATTCAATTTTTGATTGATGAATTGAACACTACCTTCATAGTTTTAAACTAAACTTCTAAATGAACTAATAATAGCCACAATGGCAACATAAAATAAGATCTAATTAGGTCAGGCCTTACGTATGACTACATAACTAAGGCTAATATACATAAACAAGCTCTTCGGCTAAATTGCAGTTACAGTTAATGTTTTTCTATGAATTTAAGAAAACTGTGCTAGCACGTAGCAGTAGGTAGAAGGTAATATCATTACCACAGGAGAACTCTATTTCCAAAAGGTCCGTCCAACACCTTCGGTACGATATTCAGCTGTTAATTAAATTTCCACTAACAATCCTTCACTGACAGTGGTTTGCAGGTTATATCATATAAGACAAATAATCAGCACCCCTATAATTAAGGTGCCTAAGCAAGCACTAATTACCTTAAAGAAAAGAAGAAAAGGAAACTATTACCCAGGGATAATTGATATATATGTACATATACAGGGTGAGTCATTAGTAGCCGCTTCTTCGATTGCTCTTTTGTGTTTTAAATAAAAGAAAAAACAATTAGTGGAAGATCCATGGTTGCTTGTGGCGCATACTGTAAAAATACTTTAAGCTCTGGCGCACTTCCGGTAAAACCGGAAGTGCACGGAGCTTAATTTTTTTAAATGACTCACTCTATATAGTTTTGGATTTTCTTATACTGCTTTAAATTGTCTGTTCGACTGTTTTTTCTTTTTCAAAATTGAGCCAATAGTTTTTGAGTTATTAATTTTTTTTTTAAAATTTGACCAAAACACGTGTTCAGAAAAAAATCATTTTCACATTGTTTTTCAAAGGAAAAACATTAACTTTGGTGGTGGTTGTAGCCAAGAAAATTCTGCATCATTTGGTAAAGTTGCACTCGACAATACCTCAAAAAACTTTGTTTTCTCAAAGCCTACTTCCTGAAATTTTCACATACCAAAAACTTATTTCTTTTAAATGGAACACCCAGTATTTTATTGAGGCATTTTGTCCCTTTTTTTTATTCTCTTTCATTTTTGTTAAAAATGTCCTATACCTATCTTTTGTAATTTCTGAGATAATCACTATAGGAATTAGCGGTCAATTAAAGAACTACGAGCGCTGTTATTCTATGCACCAAAATATTCGTTCAACCAATGGTCCTTAGTCAATTGTCAAACAAAGTAAATGTTATATCCAACTATCCCAAAAGTAATAATTTTATAGAATGAAGAGCGTCGCATTTCATTTTTTTAATTCCGGCAATGTCCAGTTGCAATATTTCATTTTTGACACTGTTGGTTAACATCGAAATAAAATAAAGATTATGTTTACTGACATATTTGAAGATGTCTTCAAAAAGTTTTGAAAATGTGTCCGTAGATAGCGAAGATACTCTTCTCCATTAACATTTTCATCAAAGAAACAAGGCCCAATTATGTAACTACCCACTATTCCTCCCCACAGTTTTAATGACCAACGATTTTGAAAGTTTACAGGTGTGATAAAGTGGGGGATTTTATGTGTTATATTAACGAAAATTGTGACGATGAACGTATTCACTTTAATAGAAGGTGGCTTCGTTGGTAAACAACAAAAAATTGAGAAAGCCAGCATAATTTATCTGCTGCCAATTGACAAGAATGTAAGCGATTATGAAAATTTCTCTCATCTACTCTGTGTATAAATATGCTACGGGTAAATTTCATATTTCCTAATTATTCTGGATTCTCAAATTTGACTTACATCTAACTGACGACTAATTTTCGTAGTACTAGTATGGGGGGTGTTCGACTACAATCGCAAGTACCATTAACGTCTTATTCTCACCAGTTTTTGCTTTTTCCGCTCTTTCTTTCATATTCAATGCTTTCTGTTCATTCAAACTGTCCACTTTATATTTTCGAAGGTTCCTGGCTTCAGCTGACTTTTACCAGGGATCGCTGTGCATAGAGTCTGGATGCTAGCAAAGAGTTTCTTTCAGATTCACCCAAAACGTCAATCATATCTATTAACTCGTCATAAGAATAATTCATTTGGATGATAACTAATAGCGATGCTTTTATAAGTTTGAAATAAATGTATACCGACTTTCTTCAACAGTTGACTCAGGCAGTCGGCCGCATTCCAGCCTTTATTGGACGAATATTTGGGTGCATAGAACAGCGCCCGTAGTTCTTTAATTGACCGCTAATTGCTCCTATAGTGATTATCTCAAAAATTACAGAAGATACGTATAGGACATTGTTAACAAAAATGAAAGAGAATAAAAAAAGGAACAAAGTGACTCAATAAAATACTGGGTGTTCCATTTAAAAAAAATAAGTTTTTGGTACGTGAAAATTTCAGGAAGTAGGCTTTGAAAAAACAAAGTTTTTTGAGGTATTGTCGAGTGCAACTTTACCAAATGATGTAGAATTTTCTTGGCTACAAGCACCACCAAAGTTAATGTTTTTGCGTTTAAAAACAATGTGAAAATGATTTTTTTCTGAACACATGTTTTGGTCAAATATTTTCAAAAAAAATTAATAACTCAAAAATTATTGGTTCAATTTTGAAAAAGAAAAAACAGTCGAACAGACAATTTAAAGCAGTACAGGAAAATCCAAAAATATATAGGGTGAGTCATTAAAAAAAATTAAGTTCCGTGCATTTCCGATGAAACCGGAAGTGCGCCAGAGCTTAAAGTGATTTTACAACATGCCCCACAAGCAACCATGGATCTTCCACTAATTGTTTTTTCATTTATTTAAAACACAAAAGAGCAATCGAAGAAGCGGCTACTAATGACTCACGCTGTATATTAAAGTTAAAATAACACGTGGTATCGACCATCTTTAAATATTCGAATTTCGTAAATATTTTTAAAAAATTTACCTGAACGCCAAGGAAGCTTTGACAGATGAACTTAAAGTAAGGTACAACCATTAACAAATCGCTCCTTCTGTGCTAAATCATTCAGGATCATGTGTACCAACGCTTGAAATAATCCATGAAATTCTCCACCAAAGATATGGTTCAAACTGTATCCGGTATTATTATCGCAAGTAGGAGTAATATTTAAAGTATCTGAAATAGATCTTAGTCACTGGCAACAGAAAATTCTAAAATACTAGGATATTACTGTTAACTAACAACGTAGTACCGTCAGTGAATGAATGTCAAACTTGCGTGCGAAGAAAGCACCATTAACACTAAGTACAAATTAACTAAAACAAATGAAGAATGCCTTTGAACAACAATAATTAAAGAATTATATGTGTTGTTATATATTGCGTCGGGTTTTAAGCAACGGGAAGATAGTTACCTCACTATCCTATATATGCCGACAACTGGATATTAAGAAAATAAATTAAATATATATACTGGGCGAAATTTAATCCGTCACAACTTCTACCAATCCTTTTATTTGTAAGTTAAACATTTACGCTACCGAATTTCCCTGCCTTAAGGTATTGGTTGTTCCTCTATAGATAGCTAAGGCAGGATAATTAAACATGTTGATCCTTATGGAGCTAACTACATATCTATTATAATCTTTATCGTCTCAGCTTTAAGACAGGCACATACACTGTCAGATATAAAAATAAAAACTAGCAATAATAAATAACGTAATATGTTTGTTTTTCCATATTCAATGTCTATTTTTTGTGGTTGTTTTTTTGTGTATCCGCCACTGATTTCTTTATTTTTACTTTTTGTTAAAGCGGAATTGTCGTCTACAAAAATAAGAACACGAACAACAGAATCGTATAAGAAGGAAGTAGCAGCTTTCGCTTTTTATTTCTTGCCATCGCTGCAGTCTATATATGATATATATTGTATACTGTGCAGAACAACTCGAAGAACTGTCATATTTTTATTTTTAACTTCAACGTTCAAGATAAATTATATAAGCGCAATATGTGCAATTTTTTGTCCTCCCTGCTGCTCTTCTATTTCTCAACCATATGTACCTACAATATGTTCAAAGAGGCAATGAAAAATGGATTTTCCGTTGGAGTTTGTTCTATTTTTTGACGTATCCCGTCCGCGTCTGATTCAAACGGCTTTACGTAAACGAGCGATAGGACTGCCCTGAAGTTGTCTTAAGGTCACCACATCTCCTGTGACCTGATTCCCTCTTTGAACGGACGAAAGAAAGGATAGCAGTAGCGGCAATGTTTGAACATTTCCGTCTTAATGTAAAGTGTCGGATAAATTATTATACTTAATGCATATACTTAAGGTTAATGTTCGGTAATAATTTAATGTTACAGTCACCGTTATTGAGGAAGAATGAAGGAAGACGATTAAAATATTATAAAATTTACTTTGGATTAATTTTAATTACTGTAGCTCCTGGAATATTAGTTTTTGTAATATCATGTGCAGTCTACTCTAAAGTTGGTATGTAAAAAACATGGTTTTGAAAGCTTTAACAGCTTCTGGAAGTGGTGAATTTTGTATTTGACTATCGGCGTTGACGCCTAGTTAACAAATTGTCGTTGTGCTGATTAACTGTTCCTCGGTTCTCTAAAGAAAATTGTTGCGTCACGCCCATACGAATATATCCAAGTGTCGTCATCAGTTACGATGTTGTATATAGATTTTACAGTGTCTCGGTCGAATTTTTGATCATTTTATTTTACCAATTAACTGCCTGCTTTATGTGGGCTTTGGTCTAATTATTTGGAATCCATTGGGGACAGAATTTTTTCACATCTAGATCTTCATACAAAATCGAATGTACTGTAGGCTTCGATATGCCTAAGAATGTCTCTCTCTTGCTCGAAGTTACATGCCGATCTTGTTCAATTATGTTGGGCATGCCATCGATGGTCTTTTGAAACAACAACCTTCACGAAATTCTTCACTACCGGACGTACCATCACGATGAAACTCAGAGAGTTAATTGAGGAGCTTTTGGCAGAAAACACGAGCTTTTTGGAGGGCTTTGGTCTAATTATTCGGAATCCATTGGGAACAGATCTTTTTACAACAAAATCTTCATGCAAAATCGAATGTACGCTCTAAGACACATGCCGATCTTGTTCAACTATGTTGGGCATGGCATCGATGGTCTTTTGAAATAAGAACCTTTACGAAATTCTTCACTGCCGGACGTACCACCACGATGAAACTCAGAGAGTTAATTGAGGAGTTCTTGCCAGAAACAATAAAAAATCTATTTTGCCCACGTTGAGACAATTACTTATTGTTTGTTATGGCTCAAGATATAAAGTTATTTATTGAATATTATCAGCTGAAAGATAAGCTTTGATAAGTGGGAAATTGTTAATTCCCAAATTGAATATGGCATTCGTGTGTTAGAAAAATCGGTGGACACTAACCCTGTGTATGAATATGCTACGGGTGAATTTCATGTTTATCAATTATTCTGGATTCTCAAATTTGACTTACATCTAACTGACGACTAATTTTCGTAGTACTAGTATGGGGGTGTTCGACTACACTCGCAAATACCATAAACGTCTTATCCTCACCAGTTATTGCTTTTTCCGTTCTTTTTTCATATTCAATACTTTCTGTTCACTAAAACCGCCCATTTTATACTTTCGAAGGTATCTGGCTTCGGTTGACTTCTACCAGGGATCGCTGTGCATAAAGTGTGCATGCTCGCAAAGAGTTTCTTTCAGATTCACCCAAAACGTCAATCATCTATTAATAATTATAATAATTCATTTGGATGATAACTAATAGCAATGCTTTTATAAGTTTGAAATAAATGTATACCGACTTTCTTTAACAGTTGACTCAGTCAGTCAGCCGCATTCCAGCCTTTATTGGACGAATATTTGGGTGCATAGAACAGCACCCGTAGTTTCATAATTGACCGCTAATTACTTTTGGGATAGTTGGATTTAACATTTACGTTGTTTGACAGTTGACTAAGGAAGTCATGCGGCATTCCTGCCTTTCATTGGTTGAACGAATATTTTGGTGCAAAGAACAACAGCGCTCGTAGTTCTTTAATTGGCCGCTCATTCCTCCTATAGTGATTATCTCAGAAATTACAAAAGATAGGTATAGGACATTGTTAACAAAAATGAAAGGAATAAAAAAGGAACAAAATGCTTCAATAAAAAACTGGGTGTTCCATTTAAAAAAAAATAAGTTTTTGGTATGTGAAAATTTCAGGAAGTAGGCTTTGAAAAAACAAAGTTTTTTGAGGTGTTGTCGAGTGCAATTTTACCAAATGATGCAGAATTTTCTTGGCTACAAGCACCCCCGAAGTTAATGTTTTTACTTTTAAAAACATTGTGAAAATGATTTTTTTCTGAACACGTGTTTTGGTCAAATATTTTCAAAACAAATTAATAACTCAAAAACTATTGGCTCAATTTTGAAAAATAAAAAACAGTTGAACAGAGAATTTAAAGCAGTATAAGAAAATCCAAAAATATATAGGGTGAGTGATTTAAAAAAATTAAGTTCCGTGCATTTCCGGTGAAACCGAAAGTGCGTCAGAGCTTAAAGTATTTTTACAATATGCGCCACAAGCAACCATTGATCTTCTACTAATTATTTTTTCTTTTATTTAAAACGCAAATGAACAATCGAAGAAGCGGCTACTAATGACTCACCCTGTATAATTAACTTTACAATAATTAATATTAATAATCTTAAAATAATGAAATAGAACGAAATAGAATTAAGAAACGTGTTGCTGAAAATTAAGTTGTTTCAGGAATAACAATTTTACTTACGTTTCTAATTTTTTGTAATAGATCAAAACTTAAAATTAAATGGGGTCAATCATATTGTAAAGTGTTTTTTTTTGGATTTTGTATGACTTCTTAGATTATAAAAATGTAGCGGTGATAATGTAATCGACGCTTTCAATTGTATAGGAAGATTGTGGAGCGTTTACTATTCCATATTGCAATGTTTGCTTTCTAGCATATTCAGCTGCTCAGATTGATAGCATCATTTACACCTTCTTTAAGCCTAATGTGTGAAAACATTTCTTTTAAAGCACCTAAACTAAATGATCTGAATACTTAATAAAACCCTACTTTTGTTGTATAATGTACTCAAATATTACAATAAACTGATGTATGTACATATTTACACATTTATTAAAAGAAATATAGATTCCAATAAAAAATGTAATATTCTCCAAAAACCCTTTCCTTCTTCGTATTTTGGTATATATTTGATGCTGTTTTTTCAACTTTGGCACTATACAATTTGCTAATTTTGTTACAATGTTAGTGCTGCAAATTCTATTGAATTTCAATTTAAACATTTCAAAAGAGACTCGACATTGATCATCTTCTTGTTGGCACTTTTCAACTTTACGATGCTAGTAAGGTGCGGTATATTGGTAGTAATTAATGCATTTAAATAAAAGTTATAGCTTCTTTATTTATCCAGTAGACACAAATGGAATTACAGAACAAAAACTGAGAATGTGTAAATATTCATTGTAAACTCATTTTCTATCCTCTTTAAAATTGTACCAAATCAGCCCTCAGATACCTTAGAGTTCACATATTCAGACTAATTGCTAATACGTATTAGTGGGCAAATAACGTCTACCAATGCTACTTCACTTTAGACCGGCAATATTTCCATTAGAATTTTAAAAATGTGTTCTTTACACATATACAAATGTTAAAATAATTCTAATTTTAACCTAAAAATGCAAAATTATGGCCATTTACCAAGAATTTTTAACATACTACATTTCAGATGATCAATTCTCATTTTTCGAAGTGCCTTGAGGATTACTTGCGTTTAAGCATAGAATGTTTTGGTAGGAACTAAAAAATAAGATAGTTTCTATTGGTACACGTCCTAAATTCCGTCCTAAATATTCTTGTAAATATGTAGCATACATTAAATGAAACGGCTGAAACGTTTGAAGCATCAGAAGAATTTACGTAGAAAACCAACTCCTAAAATATGCAAAATAAATGTCAAATCAGTCAAATGTCAATATTAAATTATATGTTAACTTGACTCGGTATAAGTATAATCCAGTTATTTTGCATATTTTAGACACGTGATTTTAAAGGTGTTCTACGATTATTAAATTGTTTATAATGCTTTGGACAGATGACGGCAAGTAGAGGTCGGGATATTTGTGTTAGCAGAATCAGGAAGATCTCTTTATGTTATGGTCTTGATAACACCCAGCGAAAGCGAGATTCAGTTGCCCATGGCCAGCTGTATCTCGCTATCGCTGCGCGATATATGGCCGTCACAAAACTTCGATTTACAAGATGAATTTGATTCTGGTAACCTCCTCAAAATATTGATCCTTATGTAAAGCCATCTAGTAATCTAAAAGAAATAATTACTGGATTTTTATTGAAATAAACTTTAAAATAACATTTTAAACATTAACTTTACAATAATCAATATTAATAATTGTAAAATAACGAAAATATGATGATAAATTAAATAAAATTAAAAAAGTGTTCCTGAAAATTACGTTGTTGGGTAGTTTCAAAAATATCAATTTTATTTACTTACACTTCAAATTTTTTATAACAATTCAAAAGCTAACACTAATTGGGGTTCAATTGCGTTGTAAAGCGCTTGTTTGGATTTTAAAAAATGTTGGGGAACTAACGTAATCGTATCGTAATAACTGTATTGGAAGATTTTGAAGCTTTACTATTCCACAACGCAATATTTGCCTTATAAAACATTCAGCCACTCTGCATCGGTAGTATCATTTGCACCTCCTTTAAGCCTAACATGTGGAAACATTTTTTCTACAAAATCGCAATTAAATGATCTTGTTAAGAGAAAATAACTTTGTTGTACAGTATACTCAAATACCGCGCGATCATTTAAATTCTAAATTAGAGCGGTCTGTGAAATTTAAATTAAGTTGGTATATAAGTACTAATTTACAATTTGAATTGTCAAAGTGACGTTTCAAAATGTTTGATTTAGAACATAAGATTTTTCTTACTGAAAGTTATTTTAAAAACACCGAACGACAAGAGAATGGTGAATGGACATATTCAGTACCGCACTGCATCAATGATTTTCAAAATGCCTTCCCTAATTTTCCTGCGGATTATCAAAAATTAGTCCAAGAAATTTACACATGTGTGGCGAAATTTCGTAATGTTGGAACTGTAGGTAGGAAAGCTGGTAGTGGCGCGCCCAAAAAAAGGACTCCTGAGATTGTGGCAGATGTTGCAGAAAGAATGGAACAGTCTCCCAAAAAATCTCTTCGCAGATTAGCCCAAGAAATAAACCTTTCATATGGAACTTGTCAAAAAATTTTAAAAGAAAATTTAAATCTTTATCCCTATAAGATTAACGTCGTTCAAGAGCTATTCCCTCGAGATTTTCCTGTACGAATAGAAAACTGTCAGTGGTTTTTGAATAATTTAAATAACAACAACACTTTGGATTTAACATTTTTTTCTGACTAAGCATGGTTTCACCTATCCGGCTATATAAACAAACAAAATATGCGTATTTGGTCTTCGGAGAATCCTCATGAGTTTATTCAATCGCCTCTCCATCCGCAGAAAATTGGTGTTTGGCTAGCGGTTTCTAGAAGGCGTATATTTGGACCTGTGTTTTTTGAAGGAACGATAAATGCTGAGAGATATCGAAATAATTTACTTGAACCGTTTTTACAAAATCTTCATGATAACGAACTTTTACATGGGTATTTCCAACAGGACAATGCAACAGCTCACAAAACATGGGAAAGTATGGCTCGAATTCGCGAGTTTTATGAAAATAGAGTCATTGAATTTCCGTCTCGCAGTCCGGACTTAACGATTCTTGATTATTTCATTTATCCGTATCTGAAAAACACAGTTTACAAAAATAACCCACAAAATCTTGAAGAACTACAAGAGGCAATTTCTAATGCATGTAACGCTATAACCGTTCAGATGTTGGCAAATGCGTTTGAAAATATGAAACGGAGGGTTAACAGTTGCATTGCAACAGGGGGAGAACACTTTGAACACCTTTTATAATTCACAATAAAACTAATTTATCTTGTAATGCTTTCATTTCCATTAAATTTAAATCGATTACACATAAGATTCACAAATGTCACAAAGTATAACATAACCGCAAATTTCAATTAATCAATAATTGACATTCTGGACAACCTAATAAAAAAAATCCCGCCTGCTATAATTTAGAATTTAAATGATCGTGTGGTATTACAATAAGCTTATATACATGCATGTACACTTATTAAAAGAAATATAGAATATTTCCAAATAACACTGGTTAAAAAGGAACTTATTATTCACTAAACTCTTTTTTTCTGTGTATTTCGCTACATATTTGATGTACTTTTTGTGCAATTTGCTAATTTAGTTTGTTACAGTGATGTACTCTTTGGTGCTGCCTATACCAAATCTGTTAGTATTTCTACACACACATTTCATGACAAACCAAAATTTGTTTTATAACACTAATCAGTTTCTTGTTGGCACTTCTAGACCTTATGATGATAACAAGGTGCATTATTGGTAATAATTAGAGAATTTTAAAAATTACTATATCATCTTTATTTATCCAACAGGTGCAAGTCTAATTACAGAACAAAAATTGACAATGTTGAAATATTCATAATAAATCCACTTGTATCCTTTTTAAAATTGTACTATATCAGCCCTAAAATACTTTAGAGTACATATCTTAGAGTTATTGTTAATATTAGTGACCAAATAGCTGCTACACTTCACCCCTGCAATTTTTCCATTAGAATTTTATACATCTACGAATATTAAGGTATAAATTTAACCTAAAAGTGCAAGAAATTATAGCTATTTACCAAGAATTTTACTTATACTATATTTCGAATAATCAATTCTCATTTGCTGAAGTACCTTGCGAATTACTTGCCTTTTAGCGCAGACTATTTTGGTAAGAATTAAATAACCCAAAACAGCGACGTTTTTTTCCGTGAGAAAACTAGGTATAGTTTTCTATTGGTACTCGACGTAACTTTCAAAATATATCGTAGTAAATATGTAGCACACTTTAAATGAGACGACTGAATGTGTGTAGTATTAGAATAATTTAATTAAAAGAGAATATGGAATAGACAAAATAAATGACAAGTTAGTCAAATGTCATTAACAGTAGACTCGATATTATCCAATAATATTGTTTATTTTTAACACGTGATTTTAAAAATACTCCAAGTAGTTTATAATGCTTTGGATAGATGGCACCACTTAAACAATTGGTCATGATGACACATCTTGATAGCGCCACTTACTGGTCATTTTTAAAAACTAGAATGGCGGTCCTACGAGTAATCTATCAAAAAAAAAAAAAAAGGCAAAAATATACAAAACTATACTAGGCAATCAATTTTTACTTAATTTGACGAATGGTTTCATAAATATAATTTTCAATTCGAATTTCACTCAATGAAAGTTTTATGCAGCGTAAAAATAAATATTATTCAACATTCACGAGTTATTTGAAATCCGAACGAACACAAACGTTGGAAAAATGTTAAATGAAATTGCCGTCAATTAAACCCAAAATAAAAATGCACGGCACGAAATGATTTCACGTCACTAATTACATATAGTCTGTTTGAATTTTATATGCCCGTTGTTTTCGTTCAGTTCGCCCAGATAACGTTAAATTCAACGATAGGATACAATTTATTTTCAACAATAAATTTAAATCAACGCCCAACAGTACTGTGTATACGTACCGGTTAGTAATTCAATATTGTATAACTAATTGCTAGCCGGGACGGTTCGAAAAGCTCGACAGGGAAACGTGAGAAATTCAAAAGCCCGACCGAGCGTCATAGTCGGCACGTGATAAACGCATGTCAAACATGAATGTATCTGTACAAATGAGTGTAATATTACTCCGGTTGCATCTCGTTCCATAAAGTTCAGCGCGCTGATGCAATCGCATAGAAAACACTGCAAATGTTTAAAATGAAATATCTGGTTAACAATGTCCAATTAAACATTGCGCAGGTGGTTTGTGTGCGTCCACGTTATAAGCTTGCCTACATCTAATATGATTGGTGTTATATATGTCGAGTTGGTTATTGTAAGTTTAATAAATTTACGCTTTTATATGGTGCCTTGTTTAATTACTTCGTATAGTTTGCACAAGCAGTGCAAACTGCAAGGTAAATTTATGAACGACGTGGTGGGATTTAATGAAGCATTTTATATACATGTAATGTTTGTGTTTCAGAATTTTTGCAATGATTAAAAGTTATTTCCGTATTTACATGGTTTACACAAGCTCAGTTACAAAGCCAAGTTTAACTGTTCATTTATCTTTTATTATGCACATGCAATTTTTTACCCTATTTCTAATTGTAATGTTACAAAGAAACACGTCCAGTTTCGTAATAACATGTTCTTAAGGAATGAATAACATTTTTTACTACTAATTTACAATACAATTTCTTAGAGAATATACTTTTACCATATATATATACTTGACTTCTCTTATTTGTTATTGCTGGAGTTGTTTTATCAGTAGGCTAGAAAATGTCCCTGTTTTGTTTCGAGCCCACTGATAGTCCACGCAATGAAGACATAAAAATGAATTTCATTACAAAAGTCAAGGAGAGCTCTTCTTTGGTAGATTTTTAAAGTTCGGTGTCCTAATTAATATTCTGTGTTTGTGACCTTGACCGACCGCCGCTAGCGGCCCCATATTGCAAAAATGGTACGAAAAACCAGTTTTTTGAGAATATTTTCTCTCTAGCGCGACCTAGGTTAAAAACAGTACTGGCGAAATCTCATTCAAACCATTACCTTCGCAAATTAGGCATAGAATATATTGTTGAAAAAATTGGCTCTCCTCGAAGTCTACAGTATGAAGAAATAGTGGCGGACAACATATTGTTCTTGCATGCGTTCAGCGGTTGTGACAAACTTTTGCTGTTATCAACGTAGGGAAAATTAAGTTTTTAAAAACAGTGGAAAACTAGAAATATTTAAACCGAAATATGCAAGCTTTCAAGGAGCGCAACAGATCCCGAATTCATTGCTGCTGCGGGGCACAGTTTTTTATCGCCTTTACGGTGTTACCAAGGAAAACACCATTACTTTGGGCTCCCTACGTTATCAAAAGATCCGTGACGAGAAGGAAATTCGGGTTTGCTACATTACCTCCTACTAGAGAAGCTGCACGTCAACATTCCTTTCGGACCTACCACTAAGGTTTGGTATGATATACATGAGAGTCCGGAGCATTGGGGTTGGGAAAGAAGCAAGATTGGGCTTACTCCTGTGATAACAACAAAAGATCCGGTACCCGAAACACTCCTTAAATTCATTTTGTGCAAGTGCAGGAAGGGGTGCGGTCGAGCCTATGGATGTAGGAAAACAGGCTTAAAGTGTTCTGTTAATTGCACTTGCTGCAATGGGGACGCGTGTGAAAACAGCGCAGATATTTTTGCAGGCTCTGAAGACGCAGAAGAAAGCGATTACGACAAGAATGAAGACCTGGCTGTTGCGAAATTATTGGCACACGAGGTCGAAGAAGACAACGAAGATGAAAACTTGGAAGAGGAGAAAGAATTTTGCTAGAAGACATTGAATCAGTGAGCCTGGACCTTCTAGGGCATCGAAACGGAAGAAAAGACATCAGTGATTAATGAATCGTGGATTAGGTCTACTGGGGACACCACATGAAAAAAAAAGGTGCCTCTCACTCTACCTCATGGTAGTGCGGAAATGAATAGAAAGCAGTAGTACGTATTAAGTAATCGGTATTTACTGAAATTTCGAGAAGAAATGTAGCGATTTTGAGAATTATAGAAATTTGCTGAACTTGACTCCGCTGTAACTCGTGAACTATTGATCTGATTGGATTTGAAGAAAAAGCATTTACAGACAAAATTTAAACATGTTATATAACTTTAATCCAGTTTTCTGCAAATTCAATTAGTTGGTACAAAAACATAAAATGTCATTGGTTGACTTCGCAGATATTTCTTGGTGAAACATTTTGTAATAACTTAATTAATTATTCGAAAATAAACGCTTGGCTCAGTTTCGCAACTTCTTTATTAGATACACTAACTATTGTTTCGGCTATGAGGCCATTATCAAAGAGTTATCTAGAACTAAACTTATTCTACTTAAGGGTTAACTTATATACCTGTGTTCATTATGGGTGGGAGGATATGGATAATTGATATTTAAAATTACATCGACATAGGGGGTATTTACAAATTCTAATTGTGTGTTTGTGATAACTCGATTTTGTTTTTGGGCTTTTTTAATTTCAAAAATCTCTAATATATTTAACTTTTTACTTTTTACTACATTATGAATGAGGTTACAGCTATTTACATCTGGTACGTGGTTGTTCTCTATACAATGTTCTGCAAATCCAGTGTGTTTAACATTATATTTTATATCTCTAATATGTTCTGTTACACGTGTATTAATACGAGAACTATTTAAGATGAATAATACCGTTACAAAACAAATACACTATTGGGCTAGGTATGTCGATGACATTTTCTGTATTTGGAAGGGTACAGATAGACAATTAACAGAATTCCTAAAACTACTTAATACTCTAAACCCCAAAATACATTTTACTATAGAAAAGGAACACAATAATACATTAAATTTTCTAGATATTACAATACACAAAAAAGACAACAAGTTATTATTTACAATGTATAGAAAACCAACATTTTCAGACAACATATTACACGCTAACGCAAATCAATCACAAAAAATTAAAATGTCAACTTTCCATAGCTACATACACAGAGGAATGAACATACCACTGAATAAGGAAGCCTTTAACAATGAAATCAACACAATTAAAGTAATAGCAAAAAATAATGGTTACAGCCCAAATATCATTGATAATTTACTAAAACATAAAGAACGAAAATCACTCCAAAAATTGTTATACCCGGAAATAAAAGATGTAGATAAACCTATGTGGCATGTAATCACTTAAATCCCTCCCATAACACAGAAAATAAACAAATTACTAAAGAAACTAAATATTAACATAGTGTGGATAAATAAAGTAAATCTAGGTACATTGTTGAATAATGCTAAAGATAAAATGAATAACTTAGATAAATGAGGAGTATATTCCATAAAATGCCAGGATTGTGAAGCTATTTACATTGGACAAAGTAGCAGATGTATAATACACGTGTAACAGAACATATTAGAGATATAAAATATAGTGTTAAACACACTGGATTTGCAGTACATTGTATACAGAACAACCACGTACCAGATGTAAATAGCTGTAACCTCATTCATAATGTAGTAAAAAGTAAAAAGTTAAATATATTAGAGATTTTTGAAATTAAAAAAGCCCAAAAACAAAATCGAGTTATCACAAACACACAATTACAATTTGTAAATACCCCCTATATCGATGTAATTTTAAATATCAATTATCCATATCCTCCCACCCATAATGAACACAGGTATATAAGTTAACCCTTAAGTAGAATAAGTTTAGTTCTAGATAACTCTTTGATAATGGCCTCATAGCCGAAACAATTGTTAGTGTATCTAATAAAGAAGTTGTGAAACTGAGCCAAGCGTTTATTTTCGAATAATTAATTAAGTTAACATAAAATGTGTTTGTATTAGGATCCTTTATTATGAGCAACGCTGCCAAAAATTTTGTCCATCTTATATGTCGTTTAAAAAAAAAATATTATTTTATAAAATCATTTAATTTTTCAGAAAAATGGTAATAAGTCGAAAACCTTATGTTTTAGACCTATACTATTTTATAACATTTTCACTAAGAATTATACGGGGAATACAAACTTGTAATAATATATAGAGTACTCCGTTTAAAAACTATAACTATGGTTAGTCACCAAGTAATGGAACACTATGTATAAAACGAGATAATTTTAAAACGTGCTCCTAATGAGTGGCTATCTTAGCCAAAAGTCCGTTTCGAAATATCTTTTCTCATAAAGTCACAATCTGCCTTCTTCGCAGAGATGACTTACCATGTATATATTGTACCGCGAGATCAAAAATTATATTGATAAAGGTTTGCCATGCAATGTAAAACGTCTGTCTTATGTTATGTTATTAACTGTCATACTGTCATTAATATAATGACAAATATTAATGACAGTATGACACTTAATGATATAACTTAAGACAGACGTCTTACCTCCCATGGCAAACCTTTATCAATATAACTTTTCATCTTGCGGTATTACTTGGACTTTATTAAAATATAGCAAACTAATTACAAAGTAACAAACAGGAAAAGCAAGAGCCAATTTGTGGCTTCTGTTGGAAGTACTATAATTTATTGCAAACAACAACAAACTTCACTACATGGTAGACAATGCTAGTCATAAAATGACACATGAGTTCATTCATGTTAACAGACGAGGTGGGGCGTAATTTACGCGACAACCATATTACCAAATTTCACGTCTTTTTGCATTTGTCAAATAGCTTTATTTTTAGGTTAAGTGTTAGATGTCCATCTTAAGGCTTTGGCATAATTTAATGGTGAAAACAAGTGATGTTATTACAATATGTATCCTACATACAAACTCAATACCAAAAACCGAACACTTAACCTAGCGACAGCTGAGAATCAAGGACAGAGATTAAGGACACCAAAACACATTAGGCAACTCGGCGCATATTCCATACAGTGCATTCTACATAATGTATACACTAACTCATAAGAAACGGTAATAATGCTTAGGTATTTTTGTAATTCAATATTCCTAGGTCCGAAATTACTAAAATATCCCCACCTTGTCTGTTAACGTGAATGAACTATATAGAAAGTTAATAATGCACAAATGTCTAAGTAACATTGAAACTACAAAAAAGTCTGAGTGGCTACTGTATACACGCAGGTCCTGGTATATTCTATGCCAGTTTTTCACCCACACCTGCAAAGAATTTGTTAAACACTTCAGGGAAATGTATGCATTCTTCAAGTCTCCGCTGCTTCCTTTTTCCGCTTGTCACACTCTTTATAACCTCCTAGACAACTATTTCTAGTTCACTTTTCGACGTTTCCGATATAATCAATCACTGCCTTGTTTTTTGCTTCTTGAATTCCTTATCGGTTTCATTTCTGGCATCATTACACCGCTTGTGACTGGTTACACTACTGGTTACTATTTATTACCTAGTTTAAACATCTAGTGCGTCTAATTTGTCTTTGAGCTGTTTTAATTCGTCTGCGTGCCAAGTGATAGTGTGACTTTTCCTGTTTAACACATTCGACATGAAAAGAATCTTCAAAACACCCCAGCAAACGCCCATAGTTTGCAACTTGTGCCCCAGGTTCTAAGTAGAGTAAATCATTCCATCATTCTTTTCTTAGTCTTTCTGCAAATGTGTGTGTATTGACGTCGTTTATTTTTCTTAATTCCATAAAGATCCACCTTTAAGTGTTCCAGCAGGTAGAAAATCCAACAGTATTAATTGCTCGTGGTGAGCAGATATATGTGGTTAGATAGTTTGTACCAGAAAGTCGTCTATCGACAAATTGGCAAAAATCTGATCTATACCGGGTGCCCCAGCTAAGACTTTAGGGTCATATATCTCCATTATTATTGAACGAATTTTTATAAAATTTGGAATATAGACAATTTCTTAAGTGAAGAACCGTTGCGCTATACTGAAACATCCATAGTATTTAAAACGTCAATTTAATAAAAAAAGTTGATAACAAAGAACGACCAAGAAACGAGAACACTAAAACAAAAATCAGATGAAAATGTCATAGTAGATGTTCGAATGTACCACCATCCGCTTCAATACATCTCTCTAAACGAATCCTAAAATCATCAATTACGTTTCGCATCATGTTAGCATTTATTGATGCAAATGCTTCTCGGATTCTGTTCTGCAAATCTTGAGGAGTTGTAGGCGGTGTTAAATATACTTTTGTTTTGACGTATCCCCACAGGAAGTAGTCACAAGGGGTGTTTTACTTTATTTTTGCTCTAGAGGTTTGATTTTTGGTGCTTAACCATCTAAAGATATTTTCGTGGAATTTGAAAAAAAAGAACGATGCGTGAAAATTACACATTTTAACTTTCACTAAATTCAAAAGTAACAAAACAATTCTCATTCAATAAAGTATCTACATTTTAAATTACAAAAAAATTCGTTTAATAATAATGATGATCCGAAAGTCTTAGCTGGGACAGCCTATATATGTAGCAACGTTTCTCTGTATCCTCGATGGTTCGTTAAAAAGTGGTCATAAATAGAAAGACAGAAGGTTGTTGCAAATGTGGATTGTTTATTACAGTTGACTAAGAAATTTATATTGAACTCGCCTGCAATTATAATTAAGAATTTCAAAAATGCATTTTGTTCAGTTGTTGTATAAATAAAACATTGTTTGGCTTTGGTGGCCTGTATATATTGCTATTATTATAATTTTCAAAAGCTTCACCTTCCGCCAACCTTTTACATACTGCTATCTTAATACGGCATACTCTTTCGTTGTTAATATCATTTCTTTTTCATTTCTACAGTACTAATGTACACATCCACATATTTGCCGGCCAAAATTGAGGTTTAATTGTAATACTTTTAACAGAAGTCGATAGACTCGACAAAACTGATGCAAGACGGAATTTTCTATCGTTAGCAACCTTCACATTGTCAAACAAACAATTTACTCCCGATTCTGAGCAGGTAGTTCAATATAAGCGAAATCCACTGATAACAATAAAAACGGAAATATATGGCACATAAGGACGATGTATCTCCAGAAACACAATATTTCCGTTCAAATATATAAAAATATGTAGAGCTCTGGCCAGACCCAATCTGAACATATGCCAAACGGAGGGTAAGTGTGCACTCTTGACCGACTTTATCCTACGTAAGTCTGAAAAATCAAAAAAAAGGTAATTAAATTAAGTATTATTTAATTTATTTTGTCCTTAGCTGTGTGAATATACCATCTGATATTATATACAGTCATTGTTTAGAATAAATCGTAATCATAATAATAATTTTGTGTCGTTTAATGGCCTTTCTGAAACTGAAAACAAGCCCTTAACGGTATTGAAATTCATCAAATCTTTATTGTATCTGATAACTGATTACGAAAAAAAAAATATTGGAGAGAAAATATAATGCTAGCTTTTAAATAAACACATCTTATACTTTTAAATAACACTGTATATCAATTCTAAGAACATTTTCAGCGGCTGTAATTACTCCAATCTCAGCTCGTAACGAGATGAGGTGAGATTTTTCGTCTGAGGTTTCGCGTGTGCTTTCATGAAAACCGCCGGCGCGGCGTGCATCTTATGCACCGAGAAAACGGCGTCAAGTGCATTGATAACAACAGCGCGAGGCGACAACCCACCGGGCGCTTCTCGGAATGTCGGGAACTCATCTATGAGTGAGTACAACAATCAGCTTGAAGAGATGCATCATCCCTTTAATGACGTTGAGTTATTAAGGTTATGTCAGGCATGACGACAACTACGGCACGCGAAGGGGTTATCGATTATCCAGACGACACGACACGAAATGAACAGTGTTCCGTGTGTGTAGGTCGGCGGAACAGACGATGGTGGGGTAGAGTCGGGGTGGGGATCTTCTTACGCGATTGGCGAGATCGGAGTGAGCGTGACCATGAAACGACTGACCCGGTCAAAATATAGATGACGTTGCGTGTTGTATGCTGTACACGGGATATCTGCAGTAAATGTGTGATTGACGACCTCTTGTGTAATATTGAATGAAGTTATTTCAAAATCCAATAATGATTATAATACCAGGCGGTATTAAATTTCAGCAAATGGTTTTTGGCGAACACATGGAATTTTCTATAGATTAAAAGAAAAATACCACCGATATATTTGCCTTTTACCTGTTAAAAAGTCGTGAAAGGGTTTTTAGTCATATGTTGATGATTTTAAATGCCTATTTTTGCTAGCTTATCATAAAATTCTTTCTACTTACACGATGGTATCCAACATAGTCTTATGGTTATTATATGTTGATGTATAGCTGAAAACGGTGCTTTCGATATTTCAGATGTGAAATGATTAAAAAGTTGGGCTTCATGACTAGTGATGCCATCAAGGGACTTACACCTAATAATTTTACCTTTAAAAATTTAAAATGGATAACTTCTGTCTTGCTAACCATTATTAGTTCTTAAGAAAGCGGTGTTATGTATCAGTACAGGTAATTAAAAAGTTTGTTTTTAATCTTTCATTAAAATGTACCTAATATTAGATAGATATTTAGTAAATGTAATCCAATATATAAGATACAATTTTTATACGTATACAGATCGTTGGATCGCAAGTGCCGTCAAAATATTATATCGATAGTTGAACGGTATGTCTTAGTTAAGTCCATATGCCGCGCCGGCGCCGATACATGTTGCAGAGAATACGTATGAATATTTGGATATTTGCAGTCTCCAGTTAAGGTGGGTTTACATTATATGTTTTGTCATATGTGTGTTCGTAAGATATATCATAAGCTCAATATTTGACTGATCACACGATGTGAGTTCTCATAGCCGATTGCTCATAAGTGAACTCATAGCTGAACTCATAAGGAAACATACGTCTGCTGTCAGAATAGACCAGCACCTATTTGCGATGAGAAAACATAAGCGTGAACGCGGGCTTTTTCGTATAGTTTGGGGAATTTCTGTGTTAGGAACATTGTAACACACCTGGTAACACACGCCGACACGCGACGAAAGACCTCTTGTTAAGGTTATGTTTCTGATTGGTGCATGAACGTTTGGTGTTTGGTCACAGAACGGAATATTTGGTTTTAAGAACGACTATTATTTTAACATATAAACAGTAGCAATGGAAAAGGTAAGTCGATCAGAAAATGTACGCGACATAAGTATGTACCTATGTAGGTATAATGAAACTTTGATTGTTATTAGACTGAATGGCCCGTGAAGCTAACGAACAAACTGATTGAGGAATACGAAACGCACCCCTGTTTATTTGATACAACGCATAAATTTTATGCAAATAAACACGCGAGGAAGGACGCAATTTTCAACATATGTGAACAATTAAAGGTTGATAACCCCAATTTAACAGTGGAGGACATCAAGAGGAAAGTGACGAATTTACGTTCACAATTCACACATGAGCGAACAAAAGTGAACGCTAGTCGCCACAGCGGAGGTGGCGCCGATGAGGTCTATGAACCAAAAGTTTGGTGGTACGAAAAATTAAAGTTTCTGACACCACATATCAGAGCCAGGAAGGGTAGAAGTTCCTTGGAGTTGAAGGTAATGTATGTAAAGTTCTCACTTATAGTTGTTCTATTAAATCCCATACATTTAGAGTCAAGATGATGTGCACAGCCAAGAGATGCAGAGCCAGGAACCAGATATGGACTCGGATGGAGAACTCCAAGCACAAACACAATCTGGGGTATCTGTTCGATATCACTTAAGTGACAGTGGAAGTGAGAATGAAAACAGGGACCCTGTGCCAACGCCTTCAACCTCCTCCTCATCTGCCACTCTCAAGAGGAAGCGACAAGAACCAAAGTACGCCAAACTAGATGATCCCAATACAGATCAGTTGATCACAGCAACTATGCAAACGTTGACGAAGTTAACCAGCCAGAAGCAACTGCCACGAAGAGGTCCGTTGGCAGAGGAACATCAAGTGTTTGGAGAATTTGTAGCTTCAGAACTCTCCAAAATTGATGATGTGGAAATCCTAAACGATGCAAAGTTTGAGATAAACACCATTTTATACAATGCAAATAAGAAGTTTATTGCAGCAACCAAAGCTGGCATACAAATAGATGTAGAATAAGAGATAATATAGCAACATCATGTTTCATTCATTAATAAACAATCTTAGAAAGTACCAGAATTTCCACTTCACTACAGCGTTAAAAATTGAATTTTTTGATAGCTTCCCATTGCCAAGGTACAAATCCATGAGTATTAAAATAGTGCATAAAGTGATTTCTGATTTCCAAGGGCTGATTTGAACTTCTATTAACTCTACATCTTTCTAAATTTGTCATGTAAACATTTTGTCTCCACTCCCCTTGCGTCAAAGATACATTTTCTGTATTTTCATTATCCACTCCAAATAAGTAGTTTCTTCCATCTTTCTTTTTTATATAATTATGCAATGCACAACAGGCCAATGTGAGTTTCTCTACTTTATCTACTTCTAAATTTATGTCTCGTTGTAAGACCTGAAACCTATTAGCTAGAATGCCGAATGCATTTTCGACTACTCGTCTGGCACGACTCAAGCGGTAGTTAAAAATCTTTTCTTCTTTAGTTGACCGTTGTCCAAAAGGTTTAATAATTCTCGTTGATAAACGGAAAGCATCATCAGCAACGATCAGATATGGTACCTTAATTTGAGAATTTGGCAGATAACTATCTTCAGGGAAATCCAACAGATTCTGTTCAACTGCAGTGCTTAAGTTACAATTACTATATACTCCGCCATCACTGACTCTACCATTACATCCAACATCAACATAAATAAAGTTATAGTCAGCATCCACAAGTGCCATTAACACAATACTATGAAAGCCTTTGTAATTGTAATAGAAAGACCCATCTGATTTTTTAGCTCTAAATGCTATATGCTTTCCGTCTAACGCTCCTAAACAATTGGGAAAGTTCCAAGCTGTAAAAAATCCTTTAGCGATTTCTAACCATTGCTCTTTTGTAGTGGGAGTAGTCAAATAGTCGTCCTTTATTACTTCATGAATACTTTCCACTACTTCCGGAATCATATTTGATAGTGAAGGCACAGATATCCTGAAGCTGTAGGATAAGTTTTTAAAAGTTTCTCCTGTGGCTAGGTATCGCAAGGTGACTAGCAATCTAGAATAAATTTTATTTGCAATTATTGCAATCTAAAAGTGTTACCCAAATACCTGGTCCTTGCTGATATACATTCCCTAAAACATGTGTCTTTTCGTTCTATAAAAGGCGTAACTCTTGACAATAAATCTTCAAAAGTGTTTACAGACATCCTGGTAAAATTTTTAAAACTTTTAGGGTCTTCCACTGCTATTTCATTAAAAACTGGATTTGCCATTCCTCGGCCACAATCTCTTCTACATAGCCATTGTCTTGTCCAGGTTGTTCGTCGTTTTCTTATTATTCCTGCCCTCTTATCCCTATTATTACTAAACTTCTTCTTTCGCAATAATAATAGTAATAACAAAGTAGTGCACGTTATTTGTAATACAGTGTTACGATCCATTTGCACTGATGAAGTAAACGGTAACAATAATCACAGTAAAAATGTAACGATGTATAAGTAAGGTTATGTTGTTTCACTTGTCATTTACAAAACTCTTAACATTCTCCTAGCCAAACTCTTGTAGATGTAAACGGCTGAACACAAATCTTTTGAAAGTCATGTGACTTAACAAATCTCATATGATTTGTCTTTAGGAACACATATATGAGAAAACATATAATGTAAACCCAAAGTTAGTCATTGTAGAAGGTAGTTGTCTCATATGTTCTAGCGCTTTGCGATATTTTATTACATTTTCATTTGTTTATTATTCTTGTTGAAACAATATTCTTTTCATTTGCATTTTCTTATTATATCCTAATCTGTTAATTGTCTCATTCTTCAAGCAATTTTACAGAATGCGCAACGAGGCTTCTACGATCGTTTAGCATATTGCTTTGAGGCGACCGGAAGACGTTTCGAGCATTTAATGCATTAGAAAAGTGGTCGCTTTTATATTAACTTATAAAATAATAATTTATGACTAATAATAGATTCCTTCTGTTGTAACATATGCATATTTTTTTAACGTTTATTCCTGCAAATATGAGAATATTCATTTTTTATTTAGCTACTAATTACAGAATTTAAATTTCATTATTTTACTGTGAATTGTTGTGATAATAAATAGTATTACTATTCTCCACATTGCTTTAATATTTTACATTTTTCATTCGTCATAAACATCTTCTTACAATACATATTCTGTGCACAAATTTGTTATTCTTGTTATAACTACATATTTAGTTTTTATGAGGATAAAAACAGCGGGCACATTCTGCACGTTAAAGAAAATTTTATCATATGAGTCCACCTACATTACGTATAATTCATACCACCGGCGCAGCTATGCACGTACATACATACTACAACGCTAAGACCTGCTCAACGAAGTAACACGTCAATCGGAGCGAGCGTTTGACGGCACTTGCGATGCAACTATCTGTATATATGTCTCAAATTTCATTTTATTTTAATTATTATATCTATTTTAAACTTTTAATTCTTAATTTTACTTTCTTATACGTCGTATAACAACAATGACAAAAATGTTTGACCTCCAGATTTTTTCAGATTCACGTTTTGAAGTCCCATGATAACGAAAAAGTGTTTTAGAAAAATACATCATTCTTTCCGTCTCTCTGTATGTGACTACGATAGCGACTAATCAGTTAACTTGTCAATACCGACCTTTATATTTAGAAGTATAATTTTCCTCTTTAGATCAGTGAATTTGATAGACTGGAAGTAGTAGTTTACTTCGGTGGAAAAATCAAATTTTACCAATATTTCTTCAAATATATATTAAGTACTAGCGATACCCGGTGCGCGTTGCTGCGCCCAAAAAAAACATTTTTTATGGTCACTAAACTTCACAGGAACACTCTACAGACTATGCTAGAGTTTTCCTGAAAATTTTATCCAAATCGGTTTAGGGGTTTTGGAGTCTATAGTGAACAAACACACCCACCCACACACAATTTTATGTATGTACTTAAAAGTGCAGTTTCTAAAAAAGTTTTTCGTAATTTGTACAGGAAGTAGTATGTCGTCTAGTCTTACCAAAAAATCGTTTTTTGCGAATATCTCGCAAGTTATGCTTTCTAAGCTGATGTACTAAGAGTTTAAAGCTATTCATTTTTTACTCAGAGGCTTATTGAAAAGATGAAACTATTGGAAACTTAATTTGGAACAAATTTTATATATTTCGGAAAGCATATGCGTATAATAAAGTTCTCATTTTTTAATTCTAAATTTATAAATATAGCTGTCCGTGATTCAAAAAACTTAATAGTAATCAAAACAATAATAAATCTTTCACAGAATGTATAGAAAATGTATCTTGCAATGCACATTTTGACTACCTGTTTTACAAGGCCAGCAGAACTATAAAGTGTCAAAAAGCAAACTAATTTGAAAAACACCTGGAAACAATCGTTTCATTTAAGACCAACAGAAGAGGCAATATGCCAGAACTACCAAAGCGCTTCGCAATTTTATATAAACAAATAAAATATATAAGAGTAACCTAAACCCCAATAAGGCCATAGAGTGTGATCTCATAAGGCAAACATAAATTAAAGGAATTCTTAGAAAGGCAGTAGTTTTGTTAATATTTATCCCTAACGCAGCCCTGAGACTAGGTTAGTTCCCACTCGAAATGGAAAGTGGCCCAGTTAACCTTCATCATGTAACTAGAAAACTTTCCGATTATGTTACCCCTACAAATCCATCCTATCTTGAACAAACTATTGGAAAAACTACTTCTAACGAGGCTGACGCGATTAATCGACACCAATAAGCTACTGCCAAATTACCAATTTGAGCACGAATGGATATCATAAACCAACCCTTCGAAGATAGAAGTTACTGCTTTGCTGGTTTCCAAGATACAAGCCTTAGACAAAGTGTAGCACCATTGGAAGAACCCCATCTGCAAGAAAGACACTTTGCGATAATAATCTCAAGGTACAAGCAATCTCAGTAAAATCACATGTACCACAGAACAGCGTAAGGAATTTTTTAAACACTGAACACTGGCACTAGTGTGGCAAATGTTTGGCAAGAAACAAATTCTGTATGATGTAATAATATCAAAATAAAATTACAATTTTGGTATTGTAGATAACTTTTTAGCTTATGGGGAAGCATACATTTTCTAAGGCTACGAAGATATCTATAAAGGTGTACATCAATCTTGTTGTGGCATTTTTCCTCTCTCAGAAAAAAGCTATTAGAATAGTCAGTTACGAACCAAGTGCGGGAAGACTATTTTCCCACATGAGCGCGCTTTTAATTGCGCGAATGCGTGGAAGATGTCTTCACGCAAGTGGTTTGTACAATATCTTTTGTACGAACCTTAAATTAAAAAAATATTATTGATTAATGTCATTAATATCATACCTAAAATAGATTACCTAATTAATTTAAGCATTTCATGTACGTAACTATTACTCACCTTTCCCTAAAATTAAGTTATTATGTTCTTACACGTGGCAAACATGAGGTATTTATTCTTATATTTAATAATTTATAGTACATTTATTGCGTTTTTTGGTTTAATTACAATTTTTTATGAACAGCCAATATGAATATCGCTTAAGAGATGGTCAAATAGATGGCGCTTGAATGTCGCCTAAGATGTCAAATAGATGGCGCCACAAATTTATTTGAATAATTTTTAATTATTAATCCTATTTCCTCAACTTTTAGTGATGAATAGTCGAGGGAAGGTAGTATTTTATAGACTAAATTTTATCACTATCAAGTTAGTTTTTTTTGAATGTCCCAAAGAGCCAGTATTTTTTTCAATTTTTCAGTCTCCTCGACCGGTAAATACTCGTTGCTAGTCGAGCGATGCATGCGCCAAATGTCACTTTACAGGCGATGAGTACAAAAATTATTATTAAGTACTTATTACACAAATAAATTATCACAAAAGATTTAAGCTTTAAAAAATAGTATATAAACAAGTAATTATAATTATAATCTATTATAATTATTATTTAAATTGCTTATAAACAAAAAGATATATTTACATAATAATTATGTAATGAGAGGTGGAAATTATACATCATTCTAGAACTTTATTTTTAGTAAGTGTGAATTCTAGAATTAATCGGTTCTCCATAATGGCATTGTCATTAAATGTTTTTCAACATGAAAATCTCGATGGAAATTTCGAATAATGTTCCAAGAAATCATTTCGCTAAGCGACCGTTCGCCAAAAGAAATGACTCGCCCGAATGGAAAACGCCTAATATATAGCTGAAAATTCGCTTTCTAATAATGACCCAATCCGATTAACTAACACTATTAGTCGATGAAATTGTCTGGAAGAATCCTTTATCGATTCTAGCTTTGGTGTTTGCTTAGACACGTGATCTCCAGCAAATGAACATTAATTGTGATTTAACTGCTTGTGTGTAGTATATAACGATACACGTCCTTCAAAGGTTGTAGAAGAAGACGTGTACGTTACACCTTAATTAATTAAATGTATTGCAAGGATGTCAGTTCTTAGTTGCTATACGAAAAAATAATGATTAGTTTGAAGTTATTACTTTGCGTAACCATTAGTGATACTAAAAAATCGAACTACTAAAAAAAGCAGTTATTTCTTGGGTGATGGTCAGTGACGGTGTTAGGCGGAAAGCGTCTCGGGGGGCGCATTGTTATGGGCGCTGCAATATGGTCTCATTAACAGAATTAAATTAAATTAAATTATTTCTTAAGAAATCAAATATCTTATTAAATGAATAAGATTTGGCGGTTGAATTGTAAAAGCCATGCCTTTATCTGATTCCGAAACCTTATATTATTCAAATATTTATACATATTTTATTTATATTTCTTCACTTCTTTTTAGTAAACTTCTGTAAAAGGCTTACACTAAAGAAAATAGCACTCACGGTAACTGTTTTTTAAAATAGTATTTTTCTTTCTAATTGGCGGCATTAGTTTATGCAGGTGCGTCGTATAAGAATTTTTAAGTCTTGCATCTAGACCGATTTCCAAGTATTGTTTTGATAGTTTCGTTATTTTAATTTTGCGCACATGTGCGTCTTCGGCAGACATATCCCCATTTATTCGTCTAGGTCTCGGATGGGATGGTCTGATGTTCTGAGACAATGTTCAGAGGAAGACAGCAACTGAAACATCTTTTTTAAATATATAAATTGTAAATTTTCATAATTTATTTTTGGTTTCAATTATATCATTACTATATTATATAAATTTAATTTAGTAACTTTCTCAAAAAAGTTAATCCGGCACTTAGAGAACAAGAACGCGAGCAGCAAAAGGCTGACATACGAAATTTTGTCATGCGGTCATGCTTCAACGTCAATTTTTGATATTCTAATTAGTTGATCTAGGCTAAATTTTTAGCGTTTTTGAAGGTTCATACACGATATACGAGTGGGTTCCCAAAGGATGCATATTATCTTTTATATTATTTATTTAGTTTTGAAACAAACAACCTTCAAAATACTCTTCGCTGGCATTAATAACCTTGTCCAATCTTGTATTCTATTGCTCAAAAGATTTTTTAAAATATATCCTCTGTGATGCTGGACACCGCCTCCGTCGTTTTTTCTTTACCTCTACAACGTCGGCAAGGCATTTTCCTTTCATGTCTATTTTCATTCGGTAATAGTAAGGCTAATGGCGGGTGAATATGAGGGTGGGGTAGAAGTCATGCCATTTTTAGTCATAAATTGGCGTACACCCAGACACTCGACGAGCTCTTTTGAGGTGAAGCAAACTTGAAGTCTTCCACTGGCGTGATTGCCGTTTCGTTTCTGGATCGTAACCGTAGCACCAGACTTGTTGTCTGTGATGACCTTGAAAATACAATTTGAATAATTTCGGAACTCTTCTTTCAAAGCACAGCATGCTTCCACGCGATCGAGTCGAGGCCTGAATTTGGCAGGAACCTTTTCATCCTCAAATCTTCCGTTCAAAGTCGCTGAATTGAACTCGAAGTCATTCCAGATAGCTTCTCAGCTTTTTAAATGGTTCATCGTCGATATTCTACGATTACTGCTTTTTATACTATAGATCTCCATTCCTTTCTGTTTTTTGTTTACATTCTCCAGTTTGTTATTCCTCTTTCGTTCAGGTCCTTTGCGATCCCATCTAATTCTTGGTCTTCCTCTTGCTCTGTTATCCATTGGTGTTCACTGGTCAATGTTATTTATTGCTGCTCTTGGGTATGCTATGCTCCGATGGTGTCCATACCATTTTATTCTTTGGGTTTTGTGTGTTTCACTGTACTCTCACTAGTTGGTCGATTTCGTGCTTCGTTAGTCTTCGCATTTCATCTCCTTCTCGTTTTGGTCCATACATTGTTCTTACTACTCTCCTTTCAAATTTTCTTAGCTTTTCCTCGTCTCTGGTGAGTACGTTATTTTTGGTCTTATAGTTGCTCTGTAGATTTTCATTTTTGTATCAGAGCTGGTATTTCTGTTTTTCAATAGCTTTCTGTACCTATAATACGTTTTATTTCCTGTTTGCATTCGGTGTGTTTTTTTTGCAGTCCTATTATTGTTTGTCAATTATTATTCCAAGATATTTGAAGGGGTTTACTCTCTCGTGTTCATAGTTTTCCATTTCTCCCCTCTTACTTCTGGCGTAAGTTGTTCCATTGCTGACTATACACTTTGTTTGGTTTTCGTTAATATATAGACATCTATCTGCCGTCGCGCACCGCTTCTACGATTTTGCTCGCATATGCCTTAATCTGCACTAATTTATTTCTAATATTCACTCTTACCTTCGCTTCATTGATTATTTTTTCTAAGGCTATATTAACTAGAGTTGTTTAAAGTGCACCCCTTGCTTCACTCCTATGTTTATTTTGAAGCAGTCTGATATTCCTTCTTGTGTCATGATTGCTGCTTGTGAATGAGTTAGTGTCGTTACATAAGTCTGATAAGTTTTATTGGTATTTTAATGTCTTCTGCATAACTCAGTATTACTTCTCTGTTTAAGCAAGTAAATGCTTGCTAGAAATCTCTAAATAGCATGTGTAAGGGTACTTGCAAATACGAGCCTAGAAGGGCACTTAGATGCTCGCTGGTAGACTAGAGGTTAGACTAGATGCAGCGAGGATGATTTACGTTTGAGCTGTATACACGATGTTATTTTGAAGTTTGAGGTTAGTTGCCATCATGGCTTCTAGTAGTGATGAGGAAGAAATTTTATTACAAAACGGTATTAGTAAGTGGTTATTACTACAAAATCCAAGTCGTAAATATCATGTGCATCCAATAAATAAAGAACGGGGGAAATCTGGAGAATACCATCACCTTTTTCAAGAATTACGTAATTATCCCGATCGATTTTTCACATACCTGCGAATGGGCTGTGAAACTTTTGATTATATTTTAAACATGATTGGTCCCAAGTTACAAAAAACATGGCGTAATTGTCATGAGCAGCCAATTCTGCAAGAGGAACGACTTGTAGTAACTTTACGGTAGTAGATATTCCATTACATATTTTAAGAAAAGATTTGTGATATACGTGTTTTTTTGTTATAGATATTTAGCAACTGGTGCATCGTATACGCATTTATCTTTTGCATTTCGCATGGGTATATCAACTGTTGCAAAAATTGTAAAAGAGACAGTGGAAGTGATTTGGGCAGTACTTCAACCTCTGCATATGCCGACACCGGCAACAGAGCATTTTAAAAAAATTGCTAAAGGCTTTTATGAAATTTGGAATTTTCCACATTGTCTCGGGGCTATTGATGGAAAACATATACGTATTATTTGTCCAAAGCATTCAGGAACAATGTATTTTAATTAAAAACATTTTTATTCCATAGTACTGCAAGGGGTTGCAGATGCAAATTACAAATTTACTATAATCGACATAGGTGGTTATGGAAAACAGAGTGATGGTGGCACATTTAGATCATCAGCAATGTTCGAACTTCTAATGAAAGGTCATTTACATATTCCACCTAGTGACTGTTTTCCAGACACAGATATTGACATGCCATACGTTTTTATCGGTGATGAAGCTTATCCGCTATTAAGCCATTTGCTTAAACCATATGGTGGGACTAACCTTGCTATCGAAAACGAGTATTTTAATAAACGGTTATCAAGAGCACGCAAAACTATTGAATGTGCTTTTGGAATACTATATTCTAAATGGCGACTTCTTTCTAAAGCCATAGAAACTGACGAGAAAGTTGCTGATAAAATTGTTAAATGTGTGTGCCTTTTACAAAATTTGATAATTGACCGTGAAGGATTTGAGCGTCACTTAAATGATGTGGCATCAGTTCCACATTTGCTGAACAGAGGCTACCATCCATGTGCTGGTCGGTCTGCTGGTGCTGCAAAATTTATTAGAGACATGTTTAAAAATTTTGTCTGTCGTAATAATGTTGTTCGTAATTAACAAATAAATAGACCAATAAATACTGTACAGCATACATAGAATATAAATGTGTATTTCTAGAAATGCGAATTATGTTTATATTACATACAACAGAAGCACTCTTATGAAGTACTGTTATAAAAATAGGTGGATGTTCCTTGGGCAAGAAAATCTTGAGGCGGTAGATTTGAATCTGCTACTCGTACACTCCATTCTTGTTGTTGTTCGTCAAATGCAAATTTTTGTACAAGTTCTTGCACCTTCGAGCGGAAACATAGTTTTTTGTTTTATGGTATTTTTGCCACGTATGGCAACAAACTGTCAAAAAACATTTTGTCGTCATTTTGTTCTTCCTTTTGCGCTCCTTTCGTGCTTGATTTGTTTTTTAAATATTCTAATTTTTGTTGTTCTATGTTCAACAGGGCTCGACCATAAATTTCACTTGGTGTTTTTCGTTTTGGCTTTGCTAATACCACCCTTGGTTCATCGTTCATTGATTCTTCATTCTGTCCGCGAGAAGCCGATGCTGGTGTTGACGGTGACGGAATTGACATACTGTCTTGAGTATCCTGCCTTTCCGCATTCTGCATTTCAGTAAAGTCTTCTATTTCAGCATTTTCTATTTCAAAGATCTGTGTTTCATTTGAGGATACGTTACTCTGATGCGATTCGGTATCTGTTTCTTCCATTTCGCCTTCACATCTTTTTAGGTTACCATCCGACTTTCTATTCTTCAACTGGTCTTTAAGAAAAAGCATCATGTCATAGTATTGCCAGGATGACCTAATACTCGTTGCACCATCTCCAGAAAGTTTTTTTGGTAACTTCGATTGTTCGTGTCTCATGTAGTCTCTGAGATATTTCCATTTCTTTTGGACAGTATTGCCTACATTTGAGGTTATGTGTTGATATAATCTATACCATTTATTATACGGTGTACTTACGATCCAATTGTAATTCCTTTGCCACTTCATCCCATAATTTACCCACAACAAACCTGTTTTGGTGATCAGGATGCGCCTGATTCCGTAACTGTGGTTTACTTTGCACAGTCTCAATTAACTTCACAACATCCATTTTGTAAACACTCAAAACGCTGGTCGCTGGAAGAATAGGTGCGACTATACCTGCATCTAGCAGCGATCTAAACTGCTAGCATGTAAGCGAGCTGTTCGTCTCATACATAAAAGGCAACATTTAAATGTGTGATTACATTCTACTATGCTAGGCTACCTTCCAGGCTACAAGTCAGCCTTAAAGCTTATACGTGCAAGCACCCTAAGGTGTTGCCATATTCACTGTATTTTTCCATTATCTGGTTTAACAAATGAATTGCGTCGAAGGTAAATTGTCCGGGTCTGAAACCCTGCTAGTAGTCTCATATCTGTGACTGCATAAGTTCTCAGGCGATTATTCATTAATGTAGTGAACATTTTGTATGGTGTGTTGGAAAAATTATCCCTCTATCGTTTTGCTAAGCCACGGTTCTCCTTTTTTTAATACTGCTACCAGTAGTCCTAATTTTCATTGGTTATTATACATTTAAAATTATATATTATTAAATTAAGCTGTTCTATCCTCATTGCGTGCTTATACAGTTCGAATGGAAAATTAAATAATCTGCTATCGATTCAGTTACATTTTTGTGTTTTGTATCTTTTCAAAATCGAGAAGTACACATTATATCTGTTCAACGCATTAATGCGTAGATATCCTCCCATGACACTCGTGAAAACAAGATGGATACTGGGGCAGCATTCCCATTTGTTAAGTCTAAACAAAAAGTACGACACGAAAAACTTAAATATGCATGGCTGGAGGGATTAAATTAGAAAATGGGAAAAAATGAAGAACACGCTGGCATTGTTTATTCGAAAAAAGTACGCCAGCGATGGTGGTAATATCCATGCTAATTTCTTTCGTCGAGAGGAAACGTCGCCTTGATGGATAAGGCGACGGGAAGCGTCCATGTAGACTGTCAGGAAGCAGAGCGGGACGACGCGGAGAAATAAATTTACCGTGGAATGGAGACGGTTGTTGACTGATTAGGTATTTTATGTCTTGCATGCCGAAATTTAAGCGGCTCCGTACACCACATACTACGCCAACAGGCGTGTAAGCCTTAGATTAATGGGAAAATTCGAAACATTATGTATATAAAGATGATATTATATAGCACCTTACAAAATTGTATAGCTTAGTTTAGAAAAATGGCGACAATTATTTTACTTTAGGTAAATGGAATTAATTAAGCGTTGTGAATTTCGTATGAGATCATAAATAACCAAATTTCACCAAATTTTAGGTGTATAATATTCCTGTTTTGAAAGGTGTGAATAGATTTTCATTTAGATCTTCTTCATTTAGAAGTAGTTATACCCCTCATTGATTTAGTGTTTTATAGAATATTATTAGTAGGTTTTTTACATTGGACATGTTGAACCTAACAAAATAAAATTTTGCAGTTGGCAACTTGAGTTTCAGTGATAAACTGTCTATCAAATTTACAGATTCGAGAAATAAAAATTTAGTGTAGATGGTGTACATTTATAACACATGCTTCATCCATTGCTATTCGGGAAAAATCCAACATTAACGGATTGCAATACCTTCATTTATTATTTCCCGAAGGAAAAATTGGCAATAAAATTATCTATTTTAAAATTAAGGCCTGTGTATACGATTTACGAAGAAAGTAAATATATGAAAACTTAGATAAAGTATGTTGCAGAATTTCCAGAACGTGCTATGACAGGGACATTAAGTATTAAATATGCAGCAACTAGAATAAATTCTAAGAAAAAGACTTGATATTTCCTAATATAATTAGTACGTATAAAGTTATTTGCAGTTGTGAGAATTAATATAAAATAATGCAACAACTTACATAGAATATACACATGTCCTAAATTAATCATACTTATGGAACTGCAGACGCGTGTTTCTGACTCAATGTTTGTCATCAGTACAGTGTAGTCAAGGAATAGAATAACCTTGGTGATGCATGCATAACTGTTCGATAATATTAATATTAAACCACATGAATAATTGAAATCTTTAACATTACTGTCCCTGATTCCGACTGATCGATTATTTATATATTTTAAATTTTTTGTGTATTTGTTTAAGATTAAAATAATTTCGAAATTAATTTATACTTATACATATACATGCATATAGATTTAAATTGTTTTTTTATTTGCCGTACTATCTAAATATCATATATTTCTGTTTTTCGCGTTGTTAAGCTTGAAATGCATATGTAGTCATCCTTTTCTGAAAGAATCTGTATCTTCTGAAAAGTGTAGTTTTCATATTTTACTCGTATATCCATGTTTTCACGCATGGAGTATTTTAGAAACCAAGGCCGTCGTTCCAAAGAAGAAATTTATTATATTTAGCTAGTACGACATAGACAAAACCAATTTAAATGTATTATATATATATATATATATAATACATTTACACTACTACCAAGAAGATTTTCATTCATTTTTTCAATACATTTGTATATTTGGCAAAGAATTGTAATATATTTTATTATCTGCCTGGTTGAAATAAGGCATTACACAGTATTAAGTAAGTGCACAGTTGTTTTACACTTGGACATTTTGGATTGACATTTTAAGGTAATACTATATTTTTTTTTATTCAACACATATTAATGCTTTAACATACACCTTCTTTGTTATGCTGCACTGACGAAACCAAACTAGGTAGAAACATATATGTCTGTAGCTACAAATTACATCTTAACACATACATAGTTGCATTGTTGATTATTTATGTATTTCAATCAAAATTGTACATGTTTAGATGAATCTAAGCCATTTTGATAGGATTACATAGGTAATACCGATTGTCCTATGCTTATTTGCTTTCATTTACATTTATACATGACTGATTTTACATTCTATATTGTTATAATTCAACAGTTCTACTCTTAATTTTTCATTACATAGTTGCGTCGTTGTTATTATTTTTTATAATTGCATTGACTGAACAGCTTGTGGTAAACCCAGGCCCTTTGATGTGACTATATAAGTAATACCGATAGTCCTATGCTTATTTGAATACATTTTCATTTATACATTTTGATTTACATTTTATATTTGTCATTGTTTTCTAATTGACAACCAGTTGTCATATTGTTATTATTTTAATTTCATTGTATGCCACTACTACCAAGAAGATTTTCATTCATTTTTTCAATACATTTGTATATTTGGCAAAGAATTGTAATATATTTTATATATATATATATACTAAATAATTCTAAATTTTTTCTTGACCTTATTCACATATTCATGTGCATATATATATACTTCTACATATAAAATACAATGCTAATCTTGATTAAATATATACACCTTTTGACAAATACAAGAAATCTAATAACAGAATGAGGAAGACAGGTTGCCATTATTGAATTTGTTGTTAATAGTTCACTATGATTGTCAGGAGAAAGTCACAAACGCAAGAAGACATTGTAGATTAGATACTATATTTAAACACCTTGACGACATTTCTCTCGTGGATGTTATAGACTTAAGCAGATTATCTCTATGACATTTTTCTTTATTATACTTTTCGAATTCGATTCTTAGATATGTACTCAAAACTTGATATTATTTAAGTGACTATTTCTAGCTTCTCGGTGTGGGTTAATTCACATAGATTACTGGATGCGCGCAAGTGACGACGAATTATCGCAGACGAAATCAATATTGTGTACATTACGGCACTCGAAGTTTTGTGTCAATCGAGTAAGAGTCAAAGTATCAGAATTGCTGACGACCAAATTTCGAAAGCCAGAATAGCCGATGATCTAACTCTGATTGCCGACTGGTCGACGAACTAATTCTGAATGTTAGATTGAACATCTATTTTTGTATGCCTCACAATCAATTCTTTCTAGTCTTGCACCAAAATTTCAATAAAGATGTTATTTTACATTGCATAATTGATTTTTTTAATCCTCATATAAAACAATTTAATTATCATTAATAAATGTCATATTTATGACGTAAACACATTAAGAAATTATCGACGATTTATGATATATATATATATAAACTTTGTCATAATAATTTGTTATTTTACCTTTTTGGCTAGTAAGGTAAATGTGCTATAATTTTTTAATTTTATTTTATTTGTTCATAATTTTATTCATGATAACATACAACTTTGACTTATTTCTTACATTAATCTATCTATATATCTATCTCGTGGTATTATGCCACCAAAATTACCTTAAAAATTTCCTTGTAGTCTAAATATCCTAATTTCTATGTCACTAAGCATACATCACTTTTGACCTAGTTTTTCTGGCGTAGCCTTACCGTACCTACCTGTTTGTGAAAAAAGCGCGTTTTCGTCCGGTCATGGAGCGCAATTAAGTTGACCTAGATTGCGACATCCCCTGTATAATGATCTCATTACGGATGCGCTGCGATATGAATGGATAGGTGTGAGTTAATCATTTATTAAGTGAAACTATTAAAAGGGAAACGGCTCACATGCGTATACTATTTGCGGCGGTACATACTACACACGATGTTGAAACTGTAAATGAAAGAAAGCGACGGGATCTGGGGACGCAATGAAAACGTTCCTGGTCGCATGGCAACGTGTAGACGCGCACCGCTGTTGCGCTGTTTCATCCTGATGTTCGTCAGTTAACCATCCAGTACTCCGTCGTACGCCATCTCAAACACTTCGGAATATCCATGAAATATCACTCACAAAACCGTACAAATTTTCTAACCGGCACCTCCACCAAAATAGGAAAGAAAAGACAGTTACTATACTGAATCAGATAAACGTAGATAATAGCTCGTGACGACCGAATGCTAGGCTCTGCGTTATTGCTGTACGGCTCGAACAGTTTTCGGTATATTCCCGGATTCCTCCTGTTAATTTTTTACCTTTGACACGAAGTTTCAAGTTACATAAAGTCAAACCGAAAGTGAAATTCAACCGGTTCCTCTCCCAGTGGTAATGTAGAGAGGTTTTCTTTACTTTTAGCGTGCGTCACTAAAAGATTTCGCGCTCGACAATTTCAAACCGCGCGTTTAGTGGTGGTGTCTTCCTCAAAGTGGTGTTGGAGTCCTGGATCCGCCGGGTCCAGGATGGATCCCTCAGCCGCATTCGCACTACGGTGCGGCTGTCGGACCATCGCACTGGTGCGAAAGGCCTGGAAGGTCTTCTGATCCAGTCACTCCGGTCGGTGGACCTTATCGTCAAGTGGATAGTCCATTTCACGCCTCCTGTCCCGTTCACAGTCCCTTCAGGTTCCGGTACGTCAATGGTGGACCTGAATATTACGCACACCAACACCAGGTGATTGATGTTTGTATTGTAATGTCGCGTTTCGCAAAAGAAATCCTTTTGAAGTCATTGTGAGGTATTTTCTTTTCTGCGATGGCATATCTTTGTTGTGGTGTGAAGAGATTGCCGTCAAAGAGGAAGGTGTACGTAAAGAAAAGCTTTTCGTGTATAAAAAAAGAAAACGTGATGAATAGAGACGGCTTTATGAAGTGAAACGGCTATTAAAAAGCAGAAAGGAAGGATGTGTACTTAGTTGGTAACACGTTTAAAAGTTTATATTATAGCATTTTTAATTTTTTAAATTTGGGCGAGATTAACGTTTTGATGCCCATGGTACACAATGAAAGGAATCTGGATTCTAACCAGACAAAATTATTTTCTTGGCGAAATTGCTTCTTAAATACCAGAAACATGCGATATTGTTCAAAAAGTAATATACATTATGTATTGCATATGTAGGTATTAAAAACATTAAATTATTTGTTGTCATTACTTTAAGGTAATGTATAAAATTAATCTAAGTCATCTTGACGTAGGCACTACATCGATAAAATATAGCACACTAGTGACACAATAACCAGTAGGAAAAACAAGAGCCAATTTGTCGCTTCTGTCGGGTGTTCTCCAACTTACTGCAGACAACCAGCAACTCGACTATATGCTACACAATGTTAGCCTGTGCGTAAATGACACAACTTTGCCAAAATATAAAAGATGCGTAAAATGTGTAAATGAGAAATGAAAATGGAAACTACTAGGTGTAGGGGGTTACTGCTGACACGTGTGTAAAACTTTACGGTTTTGAAGTTTGATACTCCTAAGGGTAAGATTTATATTACACGTATTAATTTAACACGCACTTTGGCTGAGCTGTACTGAGGATAACTGACAGTTTGAAATACTTTTTACCAGTGGCCCCTACACCGCAAACATGTTCATTGGAAAATTTCTTTGAGAAAATGCTTCATGGCGTAGTGAGCGTGTATTTTATAATTATTTATTAATATAATTATCCTTTCGAATTTACCCAGTCTTTATCAAAATAATAAAAGAATTTTATATTTTCCAAATGGAACACAACCGCATGTTTTGTATGTTATGTCATTTCAAAACACCAAAACGAAAATAAAGGTTTATGTGAACGAAAAAAAGAGATAAAGGGGATCCGATATCAATTTATTTTTCTTTTATTTTCCGTTATATTTTAAATATTAAATATATTGAAATGTTTGGTTTTCTTATTTATATAATGTCGATTTTTTATTACTGATGGGTGGGAAGAACGTTTACTTCACCATTCTCACAATCGAGAAAGTCTAAACTCTGATTTTCTTTGATCTTATTTGACGTCACGTCTTGCTTCTATTTCCAAAGATATTCCGCCTTATTACTTGGCTACACCGTTCTAACGATGACCAGCGAGTCTGAAACACGTGTCTACGGTTGCTCTTCAGCGGAACTTACCCAATATTATATATGTTATTTTTCTTGTTTTTTGTTATTAACTATTTCTAATTTTCAGAAATGATAGAGGACAGTAAAATAATCCTTTCTTGTTAATAAACTAGTGTCCGCAAATTATTCACTATGGAGATAAAAAAAAAAGAATCATAGCAACCTGTCTGTCACTAATTACTTCCTATTAAAGAAGTGTGTTTAATTGTCATTTTACCTGTCACAAATTAATCTTTATTGGATAAATTAGTGCTTAATTGAAAATGCATAATTTTACAAATATTGAATTAGCAGACACGTATCATCTTGCTTACGGAGTAGCTCACGGTAATGCTAACGAAGCGAGGGGAACCTATGCGGGCTTGCAAGATTTCCTAGGAGTGTATTATTGACAGACGAGGCATGTTTTACAAGAGATGGTTAGTTTAATAAACACAATAGTGACATTTGGAGCGAAATGAATCCTCACGCTGTTCACAGGTTATGTGATCAATGGAAATTTTCTGTCAATATTTGGGCTGGGATTGTTACCATATTTACTGCCTGCGCGGTTAGGGGGACATGTGTATAGCATTTTTCTAGAACATACTCTACGAGAATTGCTTGAAAATATCCCACTTAATATTCCAAGAAATGTTGTTTTCCAGCATGATGATGCACCAGCACAATTTGGATTAAATTGCCGAAATTATCTAAATGCACAGTTTTCAAACAGATGGATCTGAAGAGGGGAACCGATTTCTTGGCCTGCACGTTCACCAGATATAACTCCAGTTGATTTTTGTATTTAAGGTCATATTAAATCACCGGTTTATGACACCTCTTAATACAGAAGAAGAGTTAGTGGCTCGAATTATTCTAGCGCTTGATGATATCCGTGAACGTCCTCAGCTATTTCGAAGAATTCGGCATTCGATTGCAAACTATTACAAGTTGTATATCGAAAATGGTGGTCGTACCTTCAAACAATTTTTATAAAGTTTAATGCAGTATTATTTCTAATAAAATGTTCCTTAGCTTAACCCTTTCCTGTTGTAATTGAGATCGTTATTTAAAAAAAAATTAAAAAAATGTAGTTTATCTTATCACCGAGAAATTTCCAGGCGCTAGTTTATTAATAAAAAGTGTTTATTTAAATGCCCTCTATCATTTCTGAAAATTAGGAATATTTATTCTATGATACCATGAATATAATTAAAACAACATTAAACGTTAATTGAATAAATAACTTTTTAACGAAAATGAAAAGTGTGAACACATGGATGTTAAAACTAACATCAAGCAGTAAATAATTACTGTGACTTACATATATCTCAAACACATGCATATATACATATACGTTTTACGTATATAAAGGTGTATATGTAAGTCACAAATAACTTTTTTCTTATCTCTGTTGTTATAATCTTCCACTACTTCTTCTTCTGCGTGTTGTTCTTTCTATTCTCCTCTCTTTCTTTATGTTCACTGGTACCAATATTAGATTTGTCTAACTCAAATGCATGTTGTGATAGCTACATTTCATTAATATGTGAGAAGTCCTCAAAAAGGATGCTGATGGATTAGATGCTGCTGAAAACATATGCCAAAACTTTTGTGTGTTTATCCTGAAGCTTTTTCGTAGTATGACGTGCACGAAATCTTTTGTTGCATACATTTTGTGCTTCCTCGGATGACATACCATTAGGTAAATATAAATCATCAATAACTTAAAATTTTATGGATTTTGGGCATTCTATATGAACCACACTTACTGAAGTTTTTATAATAAATTGTCCAATTTTTCACAATTTAATTCATAAGATTTATTGGTAAGGGCTTCCAAAATTGCATGAAAGCTGTTGTTTGTCTATCAATCCCTCTAATTTCAACTACTGCTTTAGAATGTTTAAGAAGTTTTGTGGTTAAATTTTTAGTATTTGGGCTTCGATAGCGTAATCTATTCGTAGAGTTGTCTTTTATCGTCTTTAAAAATAAGATTCATTTTTATTCTTGTGTTAATGGAAAACATTGCAAATATTCCTGATTAAAATGTAAAACACAAAAACACCCCCGTTTTCTATACAATTGTCGCCCTAAACTACAAATTTGCGTAAATATTTATTTCTGTATCTTTTACGTACCAGTACTATTTCATTTTGTCTAATCTTTATTGTTAATCTTATACAGACCCGGATCGGCAACGTTTTATTTAAACGGTCTTTAGAGTCCATTACGCTAGATTTTAATTTAGATATTCCTCCGAGAGGGTTGATGGTGTTTGTATAAAACATACCGTTCGATGGCAGATACTATATTACATAATTTGTTAATAGCAATAACGTGTTATTACAGTTATTACTCTGTTTCTTCACACTGATGTATTGCTGCAGAGATGATAATATAATATCTGTGAAACGGATGGATTTTCATGTAAAGTTGAAATATTCACTGGTGATGAAAATTATTCTAAGTATAGGCGATCAAAAGAGAGCCTGATTTAAGGTGATGTTCTAATATAGTAATACGTTCATGCAGAATACACTGCACAACAAGAATTACAGAGTATACGTCAATTCCATTAGCTGTCCGCTTGGCGAGCTATGGAATACTTTGCATTGGAAGCCTCGGAGGAACAGGATTCTCAATTGTAAATTTGTGCTGAAATTGTATTGTGCTTGTGCAACCATGGAAAAGCTTCCACGTGTAAAACAGGAAGACCAAGAGATCTCGAAAAGGAAATCCATGCAAAAGAAGAAACGCTCTGCAATAACGGCTTGTGTTTGGCCTTAACAAAAATAATATTGTTTTGTCACATTCCATACCAACTACAACGATAGTACCTGCTAAATATACTATTACTCACATCTCTGATACGTATGTCTTCTTGCATCAATATTTGTCAAATATTTTTTAAATTATTTTTTACGTATTCTTGACACAAACCAATATCAGAAAATAATTTTTTATCGCCTCTTAAAAAATTGCCTAGTGTAGGGATAAAGAAAATATATCCAGAGCCTTAATAATTGCTCAAAAATTCGAAATATACGATGCCGTTAAAATGTAGATATTTGTAATCTAGTGCTTGATAGTTGTCGTTCACCATACTATTAAAGTAATTTTGCAGAATTTCGAATTTTGGTCATCTTGATTTTTTTTAGGAGTATAATCAGCGAAAATTGCAATTTTGCTCAAGTCACCAATTGCAGTGAGAAAAATCCGTACTAATGTTCCGAATTCTCACATTTAAATTAGTATAATTAATTGCTTTTGTTTGTAGTCAGTATTGAAGAAAATATTGCTATATCCACATTAATTGCTCAGAAACTGACAAAATAAGTACAATTTGGATGCCTCAAAACATAGATATATGCTGCATGACATGGAAAGTGCAACACCAAGAATGGGTGCGAATTTTTTGACCAAACTTGGTAGAAACGTATAACTAGTCAAAAGCAATAATTGATTAAAATTTTGTTGCGATAGATCAAGTGGTCATGACACATCTGACACTTCATTCAGTTTTCGCTGACATTAATGTGTGGTGTATTAATTGTTTGTTTGAAATTAATTTCAACGGTTTTGTCTTATTATACGTTTGTTTAACGTGTTTAAAGAGTTTTATTATGCCTAGAGTGCGGCAACGTGGAAATTATCGCCAATTAAGCGAATTCGACAGAGGTCGAATTGTTGGTTTGCGAGAAGGTGGTTTTTCATACAGGGAAATTGCAAACCGCCTTAACCGGAACCAATCCACCATTATGCGCTGTTATCAATCATGGAGTAGGGAAGGTCAGGAAAGACGCCAAAGAGGAACCGGAGGCCGAAGAAGAACTAATGATATACAGGACCGCCGCCTTCGCTTAATGGCACTAAGAGACAGGTTTTCCAGTACCAGATCAATTGCTGACGTGTGGTTAGGTAATATTGGTCGTTCTGTAACCCTTCGAACCGTTTATCGTCGAATTAGGGGTTTCGGCTTACAATCTTATCGTCCACATCTTGTGTTACCACTTACGGCTCAACACCGACAGCAACGTTTGGAGTGGTGTAGATTGCGACTGCACTGGAACGTGGAGTGGCGCAGGGTGGTATTCAGTGATGAATCTCGATTTTGTCTAGGGATGCATGATGGCCGTATGAGGGTCAGACGAAGACGTGGGGAACGTCGTGATATTCAGTTTTTCGTTGAAAGGCATGTGCATCGAGTAGTGGGTGTTATGGTATGGGGTGCTATAGCATATGGGAGTAGGTCTCAATTGGTGTTCATCCAAACCACCATGAACGCCCAGCGTTACATTGATGAGGTGGTAGAACCCCATATTCTACCATATCTTCAAACGCTCGAAGACCCACTTTTCCAGCAGGATAATGCCCCTCCCCACGTAGCGAGAATTTCTATAAATCGCTTGGAAGAGGCTCATGTCAATATCTTGCCATGGCCACCCAAATCCCCCGACCTCTCGCCAATAGAACATGTGTGGGACATTATGGGACGAAAACTTATGAATTTAGCCAATCCCCCGCAGACACTAATAGCTCTCCGGCATGAATTACAGGTTGCTTGGGACACCATACCCCAAGAGGATATCGACCACCTAGTCGAATCAATGCCACGAAGAGTGAGGGAGTGTGACACTAATAGGGGCGATTCAACACATTATTAATAAAAATTATGTTAAATTGTGTTAGTCTTTTGTTTTTTTCTTTGAAATTTTAATCAATTATTGCCTTTGACTAGTTATACGTTTCTACCAAGTTTGGTCAAAAAATCCGCACCCCTTCTTGGTGTTGCAGTTTCCATGTCATACAGTATACGTGATCTAGTGCTTGATAGTTGCCGATCTGTATGCTATTAAACTCACTATGCAGACCTTCGAGTTTTGGTCAAATCTTCAATATTTCGAAAGGGTGAAAATGGCAATGTTGGTTATGTCAGCAGTTGTTGTGAAAAAGTATGCACTAATGTTCTGAAATTTGCTGAAACGAATCTCTCTTTTAAATTAGTATAGGAGCTTCGGTATTTGCCTCTAGAATCACCATCATGTTCAAACAATTGCTAAAAGGTATATATTTGTAATTTGATGATAGGGAGCTTTCGTTCCTTATTATATTAAACTCATTTTGCAGAACTTTGAATTTTGGTCAAATCTTGTATTTTTCAAGAGGCTCAAGAATGATGATGCGCGGTATACGATATTTCTAGTTGAAGTAACACCGAATAGCGAGAGCTATGAAATGGCAATTGACTATAAGTATTCCTTATGTTATTCATATCATGTTCACAGATCTTTATTATTATAGAATGAGTATCATAATTTGCTACATGTTAATGTTAATTTTACTGATGCAGAAAGTCTGTATTGAAGATAGCCTAGCAAGTCTAAAGAAGCAGAATTACAATTAATGCATTTGTGTGTATACGAAGATTTCCTTAAGAAGACTAAGACACCGAGATTTCTTTATTTCATAAAAGGCATCATAGCTTTATCGCCAATCCCGGTATATTGATAGCGATATATTTAAACCCTTTGAATATTTATGAGGCACATTAATAAATTCAACGTAGAACATGGAAATCATTACACGGCTTCAAACGACTGGCATAGATGAAACATTTTGGAACTTTTATTACCAGCTTGCATATTAATGTAATTTAAATAATTTTAACGTATTCTCTTTAACGTGCTGCGTGTTTTTACAACATACTAATGTGTTTGTTTTGCATCTGATACTAAGCTTTTATGATTAAATGCTGTAATATTTTGTCTGCAATGTTTGCTTTGCATTCACATATTGTGGGTGTGGGTAAAGAAATCAAGACATATTTATATAAATTTAAATTACAAATTAAAATGAATTTTAGTAAATCAATTCTAAGATTTTTTTAATGCGAAACATAAATTTATTACTGCTGAAATATTAATATTCTTTTTATACGATAAAGTCGTTAATAACTGAGTATTTCAATAAATTGATTGTCGAATGGATTTTCTTTATTTGTGTATGTTCATTTATAATTTGTTTTCTATACATCACCGTGAAATATATTCTGCTGCAGGTAATAACAATTTCTATTTATAATAAATATTTTAATATTTTCCGCAGCAATACATTCGATACAGCTAACACCATCGAGCAAGCCATTAATAAATATAACAAAGAGAAGTGGTGCTAAGTTTGAATCTTGTGGCATATCTGATGCCGCTGTATATTCCAGTCTTATTCTATTACAAAAAATCGCTCTGTCGATAAGCGTCAATGCGCAGAAATGAGTAATTGTAAAAATGAACTGTACTATAGTTTCTGAGATTTAAAATGAACAACACTGTATATAGAACTACCATATCTTAGAGTTAATTAAAGTTTTTCTCTTAATATTTTAGTGACTAATCAGCAAAGAGTTTCTTCATGCCTTACCTGTTCTAAGGGACATTTTCAAGTGTTTCCCTTCTTTAGATTTTAATTATAAGCTGAGCCCAGTAATGTTCGTTAAATAACATATATAGGTGAAGTAAGAGGATCAAAGGATAATTAACTGGTACGTGAGTCTCTGCCCTTGCTTTTGCTAAATTAAATGCAAGGGACGAAGGGACGAAATATGACGCAATACGGGTCTTACGGCCTTTCACAACACATTTATGGCCAGAGAGAATTCGTAGTTACATTTTCAGGATACTTTGTTAATTACTTTGGTATTGGGTGATGTAATTTTCAGAACTTCTTCTAAGACTTTAGACATTACATATTATCATCTACAAGTATTTGGACGGTATTCTACTTGATACCTCTAGAACAGATCATTAGCTAATTATATCTTATTAAAATTAAATTAGTGAAAATTATTTGATTTTCATTATCCGAATTGTATTTTAAGCTTTTTATAATGTTAATTATTCGACAAATAGCAAATAAGTTGTCTTGAGAAAAAAAAATGTTGAATTCGAAAAAAAAAGTTGGTTTCGCCATATCTGTATATGTATATAGGAGTACAATGGTTGGTGCGTCTGTTAGTGAACGACTTGACCGCTATGCTATAAACCGGTCGATGGTTTATAGCTAAGCTAAGATCCGATAGGTGGCGCTGTAGGCAAGTTACTCACAGATTCTGTATTTATGGACCAACATGACTCATATTCATATTATGTATTGGTTTAGTGCCAAAAAAGAAAATCACAATCTGGACCCGATAGATGGCGCTATGGTCGAGTTATTAATAAATTTTGTATTTATAAACGGAGTAGATTCATATGTACAAAGTAGACCTATAGATGGCGCTATTTTTTTGGTAGAATTGAATTTTGACAAATGAACATTATTTCTTTTTGGATTTCGACTTTGGAGACTTAGCAAAATCCAAGGCCAATAATTGTACCTGCTATCGCAGCGCGATATGAGGCCGTCATAAAACTTCGATTTACATTGATAAATTTGATTCTGGTAACCTCAAAATATTGATCCTTATGTAACGCCATTTTGTAGTACCCAAATTAAATAATTTCTGAAATGTTATTGAAATAAACTTTAAACTAGCACTTTAAACATTAACTTTACAATAGGTAATTAAAAATAGTCTTCCTTATAATAAAGTTGTTGGGTAGTGTCAAGAATTACAACTTTACTTACGTTTCTAATTTTTTATAACAATTCAAAAGGAAACACTAATTAGGGTTCAATTACGTTGTAAAGTGTTTGCTTAACATAATTGCCGATTTCAACTGTACTGGAAGGTTTTGAAGCTTTACTACTCCACATCGCCATGCTTGCCTCATAAAATGTTTAGCCAGTCGGTAGTATAATTTGCACCTCCTTTAAGCTTAACATGTGGTCTACAGAATCGCAACTTAATGATCTTGTTAAGACAAAATAACTTTGTTGTACTCAAATATTACAATAAACTGATACACATGCATGGACACTTATTTAAAGAAATATAGAATACTTCCAAATGACACTGGTTAAAAAGGTAATATTCACTAACCTCTTTTTTCTGTGTATTTTGGTACATATTTGATGTACTTTTTTCCATTTTGACACTGTTAACATTTGCTAACATAGTTACTTGATGCTGCCTGTACCAAATCCGTTAGTATTCTATGCCCACATTTCAATACAAACCAAAATTTGCCTTATAACACTGTTCAGTTTTTTTTTGGCACTTCCCAAGTTTATGATGATAACAGCATTATTGGTAATAATTGGAACATTTTAAAATTACTAGAGCATCAGAACAAAAACTGACAATGTTGAAATATTCATAATAAACCCACTTGTATCCTTTTTAAAATTGTACTAAATCAGCTCTCACATACCTTAGAGTTCACATATTTAGACTTATTGTTAATATTAGTGACCAAATATCGCCTAGCATACCTGCTTGACTTCAGTCCGGCAATTTTTCCATTAGAATTTTATACATCTACAAATATTAAGATATAAATTTAACCTAAAAATGCAAAAAATTATAGATATTAACCAAGAAATTTCCTTATACTACATATCGAATAATCATTTCTCATTTTCCGAAGTACCCTGCGAATTATTTGCGTTTTAGCGCAGACTGTTTTGGTAAGAACTAAATGACCCAGAAGAGCCACGTTTTTTTTTTCTTGAGAAAACTGGATATATAGTTTTTTATTGGTACTCGACGTAACTTCCAAAATATATTACAATAAATATGTAGCACATATTAAATGAAACGACTGAATATGTGTAGTATTAGAATAATTTAAGTAGAAAAGAATATGAGATAGACAAAATAAATGTCAAATCAGTCAGTGCAAATGTCAATAATCGTAGGTTTGATGTAATCCAATCATATTGCATATTTTTATCACTTGATTTTAAAAATGCCCAGCGATTACCAAACAGTTTATTGCGCTTTGGATAGATGGCGCCACATAAGTATCAATATTTTGAGGTCACCAGAATCAGAAAAATCTCGTTATGTGACGGCCTTATATGGCGCAGCGATATTGATACAGTTGACCTTGACAAAAGGGTTATAAATTTCATTGTTTTCATCTCTTTCATTTAGAAATATTTAAACCAGTCCTGGAAATAAAACTTGTTAAAACATTATTTGTGTTCATAATTTAGCAAAAAATGTATACAGAAAATTGCTTTGAATTTCTTTCCCTGGTGATTCTTCTTTTTTTGCTGATACTTATATCTGAAACTCTATGAAGAAATATGCTCAATATTTATTTTATTTCTTGTAAAAAATGGATGTGCTTGTTGTATTTAGTCAGTATTCAAATCAATGAGCAAAGTTTAATTTATACTTAAACAGTTAACAATTTTTACTTTATTTCATTGTTCACAATTTTGTATCTATTTTGTGCATCCCTCATAAAAATTTAAACAAAAAAATTATTTTGTTGAAATATATATTTGTAAGAATTTACGGGTATTCAAGAATTGCAAAATTTATAAAAGGTGATAATATCATAGAAACATGAATATTGTTTGAGGCTGTGACTGCAGGCACAGCCTCAAACATTGCCATTCACACCACTCCCACTATTTAGTTTCACAACGTAAATAATTCTGGATATGCTTGATTACAATACAATTTAGTGACAGAAAGAACAATACGTAATTAGCGTATTCAGGCATATTACAAAATTATAAATTAACGACCAATACTTAATTTCTGTTGTGAATAATGCGTTCATCCTTCCAAGTTATTAACATAATCATCGGTGCATCATGGCATAAATTCCAAGAACCGGTCAATCTCTTCTTGTAATACCATATTTCAGCATATTATCTCATATCATAGGGGGTCTGTGTGGCAACTTGTCAAAATTCTTCAACCCCCTATGTCCCATATATGTTTTGTTAGACATATACCGGCATAATGACCTCTTACATGGGAAAAATAAACATTTTCAAAGAGGTTTAATACATGCATTATCATATGGAGATATATATAATCTCGATAATGGGATAGGGTTGTCTGATGCATATATCCTAAATATCGAAAAGTGGTTTAACACTTGAACTCACTGATCATTTACTGAAGGTGATCTTAATGAGATTTCTACCTGGATGTTCTACTGAAGAGGGGATTAATTATGTTCTTGAATGTTGAGTTGATTAATTTTAATGCTGTTATTATGTCACAAATTTGTTTGCATGACCTATTCAGAGATGTTTTTCTTTCTACTCTAGAACAATTGCAATACACTTAAACTGACTATGGGTTTTTATTAATTAATTGACTACAACATAATCACAATTTATACAACATGTGACATAAATATTTCTTCATGATGGTCGTTTGTTTGTCTATGGTTACTACATTCTTTTAAGTGAAACTTAATTCTTTTCCCACATTTAAGAAGGCACAATTATTAATTGTCAAGAAGTTTGTCGAACTTAAACTATTTATGCTTGTTTGACAATTTACAGACTTCAATTAAATATTCATAACAAAATACATCTATGTGAAAACAAACACTTCTAAAATACAAAAATTTTTGGTAGTGCGTGGGCTGTTTTGATCGTGTAACGAAGAACGACATAGCACTATGTCTTTTATTTCACTATGTTGGAGCGAAGTTCTTGAGATCTAATAAGATATATACTCATATAAAAATTACAACAAATGTAAAACAATAATAGTATAATATAAAAAAAACATAGAATGTATAAATAAAATCAAAGAATTATGTTATAACGCCCAGAAATTCAAATGTAATCTCTAAAAATGCATCTGGGAGTAAAAGGAATTTACCATCGACATCTGTCTGACATGGTATTTGAAACGTTTATAATTTTTACTTCTTATATCTTTTGGAAGTTTATTATATAGCTTCACAGCGTGGTAGTGAGTAAAGCAGTCGCCATGGTATCGAGGTTGGTAGTTCTGTATTGCGTGTTTCCATACACAGTCACTTTGGTGAACATGCAGCGATCATACCAGGATGAAAACCCTTGGCAATGTTCAAATATTATGTTTACCAAATAGAGCTCTGCATGAGGGTCTTGCAGATAATTTGCTCAATGCCCGTACCGCTTGCTTCTGAAGACGGAATATGGCCCCCACCACAGACGACGCAACCCACGCCAGAATCCCGTGAGTGCAAGTTTGAAAAATATAGGTTGTTCAAAATTTAGAAGACCGCCTCTATACAATACGTCATTTGGTGGTTTCAATTTTGAACCACCGAACCGTGGTATCCCTAGCATTAGAACATTTAACGATATTTTTTGAGTAGGAGTTTCTGACATTTGTCGTTGTTTCTCAAAGGCAGCCTTTATTAAGATATTGCGTTTAAGTGGATATAAGCAACTGTACTTTTCAACGTTATTGATTGTGTAAATTACTGTTTCAAAACTAATAGCCTATTTAAATTTTTCTCTTAAACGGAAAATTTTATTGGTTTGTAATATTTTTAATGAAGAGAATTAAACATTTATAAAAATATGTTAAGAAGAAGAGGGGAATGAATACTAATATTAATAAATTTTCTGACGCCTACACTCATTTAATATCTTTTGCTTATATTCTAATTATGGTGTTATAATTCCTCAAACTCACTTGCGAAACTAAAGAGAAACGAGGGCACAATTTCTTCTTACGACTCGACCGAGCCTCGAGGAGTTTATTTCTGCCCCCGTTAACTTATCTTTTATTGTTGTCGCTTTCGTTCTTCTGTGGTGCTTTCCACTTCACCCCCAGAATTAATTCATACAATTTACTTGACTCCTGTCGTGCGTACGTGCGTGTATGTGTCAGTAAAGTTGACGCAAATGTGACACTAAGAAGGAAAAATGAACGCAATTAAGGTCTAGGAAGATGTTATTTATTAATGCCGGTTGTCGCAAATTTCGTAACTTTATAATGAAGCCTCGAATATATTCATTCTGTTATTTTATTAAAGCGTTAACTAAGTTACGGAATTTGAAGTTTTGTTCCTTTATGCCGTAATAGAATAAGATTGTCAACGTTTTATTGTTACTTTTATGAGGCAATCTTTATGATGAACTAACACATCTTTCCTTGACGCTAAAGGGTATGTGTAGGTGTTGCTTTTATTGAATAACTACTTCACTGCTACTATTAAAGAAAATAGGTTGCAGGTGTTTTTTCAGTTTAATTAGATAAAGACATAATAAATGTTGTAGATCTATCGGCAGAATTTAAGGATTTCACACAAGTGATGTAAATAACAATAATAATAATCTACTTTATTTAAAACTTACAAGTCAGAGAGAACAAAGAACAAAATATCTAATAACTATAATAACTACATTATAATAAAAGAACTAATGACTAATTTAACAATATCGAAAATACCTGCTAGTAGTTACCTGCATAGGAAATCATCCAGGGAATAGCAGTCGACGGAAAGGAGTAAATCCTTAACAGAACTCTTAAACAAGCCAATACTGGATTTATTTCTAATTTCCAGGGACATGTTATATAATTTTCAACCCATAAAATATAGTCACTTTTGAAGGAGAGCAGTTTTACGATGAGAAGGAAGGAGATGTTTAGGATTCCTTATGTGGTAGTTAAGACAGAACACAGTAAAGAATTCAGACCTATATCTGAAAACAAAACCAAACTACTTCCAAAATATAGATATCAAAGAGTGCGAAAAACTCAAAATTTTGAAATGCATATTGTTGCGTTTTCGGGGTTGAAATAAACAACTCGTGCAAATGTTTTGAAACAGTCTGTATATTTTCACACTTAAAACTAGTCACAATATAAAAATATGAAATAAATGTATCGCACTTAAAACTACTACAAACAAATTAACACACGTATGTATTTATATCTATCACACTATTTATTTATTTCTTGAACTGTAAGAAAAACTGCATCACTCACTTATATTTATGTTTATTTAAACTGTTCAGTAAATACCGCACGACTACTATTCAACGAATTAATTCTTTTTGGGCACCGGCCGCTTTTATATGGGCATATAAAGACTCTAGAAATATACGCGAAACCTCTCGCTTCATTACAAAAAAAAAACAGCATTTCTGTCGCTTACGCAGTACATGTGTGGATGATTTATGACTTATTTACGGTGCATCGCGCCGATTTTTTACTTTTCTTTTGTGGACTTATTTCATTACAATATCTACAAATTTCGCACCAATTCATATTATGCATGATTCTAAGAGTTCTTTTCTGTAACAAGAAAACTCGCTGCGCTCTGACACAACCGCCACAGTTAATAATATCTCAACCTTGAGTAAAAATTGGAGTAGTAGTGGGTTATTACAACATTATAGTTGCAGCTCGGTTTGATTTACATAAAGAAAAGCATGTAATACAAAGCTCGCTACAAATTTTGTCATTGTGAAAGCACCATTTTAAATCCTCGTCATTTATTGAACCCAGTGGTCTACAGAAGCTACTAAATTTAACCAAGTCGTTATTCATATTATTTCCAGAAATATTGTACTTGAGTTAATTTCTCAAGAGCACACAATTAGTTTTATCAAAATTAATTAGACGATTAACATACATGCAAGCGCTAATGTTATTAAAAATAGAGTTGGCTTTGTCAAGTAAACACTTGAATGTAAATGAGTCACCATCACTTATATCATCTGCATATAACGCCACTGAAGCAAGAGAATTAATAGTAGAAAGGAGGTTGTTTATAAAAGTTAAGAACAGAATGGGTCTAAGAATCGAGCCTTGCGGAAAATCCTTATTTATAATTATCAAATTAGATGTTATATTGTTACAGACCACTATTTGTGTTCTATCACACAAGGACGATCTAAATTATCATTAATACTCCTGATGCCATATAATTCCAAAGTATAAAAAATTGAATGCATTCGTGTCTACCTATCGCGTACACACGATAGGCACATACTCATGCGCTGCATTTATAAATGTTCCTCAAAAATTGAAACAAAGCGGTATCAGTAGAATGGTTGGGCCGAAAGCCATATTGCTGAGCCGACGGAATATGAAAATGTGTAAATAATTAATTAATCGTTTACTAATAATATATTCAAATATGTTGGACAAAGCTGATAGTAAACTAATCAACTTTATATTTATTACTCGAATTCAATATATAATTTTTACTTGCTCCACATTTCTTGGATTGAATGTTTTTCTTTTAAAATGATTGATCACTTAGGTAATCAATTTTGAAAATGTGTTTTTACTGAGCTGCTTTAACGGAAGTAGTTTGTTTTTTACATCAGTAACCTCAGCTACCCATACAATAATAATTCACGTAGCATTTAGCATAATGAAAGCAAATGTTCAGTAATAAACAAAGACATTAAAAAAATTCTATATAAACATGTGTATTCGTAGATAGTCTACCACGTGTCAGACTCTAAATAATAATTATTAATCAATTTTAATGAATACAGAATTTCAGTTTGTAGATGATAGGTGTCTGATATTCTTTATCAAATAAAGCAAATTTTAAAAATTGGGTTGAATAATCAGAGAAGTCATTATCTACACCAGGGGCAACATAAGATTTAGTGGGTAAGTTTACCATAAACTTATCTACGTAAGTAGCTGAATCTTTGATATCTATGTAGTAACGTCAATAATAGCGTGCAGGTTGAATCAGTTCAACATCTACAAAAAAAAACAGTATGTTCATTGAAATTTTTAATAAATCAATATTAAACTCACCACCGATAACAAAGTATTTATCGTCATGTTAACAAAGATACAATTTACAAGAAACATCAAAATCTGAGCCCGATGGTCAATATACAGCTATTACTAAAGTAGTACAGTTCCAATTTAATTTGCATTGAGTAGCGCAACATTCCATTATATTTAAGACAGTAACATTATTGATATCTTTCCTAATTGTGACAACGATGACAGTTGTCCTGCTGACAATGTGTTGAAAGATATTTATCCTAATTGCCCTTCGATGATTACCAATGCTCATATGACAACAATGCATAAGTTTTAGAAGTGTGCTAGGCTGCTTCCGAATTCGTTTGACGTAAAAAACACCCCTGTAGTGGTTGATGCAAATATACTCAGGCCATATTTTGGGCTTCCTGAAAGAATCCACATATGGAACTGTATCTGTTGAGAAACTTCGAAACCAGGCGTTCACATAGTGCTTGAGGAATCTTTGCATTTTCTGTTAAGTATAGCTCGAATAATATCTGGTGGCACACAGGGTGCGCTAGGCGTGGCTGAAATAAGTATTATGTGCGTTAAAAACGTCGGTATCGAAAGCAATACACTAGACAGATAAAGTGCAATTAAATTAAATACAGGCTAATGTTTTTAAGACGGTTCTTAACTCTTCGTAAGTGAAGTCTATGTCTGTCTCTCACGTTTCATGCTGCGTTCTTCTTTTTTGTCTCAAAATTGCCATCCCTGCATGTGTCATCAGGGCTTAACCGAGCTGTATTTCTTAAGCTGATCCGAAGTAATATCCAGAGTTAATACTTGATAAGCGATATACTTCTTAACACATGTAAAAACAGAACTGTGTTTGAATTTTCCACATATTGATTTCTACTGTAGACACGTCTCGTTTGTCATTTTTGAACCTCCCATTCCCCACCACTATCTGCAGTTCTCCTTAGACCATTTAAACATATAGACACGCCTTATCAATCAAGCAGTGAAGCAAACATAATTCTACACGGGTGACGTCACGGGTGGGCACGATGGAACTACATACCTAAACTTTGTACTACGAAAGTAAAGAAAATCCTTCATTTTAATTTATTAAAAACCCCGATCTTCTTATTTGAAGAATATTTGTAAAACAAAATCTGAATATATAACTCAGAAATTTCTTTTATCGTACTTATCTCAAATAACTATAATTTTTTGTAAAGACCAGTCAATTCCCTTTACTTTTGGTTATTCAAAAATAAAACTCAAAGCAATTTGTGGTATACATTTATTATTAAGAAAAAATGAGGCACCACACGACTTTCTTATACATATAGGAATTTCAAATTATGCAAAGTTGTCCTAAATTAAGCTTTAAATACATCTATCCTCTTAAAAAATACACCTGTCAGTAAATGTGTCCGAATTTTGAAAATTCTTTTATACAAAAATTATTTAAAATCCTATTCTAAGTACTTCTAGTCTCTTAATCTCACAGAATGCATACTTTGTGAGATATTTGCAAGGAAATGCTACTCGATAAGAGTAAATGTATTATTACTTCCGGTCCAAATTTTGAAATTTTGTTTATACAAAAGATATTCTAATTCCAGTTCTTTATGCTCTTCATAAATGTATATAGAATGCATAATTTGCCACATATTTGCAAAAAATCGCTATGCGATAAGAGTGTTATTTCCAGTCCGAAGTTTGAAAAAATTTGTATACAAAAAGTATTGGAGACTAAGTTCTAAATACTTTTATACTCGTAACGTACCTGTCTAAAAAGCATGGTTTGCGAAATATTTCCAAAAAACTGATTTTCGATAAGAGTAAAAGACCTACTTCCAGTAGAAATTTCAAAAAACTTAAATATTGGCAAAATTAAATTTTTTCACTGAAGTAAACTACTACTTCCGGTCTACCGATTTTACGGAAAAACTAATCGGCGGTTTGACCGCTATCGTGCTCACACACACACACACACAGGGAGAGAGACACAGACATTTTTTAAAACCCACTTTTTTAGAAACAGGGGACCTCAAAACGGACTTCAACTCAGATATTTTTTTTGTAAGACGCCTATTCTTTTGTTTTAAAGTTTTGATCTGTTTATTTTTTTTCGAAAGGTGTCTTTTTACAGAAAGTTTGTAACGTTGACTTTTTAGACCATTTACATCTAAATATTGTTCTTTGAAACCACCGAGATAACACAGTCTTCTCTTCTTGATAGGAGAATCTAACAAGGACTCTGTTGTGGTCTCTTCACTAATAGTCTCTTTATTTGTTGTTTCAAGGTCATCTTGATTTTCAACTTTAACATTTCTTGATGCCGGAAGTTTCCTAGTTATTACTTTCTTCACCAAGTGATCAGGAAAATCAAAAACACTTGGTACAGCATGATTTTTAAGTTTTTTAATTGAACTCCAAGGGCTAGTACTGAACGAATCTGGCGTGAAATGCTTACTACAAATTCTAGAATATTTCGATGGTTTGAACTTCTCATAGCGAATTGCTGAGATCCATTGCTTATTCAATATTATATCTTGAGGAAATCTGTACCTAACACATTAATTTTATCAAGTGGATGCTTATTTCGAAGAAGTCAATGTTCAAATTTTATTTGTCGCTTCTAGTGTTGTAAATTAATACGTTAATTATTAAGTAATAATTATCATGATAATTAACACATTTTTATCATTTATATTCACAGTTAATTAACAATAATTGATGATAATTATCACACTCACAACACTAGACGCTACAAGTTTTTTCTTTATTTAATAGCCGCATTCTTATACTTACCGCGAAATGATGTACATATGTCCCACGTTTGCGTCGTTCGTTGCAGTTATATGCACTACGGGATTGTACCATAATTAAAATTAGAACGCTGTATCTATAACGTTAAAACGGACGTAGGACATACAACAACAGCAGAAACAAGCCCACCCGTGACGTCACATGCCTGCGTTATGTTTGCTTCAGTTCGTATTCAAGGCGGGACGGAAAACGGAGTGTGTATATATATAAATGGTCTAAGTTTGTTTCACATGACCGACGGCAAAGTCACTGTTTGTTCACAGAGTCCATCATATTTTCGTTTACCATAGATGCCCTTAGGGTATACTTTTTTACAGTTTAGGGGTTTTTATTATTTGTTAGCGATTTATTAACAATAAAATTACTTCTTTGAACAATTTTATTCCATAATGGATTACTAGTAAAACGGATAAGTTGCATATTACTTTCACGAAAACTAACCGCTTAATTTTTTAGAGAAATGGTTTCTTCTTGCAATTTAACTATTTCTATTTCACTTATACTTTTCAAAACATTCCTAAATTCGTTACTTTTTAAGAATGAAATTAATCAGTGCCAATTGATCGTGTACCACACACCATAATAAATTAAGAAAAATTGAGATATTTTATACGCAGAACATCAAACACGTTCTTACATTAACACGGTCATATATAATGAACACTTCATTAAATTCTGTTTACATTAGTATACTCTGAACTTAAAAAGCAATAATATGAATGCATTTTATTTAAAAATTAATCAATTACGATGACTGAAGGTTCTAAGTCTCCATTTTGTAACAACACTACTTCGAGCTTGTTCTTTGATGAATCTATGAATAATCTCCATCATCTGGGGGGGGGGGGGCATGATGTATACCGAAGACTTAAAAAAGTTCACAAATGTCATTATCTTCTTCTTCTTCTTCGTACGACTAGGATTTCTCCTGTTTGTCTACCTTTTATTCGGTTTCGGTTGTTGTCTTCCTACTGGTCTTCTGGTGTATGGCTTATTGTTTTTAGAGATGTTTGCTAGTTGGTCTGGTCGCATCCCATCTACGTGTTCGTTCCATTTTTTCTTTCTCGTTTTCACCCATTTGTTGACGTCTTGTATGTTACATTGCTCCCGTATGCTACTGTTTGTTTGTCTATCTCTTAGTGTCACTCCTGTTATAGATCTTAATACTTTCATTTCCACGTTGTTTATTTTCTGTTTTGTTCCCTTTGTGTCTGCCCTTGTCTCTACTGCGTATGTTAAAATTGGTCTCACTGTTGTTTTGTATTCTTTCAGTTTGCCTTCTGTAGTCATAAATTTGTTTCTCCATATGGTTTGTCTCAAACAGCTGCTCACTTTCATCGCTTTAGTCGCTTGCTTTGTTGCTTCTGACTTCAAGTTTCTCTCACTGGTGATTTCAACTCCCAGGTAGGTGAATGTCATCACCTGTTCTACGCTTTTGCTGTCCAATTCTAGTTTACATCTGCGTGGTTCTCTGCTAATTATTAATGTCGTTATAATAAGCCAAATTGCCAGCCATATCAGGAAAACCTGCATCCGCAACCGGAGTTAAGCCAATACTAGCGCTCTTCGATTAATTTGCACTTTGTATATGCTGTTTAATTTTGCCAGTTACTGACTGAACGTTAAACTTTCTTGATTCTCTCAGAATTAATAGTTCCAAATCTTCATGGTTCCAACCATTATTATTCAAATAATATGCATACCAGTTTTGGAACTGCTAGATACTGCGGGATTGAACGAACCCTTGTCGCATTCTTAAATAGTTTCTTTCTCCCAACTCATTCCAGACTTTAAGCTAAAAAATATATTTTCTTTAAGTCGAAGGTGTGCAAAGTTATCGTTGAGTACTTCTTGGTTATATGCTTCCAATAGTTTCGTTTTTGATGCTATTGCTGCAGAAACACAAGCAGTAATATCCCTGAAGGTGACTTTTATGATAGTGGATAAGACGTGGGCAGAATAGGAAGTGATGACTCAGAAATCAAGAAAATCTGAATAAGATTGCTTTTACCCACAAAAATGTTTATCGTTTCAATAAATAAGTTTAGTTTAAGATATAATTAATTTTAAATATTAACATAAAAATGGCATGTAACAAATTTGTCATTTAAATCCTGTTTTTTAATATATGAATAAAATTTGACCCATATGTGCATATGTCATATAACGTTACGGAAATATATGACTTCCGAACTCATCTGCATCAGTGACGACAAACTGCATTTATATTGCATAAAATATATGACGCAAAACAACGTAAAATTAAATATAAATGTTTTTATATTGATTATTCGATTTCAATCAAATTTATTCGCTTTTTTCTCAAATTATACGTACCTTTTTTATTTACTTTACTTAATATCAACATGACAGAAACATTATTGATTTGCCATGAAAAAAAAGGAGATAGAGCCTAGGTAAAATCATCCATCTAGTAATAATAATAAAAAAATGCATGTCAACATGATGTAACGATTTGGAAGTGGTGTGCTGGACAGAGTAGGACAGAAAAAGAATAGAATCGAATGGAATTATATCAATCACTTTATCTCACTTTCCGCTAGACCTCCTCTCACGTCATCCGAGGCAAGCTGTTCGCAATGGCGGATCGGAGGGGGCAGAAGGTCGACAGTTTCATGTAAAAGGCAAGGACGAGAAACAATAGGGAAAAAAGAAAAGAGAGGGAGAATGTCTGAAACGAAACGAAAATGTATATACATAAATGAAGTCGCCGCGTATCGAAAGATAGAGACGGAAAGGAAAGGAAAAATTACCGCTCTGTCATTGGAACACATCTTTCGCAATTTGAGAAGGCACGAAACAAATGAACAAAAATTTTTTTCGACCGTCTTTGTCTGAGACTGATTTTTGTCTCGAAACATATTGGGTGTGCGATTGTTTCCCCGTTGGCTTTTCCTCTACCTGTTTCGCGGGTGCCGTGAAATTGGAAAAATTGCTTTGCTCCATACGTATGAAATATGCTGTGACAAATACAATTTTTAGGCAATTCTGCTTTGTCTTTGTTGTTGTCTTTTTATAAATATAAAGATATTAATTTTATTACAAAAAAGGACGGTTTTAGGTATTATTCAAGGTGAATAATATATTGTAGATTAAATAACTTTCTTTAGAAAAATTAGAATTATTTTGCGCAGAATGCCCTTTTTCCGTTCCGTTCCCTTTTAACAAGGAAATAATATATTTATTATTTAAGGTGACCACAACTTATTAAAAACTATCAAAGTGAATAATAAAATAATGATTGTGGTGCATAGTAGAATATGTTAAATAGGTTAGTTTTTGAACATTGCATTTACTGGGTAAGATATGTGGATGACATATTAGTTGCTTTTAACGGTACAGATAGGCAATTAAAATCTTTACATAATTATATTAACACTATTCACCCAAACATCAAATTTACGATTGAAATAGAAGAAAATAAAGCAATTAACTTTTTAGATCTCACTATAACACATATAACTAATAAACATGAATTTTCAATTTACCACTAACCTACACATACAGACATAACTATACACGCACGTTCGTTTCATCCCATTACACAAAAATTATCTGCTTATCAATCAATGCTTCATAGACTAATCAATGTCCCTTTGAGTAAAGAAAACTTTGATTTAGAATTAAACAGAATATACATTATAGCGCTAAATAACGGCTTCTCTATAGATTTAATTAATAATATTTTAGAAAAACTACAGAAATCCAAAACGCTATCTTTAATTTACCCCACAGTAAAAAACAATAGAACGCACAATTATAATTCCATCACATACATTGGTACAATTTCAAACACAGTAGGTAACTTAATTAAAACAAGTAGAGAAAAGACAATTTCATTCAAAACCAACAATTCCTTACAAAACGCAATAAAAAACAATAAAGATAAAACGGACAATAGATTAAACTCAGGGGTGTACAAGTTGACATGCGAAGACTGTAAAAAAGTGTATGTAGGACAGACAGGAAGGACATTCGATACTAGAATGAAAGAACACGAAAGATGTTATAGGGATAAGAAGACAGACTCAACTTTTGCTAATCATTGCTTAGAACATAGTCATAAATTCAATACTAATGTTTTAGTAAAAAGTAAAAAACTTAATATGCTATAAAGTTTAGAAATTAATAAATGTAATAAATTAGGTATAATATTAAATGATCAACTAGATATAAATAACTCCCCCCTACTAAGTTTAAAATTTAAACATGTCCACCCCCTCTTAGAATGAGATTATGTTTGTAATTTGTATTGATATATATAGGAGCTAATTTGTACTTTGAAATTGTATTTTCATCCACCTGATGAAGACACAGTGTGGCGAAACATATGTAGTGTGTTAAACATTATAATAATTTTGAAACTATACACTTGTGTTTTATTATACAAATGATATTTTTTGACAAGTTCCCGTGTCGTGTATGCTAATTTCTTATTTGTCAATTGAATAGAAATAGTGTGTTCAAAAACGTTACAATAGAACAGACTGTTTTATAAGAAATTTTAATCAACAAACATAGTGATAGAAGCAACGACAATAAAAAAAAAGGAAACCAAGACCCCTAGATATGAGGTTAATAAAATAAATTACCTGAGCTTAATTGCATCTATGTCCGATGCCTAGAATATTTCAGTAGAAGGTGATTTTATAGGTTAGAAGAACAAATTCTAGGGAGTTTAAATTACCGGTTTACAACATCCTGTTACACCTGCAACAACGTCGAAACTAACTTTTACTGACCAGGTGAGTCACAGTATAAGGAGATCACGATAGAGAGGTGGTAGGAATTGAGAAACGCAGGGCCGAGCTAACTCAAGCCGCAGATGGCGTGACGGTTCAGATAACTAAACTTATGAAATGAGCGTCGGTCGGCGACGACGCAAGCGACGTTGTCCGGGCACCAGGACACTGTGCTACCTTACGGTAACCTACCTGCGTTCCCTACTGATCTGCCACTGGCTGTGTCCCTCCAGCAGGTTCCCTACGGATCACCCTGTATAGGTCGGCTTCGCCAAACCTTATTCAAATGCTTGTCACAATAATAATAAAGAAAACAAGATATGTTGAGGTAAAATAAAAGAGAGATTACGATGTGTAGAAAGTTCTATATTAATTTGTATGTTTTTTTTTTAAAGTTGTCGAAATATAATGAACAAGACAGATTGAAATTGAAAATATGAAGCTGAACAAGATAAAAATTTGAAAATCTATTAAACTAGGCAGTTGAAACTTATGAAAATGTTAAACAAGTTTAAATTTGTAGTGAATCTTAACTGTACATTTGACATAACCTCTGCACATCGGCAGGAGGATGGTCGGCAGCAGAAACGTTGCGTCGCCTTACAGGCTATTCTACAAATGGTATTATACAAGTGCCACCAACGGCGATGTTCTATGCCATGTAATATATGTTACACAATTGAAAGAAAAATGATTTAAGATTAGCACTTAAGACTTAAAAGAAAATAATTAAGAGAAGGATAAAACGTTAAATTTACAAAATCATGGTTTTGATTACAAAATCAAAATTACGAATTAATTAAATAATTTGTTTACAAATGTTAATTTATTAAATGACGCTTAAAAAAACAAAGGAAAATTTAGTATTTAACACAAAAGAATCTACTGAGCTTACGGTATAGAATTTACAATGGTAATGAATTTTCTAGAATTTTATTAAATTTAAAAAAAAATTCAACACATCAACGAGAGCCCCTATCAATTCTTACATGGGGTCACTCTGTATACAGCAAAACAATTTGCAATTTATAAACGGTAATTTAATTAGGATTGCACGTGACCTCGCAATTGATTAAGTGGTGCATTAGGTATTTTATAACCACTCAAATAGTCTTAGATCAAATAAAGGTAAGGTAAATGTCCAGAACACTGGCACAAAGATATCGACAAATTAGTCGAAAGATACGTCGAAAACTACGAATATAGTTGTACTTATCTGGCCACGATGCGGAGAAAGTCTCCCTGACTGATCGGAGAAAATCCACCAGCAGCCACTAAGAAGGTTGGAAAGGTACAGCTATTAGATCGACGATGTTAGTCACTATGTTCTACAGCCATGTACGGCGGCCATTTTCAGTGAATGGCTACTGAGGGCTTACCTCGTGCCCAACAATAAAATCCTATTAAATTAGAAAAGAAAAGAAACAAAGATAAAACCCCGAAAATTAACACAGAATTTCACCCACTTACCCCAATTAATGGAGATCCGCGAAATCGTCTCAGAAGTCCCACATAGTACAAAATTTAAATTCAAAAATCCAACACGTGGTAATTCGTAAATTAGGTAGCGGTATTTCGATAAGATTTACGATAATTCACCTATACTAAGGTATCGACACTCACTGCTTATTTCGTCAGAGCCGCCTAAGCGTTAATGAACTAGACATAGTAATAAAAATCACCAAATAAAGTAAGCATTTTGCACTGATGCACTTTCAACAAGATGGACTTCGTAAGTGAAAACGAGAACGTGGTTTTCCTGGATGATCCGTTACAGCCAATCACGCACGTCCAAAATATGACGCACTCGGAAAAAGGGTTCATAGTAAAAAGCGGGAGAATTCAAATAAAAGTGACGAACACAAGACTTAATTACAAAGGGGAGAGTCGATAACGTGACCTATATAATTACACACAAACATCCTCGGGACTTAAGGCGATGGTAAAATTTATTAAAAACACACCTACAAAGTACGGAAGATTGAATACGCTGGTCAACACACAAGGCAATTTCGCGCTTAGGGTTGGTCACCTGATTGACATCGCACCAAGAACATGCCAACGACAATGAATGGCGGCAATCAAAACAAACCCCTGTTATAGCCAAAGTTTATTACGGAAATAAGACCGGATCTTGCAGGTAATCATACAAGAATTACGAGCTATTAAAACGCTTCGATAAGGCGGTTGATAAAACCGACCTTCCCATGTATTACAGGATAAACAACGAAGATCTAACCTCGGATACGCAACAGGAAGATATCCACAGGTGTTTAACAATGCAGCCAGGAATGTCGATGACTGGAGTAAACAGATCAAATCACGAGAACAATTAATAGTATGCCCATCATTATACCAGATTTCCTTATTTAATATCTATAACGTTTTAGGGAGATATTTACGATAGAAAAACATCAATCGGACGAAACATGTGTGTGTGTTTAGGAGTACGTAAAAATACAAGCGCCAGTAAATGCAACAAAGCCTGACTGTTGTCTCGCGGAATTTAAAGCAACATCGACTACAGATAATTCCATAAATGCCACATTTTAAATGCACTTCGTAGAGAACGAAAGATATAATTAAGCAAGTGTTGACAAAGCTTAAACAAAACATATAAAAGTAACTGCTAATGCCAGTAACCGAGTCTGCAGGTAGGTTAGATTAAGCCAAAAATAAGATAGGTAGTTTATAACAGATTTCCCCACTCGTAAAGAGTGTATTTGACCGAATCTGAACTAGACACATCTGTCAGTGCCATATTACATAACTCAAAGTTCCGAAAGCAAAATATTAGGTATAGGACACGCTCAGATAAACAACTAAAGGTCATTTTCATACAGTGTACCGAAAGATGTACAAGGAGCACTCGATTAGTCTCGCGCTCTAGTCAATTCCTTAAGAATTTCAATAACAACACATAACCTTACGAGACCCACATAAAAAATGAAATTTAGAGCATAACAATCCACGCATTGTTTCGTCTTTAAAAACAAAAAGGAAACTTCTTGAGAAGTGATATAAATGCTGAATTGGCATTTTTCGAAAATTTTACCAGTAATCTGCAAAACAAAGATAACGAAGCACCCTAAAAGCTACCCTTGTGTCAGGAATAAAAACTTATTAAAAATATATTTGTGCAGTTCCTCTATAACATTGTACCTGTCTATAAATTAAATAGATCATGTGATCTCGAATAGAAGAACACGAATATTCTATTATTTTATCTTTTTGAACTAATTGTAGCATACTTTAATAAACTTGTTATTTCTTTTGTTACAGGTATGTCCATTTAATAAACAGAAAAATTATTTTCACACATTGGTAAGTCAATCCTTATTTATCTTGTTATCTATATGAACTATATTTGACCTGGCGACTCAATTTATTTTGACCATCGATAATAAGCATCTGAACACCAGACAAAAAAAATGTTGAAATTCCGAACGGAAGTAGATCCTTGCTTTATTCTTATCGAAAAATAGCTTTTTGTGAATATCTTGTAAGTAGTGCTTTCTAAACAGATATGTTAAGAGTATACAGTTATTTGTGGAACAAGGGAATAAAGTTACAAATCTCATCACGAACGTGGATAGTAGGCTACCGAGGCGATAGCCGAAGCAAATAACCATTACGAGTGATGAAATATAACTTTACTGCCTGGTTGCAAATTCAGTGTTATCTGAAATCGTTCGTAATCAGGCAAAACAAATCTTTATTTTGCTTTTGAATGCTAATTGTGATGGTAGAATTATTAGCACGTTCCGCTGCCAGATATCAACTCATGCAAGCCAACATACACAGGCGAATAACAGGCGAGTTTGATAAACTTTTATGCAATAGATTCGGAACGCACATACTTATAAGAAAGTCATGTGGGGTCCACACCCCGTCTTTTCTTTCTGCATTTGGATTCGAATCTAATATGAGGGTCAATATTTTTATTGATATTAATATCTTCATGATCTTTAAATTTAGTTTCATTACTATTTCTTATTGCTAACGGTTAAGGTATTTTTAAACGAAAATGTTTTTTAGCTAATCTCTTCTCCTATTTAAATTTATCAAATCTTGCAATTTGATTTGATTGTCTTGCTTGATTAAGATCATCATTTTTCCGGTCGCGAGAATATCTATGGATTTCTTCCAAGATATATTCTTGAATCTATCAGTTGCGGAAATAAATTTAGATATAATTAAAGTTAAATAGGAATCATAAAATTAATTAAATAAATAAATTTTAATTGGTTAAACTATTTTTTTCCACTCACTTAAACTACTACTTCGGGTCTACTGATTTTACTGAAAGTATAATAAGATTTTCCGCTGAAGATTATATTCTTAAATATAAAGTTTGGTTTTGACAGCTTTTGTCGTTTAACCGGCAGAGAGGTTGGGACATATTTTTTTGATGCTAAATATTAAGTTTGGTATTGACAGCTTTTAGCGTTTAGCCAGTAGAGAGAGAAGGACACATTTTTTTAAAGGAACAGTTTTTGCGAATGTCTATGTTTTAGACAGGTATATTGAGAGTATATAAATATTTAAAGCTAGGCCGTTGAATCAATTTTGTATAAAAAAATTCAAAATTTGGTCCGGAAGCAGCACATTTACCCTTATATATTAGCAGTTTTTTGCAGACATAATAATTATGGATTATATATAGAGTTATTACGAGAGCAATGGTTAAGACGAAAAATGTCTGTATGTATAATTTAAATACGTTATGTATTATACAGTTGTGGTTCTTACTATTTTATACAGGCTGTTTGATAAAAAACGCCCTATCCCGTACCTTCCTTATTTATTATCCGGTTTCAAAAATAAAAAAAAATTAAAAATAGTTCGATAAACTCTATAAACTGCCCATAATGCAAATTTCCCAACGCAACCTTTATCCTCTTACTATGAAATCGCAACACAAATGTGAAGAACATGTAATTTAATCGTCTGTCATTCGAAAATTAGCAGGGAAGTCTGCATCTGTTATTTACATTTTACTTTCTTATACGTAGTATAAGGAAGTATTGTGAGGATGAAAATTTTCGACCTCGAGATTTTTGCAGATGTCCACGTTTTGAGGTCTCCTGATACGGAAAAAGTGGTTTTTAAAAAATGTCTGTCTGTCTGTCTGTCTGTGTGTCTATCTGTCTGTGACCACGATAGCGGTCAAACCGCTACAGATATCAATTCCAAATTTTGTATTTACGAATATAATCTCCCGCTTGAGAACTGGTTAGATTCTGAGCAAAATCGGCAGACTGGAAGTAGTAGTTTACTTCAGTGAAAAAATCGAATTTTGCAAATATTTCGTCAATTACTAAGTTTAAACAAATTTATAAAGAATTCAAATGCACTCAAAATTCAATTTGAGAAAAATTGTATTAAGAAAGTTTTTCGAAATTCCTACCGGAAGTAGGTCTCTTACTCTTATCGAAAATCAGTTTTTTGCGAATATCTCGCATGTCATGCTTTCTAGGCAGGTACATTACGAGTATAAAAGTATTTACAACGTACTTTTAAATATCTTTTGTATAAAAAATAAAAAAAAAATAAAGTACCACTATTACTCTTATCGAATGGCGATTTTTTGCAAATATGCCGTAAGTTATGCATTCTATATATATTTATCAAGAGTACAAAAGTATTTAAAACTGGATTTACAATATTTTTTGTATATATGAAATTGCAAAATTCGGACCGGAAGTAGCACTTTTACTCTTAGCGAGAAGCACTTTTTTGATAATATCTTGCAAAGTATGCATTCTATAGCGATTTATTAAGAGTATGAAAGTACTTAGAATAGGATTTTGAATAAGTTTTGTATTAAAAAAATTCTTAAAATTGTACAGTTTGAAACGCTCATACGTATAAGAAAGTCGTGTGGTGGCCACACCTCATTTTTTATATTTGTTACACGACACTGCCACAGTAGTCATTCGTTATTCATAATTCATTAGAAATCACGATTCAAAAACAAAAATCATTGAGATTTAAGGACAAAAATAAAATTAAATTAACAATAATAGTCAAAATAAAAACAAATTAGAAATAATTAACAAACATTCATTTCAACATTTTCGCCAAATCGTTGCTGTTCTCGCTTCGGGTTTTCAAAAGCACCATAGCGCCAATTTTCTTCAAGCCGTTTAAATTGACGGGGGTTTTGAACTTTCCTGCTAGGAAAACGGTCACCATTAAGCGGGAAGGGCCGCTTGATTTCGATTTTTATTATATTTGACGTAAATTTCAAACGTACACATATCGGTGAGATAATTATAATTATTGTTCATGATTGCGGCGGTATCGTTATTCTACAAGAAATAATGCTTTAAAACCGCAAGGCACATTAATTTTCGAATGACAGATGTTTGAATGACATATTTGTTGCATTTGTGTTACGATTTTTTTTTTTAAGGCACACTTCAAAATTTCATAGAAAGCGGATAAAACTTGCAGATACACAATTTTTTTTTTTAAATTAAATATCAACCATGATAACTAAATGAACATTACTATCTACTAGACTAAAGGAAAAAAACTACAGGTGTTCATTTTAAAAAGAAAAGTTGACTATTGTTACGTACCTATACAAGACAGCGTTGAAAAAATTGGAATTATGGGCAGTTTATAGACTTTGTAAAACTATTTTTATTCGTTTTTATAGAAACTGGATGAGAAATAAAGAAGTTACGGGATGGGGCGTTTTTTTTTATCAAACAGCCTGTATGTAATATCACATATCCTTAGTTTATTCACGTAATTATACAGCACTTTGGAAAACAAGTCATAAAGCACAATCGCGACCTAGATAGGATTCTCAACAAACGACCTTCTAAAAAGACTTTCTAAAGGTTGATCTACACACGTAATTTTTTCATATGATATTGAAACTTAGAATGCTGTAAGTAGCCTACTTTTTTTTTACTTTTTAATCTCTCATAATATCTATCATAAATATATCCAATATTTATTAAGAATAATAACTCGGGTTTTCAAGGAAAATTTCATCGAAAAATATTTTTTAATAAACGTCTTTATTGAAAATTGTTCAGTAAATTCGGGGATAGAGGAAGGTCCACTCTCGTCTTCGCATTGGATCGAGGTACAAAATCGGACGTCGAGAATTTCATGCAAATATCATCGATTTTTTCGAAGGAAATAACGCGACGAGGGTTCGAATTCTATTTAATTCATAGTTCATTGAATTAACGTCCTTTGCAGGTTGATTTGTAATGGTCAGGACGATTCTAGAAGGGCACAGTGAAAAATAAAACGAACGATTGAAACATCGAACGTGAACGGAAGAACAGTAGAATATGTGACACTCATCCATAACGCTGGCACACATACAGCCTCATACATACATTTAGTAGAGTACGGTTTCAGACATGGGTAGGATCAATATATGCTGAAGCTGTATGGTATAACACTCGTATATATGCGTGTTTGTGTGAGTCTGGGCTATATAGAAATTGGTCCTATGTACGGATAACCATATGTAAACGATCTTCCTCTCTTCGAGTACGCTTTGTAGCATCCTGCGCCATCCTAGCAATTCTAACTCGTCGATAAATGAATCTTCCTGCGATAAAATATAGTGACTATATACTCCGCTAAATAGTCATTGTATTTACTGTGACGTATCTGAGTATATAATAAACGAAAATACCCATAATGCGTTGCGTACGAACTCCGGTGTGAAGGGAAACAATAAAGGACTCATGTGACGTGGCAGACTGAAAGGTAGTGGAAATTGGGTAGTGGTGGTGGGGAGCTCGTGTTGACAGGGAGAGTGTGCTGAAGGTCAAATGCATGTATGATGTTTGTCTGTGTATGTATATGGGGACGAAATTGATGTCGTCCTCGTCACTGTGGTGGTGAATAAATTACCGATTTCAATTTGGAGTAGAAAAACAGGGTTCCCTGTATTACGAGCCAGTATCATACTCTACATTTCTGCCGAAATTAGGTTATGTGTTTCTTCCTCCCTGTAGTAAATGAAGAAATTGCAGGATTTATGAGTGTGTTGTTTATATAACTGGTAGTCGTGTTTACGATTTTTTCTTATAATAGTACGAAAGCCGGTTTAAAATAAAGTTTTGTATTGGCAATATCCATGATTCGTTCGTTGAATTTCAAGGTTTATAAGAAAGAATTTATGATAAAAATGTCTAATCTCCAGCGATTGTTCTGTATAACAATTACTTTTAACTAGTCGTAGAAAAATGCTTAGCCGCTAATAATGTTTTGATATCAATTTCTATTACGAGCAACCGTTTCATGAGTTGATTTTATAATAACAATTTCTAAAAATTCTTGGTAAAATTTTGAGCCTCAGTCATTATTGCGCGAACATAATTACGCGTAATAATGACTAGTACAACTTGGGGTACGAATTTACGGTACTAGTAACAAGTTCGATCACTAAGCAATAATTTCTATTATTATTAACTATTTTAGCAACAATTTCGATGATTAATAACGTACAAAAATTCCTGGCAACCATTTTTAGTAGTAATTTTCATCAGTAATGTGGATCAATAGGTTTGAGCAACGAAGTGGTTGCAAAAATTTCCAGCAAAAGTTCCTAGCAATTATTTCCTACAACCTCTAGTAATAATTTTGTACATTAATTTTTAGTACCGCAAAGAATTTCGAGCGTCTATTGCGAAGCAACAATGTCTAATAACAGCTTTGGCAACAAATTTGAAAAAAAAATCTAATAAAACTCGGAATTCATACATCAATGTATAGTGGCATTTTATTATAAAAACATGAGTAAAAAAGTGTCTTATAACAGAACCACTGCAACATGGTTTTAGATTATAGATTGGGTAACATAAATCATCAATATATGAAGACCAATAATATTCTATGTTGTATCTAGCTTAATTTTTAGAGAAAATAAATTGGCTGTTAGAGAGAGATTTAATAATTATTTGCTAGAGTCATCCATGCCATTATACTAGAAAAAGCTGAATTGGCTTTCGAAATAACAGACCTGCCATATAATTATAGGTCGCATTAGAATGAAACTATCAGTTGCCATAATATTGGAAACCCTATCATTAACATAAATTGGAAACAGTGTTTTGTTCTCATTACGAGAAATATTAACAATTGACGTATTCGAAGTTACGGGTACATTATTACAAATAGTTTTCTATTGATGATTACATAAATAAGATTGAAACCAATCAAATGCAGCATCATTAACACCATAACAGTGAAATATCGCCTGTATTGGTTGAACTTGTCGATTGATGGATGTTGATTTTTATTGGGGTAATTAAATTGCGTGAAATAGCTGAGTATATTCTTATTTATAATAGTCTCACATATGATTGACAAATTCGATTAAATACTTAAAGGTCGGTAATTTTCAAAGTTGCTGCTGACGCCTTTTCATACAGTGGTTTTACACATACAACTTCCAAAGAAGATGGAAAAAAAATACCTTCTTCAAAAGATATCTTAATTAAATAGGTGATTGATGTGAAAATATGCTGAGCACAAGATGAAGCAGCAGCATTCCTACAGAATGGCAAAAAGAATGTCATTTGCAAAAATTATCAACAATATGCAATAAAAACAATATATTTTATTAAATAAGATTAAAAATGAAATGCACAATATGATGTTACTAAATTTACACTATATTATATAATAAACTTAAACACACTACATCTGTTTTGCTACACAGTAGCTTCCTCAGGTGGTGTCTTAAACACCACTGTAGTGTGTTTAAATTTATTAATATGGTGCAAATTTCCTAACATCATATTGTTTATTTTATTTTTAATCTGAATATGGATTTACATCAAGCAAAGGTCGAAACAATTCAAGAATTTAATAATTAATACTACTCATTTGTTATGTTATTTTAAAATAACAAACAACAAAGTGTGAAAAACTATATTATGTCTAAGTTTAGAGAAGCCCTAATATTGTCTTCTATCACTACTACTAAATATAATTTAGTTTAATTTCATATTTATCTAGACAGAAAGATCTTTAGAACTACTTTTTTACATGGTTATTTGACATAATTAATTGTTTTTTATTTAATATTTTGATCTACTGAACCGACTTATTCATATGGCCTTAGGGATAAATAAAAAATGTTTTTCAATTTAATATAAAGGTACATGATTTATCTTCTATATGTTTACATTTCTGTCCATTTTAATTCTTTTTTGTTCACAAAGAATTTCAGCTTGGCTTGATTCAAATGAACGAAACAATGAACTGAAAACGAAAGTCGCGGTAGAATTTAAAAAGACATTAAAAACTTATGAAATGCGAACCGAAAAAAGAAAGAAAATTGTAGCTGTCAGTTACATGAGCTACGTGACGTGCGCGAATGGAATTCTTTAGCGTTTCCTTTCTGACTCGGTCGAAGTCGACTCTTGGGTTGTAACACGTTTTAACTTGTTAAAGTTGCTAGAGCTGTTTGTAACGGTTCTTTCTCCTCGAGCGAGCCTTTCTTTATTTAGGTTTTTCCCTCTTTTTCTCGCTTATAATCTGAAATAAATGAAATTGTCATAGCGCAACATTCTTGTGTGTTGTGTCAATTTGCGATATTAATTGGTTTTTCATCAATTTAATGTTATATCCTGTGCTTGCCATACATTATTGTCATATACTTGTGAAGTAGCAGGAAAACTAAAGACAAATTTAAGAAGTTTTACATTTAAAATAGGAAACTGGTCAAAAATAATAGTTGTGATATCATTTTAAACGGTGTGACGTGGCATATAATACTTTTCTCTGATATTTTAAATATTTTGGTATTATTAATGGGTTTGCAACAAAAGTATTATAAGTCTTCCAATGTTGATGTTTATTTTGTATAGAAAGATATAGAAAAACTTATTACAAACTACATACATATTTATTAATAAATTTAATAGGTTAGGAAATTCATAGGTGTTGTTTTCCGTAATGTTCTGTTTTAAAGGTCTCTTCCCGTTTCGAGCGTTTCCCTTGCGGGCTTCGAAAAATGTTACCTGAAATATTCCCCTTTCGGGCGTCCAAATTGTATTTCTTTTTCTTAAATCCCATTTCGTGCATTAAGCATTAAGCCTCTATTAATAGATAATTATTGAACTCGTCAAGGGATTAAAGTTCAACTTAAAAACAAAAAACAAAACTTAACTCTTTCATGGATTTGCAGATATTGCAAAAATGAAGTCAATAAGTGTTTATATAAAGCCAAAAAGAGAGTAAGAGAAGAAGTGACGCCAGTATCACACTTTACATCAGTGCATGCATTGTATAATGATCGACACAAATCGCCAGGCATTAGCTTGCTTCCAAAAAAACGATAGATGTTATAAGAAAAATAAGTGCACTTACGTTAGTTACTGCGAATTCCATAAATATTCCTTTTTTTTTTTTGAAATATGCGCGACGTTTGTAGGACGTACGTCACAGTACACATCCGCATACTGGCGCATACCTCCTTCGGGAAAGTGTATTTTGTTCGCTCTTACCGTAAATAAGTAGCATGTCCTTGAAATCATTATTATTAAACGCCATAACAATAATTAACAACGATAATCAATAGAAAACTAAATTATTCACTTAACTAAACACCTCGCCAGCGACAATAACACGGTAGTATATTTGGCCGACTGACCTAAAATTGTAATGATAAGTACTTCAAATACAGTTCTAAAAATAGGAAACATAGGTACTAAAGGGATTCGCGGCGCTAGGGGAGGTAGCTGTGACTAAATTTGGCATATGAGAAGTGCAACTCTCGTTCCAAATGTAAACAAATATACGCATAGCGGGATCAAGTTCATTCATAGAGCCCATCTCAAAAGTATTGACTGCACCTTTTCAATATTTTTTTCCTACCTTAATTGCAAACATTGATATACAACATTTTTGTCTATTACTTTGTAATTATTGTGAAGTATGTCACTTTAAAATCCTATCGATCTTTGACCAAACACAGTGTAGAGTTTATAAAAGAGTATGTCATAATTGATTCTGAGGATTCTTGTATTTGCAATGAACGGAGGTAATTATTAGCAAAAGGTTCTAGCTTCCTATTCGATGGGACTTTTAAAAGCTGTAGTTCACTGTTTTGCCAGTTATATACAATTTACTTGGATATTGGTAGTACAGGAGAAACTGCAAACATCATTCTTGCCGTATATGCCCTGCTACCCGACAAGAAAGAGGCCGCGTATAAACAGTTTTTTACTTATTACAAAAAAAAACAAGAATTTCTTACCAAAAAATAATTTTGGATATTGAAGTTTCCGCAATTAATGTTTAAGAAGAAGTTTTTCCGGTTACAGTTATCAAAGAATGTAACTTTCATTTTAATCAAGCCCTTTGGCATAATATAAAAGATTTAGGTCTAACAAACTTGGATAAGGAAAACGAGGAAGTAAGAAACCACATAAGGAAATGTGCAGCATTAGCTCATCTGCCAGAATATACAGTAATAATAATAATAATAATAATGATAGCATTTATTTTCTACCATACAACAAGATTAGAGCTCTTACTATCCGGAAATTCGAGTATCCGGGTTACTCATTATAACTCGAAATCCGAATCAAGATCCGGATACCCGGATATCCGGATACTTGTTTAACTTAGATTCGAGTATCCGAATATCCGGTTTCGGATCTTTTATTATGACGCCTCAAATATAAAGCTGTCCTTATTTGTATTTTGATTAACCCTTGTGTCTATGATCGAGGTACCCGGGTACATGACAATTATTTTATCATTAAATCACATATATAAAATGTCTATTACACAACTCGAACAAATATTTTAAAAATTTTAAAAAACTCCATAAGTTATTTTTGGCAGATGCTAAATATATATGTAATACAAGCATAATGTATGCAGCAACATGTTCCAATGCAACTGCAACGCTATTTCTGCATACAAATTAAAGAACTAACCAAAATCACAATAAGTCAATCACTAAAAGTCAATTTAATTGTGCCCTCTTACGTGCCACGAAATTTTAAAAACACGAATACTGATGCGGAGCTTCATTGAACGAGCACTAATAATTTCGACCGCGAGATATCTTCGCCAGTACGTGCAAAAGCTGGTCTGCGAGTAGCACTTTTTTTCGAATATCTTGCAAAGTATGTATTCTATAATGATTTATTATGAGAATAAAAGTAATCAAAAAAAAACTTTTTTGTTATTGTTTTTTCTTATTCTTATTCGGATAATTATTGCCTTCATATATAACGCGTACCAGTTTAATTGAGCCGCGTTTAGCTCTCCGACATTTTTTGAACAACTTCGATTACGATTACTTAGAAAATCGTAATTCAAAAATTTTTGAAATTACGATTACTGTAATCGTTTATCGAACGAACTTAGATTACGATTTCAGTAATCCTAATTTAAAAATAAGTATTCGGATCGCATATTGACGACTCGGATATCCGCGCAAAAGTAAGAGCCCTAAACAAGATTATTAACAAAATAAATATAATAAAAGAATATAGAGTCAAGAATGAACTAAATTCTATGCTTATAGTGAAAAACAAAGACTCTACTCAGAGCGCAAGAAGGTGTGTTCTGATCTTCCGTAGAACCTTTACAATTAATAAAAAATAAGTATGTAAAGAATGCCTAAAAAATAACTTAAAACTACATTATGCCCGGATGCAACAAATATTTTACAGGTGTAAATTACTGCAGATACACATACAAATACACACGTACACATATACATAGATATACAACCAAAGACAAAGTTAAAGGCATTTCGCATTAGACATATGGCATCACGAAAAAGAACCATTTACCCAATCAAACAGGAACAAGGCCTACCGCTGACCAGCCAACAGGTACTTCCGCATCCATATCTTAAACCTGGAGAAAGAACAGCCCATGACCTCAAAAGGCAAAATGTTATAAAATGTAGCAATGTTGTATGAGAAAGAGCGTTGAAACAGAGAGGTCCTATGACCGGGAGTGGTTAGCAGCAGATGTCTTTGACAAAGACCAACGTGATGGACATCCTCACGAAAGCTGAGTTTATTGTATAAATAAGGTGAAGTCCTGGTGACAATGATGCGAAAGTAGAGCACATCTGCCTGAAACAGCAATCTATTACCCACGTTCAGCCAGCCCAGGTCAATCAATTTATGGTACACGTGAGTTATAGATGGTTAGCTCTGTATGATGGAAAATTCTAATACCGATGAAGCCATTGCTAAAATTAACGATTGTTTTGATAATCAATGGATTGATAATTTTCGCCGAATATCGACTGGCGATGGAGAACGTCATCGGACTACAAATTCTGTAGAAGAATGGCATACCAGACTCAACAGACGGATCGGAAAAGCACATCCCAATATATTTGAATTAATGAAAGTTCTTCAAGAAGAAATGCACTATTATAATACTGTTTTCCTGCAAAATTGTGTGTGCATAAGTACTCTTGTAAGTGACCTAATTCAAAATAGAGAAAATCTTAGTGACACATTGGACAAGCTGAAATATATTGTAAAATTATAGATATATTTACATTTAATTTTATATTAAGTATTATAACACTGAGATTAGATAAACGTATCTCTACATAGAGTGAAAGGTACTTTTTAATTTTCCTTATTTCCAGTAAAATATAATATTGTGCACAAAACGCGAATTCAAAAACACATCCACTTCTCATCTATAAACTGAACGCATGAAAGGAGAAAATTTTGTGAAACGCACGAAAAGGAAACGCCGGAAACGGTCACAAATCGTTTTAAACGCAGTGAACCCAGAATAATATAAAACAGAATAGTAGTATTCACTTTCTGTAGCTGCAGTAATAATAATAATATTTATGCACGTGGGCTTCATAAATTGATATTTATACATTACATTTCATAAACGTCTCTTTATAGCCCATGGACATCTTTATAGCCCGTGGGATATAATGAGATGTCAAACAACAATGACAGATCTTCTTGATAAGAGGTATTGTCTTAAATTGCCTCAAATGAATTTTGTTACTACTGTTCGACGTAGTATATTGTTGAAAAGTTACAATTGTGCGGTGAAAAATCGCCTAAAAATTGAACGAAACTGAAGATCAGCAAAGAAAGCAATAGTGCCAGAAAAATCTAAAGAAGTGTATCAAAAAACTTATAATGAATACAATGTGGTCTTACTATTTGATGCTTAAGACGACTATCAAAGCCTAACACATCGTAGATATAAGCAATCATTCAAGCTTATTCGGATTTTCAAAAAGAAAAGCATAGAAATTCAAGCCCAAAAATCAAGGTTTTGACTATGGAAGAGATAGAAACCTTTGTATACCAAGTTCCAGATGAAATACATTTAATGAATAATGTAAATAAATATAATTTCACTTCAGTTTTAGTATTTAACCAAGGTTTGTTAAAACAGCTGGTTTTGATATTCGCGATAGCTGGAGCGTGCCGAAAAAAAGAACTTGTTCAGTTAGAATTTGATGACATTCAGGATCTACAATCCTCATTGCTGATCACATTACGAGATACTAAAACCAAAAGGAATCGAATGTTTATTGTGGTTGACAACAATAAATCGAGAAGTTTTTTGGAAATTTATGTAAAGTACGCTGCTTTACGTCCGGTAAATGCTTATAGGAATGGAAAAATGTACGAAGCTAGTTGTCTGAAGAGTACCTGGGTACTCCATACGGGAGCTACAAGGTGCACTTGTAAAAATAAATTGTTGAATTTCACTATTTTGACTAAAAATATGTTTTTCATGGCTAAAACTATTTTGTGTTAGATGTTAGGAAAATTAAAATGAAAGGCTCAATAGAAAAATAGTTACACGACTGCAAAGACGAAATAGTACCCGGGTACTCCGTATGGTATAATAAGGAATAAAATGAATATTGAAGAGACACAACAAACACTCACATAGCCGTACTTATCGCTATGCAAATCAAATGTATCCGTTATAAGATTAACAATATTAGAATTGCAAGTTATTTTTAGGTAGTAGAATCTAAAAGAAATACGTGATTGGTATTTTTTGTAGGTTAGGTTATTCGGTTGATGATATACATATAAGAAATTATGAATTTGGAAAGAATAAGAATGGGTTGAATAAGAGGATAGATCGGTAAGATGATATATGAAATTTTCGTGTTTGAACATTGATCAAATTGGTGTCAGCTACAATCCTAAATAAACAACCTAAAAGACGATAGAATTATTTCTTTACACAAACATTATAAGTCAAGAGAGGAGATTTTTTTAATTTAATTTGATAGTATAAGTCTTAAATATAGCCAAGGAATATAAAGTTTTAACACAATCGCACCAGTGGTACTTAAATTATCGTCTGGAAGAAAGTGTGAAATATGGGGAAAATCGAGTACCGCGGCGTTATCACGTTCCTTACAAAACAAAGAAAGCTATGGTTTTTGCGTGACACAGTCGCTTTAAACAAGGTAGGAAATCACTTTTAGGTGACCATGGCCGGAACGGTCTATCGAAGTCACCATTCCAGAATTAAAAAGTCGAAAAGTTAATAATGGAAGACGCTCGGCTAAAGAACTTTAGGGGTAAAACCTAACCATCAAACATGAAGGCAAAACCATTAAGAAAAGGCTAACGGCAAGGTACCTAGGAGTACACATAGGAAAACATTTTTTAACTGGACATGGACACAATATCGTATGGAGAGAGGGCTAGCACAGTGTTAATTTGATTATACTTTATGTTTCAAGCTGAAAAAATAACTTACTTGTAAAGTAACAGGCTATACGTAGTAGTATACACGTAAATGAATAATAAATAATTGAATAATGAATAAATGAATCTTGGTATGACTAAAATCAGCGCTGTGGGTGCCGAGAATGCTCACGCCGCCGCAAAAACACCAGCGCGTGGAATGTTACTTGTGTTTCTGGACCTCTGTAATGAAGGCGTATTAATCGAATTGTTACTGGGGATGACATTTGTGTTCATCATTATAATCCTAACTCCAAGTACGACTACATGCAGTGGCATAAAAAAGGCACACAACCACCCAAAAAGTTTAAGGTGTCACAACTTACCGGAAAATGTCTACTACTTTTTCTTTCTTTTGGAATTCAGAAGTAATCTTGATCGCAAAGCTAAAGGCGTTTCCATAACACTTCATCCTAGAGTGGTTAAAAGAAGTCATTAAAGAAAAAAGAAGGGGAGAAACTATGAAAGCTGTCTGCTTCTGTATGACAATGCTCCTTTGCACAAGAGTCGTGTTGCGTTGGCTGACCTGCATTAAATTGGCTTTGATATTTTGAATTACCCACCCTATAGTCCAGACCTAGCTAGTAGCGATGTTTACCTATTCCATAAAATGAAAAAGGAGGTGCATGGGAAGAAATTTACGAACGGTGAAACATACATAAAACTTGAAAGATCTGATGCGGTGAATATATTGAAAAAGAAGAAGAATTTCGTATTTTTATTTTCTTTCCTTTCCCCCCATTTTGCGAACTTAAAAAACGCTATTTCGTATGTTAACCTAATTAAGAGATTTTTAATGTGTTTTTGTTAAGGTTTATGACAGAAGCACAATAGAAATATTAGTAAAATACTAAATTCACTATAATTGCAGCCAAGAAGACAAGTTTGTATTCAAATTAATTCTAGATGAACACAGAGCATAACTAATTGAAGACTGCATTAAATTATTAACTTAGGTGTATTATTATAGGAAAGTCAGCCATTCAATGTAATCTCAACAAAGACCGCAAACACATGCAAATGTTCATAATTGTTTGAACGTCCATCAAATGATAGTAACACTAAAGGTTTCCCAAGTATCATTAATATTTTACAATGGATAATTATTCTACAAAGAGCACAAGGAAAGTCATAATAAAATTGTGCCGCCAGAATACATGCATCCCAGAGCTATCGAATCGTTCGCGATAATGACGGTCTATGGAAATCAAATTAATTGATTTGGTGTAAATGGTTTTCAGCGCAAATTCTCATTATATTATGACTGATAATATGTTCGCTGAAGATTCAGTTAAGCCGATGAGGATTTCAATATTAAAAAGTGTTTTTGCAATTAGTACCGTAATCATACCATTTATTTCACTAGTACTGTAATAGGGTCTATTACAGCACTAGTTGCGTAATAGAAATGGAACATTTAAACATATTTATTTTAAGTTGGTCACATTGCAACAGAAATGGAGATGTCAATTGATGTCAATATGACATTTTGTAAGCAAGTTTGAGGTTTTTATATTGAAATTCATTGTAAGATTTGATATTTTTAATTAATCTTTGAAATAGTACAACTATTATAAACATTTATATTAACGTTTGAATTATCTTTCGAAGTGATAGTGATACCGTGTGCAGTAGAAGCATTCTGTTGAAAATTATCAAAAATGTGTCAATTTTAAATTAACTTGTCAATTTATATCTTGTGCCAAACCAAAGTGACAACCGCCACAAAATTTCCCTTGATTATCAAATTTTTCTCGTTTTGCTTTTACAAAAAGAGAAATTTTAAAACTAATTGCAAAAAATAGCATAAAAGACACGTTTCATTTGACATTAAAGCACTCATTCAGTTAAGAAACTCGTGGCTACGCCACTCGTTTCTTAAACTCTGAATTCGTACTTTGAAACGTCAAAATGAAACTTGTCCTTTAATATACTATTACAGACCAATCCCTGATTCTGATAGAATTTTGGATGCTGGTTTCAGGAAAAATAGTCAAAAACTCCATTACATATCATTTTTTCACAAATTGAAGTGTTATAAATTCTACTAAGGCAGGGGATGAACATATAACGTTGTCAGAGTTCTTCATTACTGGCGAAAACTATATTTGTAGGACAGTTTGTGGTGTGTATAAGAGAAACAATTTTTATGTAATAATATGCGCCAAAAAGTTTTTGTTTGGACAGATTTTAGTTCATAATTATTCTTCGAGAGCATATATTGACCAGTCGTTATAATTCCAGAAACGTCATGTGTGAGCGGAAATGAGTCAGTTGACGACTCACTGCCTTTTATACTCCTCAGTAGTGCAGTGCAGTAGAATTTTTCTCAAAGTATTATATTTGTAGAAGTTTTTTATTTCCAGCAACGGATTAGTATAATCATTTTTATAGTTTTAATATTTAGGGTTTTATATATAACAGAAGTTTGATATTTTGTGTAAAACTTTGTGAGTGACCAGAAAAAGTTATGGGCCCTACGTAAAGTGTGTTACCATTGTGTAAAATAATGGCGAAAGTTGTCAAAGGGTATGGAAAAGTTTTCCTTTTTGAGTCCCTATGATCTGGAGGGAACCTAAATATTCTAGTGGTAATGAATGTAATTAATAAGAGAGAATTTTTTACGCTAACCCGGCGTCGGCAATGCGGCCTATTCCTCATAGGTAAAGATTCTGCAGAACTCTTAGGCTGTTGGCTAAAGGAAAATAATTTATTGCAACATCAATATGATGGCGGACTACTGTTGGATCCTGCGCAGAGCAGACCCGCATGCTGACTACAAGAGGTAAAGTGTCAAAAGGAACTAACTACCAGGGTAAACTGTAAGGACAGAATAGGGACCTACAAATGCCAGAATAATTGAACAAATCAATTCTAATAGTTTAATAAATAATAAATTTGTAAATAAAACGTTTAATAAGTATTGTGAAAAGAACTACTTTTAGTGATCAGAAAAAGTTATGGGCCCTACGTAAAGTGTGTTACCATTGTGTAAAATAATGACGAAAGTTGTCAAAGGGTATGGAAAAGTTTTCCTTTTTGAGTCCCTATGATCTGGAGGGAACCTAAATATTCTAGTGGTAATGAATGTAATTAATAAGAGAGAATTTTTTACACTAACCTGGCGTCGGCTAAAGATTCTGCAGAACTCTTAGGCTGTAGGCTAAAGGAAAATAATTTATTGCAACATCAATATGATGGCGGACTACTGTTGGATCCTGCGCAGAGCAGACCCGCATGCTGACTACAAGAGGTAAAGTGTCAAAAGGAACTACCAGGGTAAACTGTAAGGACAGAATAGGGACCTACAAATGCCAGAATAATTTAACAAATCAATTCCAATAGTTTAATAAATAATAAATTTGTAAATAAAACGTTTAATAAGTATTGTGAAAAGAACTACTTTTTTTTAAATAAAATGATCTATGCATTGCCGGATACAAAATCTCACTTGTAGATGTTTTAGTTTTCTCTTAATTATTTTCTATTATTACCGTGTCTTTGTCATAAATATTTTTTTCCACGGTCGGGAGTAGAAATCAGTTTCTATGACATCAAAATTAAAACAGAAGTAGTCGATTATTCCCAAGGGAGTATAATGCTCCCAAGGGAGTTTACATTATGGAGAACGTTTGTGATTCATGCAAAAAAAAGATATCATTGAAATTATTTATTGACATTTAAATTAAATGTTACATTTGTACAATTTTCGAAATTAATATTAGAAGGAATATTACTTTCGCTTACATTTACAGTTTTTGTGATTGCCCTAGTAGTGGTACCTACTAAAACCTGATTAGCAATTTTGGTCTTATTTTCAATCGAGTTCTCGACATAACCCTCAGCGACTGTCGTTGATTTCCAACCAGCATGACGCTTTATTGTCGTGATATCTACACCAGCATCTGCCAGTAATGTCGCTGAAGATCTTCGTAAGCAGTGACCAGTATAACATGCAGCATCAGGTAATTTTAAATACGAAGCTACTACACTCGGAATTTTTCCCATGGTATTCTTGCCAACTGGCTGCGAACTACATTTTCCTGCTTTGTAGTACAAAAAAAAGCGCTTATGCTTGACGTGGGGAGGACGAAGGGACAGGTATTTTCGAAACAATTCAAGCATATTTTCCACATCGGTAACCACAAAGGTTCGTGGAATCTTTGTCTTAGTGTTTGGAATTTTTACAATCAAGGAAGAGCCTACATCCTCAATATCATCTACAGTTAAATTGACTAGTTCATCAGTTCGACAAGCTCCGGCAATCCCCAGAATTAATCCAACCTATAAAAAATCAAAATATTTAATAATTGAAATACCTAACAATAAAAGTAATCTTACCTTAATCATTAAGAATTCTTTGTCATCTACACTTGATAGAAAACGGTCGATTTGACCCTTTGCTTGATATCCGTCACCGGTTCTTTTCAAAAATGCGATCAGCTTGGGAAAATTGCTTATATCTATGTTGTCGTAAATTATCAAGCATGACTTAACCATAGAATATTGCGCCCATAATGTGGAAGACTTGTAATTCTTTGCATTTTCACTGAAGTATGCCAACAAAACATTCTCGCTGTATACTTGAACATTTTTCTCGGCGCACCACTTTTTGAACCGATTGTAGGCTATATCGTATAAAGATCTTGACTTCGTAGGCAGCAAACCTTAATTTGACAATTCTTTTTGTTTGTTTATTTTGTAGTTATGACATAACTCAACGACTACTAAATAAATGCTCAAATCCGAATACAATAATTCTGGTGCTACTTACTTCATAATGACAAAATATGTGTTTTTAAGTTAATGAGACCGTGGAAAAAATAGTATATACCATTCGGGAGAGATGCTATTTTGTCCTCGGTGCATTGTAGCCAATTCAAATTGCACCTCTGCCAAAATAACGCATTTCTCTCTCTTATAGTATAATATACTATTTTTTGTTTGCTTCAAACATTTACAAATTATATATCAATTAAATAAGATCGGATCTATGCGTCAGTCTTGAGGTATGAAAGGCCCGTAAGAATTCGGGTTTATAAGACGTTTATATCCAGCTACTACAATCTATTACTTTTATAATCCAACTTGACATACTGAATATTATCTTCGGAGTAAGACTTGAACCATTTTCCACCATTATATAATATATTAGCTCGCGTTTGTACGGCATGTGCTGAAGTAACACCACACATGTTGCAAAAAGTACCAAGAAATTTAATAAAGAGATGTCGAGAGTGTATTGCAAACAACGGCGAGCACTTTGAACAGAGAATGTAGATGTTAAACTTTACCTACAATTATACTAACTAAATTACTTATTCATTTATTGGTTTGTTCAAATTGTCGTATTTATGTTGAATAATCTGTTATCCAGATTGCTTTAATGAACACGTTGATTTCACTGTCTAGGTTTTGAAGGTGCTCAGTTATTTATTCCATTACGCGGTACATTAATGCAATACTTCTAACATGAGTTATCGTTGTAAAGATAAATCTGTATAAATAAAAATTAATGGCTGGTCGTTGGTAAGTACATCACTTGAGAACGGCCCGATTTGGATAATTTTTTTTAAATTTTTTTTTTTAATATTACGAATTGGGTTTCTAGGGAAAGAAAAATTGGAAAAGTTGCCCGGAAAATTGGAAAATTTGGGAGAGACTGAAAGAACTTTTTTTTATAGGATATTTATATGAACTCAAGATCATAACTCACGATTCGAACAATGGATATGCGTAATTCTTTTTTTGTTTTACCAAATATTCTCTATTTCTTGTTTATTTGATATATCCGCGGTAATTCCTCTTTTGTTTATATATGTATGTTATAATACTGGGAATATTCCATTTAAAATATGAAATTTATTTGCACCTAAATTATTTGATCATCAATTATTTTTCCGATTTTGACACTTTATTTAGAATAAATAATCTAATAATACATTTCTTCTATATGATTTCTTAAGTGATTCATACAAGAGATAAGATATTTGTTATGACAAATAAAATCGAATATAAATTTTATTTATATACTCAATTATTATTTTTAATTAACACACACCTTAGTTGTGCCATACTGAAGAAACCAAATAAGAAACATTATGTCTGTGGCTACAACAGATAATTAACACTTTTATGTTTTATTTACACATTTCTACGTTATAATATCTTTGACATATAGTCAGTATTATTTGTGTGATGAAATTAGATGTGCGTCTAAGATAAATCTAGACCGTCTTGTCAACCTACATGAATAGTACGCGACAGCTCTACTCCTAATTTTTACAGATTCTTTTTTAGTGACACAATTCGCGTCGATATTATTTGTGTAGTGCAACTGAAAGTTGCCTAAGATGGATTTAGATTTTTTAATAAAACTACATAGATAGTAGCTACTGTTCTATGTTCAGTTGTTTACATTTTTGCTTTTAATTACACATTTCGCGTTTGCATCTTTTTATGCTAGTCATTAAACACAGTGATCGGCATTGTTGCCTTGTAATGTTAGTGGATATCGTTTTTGATAAAGCAGAGATTTTCCAATGATTCTATTTAATTGATTTTATTTTCTAATAATCATTTTTTTGTTGTTTGCTATTTTCAATTAGGAGTAATATTTACTAGAATGAAACTGTTCGGATGCCAGCTTCCTTTCCCATTGTCAAGATGACTGATTAATTTAAAAACATTTTATATATATAATCTCTAAACAGGTTAACTTACTTAAACTAGGTCATCCCACACTGTCCTAAGCGGACTTTTAATGAAGAATTTGAAACGTTATGCTCATCGGTAAAAGAACTGCAGCTGACTAAAGAAAATTCAGCCGTGTGTAAATAATATAGCTTTAATCTAATAAAAATTCTAATTACGTCAACTTCTCCATTTATTCTGGGTCGCCGGGACCAAATATGTTGAGTTTCATTACTGTCAGGACTGTAGTTTGCTTTTCTAGGGAAGAGGTTAGCGCAGGTATGCTCCCAGATGTCTCCCCCTCATTCATACGTCACCTACTGTTGCATTCACTTCACAGTCTTTGAAATATGTAGCAAGTTACAACGGGAGAATTTCATTTAGGAGACCTGGCCGAATTAAGTTTTGCGCAATTCTCTGCTTAATTAGTTTAATTAAGAGAGATTATTACCGGGAAAAGAGGAGGGGTATTCTATTTCAAACACCGCCAAGACATGTAGGCGTAGCAGTGTTCAGAGTTCTTTTTCCAGCTAGAAGTGTCTGTGGGTTAGTGGCGGAAGTATGTAGCTATAAACCTTGGCACTTTTCATTTCCGGGAAAATATGGAAACGGTTGACTTTGCGAGCAAAACGCGTTGTTTGTAATGTAAAGTGTTTTTGTATTGTATATATATATTGTCATGGTTTGGGTAACCATGCCATATATTATATATTTTTATACGCGTTCTTATATAAAGAAAAGGTGTTCTTATTATTTACAAGTTTATATAAAGATACTCAAGTTCATAAAATTAATATTTATAAAATGAGAAAATGTGTTTACTATCATTGTTTTCACTCTGGTTCAATTTTCTTTCTTCAAACCGAGTATTGTAAAATCTGAAAGAAAGAAATCAGAGATATTAGTTATTGTTAAAAAATGTTGTGTATTATAAATTTGTACAAAATTGTTTAATTAACGTTAATAGATGAAGTAAATGATAATAATTTATTGGGTATTAACAATATTTATTCTTGAATTAAGATTCGCGGCTGTATTTAAAATAAGGAACTTGACATTTATGATTTTGACAATTCTCAGATATATGATCGGTATGTAATGTGTTTTAGAGATATAAAAATCAAGGTAATATAATACAAAATGATTTAAATAATGTGTATTCTATAAGTTAAAATGAAGATAAATAGTCTTACAAGAATATAAAAGGACTATGTTGAATATAAAAGTATGTGGAGTATTTTGATTGGATTACAAAATTATGAAATATATTGTCTAGGTAATTTTGAAAATAAATAAGAGAGAATTTAATTTTTGGCATTCAGAGTGGATGTATTTTTCATTGAGTAGTAAATAACAGTGAAATTTACATATATAAACAGTGTTCTTGATTACATAAGGTGTTAATATTAATTATCTATCGCGTGTAATAAAATTTCGAATTTCTATCTTTGTGTAGAAGTAAAGGTTATTTTTCAACGATTATTTGAGTGTGAAGTGATTAATATATAAGAAACAGGAACATATAGAAGAATTTAGTAATAAATAAAGAAAACTTACCGATAATTTAAAATAATACGAGGCCGAACCTGATTTCCAGAGGGATTTTCCATATACTAGACATTAGCCGAGAAATCCGGAGATGTATTTCCAAGAAAAGGATTATTCAGCGATGCAAGTTTAACTATTTGTGAAGTATATTAACAATAGAAGAGATCCAGAGATTGTCCAAATTTCAAGAGGGATTTTCCATGTACCAAATATTAGCCGAGGGATCCCGAGATTTATTTCCAAGGAAGGGTTTATTCAGCGATGCAAGTTTAACTATTTTTGAAGTATTTTACAATAGAAGAGATCCTGAGATTGCAGAGATATCCAGTTCCTAAGGATCACCTTCCAGAAGTGTATTTTATTTTAGGCCATTGGAAATTTTTAAGAAAGTTGCAGTAGACGATGACAGGCAACATCTCGGTTTAATTGTGTTCTTCGAGGGATGGGATTTCAGAGATATCCAGTTCCAGTCTGACATCTACAGGATAGTGATTTTCATTAGGACGAACAAATCTATAAGAAGAGAATAAATATTAAATGGAAAAATTAACAAAATTATGGAACTTTGGTTTTTAAGGTTGTATATTTTTTAGTAAATAAGTCATTAAAATATAGCATTCAACCAATACTGATTTTATTTAAAAGAGAATCAATATTAAGATTGAAGATGGTAAAATACGTTATGTTACAATCAGTATAGTTTGTATTCTATATGAAATAATAATTATTACAACTACAAATTATATTTGCGTATGATATGAATATCGTACATTTGCAATTCAAGTAAATTATCAACGTGAGAATAATCATTGATTTATGAATAGAAAACACATTATTGATTTATTAATAAACAAATTAGTACCTATCAAATAATTAGTGAGGTTAAATAGTTGACTTACCTTGAAAGCTTAAGGGGATGAACATTTTTTCCTTATAAAACCAAATCACTTAACAAATTAAACAATTTTGTTAGGGTATAATTGTTCATAAAATATTTTAAATGTTTCATTTCTTGTACATGATCTTTACTATTGATGAATATATGTATTGATTGAATTACGTTTTTTTGATGAGATTTCTCTAGATGAATAAGCGGGTACAGAAATCTACATCGTTTGAAAATATTTATATCTAAAGATTTATTTGGATGTCAGTGTAACTTTATTATTACAATAATATAAATCCTAGAGGCTAATATCGGATCAATTACACTCGCTGAGAAGAATTTTAAATTGTATTTATAAAGATTTATGTATGAATAGGAATTATAATTTATTTTGAAAAGAGAGATTAAAAATTTCTGACATTAACTATAAAGAACCCCACCAGTGCAATAAACTGGTATAGTTAAATAGTACTACCAGTTTAATAAACCATAGGTAAATAGTGTATTCATTGATATTAAATTATTAGAGCTAAGCCGATGTTTTTTTTATGGGAAATATTAGAATTTCACAATTTTATTAGAGTCAAAAATATAAGATTATATAACATTCGAATGTGGTAGTATATCATTATTGGTATTATAACATTTTAGTACTAGTACAAAGAGCTAATACAAATTCAATTAAAGCCCTAAAGTGGGAATTTTGTAATATTTAATATATCTCAGCTCAAATACGATTTCAATTAGCGCCCGAACGTGGGACTTTAATTATATTAGTAAATGTGAATTTGTAGTGGCATTGAGTTGTCGCCTCTTGATTGTTCTTTGGTCATGTCGTTTGGTAAAATGATTCTACTATAATTTAAATATTTCGTCGCGACTCTGGTAATTGAACTAAAAACAATAACGAAGTAATACAAATAGACGTGGGAACATCTTTGTCAATATTTTGCTTACATACATTGCAAAAGGAGCTCTCTATAATTTCTAATTGTTTATATTTCATGATTAAAACGGAACTACAAAAAATAACCGAATCGAGCGAAATAAGTTCGAGCCACCAGCCTGGGACACGATCATAATGTTCATATAATTTATGTAAATAATCTTTACATATATAATTGTTGGTGCGTTTGTAAGTTATTCAATACCTTCTTAATGCGCGTAAAATAGGCTATCAAAACATTCGATAGGTGGCGCTGAAGTCAAGTTATTAACAAATTCTATATTTATGGACCAACATGACTCATATTCACAATATATGTTGACTTAGTGACAAAAAAGAAAATCGCAAAATCTCGAAACTAGAGGAGTCGCTGTGGCCGAGCTTTTAATAAATTTTATATTTATAAACAGAAATGATTTATATGTACCTACACAATATGTTTGCGTGGTCAACAAAATGTTTTTTTTGGTATATGCTGGCCTTCGCGGCGATACTGAATAGTATTCAATTTTGACATATAAACATCATTTCTCTTTGAATTTCGACATAGGTCGTTTTTGACCCCATGCTTATCCTGCAATCGCACTAACGACCTCTTCTGTCCAGAACTTCTTATACAGTGTATTTAACAAAATCTACTCATCGCGCTACCTACCGAAAAGGCAGAACAATGTCTGCCGGGCCAGCTAGTGCAGCACAGAAAGCTAACAAATATATATATGTATATTTGGTTTTATCTTGACTTCTGAAATCTGTACAACTCATACAGATTGAAACATAAATATGTTTATCCGATTAATAGCTTTTCTGCCGAGTTCTACTATTTATACAAAAAAAAAAAACAACTGACCGATCTTATTTATGCGCATCTACCTCATATCCCTTACAGCACCACATATAACACCATAAAACAGTTATCGCTGGTAAATTTGTAGTTCACTGCGATTGTTTTATAGGTTACAAAAACAACAAAGAAAACACAACTTTAAAAAACTAGACAGCTTTTTGCATAATTATAATCACTCAACACCTCCGAAGAATTCACCAAAAAGAACGTTTTCTTAAAAAACAAATGAACTCTGAAAAGAAAATGTGACCAAGAACTCACGACGGGAACTCTTTACGGAAATTATCTTAACGAGAACTATCTATTTACGTTGAATTTAATTACCGAAGACGGATTCAAGTCAGAATTGAAATACGAGGTATGTCTCAGAATTAATGAGAATGATCAGTTTTACAGTGTTTTATTCAATGTATTTATAAATTTATATTGTCCCCTTCAAAGTATACTCCTTGGGAATGCACGCAGCGTCTGCAATGAATTTTCCATTCCTGGTAATAATTCTGGAAGTCTTTTTCCGTTAGGCTGTTTAGTACCTACGTCGTGACTCTTTCGATTGCCGCTTAAGCGTTGGAAAAAGAAAAAAATTATATGAGGCCATGTTTGGACTGTAGGGCGAGTGTGGTTGTACCGGAATGTTTTTCTCTCCCAAAAATTATCCAACCGACACTGAGCTGTGATTGGGAGCATTATCATGATGCTGGATGCACAAGTTGGCGATGTCAGGTTGCACACGCAAAACTCTTTTCCGCAAACGTTCAAGGATCTCGCGATAAAGGGTGTGATTCGCCGTTTGTCCCGGCGGTACGAATTCTTTGTGGACAATTGCACACGATTCAAAAAAGATGATAAGCATATGGGCTTGATTCAGGATTTGCTCATGCTAGCTTTCTTCGGCCGCGGTGATGTAGGTGTGTGCCACTCCGCGATTTGTCGCTTTGTTTCTGGATCATCATTCAAATACCAGTGATTCGTCACCTGTTATCACTCTGTGCATGAAGTTGTAAATAGTTAAGCGATCGACCAGCTGTTGGTTAATGGAGAAGCGATTTTTCTTTTGTTCATCAGACAAGTTCTTGGGCACCAGCTTTGCAAAATTTTCCGCATGCCTATTTCCTGTCACAATTTGATGAACAGTATCCTTACTCATGCCGACCTCATGTGCCATCAACCTGAGTGACAACGGTGTGCCTCGTACTAACGCAGAATGCACCTTAGCCGCGATTTCATCGGTTTTCGACGTGGACGGCCGTCAGGAGCGATGGTAATCGTCAATGGTTTCGCGGCCATCTTTGAAAACCTTGTGTCATCTGAAAACTTGTGCTGACGACAACGCAGCATCTCCTTATGCTGTTCTTAACATTTGTAGTGTCTCTGAAGGAGTTCTTCCTAGTTTAACCCAAAATTTAATTGCATATCGCTGCTCGATATTTGCTTGCATGCACATGTAACGTGGTATTGGAACTTAGCGGTAAATACCTCGGGCTCATGCCACTAACAATAGACCTAGTGGCCTGTTCCAATTCTGGTTGCGTTCCTAGCCACTACACACATATGTAGTCGACTCCAGTCGGCTGCAGTCGTTACCACATATAGCGTAAAGAATTCATTCTCATTAATTCTGAGACATACCTCGTACATAATTCTTACTCTTCCTACTACGGAAGTTTCTATTTCGCGACTTTCCCAATCACGGTCAGTCCGTTAATGTCCTGATATTTTTTGTACACCATATACTTAAAGCTTCTTTGCCAGTTTGTCAACGCCCTGTGTGCCGTTTAACATGCCAATTAAGTATACTATTGGTAGTCCTTAACTGTGCACACTATAGTTAAAGATACGTCTGTCGCATGTATCTTCTAATTTTTATGACAATTTATATTCATTTCTCACTTTCCTCTGACACACAATATTTTCTAATAGTCATGTGAATGTTTATGCTATACTTGACTAAATGTTTGGTATACACACATGTTAGTCGTCAGTGATAATCTTACTTGTTTTGAGCATTATGTCTTATGCTGAATTTTTGAAATTTAGACAATGAATGTTGGCACACTTCCCGGTAATGGGATAGCTTTTGAACCCTGAGAAAGAAATATAATGACACACTGCTTTGAAGTAGTCTGCACCAAGTGTATATATACCTATAATAGAAAAATTGGACATTCAAAAAACCAAGTTCAATAATATTTTTGTGTATACTGTTTTTAATACATGCGTAAATCAAATTATACCCATTATAATAGTTTTGTGTACTTTCTAAGTGATTTTTGTTTTTTATAGAAGTTTGCACCTTTCCACAGAACTTTTCGCGAAAAGTGGAATGCTCAGGTAATTCTTCAGATATAAATCCCATAAAGAATTTATGGGCAATGATCAAACGTCGCGTAAAGCAAGAACTGTTCAATCAAACAGAAGATGATCGAGGCAGTAATTTAAGTATGCTTTCGGGACTTCGAAATCATCACTTTCTGTAAAATAAATTATACATTAAGGGGGGGTTTTACTTGATCGGCGTATGCCACAAAATGGTCAAATTCAACGCAAAAATCGCAAAAATCAAGGCACTTGAAAAAGTTGCCGCTACGTGAACGAAATAATGAATATTTGTTCTAGCGACTGACGATTCAAATTTGCAATTATATTAAAAAATAGTTAAAATACAGCACTTTGAATTTTTTTCGTTTTATAGCGATATAAAGCTTACTCTGCTTAAAAAGTACTTTTTTGAATCGTGAGTACCTAGATATTTTTATTCTGAACTCGACAATGTATTTACTTTACTTTCAAAATAACCCTGGTCTCCAAAAAATTACTTTGAAACCAATGAGAATGATCACAAAGTCCGCACTAATAAATGGCAAATAGGCAACACATAATTCAACCTCTTACTCACACTTTCGTAATGTCTAAGACCAGCTATATGGAAGGTATACCTGGTCGACTGTATTAAGCCAAACATCATATAAACAGAGAGATCTTCACCTTTTTTTATTACCTTAGGTAAACGAATGCTTCATTCAGATATCGGCTTTATTTTCTAATTATTTTGATGATATTTGGGAGAATGTATTAGAATTCTACGTCTGGAATAAATATATGTTGTTATTATTATGAAATTTAACTTGTTACTTAATTTCTGGCGGTGATATTTTGCTTTGGATGTTGAAGGTTTTTAATCTTAATAATATGAGCAATGTTGTAGTCAACTAAAATATTACAAAAACAATTCTGTGCTGTAACAGTACAGTAACAGTGACTGTTTTGTTTTTTAATAAAATGTAAATATATATATTTTATAATAATCAGATGTTTTGGATTGTTGAATATTATATTCTTCCCAATCGGCATTGATGGAGTTGATTAGCAAAATTAAATTATAAAACATTTCGTCACAGGGAAGATTCGAACTAAATTTTATCACCAAATAAAGTTGTATTCATTATTTCATACATAAATTTGAGTATACATTAAACATATTTGTAAAAGAAAATACGTGCGGTTGATATATACAAGCAAATTTTAATATATTTCAGATATTTGTCGGTGTTCATTTATGATTGATTACGTGATAACATTCATGTGTCTACTTTATTAGACTCTTTTTCTGTTCCTTGATATTCTTCTCGCTTTCAAAATGTATTTTATTTTTCAAGGACAAGGTTTCGGCTTTATGGAATTTCAGAAATGCAGTTTTCTTCGGCAATAAATATACATTATTATTATTAATTATGAAGTTGCACGACTTATTGTTATTTTTAACCTTACATGTTGAAGCGTTTTAATAATATGAACAATGTTTGTAGAAAACTAAAATCTGACAAAAACAACTTTATGCAATTGTAAGATACGAAATTTAGAGATTTTCCGGACTCTTCAAACTAAGATGCATTGGTTTTAGACAGCAAGTTACACAAATTTCAGTTTTCTAGATGGTAAAAGCATTTATTTAAATATCTGAGTTTGTTGTGCCTTCATGTTTTTGTTTTATTTGTACTTTGTATTTTGACCACAGGACAGTTTTTAGATTTTTTTTTTGTATATGTGAATAAGTAAAAGAGCATGTGCCAAACGAGCGCATAAGCCTAATTACAGCAGTTTATCAGGAGTGACAGCAATTGTTTAATGGCCTGCGAAAAAAATGTTGTATGTAGGCGTAAAAAAGAAATTTTGTTTAATTTGTGCCAAAATATGGTGAATCTAAAAATCACGTATGCTACAAAAATTGGTCTTCGTCGTCAACAGCCATGGAGTCGCCAATTATTCCGGAAGGTTTTCGACATTCTGGTGAAATGCACGGTGTAATTTATGGTAGATTAATAGGGGACTGTGATAGCAGCGTTCTTAGAAAACTACGTGAGATGGCTCCTTACGGTCCCCAAAAAATTATTGAAAAAATTGAGTGCCGAAATCATATATTATGTAATAAATAAAATTAGCGACTGTTTGAAAAAACCTAAATTCAATTCGGACATAGGACAATTAATAACAAAAAATTTACTTAGATTCAGAGCGGCCTTGACAAAAGCAATTGAACATTACAAAAGTTCAAACTTAACAATAACAAACCAGATTGTGAAACTGCAACGTCACATTATAAATGGATCAAGACATATTTTTGGTGAACACTCGGATTGTGCTTCTTACTTTTGTCAAGGATCTAATGAAGGTGAGATCAATATGTTTGAAAAATTTCAGAATTTTAATATGTATGATAACTTTATTAACGCTTTAAGTCGGCTCAGCCTAGTAGAACTTTAATAGGAAACGTAGATGCCAACATTGTAGAATCTTTTAATTCAGTCATTGCAAAATTTGTAGGAGGTAAAAAGATTGTATTATATTCAACGTAATTCTTACAGTTCACGTTGCAAAGCGGCAGCAGTTTGATTTAATTGTAAGGGCAAATATCACTCAAAGCTTCAAACCAAATATGGATGTATACGACAGTGTGTGAAAAAAGCGGTATGAGAAGAAAAATTTTTTATAGGAAACAAAAAGTACATTCAGGAACTACGGACGATCGCGACTATGGGCCGGAGGCAAATGCATATTTTATTGAAGATATAAATAATCATAACAATACCAGTGTCGACTGTGAAGAATATAATTTTCAATAATTTAAAACATGTGCTATTTAGAGAATATAAATTTTTACATTTTGTAAGAAACACCGGCACTGTTTTTTTAGCAGATTTTAGTTTTCTCTAAAACATTACTCATATTATTACAAAGCCTCAACATGTAAAGTAAATACAAATCATGGTGAGAAATAATAAGAAGTACAACTTAAATAATTGTTAATCATAAATAATAATAATTAAGTTATATATTTATTGCAGAATAAAACTTAATATCTAATTAATTTCGGCAAATATCATTAAAATAATTACAAATTACATAAATCGGGAGTCTTAATAAAACTAAATAAATACAAGCCAGGAGAATACTCAGAAACAGCAAAAACAAATTTCGAAGAAAATAGCCGCACCAATATTTTCATGCAATAAATGCAGGAGGTAAATATCCCAAATTTATTTGCTTTCCAGTTGACCAGGCATATTCCTTCATATTGCTAGCCGGTATCTGCATCGTGTACAAGATGCAGGCATTTTAAACTCCGTAAATATATTCAATTTATTTCAGGCAACCCGACATACGCCGTTCGGGAATTTTTCTTAAGGAAAGCCCACCCTTAAGTACAGAACGTTTATCGTTTTTGTTTATATGTATTCATGGGCGAGATAGGGGAAGTGGATCCGATTTCACTAAGACTAGTCCGACTCGTGTTCTGTCGGCTCTCGAGTACCGTATACCTACCGGTTTCCCCGAGAGCCGACAAAACACGAGTCGGTCTATTCTGATTAAAATCGGATCCACTTCCCCTATCTCGCCCATGTATATTTATATGTAATATAATTTTCAAGAAAGCAGAAACAGGGCTGTATCTTGCATTTATTCTCTATTCTAATCCTATTATTTTCAAGGAGTCTGTACTTACAAAAGCACATTCAGGTACAAAAACTCATCAGAATCTATGTATATGGCGTAGTATATCGGAAAATTTTTCAGCTTCGGGGAATGTATCGGGGTAAACTATTTCGTCTGGGGGATATATCGGGCCAAATCGGTTGCTCTTTACTTATAGCCGGAATGGACGTTGGGGATATCGTTAAATGGCTTTTAGGGATAGTAAAGTTGAGTTGCGTGTATTTCTCTCTTAAGGATACACATCCATGTATAGATTTCAACAAGCTAGAACGTTATTGATACGATCGACATGATGATGGTTGTAGTAAAAGTAACTCTTCTCGGAAGTTAATGGCGAAATCGTTTTTTGTTTATCCTCGCAATCCACAAGAATGATGCATTGAATTTTTTTTCTAAAGCAAGTATTTTTTAAAATAAATCTTAGATATTTAAATTTTGAAAATTTCTTTAAAAATATACAGAATGATTCACTTTAGACGACTTTCTCTATGTAGCGAAAAAGGAAAAAGTTTTTGTTGTTGTTGCAGCTACACTTGAAATTATTTTAAACGATACAGAGTGTCTAAAATATAAAAATTATGATTTTTTTTTAAATACAAGATATTCAATTCTGCTGATCAAAGTAGAGCAATTTTATATATAAGTTTACAATGATACTATTTGTATGATACAAGTTTACAATCGGGGAAACAACTCTGGACATGATTTGCAATAGGAACGTGACTGCCTGGAGGATTATTTTGACGTACATATATATTTGTTTTAGTTACATTCAAATGAATGCATTCTTCACCAATAAAATCAAAGTAATAAATATAACAATAATATTTTTGACGAAACAGAAAAATCAGATAATATAAAGCAGGCAAACTCTTATAATTCCCGGTTGAGCAATTGAATCGCAGTATATCCAAAATGGTTAATTTAATAACATCATCCGTACAATGAAATCAGTTACATGTATTTTCAAATAATTAAATGAAGTGATGGAAATCTCTTGGTGAAACATGTCGAAATATAAGCAAGTAATAACAAAAAACACACTTGGTATTGTTTCACAAATAAATTTGTTTGTGAAACAAATAAATTTATTTATGAAACAATACCAAGTGTGTTTTTTGTTATTACTTGCTTATATGTATTTTCAAATTAACGTCAAGTGACTATTAGTAATTTTAACTATTTTCTTTACATAGATATACGCATTTTCCAAGCTTACTGCTGAATTATTGGAGCAGTATTATGTGCATATAGTGCGAATATTTTCTGATAGTAAATGACAATTCATTAATATAAATCAAAAATAATAGAGAGCCTAGGACAGACATCTGCGGTTCACCTATTTCATGATTAACATTTTTAGATTTACGTCACCATTAATATACATGTTTTACTTTAGTAAATTGTTTGCGACCACGAAGAAATTATGATTTACTAAATCAAACGCTGTAGTTAAATCACAATCAATACGTTTATTTTTTCATGAGCTTTGATATGTACTGTCTGTCCCAAATTTCTTTACCATTCTCAATTTGAATTTTATACGTGCGAATCAAATCGGAACTACCTACTTTCTTGCATACTGAATTAGTGAGAAAGACGCACATACTTCTAGCTTTCATTTGAATTTATTTTAAATAGTCAAAATTAATAGTTTGACATAACCTCAATAGAATGTTGATTGCAGTATGCTAATATAGTAAATACATAATTTAAAATAAATTATATTTTATACATTTACCGAAAATGATTGGTGTTTATCCCTTCGACTGTATTCTGAATAACATGCGATTGAAATTGATTGACATGATTTTATTCTATTTTCTTGACTTGACATCAGCATTACTTCCTCACTCCAATGTGAAGTTAGCTTTTTAGGAAAATTACTAATTTGTTATTATGTAAAATTCATACCTGTCATTGGTGTTTCTTACCATATTTATTATTTTCCATATAATTTTCATTGTTGTAAGTGTGGTTATAAGTATGCATTTTCTAAACTTCGGAAGCATATTTATATTCAAATATGTAATTGGGTTTAATACCGATAAAAAATATTTAAATTAGGTTTAACAATACCGTTTTATTACCAAGAAGACCTTATGTTCATAACGGTGAGATGAACAAGGACTACAGAAATACTTCGTGGAAATGTGTGTTTAAGAATATGGCCATAATCAAATTGAGCACTTACTTAATCGGTTTAAAGGAAAAAGACTGTCTGTAAAGCAAAGTTTGTTGTGGAAGACCAGAAAGAACGAAATATTCCGTAGAACTGTGTGTTTAAGAATATGTCCATAATCAAATTGAGCACAATACTTACCTACTTAATTGTTTTAAAGGAACACACTGTAAAGCAAAGTTTGTTGTGGAAGACCAGAAAGTACGGAAATACTTCCTAGAAATGCGTGTTTAAGAATATTGGCCTGCCACGCCCGCCCTGTAAACGGGAGGACTAGCCCTAGAAATTACAGGCCGGTAGCGCAGTCAAATATGGCGCAAACGCGAACCAACACTCATCCGTCGGTAGACTCGCTATATCCAACAGAACTGAAACGACTTTAGCTTCACTTATCGATTACACAATTTAAACTACCTTTCGGAGAGTGATGTACCACCTTCAAGACACCTCACCTTTGCTTCCCAAGCGCGAAGAATAAAAGAGATAAAGATTGTGCCTTAGTTCAGTCGAGTGGGCGTGTGTTCCGTCGGTACGGAGGTGGATGAGAGACCCAGCGCTAGCTCTTGTAATAATCAATCCTTATCCCAAGGTAAACTGCCCCCAAGGGCAAGGTCAATTACAAACACTCAGGTTGCAAAGTTACGAAATCAAACATCCAGAAGTCAACATGACAAATTTAATAAAGTAAAACAAAAGGATAACCTCTAACCAAGTCAACAATACACATAAAAAAAAACAAATGACAGTACGTTGTTCAACTATTATTTATCAAAAAAAAAAAACAATGGCAATAGTGAATAAATTACGCAAATTTGAGAAAACGATATTATCGGTTTATGCTTCACACCCGTTAAAGAAATCAAAAATAACAGTGTATGGTTCCTCATAAGTTAATGAACCAATTTTAACGTATGGTTTCTCATAAGTTTATGAATCAATATTAACAGTGTATGGTTTCTCATAAGTTAATGAATCAATATTAACAGTGTATGGTTTCTCATAAGTCAATGAATCAATATTATCAAATGTACCAATATTCACAATTCAAGAACCCAATATCAGTTGAGGGGTAATTATACACAATCTAAAAGATAACAAAACTTATTGAATTACAATTAACACTATTTAAGGTAAAACAAAATCTATTGATTTGCAATTAATACTGTTTAAGGTTAAACAAAATCTAGTGATCTGTAATTAACATTGTTTAAGGTAAAACAAGATCTCTTGATCCACAATTAACATTGTTTAAGGTAAAACAGGATCTATTGATCCACAATTAACATTGTTTAAGGTAAAACAAAATCTATTGATATGCAATTAACATTTTTTAAGGTAAAACAAGTATTTGTCCATTACAAAATCTTACAAAAGGGAAAGATATCTACGGGTAACCCCGGTAGATATAAATACAAAATTTTAATACACAAATAATTAGCTGTGAGGACAACCCTCGCAATGCATCTAAATTAAACAAACCACCCTTGCCTCTGCAAGAGATTATTCAATAGGGGCACACGTCAAGTGCTGGTTAAAATCGAACAATAATTATAAGATATCGTTAAGTGAAAACAATGTTTCTAAATAACAAAACTAATTAGTAAGTCGTTAAATTTGGACAATATTTTGCTAACAAAAATAAATTATCAGCCATTAAATTGAACAACGTTAGAATCTTAATTTAAAAAAAAAACTGCTGATTCGTTAACTTGGACAATGCCATTAAAGCAAAGTTAAAGTTTCAGACATTAATCTTGGAAGACGTTAAGAAAGCAAAAATAAATTGCTATAACATTGAATTTATACACCGTTAAGGTAAACAGAAATGTAACAAAAGGCACGAAATTACAGACTTGTCTTCTACCCTCCGATCTTCACCAACATCGGAGTTCAACATGACCCACAAAGGCCAAACGATATGAAATAAATTACTAATTCAAATCTGACACATTGATTCTCAAATAGAATATAGAAAACTTACTATTCTAGTTTCCGCAGATACATGTATTTTAAATAAATTTGCTACCATCACAACGTGGCACAAGAATATTCCATTCGACGGGAAATGACCAGTAGGATAAATCTCTGGTGAAGATAAGAAAACAAACAGTGGCACAGGCTGTCCTCCTGTTCGATTGCAATAGAAATTCCGGCTGGCAATTTGTTTCAGGAATATGACCACAACATGTGTTTCGTAGCATCAAAATGGCGTCGGTATGTCGGTACTTTTAAATCCTCACAAATCTAGGCCATCCCAGTTGCAGCGATTAGCCTCTATTCAATGGCGGCCATCCTAATCCGCAGGTATACGATAATCGGGAAAAACGGGAAACTTGAAGTGCTCTTACATCATCCGCATTTCAAATGCGCTCAAATAAAATTTTAATACGGCAATACACTATAATTTATGCTGGCAAGAGCCTCCAGCCGACATTAAAAAAATCGCTGCAGACGTTGATACTGTTCGTTAGATGCGAGACAGAAACCGAATCCTCTTCGCAGACCGGATTTTACCAATGAGAGAGACCGATGCCGTAGAATGCCCTCTATGCGAAATCACGGGGAAGCGTGTACTGTTGTCATACAAATATAAACCAAAAATGGTAGGCTACTTACATAATACAAGAAGAAATACATAACCGACAATATATAACAATTAGGATATCTACGATAGTCGAAAGAAAAAGAAAATAAAAGACATTTATACAAAATCTACGAAGCGTGCGCACAACGTTACTTCCAAACCAACCAGGTGACGCTAGTATATCGATGTTACCTTTAGCAATTAGAAACCCACAAATAAAAACCTAATTACTTCCTATGAAAACTGCAAATAAGTCAAGGAAAATACAATATTCCCGGAAATAAAGAATGAACATCCCAACCGTGACTAAAAAGTAGTTCCTAGAATATCGACCACGCCCTGGACGCATTCAAAAGACATGTGTACAGCGGCTCGCTGGAAATACACCAAAATTTATAAACTGCTAAAATAAGACATAAAATACCCCCCAAAAAAATGTAACAGGCCATAATCCAATTGAGCACAATATAACTTACTTACTTATTTAATAGTTTTAAAGGTACACTGTCTGTAAAGCAAAGTTTGTTGTGAAAGACCAAAAAGAACGGATATACTCCATAGAAATGTGTATGTAAGAATATTGCCTTAATCAAATTGAGCACAATATAACTTACTTACTTACTTAATCCTTTTAAAGGAACACACTGTCTGTAAAGCAAATTTTGTTGTGCAAGATTAGAAAGAACGGAAATACTCAGTCGAAATTTCTGTTTCAGACTATGACCATAATCAAATTGAGCACACAATATAACTTACTTACTTACTTAATCGTCAGGCCCTGCCTGTAAAGGAAAGTTTCTTGTGGAAGATCAAACCAGTTTTCAGGATAACTTTTTTATTAATATATATTATACTAATATTTACCTACCAAAGGCGTATAGCTGTAAAGCATGTGATTAAATAAGTAACTAGGCAACTTAAGATACAATATTTATAGAATGACTCAAATGCTATAAAAATTGATATTCAATTGTTAAGAAATTATTAATAAAATTTAGAAGTCAAATAAAGCCTTAAAATTAAGGTAAATTTGAATTATAACTGTCATATGAAATTAAAACCAATATTTATATTTAACCACTTAAAGTTAGACAACCTAGTATACACACTTCAAAAATAGAAATCCAAGGTGCATTTATATGATTATTATTAAGAAAAAGGAAAAACAATTAGAGAGTAATTTAATTTTTCACTGGGAGAAGACGCTAAAATAGACGCTCTCCAAAATTTAGTTTAAAAATTAGTAATTAAAGTAATGGTATAAATACCTTGTAATAGCGTGTTTATTATTACGATTATATACATTATCTGTATAAAAATTTCATTCACATTGTACCAATATAAGGTATTTATTATATAAAATTGTTACTCGTACCTACAATAAAATACAGAAAGTAAATAGTGTTAAGAGTGCTAAATTAACATAATACCTACATTGGAAAGTATGCGGATAAGCAGTCCATTAAGAAAAGCGGTCCATAAGAAAAGTATCCAGAAGAAGAGGAACATCAGGATAGAAGAATCCAGACGAGAGAACCAGACTAACTTTATCAAAAAATAAAAAATACCACAACAGATTAAATATTGAAAAGTACGTACAGAATTTATATAAAAAATTGATTAAAAGATTCAGAATTTAATTTAATATCCAAATTAAGTTATGTGTATTTAATATAAGAATTATAGTTATTTTTGTAAGAGTTATCCTATAGCAATATCTTATCAGCAGTTGCATATTTGAATAGTGTTTTATTTTTAAGGTTACTCATAACAGTTCAAAAGAATTAACGTATTATTTTATTATGCATTTCTAAAAGTATTTCCAATAGATAAAAATTAGTTACATACCTGTTATTGTTCAAGTTTTGATTTATTCCAAGAGAAGTTAAGTAGTTCACCATAACAGTTTTTTATTATTATGTATTGCTGGTATTTACCTGGTTTATGACCTTGATGCTTTAATTTATATATTTTTGAACCCAATATATTTATTTTTTTACACGTTAATACTGTCTTTCATTTATGCGAAAGTAATATTTCACACGACAAGAATCCAAAACGCCCTGAAAACGATTAGAGTCTCATAAATAATAAAAATAACCGAGCTAGTTAAAAATAAACATAACCAAAATATTACCGTAATAGTAGATAAATTTCCCACGTAAAATTTTACCATTCATATGAACTTAGTTACACTGATCTAGTTATTTACCTAAAAGTCGATACAGTGTGTACAAATAATCATCGTACAACTTATAATTATTTCTTGTAGAGTGAATCAAGATAAAAGTTGCACAAATAATAATTATTTTAAAGAAATTAGTCTTAAAATCATTGCAAATTGTTTGAGTATTAATACTACCACGTAAGCAGATAAAGGGAGTAGTATATTTGTATTACAGGAATTCATATTGCAGAATATGTTTTTACTCTTCTCTCGTGCATTTAAGTTATATGAGATAGTTTGTGCGATGTTTGTATATTATGGTTATTTGAATTAATGGAAGAGTGGTAACGAAGAATTGCACACACAATATTTGAATTGTCTATTCTGTAATATCAATTATAGATATATTGCACCTTAATTTGAGCTTAATAGACAATTATACAAACTAAAATCGGAGATAACAATGAAGGAGAACGTCCAGTCGATATAGGCTCGTGCCACTACATCGAGACGTGCGTACAAAAAACGATGTGATAATCAACTCGTGTGGCAGTTAGTTAGAAAATCCATTGATTCAAAAGCAAAAAAAAACTGAGTTCTAATTACGACAGCCCCAGGCAAGCACTTGACAAATATGCTCCAATCCCTTTTGTTGCGCTTGATCAACCAGCAATCAATGGCATCTGGGGCGAACAAAGAGAAATACGGGACGAAACACTGTACTAGCTGCTGTAGCAGTTTTCATTTACACTTTCATCTGCAAAATAAACCATTCTCGGCTGCTCTAATAAATTCACCCGATGGTTTTCCGGCACACACAATTTAAATTGTTGAATGATGTAAGAGGTTATCATTTTTTTTATTATTATAATGGTACTGTATTGAACGAAACCGTGCAATATCGTGAAGATCAAAAACGTTGCTTGTTTGTTCTTTTCGTTTTTAATAAAAAATAAAACAAATTGAGTGTATTGAAACGGAATACTTATTCAGTGATGTATCAAATACTCGACGACCTGAGCGCATATTGGTATTTTTGGGCTGCTTTTTAAGCAGGCAGATATCGAATTCTGTTTTATTATTGTAACTAGAGATTTAGATCAATTTTTTTTTACAGATAATATCGTACAATTCAAGTAAATTACTTGTCAAAATTATTTAGGTAAATATTATATGTGTACTTGTGTAATCTTCTAATTTATTTAATTAGATGTGATTAATTCTACTAAGTTTTATTTTGGACATATAGCATGGAACCTTAATATGCAAAATTATGTTTTGAACTCAGGTTTAAATTCTACCTTTATAAGTTTTATTTGTAATTCTAATTTGTACATTTAGACTGCTAATTAAAATTTAAAAATATATCGATAAGGAGCATAGAAACTTTTATTCTAATCACAATGGAAAGATTTTTGGAGGAAATTTAGAATCGATGTCTATATAATTATCAGCAATATAATAATTTTTCAATCATTTGTTAACATTTGATCAGAATCAAAGCTAGCTCTAAAGTGTTGATTATGAAATATTTCCAGTGACTGAAGAATTATTATCTTTATATTCGACTACAACCCTGAAATTTGATTTTTTTTATTCTACCTTTATCCGATTAAGTCAGCATCCTATCAATTTTGTTTCTCACATTAATTTTATGCGTTTTCGTATATTCAGATATACTTTCCAGATTTCTATACGAAATTGATGTTGCTATGGAAATATCCCGACAGCGAAGATTATTTCCCAATGAGAAAGAATAGGTAGGGAGACGACGTCACGTGATCAAACCGGGTACAGGTCCGCCATATTGATACTACACTTAAGTCAAACAGGTAGTGTTGGTAAAAAGTGGAGTGTTTGTTAAGTGCATCGTGTATTAGAGTTATATAATAAGTTAAATATTAAAAGACATTATGGTTTCTTGTGCTCTACGTAGCTGTAACAGCAAAGACGGCGTTCATAAGGAAAATTCGTCTAGAATAACATTTCATAGGTTAGTGTAAGCCTTACAGGTGTGACTTGACAAATTATAATTTTGAGTTGTTCGAACCAGATGAGGCCCCATATTGGTCCCACACTTAGCCCCGCCCCATGTCCCGTTTTGAGCGTACAGCAAAGATGCTTTACAGCGTCTCCATAGTATTTTTCCTCAATGGTATTTCCTAAGGGCAACATCAGTTGAGAACAGAAAAAGGGAAAATATATCTGATTATATCACTCACATCTAATAAACCAATAATGTTTAAGAATTTTTAAAAAATGTCCCAATTAAAGCATTGTTTCTCGAAAATACATTTTTGTTCATTGCAAAATGGCCAATTGCGCGTGTATTCAATTTGGTGTTTCGGTTTCCTATTGGCTTCCTCATGCAAGTGCTACGATACCGTCTATAATATCAAGCGGGAATGACATTTTTTAAACGTCAGTCATAGATTTTGAAACTGTCAGAATCTACCGAGATGACTTCTAAAACTCGATTTGTTTATTATTTGTTATTAAATTATGTGTTCTTATAATCTTTGTAGTTACTTTTTTTCCGTTCTTCTTATTTCGTGATATAAAAAAGAAGTACCTACAGAGTTTATAAGAACTCACCATTTACTAAGAAATAATAAACAAATCGATTTTTAGAGTTCATTTCGGTAGATTCTGACAGTTTCAGACTCCATGACTGACATTTAAAAAAGTCATTCACGTTTGCTTTTATAGACGCTATCGTAGCAACAAGAAGTCAATAGGAAAGCGACCACCACCAAATTGAATGTACAGCTTAAAATTTTGCAATCAACAATAATGTATTTTCGAGAAACACTGCTATAGGTTGGATCATTTTTTAAAAATTCCTAATCATTATTGGATATAGTGAAGTGATATAATCCTTATAGTCCCAAATTATTTGACTTGAAAATTTTGAGCAGTCTTGGTTTGCTATTTCAAAACCAAGTATGTCTTATGTGATTTATTTGGCAATAAACAAACAAGAAGGGAAACATAATGTCTATTTTGAATTCCATGTATAGAAAACAATTTTAAAAATAAATTGGGGTATTTAAGGCTATTTCACATAGAGCTGGCTTAACAAAACTGTTTGTAACAGGGGATGTCATTAATAACCCTCTGAATGTACGGATTAGGTTTATATTTGCTGTTGTTGCAACAGGATCATCATAATTCAACAGAAATTGATATATTTTATTACGATAACTGTTCAACGATCATGATAATAAGTAGTCATAAATGCTTTTTATACTAAAGCTTTAAATAGCTGTCATCCAGGCGATGTGTTGTTGGGATTCTGTGCGATATTAACTTGGGGTTCGTATGATAATCACGGGATGTTAGACAGGTTATCTACTATTACAATAAGAGGTGCGACCCTATATACATCTTTAATTTGAATTCAGAGAAATTTATCAGTTCAGTAAATTCTTGCTTGGATAATAATTTCATAATCCCACAGGGAACCGTCTTGAGTCATATTTTATTTTGCCATATGTGAGTGATGTTCAAATCAAAGACATTTTAGAGTCCAAATGTAAAGATTTCCTTTATTCAACGGGTAATGAAAATGTTTATCTCCTGATTAAGCTCACGGAAAAGGAAACAATTGTTTTAATATACATTTTAACTTTTATGTGGAATTATTATCTAATTATTTAATAATAAATGTATTAAATATTACTGATTTGTACTTATATTTTATTTAAATTTTTTGATAAATTTGTGTTTGTATTATTTGGATCACTAGTATGACAACCGTCAAAAGAATCAAAAGCGGTACATACATTTTTAGTCAGTCTGTATGTCAGAAAATAGGAATCGCCGATTCTACAACACCTTACTCATCGCGAGATCACAACTTTTTAGTTTTGTACGCGACCACTGAGCGATTAATTATAAAGACGTGCTAAATTTGAATTAAATACAAATAAATCTTGAATCTGTTTGACGTCTGGCTTTCAATTAAGTAATTTCATTTCATTAATTTTAAAATTCGTAATAAATAAAACTCTCATAATGACAACTCATAGCGTAGAGACTTCATTGATTAAAAAATAGCAAACTAATAATGAAATAACAAAATTAAAGCAGATTATGCAGTTTCATTGGTTTATCAGAGATGACAAAAACAGAAAAAATCCATTGTATTAATTTGTTTTGGTTACTCCAATGAGAAATCAAACCCTTTTGCTCAAAACTATATTAATTAAAATATTTCTATCAATTGTAATGAACATAACTATTTGAAATCTAAAAGACTTTATCATTAAGAAATCTAGTCAAACATCTACACAACTTAGCCATTTGTGTCAGAAGTGGCCATATTCGGAAACTACCTTAAACCGGGGCTACTTTGTCACGCGGGGTTACTTTGCCAGTATTGACCATATTTCAGTTTTCTTTTTCTTTTCTTTTTTGGTGTATAGGTTACGTTTTTCTTCTTTCTTTCGTTTGATTAAAGAGTAGCTGCAGAAAATGCTGCGAAAGTGTAAAAGAAGTGTAGGATCAAGACCCTATGCAAACATCAGCCAGGAAAATTTGAGAAAAGCACTTGCTGACATTAGGAAGGGCGTAAGTCAGGCAGAAGCCAGTATACGGCACAAAATTTCTCGTAGTATGCTTCGCAATAAGCTATTTGGCAAGCATCAGGGAGATCCAGGACATCTCATTACCTTAAGTCCTGAAGATGAGCAGGCAATAACTGACGCACTCACTCAAGTTGCAAATTGAAATTTCCACTAACTTCACATGATGTTGCTCAATTAGTGGCCAAATATGTCCAAAAACAAGAGAGAACCGTTAAAGAATGGAAGAACAATCATCGTGGGCCCGACTTTGTAGCAAATTTTGTTACCAGAAATAATTTAAGCAGCAGGCTAGCTACAAGCATAAAGAAGTCGAGATTGAGTGTTTGTCACGAAGATATTTTAGAAATTTTTAACAATGCTCAGGGTGTATTGAAAGACGCTGATCCACATCACGTGTTCAATTATGATGAGACCAACATCACAGATGGTCCTGGAGCTAAGAAGGTATTGGTCCCTCGTGGAACTAAAAGAATCGAGAGGGTACAGGAACACTCCCGAGCAGCAGTGAGTATAATGTTGCGTGGATCAACCGCCGGAATATTGTTGCCACCTATGGTTGTCTATAAAGCCTTCAAACTTATACAAAAACTGGACCACAGGCGGGCCTGCTGGAACCACAGCTCTAGTGTATGGTTCGACATGAACCTCTTCGAACAATGGTTTTTAAAATTCTCTTGCCTCATATCCAAAACATGAATTCAGATAAAGTAAAAATTGTCATTGGAGACAACCTAGCCAGCCATTTTCACCTGCCGTTATCAACGCTTCTCAGGAAAATAACATCTACATGACACCACTTCCTCCCAATTCGACTCTTACCATGCATCCACTTGGCGTTCCAGTCCTTTCACCAATGAAGAGGAAATGGCGTCAAATTTTAGATGACTGGCGTAAGACAAGCAGAACTAAAGGTACAATACCCAAGGAGAAATTTCTGTTGTTGCTCAACAGACTATGGACTGGAATCAGCCTTACGGTTGACTCAAACCTGAAGTCCGGATTCAGAACGACATGAATACATCCTTTCGACCCCCCAAGTCGTTCTTTTTAAGCTTCCCACAACGTCAGCTACTAACACTTCTGAAGCAAATGCTCCACCACCAAGTGTTCTCAGTGACAGTGTACTGGAATATCGTCAAGAAGCCAGAGGAAGTGGTGTAAAGACCTCAAATAAAAAGCGGGGAAAGAAGATTGCACGTGGCACGCGAATGATGGATGATAGCCAATCCACAAGCGATGTAGTACCTGCATCTTCTTCAAGAAGCTCTACCACTAATTTTCAACCACAACAGAGCGACTTCTCCAGCTTAGAAACAGGTCTAGGCTTTACTTCTAAGAATTTTATATCTCTAAAGAAAGAAAAATCAGTGAAGGGAAAGGCTAAGGCTTCAAAAAGAAAGAAAAAGCCCTTAGAATCTAGTGAAATCTCGTCACATGATCAGAAAGACAGTATTTGCAACATTTCTGCTGCAGAATGGGAAGGATATCAAGGTGCAGATTGGATAAGATGAATTTTGTACAAGAAATGGGTCTGTGGTGTGTGTAATAAGGGCAGCATTAACATACAATATATGTGTGACGAATGTGAAGAAGATGATTAGACCTTGTAGAGTTTCTAAGTGTTTGATTTATGACTTTTTAACAGAACAGTTTTGTTTTTGAGTTTTTTTTGATTTATTCATAATTTTTATTTTTATAGAAGTTAAAATTGAGACTGATTATATTTTGTCTAATTACAAGAGTTTTCCTTAAAAAATTTGTATAATTTATGTTAAAAACCTTTAAAATATTATCTCAAATATATGTTTTCATTAATAGTGCGTACTTTAAGACTAGGGTTTTCAACTTTAAACTGATAAAGAACCTCCTACGAGGAGGCTAAATCAACTTGTCATTAAAAAAGTGATCACTTGGGGCTACTTTGCCATGTCTTTTTTTAAATATATGTATGTTGTAGCCACTATTTATCTCATTTTATTATACACATGTATTGACAAGACTTATATTGTCTTAACTATAGACAGTCCTTGTGAATATCATATTCCTGTAAAGAATTTTATCATAAAACGTTCAAAAATCTGTACAAAGTAACCTCGGTATACGGTAGCCGAAGAGATTGTACTGTAACTAAACCTAACGATATTCTGTACTTTTTTTCTGAGACTACTTTCTTAAGTATGAATATATGTTACTAAATATCTGTGATCCGCCCTAGAAATGATATTTGTTGAAAAAATTAATGCATAAAGCTTCAAGTAACAATCTCGTGGTTACTTAACTTCCATATACAAAATATTACTTTGTTCATGTGAGGCCGATTTGCACGCTTGAGATTTGTTTCTAGCGTCATTCTGATGATGCTGTATGTTACCTTCTTTCATGCGTTGTTTACTCTGACCGATATAATATTTCCCACAGTCACTACAGGTTAAGCAGCCCCACGCAACAACGAAACTATCGACTTTAAAACGCTTCGTTCAAGCATTAGTACAGCTTCCAGTTATGAATTTCAGAACTCAAATAAACAACGCTGCAACGCAACGGTTTAATGCACGTTTGACTGGAATTAGTTTTTTTGAAGTGAAAACTTCTATGGGCGTTGATTCATTGATTGTTGGGCACTGAACGAGACTGAGCTCGTCACGCTCGGAATGTAACGCTCGTTCGGGTAAAGTCGGTTCGAGTCGAGTCGACTAAGGGAGCGAGAGAGATATAATTAACGCGTCTCTGCCGGTCTCTGCTATACCCGCTCGGCAACCGTTTCACGCTCGGCTTTGTATTATAACACTAACTAGCGGTATTTAATTTCAATTAATTTGAAATTTAGAATAAATACGCGAAATATTGTATTCTTATTTTCTGAAAAATTCTTGTCCGCGTGCTGATGCGATCCCGAGCCGCCCGGGTATGAGGCCGGCACGTTACCATTAGATCAGCGCGGGTACTCGTATGAGAATTATCATATCGTCTATTTGTATATATACATGCGTACGTATGAATTTTTGAAGTGAAAACTTGATCAGACCGAGCGAAATGTACTAGAATAATTGTATACACAATAATAATAAATATATATTTTTTAAATGGAAAAAAAAAATGGAAAATGGAAAATGTAAATGTAAATGAATATTGAACGAAAAAAAAAGTTGTATTTCGTATTATTAACCTTGCCTTGATGAAGTTTTCGCTTCTGCCGTGAGGTCTTAAGCACATTAATTTTTTTTTAAATAAAGTTTCTGAAACTGTGTTATGATGTTCTAAATTTTGCGAACTTTGAGGGTGAAATGTATGAGTAAATAATTTTAATTATATAAAAATACTCCCAACAAATCCTTAATTAATTCTTTGTATTCGATATAATGAAAAAATAATAATAAGGAAATCAAAAATTTCTGATAGTTTGTTCACTTGAACGAATACCTTACAACGGCGGAATTTACACCAGCACATAGCCCCCCCCCCTACGTCCTACCTCACAGCAATCGACACCCCCGCGTAAGCCCCCTTAAACAACAGAAATTACTATTGTATGTGAAATGCAATTTATCTTTAAGTTGTGTTGATTATTTGGCCACTGTTGTGATTGCTATAGAGATCTCATCATGGAATAGACGCCTGATGTGGTTGCTGAGTCCAGGGACATTGGCAAGCTTCTTATACACAATAGATTCTGTATTTTATTTTGACTAGCCACGTATTAAAGCATAATGAAATGCCAGCTAATAATAACACCTGGATACATATAAAAGTTTGCAGGGTCTTAAATTTGATGATATTTTGATTTAAAGGCGCATGTCATTTTCCAACTTGTACAATTAGATTTTATAATAGCTGTTACTTTTAATTAAAACAATTCTTTATTTTCTCAATTGAAAGTTTTGCATATATAGTTATTTTTAAAAATATAACAACATAAATCTGTTACCTCCTTTATTATGCCAAATTCATTTTGAAATTTCGTACTCTTGCAAAATGTAAAAGATTTCAAACTCGCTACGTACATATTTGAACCTACATCTAGAAACATGTGTACACATACGAATATATTTCGGAATGCGTTAAGGAACATACCGTACGTGCCATTCTACCTGGGCTTTGGCGAACTTTAATTGTTGTTTGGATAGTAGCGGTTTGTTCGTAATTACGCCGTCTCTACGCCGATACTCGACCACACCGGGACCTTTTACTGGATACTTTCGGTCTGGCGACCTCGATTACAGGTCACGCATAAGAAGAACGCGGCCAGGGGTGAATTTTATGGACAGTAAAATATCCAAGTTCACCTCCGAAAATATTAAACCGGAAATGGACAATTAAATCTGAGGAGACCGTTGGGGGAAATTGGATTAGTAGAAGTGAACGTGGGGAAAAGTTCCGTCCGAAGTGTTGTAAATATTTAAGTTGACTTCGTGAAAATGTCATAATTTGTAAAGTTAGTTCACGAAATTATTTTTTGGATATTTAATATGATTTAAGCGAGATGGTGTGACTCTTCTATTTGCAACATCTAAAAGTCTTTATTAGTTTTTTATTCAAGTGAATCAAATCATTTCAAAAGTAAAATATCTCTTTTCCAAAGTTTATGTATTAATATTAAAGAACATTTTCAAACTATATCTTTCAAATTTAGAATTCTTGTAGACGTACTTATGAATGTAATTGGATTTTATCCAAATCATTTGGTCGGTAGTTGAGTTTTTTAAATGTGCAATGCATTTATGGAATCGCAACCAGTTTCTTTTTTACACATATTGTTACACCCGCATCAACGTCGCACTAATTTAATAGTTCAAGGCAAGGTACGGTACCAGGAGATCACAGTAGTGAGATGGATGAAATTGAAAAACGCAGGGCCGAGCTAACTCAAATCGCAGATGGCGTGACGGTTCAGGTAATATGAACAAAGAATAGAGCGTCGGTCGGCGACGACGCGAGCGACGTTGTCCGGGCACCAGGACACTATGCTACCTTAAACGGTAACCTACCTGCGTTTCCTATGAACAGCCACTGGCTGTGTCCCTCCAGCGGGTTTCCTACGGATCACCCTGTATAGGTCGGCTGCGCCAAACCTTATTCAAGTGCTTGTCACAAAAATTAAACAAAATATGTTGAGGTAAAATAAAAGAGAGATTACGATGTGTAGTATGATATATATTAAATTGTTTTTTTTTTTTTAAATGTTGAAGAAATTAAACAAGACAGATTGAATTTTGCGTAATAAAGCTGTTCAGATTAAAATTTTGAAAATATATTAAACAAGTCAGATTGAAATTTTGAAAATGTTAAACAAGTCAGATTGAAATTTTAGTAAGTCTTAAACACTATTGACATAATCTCTGCGCATCGGCAGGGAATGGTCGGCAGCAGAAACGTTTCGTCGCCTCACAGGCTTTTCTACAATTGAGATCATATAAAGTGCCACCAACGGCGATGTTCTACGATATGTGTTTTATGTTACACAATTAAAAAGAAAGTTGATTTAAGATTAGCACTTTAAGACTTTAGAAAAAGAGAAGGGAAATCATTAAATTTACAATAACATGGTTATGATTACAAAATCAAAATTAAGAATTAATTAAAGTAACTTGTTTACAAATGTTAAGTAATTAAAGTAGCGCTATGCGTAGAAAAAAAAATTAGTATTTATAACAAGAGAATCTACTGAGCTTACGGTATAGAATTTACATTTGCATAAATAATTTTAATTAGCTCAGAAATTAGCAAAAAAAAACATACATGAAAAGTTAATGTTTTAACGGCAATGAATTATCTAGAATTTTTTTTAAAAAAAAAACATCAACGAGAACCCTTATCAACTCTTACTTAGGGTCACTCTGTGTACGGCAAAAACAATTTACAATTTAAACAGTAATTTAATTAGGAATAAATGTGACATCGCATATGATTAAGTGGTGCAATAGGTAACTTTTAACCACCCAAATAGTCTTAGAACAAAAAAAGTAAGGTAAAATGTCCAGCTCACTGGCACAAAATATCGACAAATCAGTCGAGTTACACGTCGTAAATTATGCACGTAGTTGTACTTATCTGGCCACGGTGCGGGGGAAGACTCCCTAGCTGGTCAAGATTTCCACGGCGCTTATCTGGCCGGCAGGAGAAATACCACCCAAAAGCCACTGAGAAGGATGGGAAGGTACAACTAATAGAGCGACGATGGTAGTCACTATGTTCCTCAACGGAAATGTACGGCCGCCATGTCGGTGTATATCTACTGAAGGCTTAGCCCCGTACCCAAAAAAATCCTATTAAATTAGAAAAGAAAAAAAAACAGAGATAAAACCCCGAAGATTAACACAAGATTTACTCAACTTACCCCAGATTACTGGAGATCCGCGCAACCGACTTCACAAGTCACACAAAAGCACAAAATTAAATCCAGGAGCCTAACAGCATGGAACTTCGCAAATTCGAAAAGCGATAAATACGGTAAAACTTACGATAATTCACCTATACTAAGGTATCGACATTCACTACTTATTTCATCAGAGCCGCTTAAGCGTAATATCTACTAGACATAGTAATAAAATTACTAAAAGAAAATAAGCAGTTCTGTACTATTGTTCTTTATGCAAGATCGACTTGGAAAGTGAAGCCTGAGAACGTGTTTCCCCTTGAATAATGCGCGACAGCTAACACGCAGGCTCAAGTATAACGTAACACGGAAATGGCTCAGAATAGAAAGCGGGAGAAATTCAAATAAAATTAACGAACACAAAACTTAATTACAAAAGAGAGCGTCAGTAACGTGACCTATATAATCAAACACAGACATTCTCGGAACTTAAGATGATGATAAAATTAATTGAAATACACCTACAATGTACGCAAGATTATAAAGTAGATAATACGAGAGGAAAAGTTCACGCCTACAAGTTGGTCACATGTTTGACATCACACCAAGATTATGCCAACAACGACAAATGGTGGCAATCAAAACATTCCTATGTTCTAGACAAAATTTATTACGGAAATAAAACCGGATCCTGCAGGTAATTATACAGAAATTGCAAGCTTTTAAAACGCTTCGAGAAGGCGGTTAGAACCGACCTGAAGGTAAACAACGAAGACCTAACCTCGGAAACCCCGCTGAAAGATATCAACAGGTGTTTACAATACAGCCACAGAAATGTCGAGGACTGGAGTAAACAAATCACATTACAAGAACAATTAATAGTATGCCCGTTATTCTACAGGATTTCTTTATTTAATATCTATAACGTTTTTAGGGAGATACTTACGACAGAAATAGCATAAGTCGGACGAGACATGTGTTTGTCCTTAGGGAAAACGTATGAATACAAAGCGATAGTAAATAAAACAAAACATGACTAGTGTCTCGAGGAATTTAAAGCAACATCAACAACAAACAATCCCATAAATGCCACACATTAAATACATTTCGTAGAGAACGGAAGATATAATTAAGCAAGCGTAAACAAAGCTTAAACAAAGCATATAGAAGTAACTCCTAATGCAAGTAACTGAGACTGCAGGTAGGTTAGAATAAGCTAAAAATAAGATAGGTAGTTTACATGTCAAAAGATACAGAATTCCTACTCGTAAAGAGTGTATTTAACCGATACTGCACTAAACACATCTGTCAGAGCCACATTACATAACCCAAAGTTCCGAGAGCAAACAATTATGAATAGGACACGCTCAGATAAACAACTAAAGGTCATTTCCATTCAGAGTACCGAAAGATGTACAAGGTTCACTCGAATAGTCACGCTCTCTAGACAATTCCTTAAGAATTTCAATAATAACACATAACCTTACAAGACCCACATACAAAAGTGAAATTAGGGCATAACAATATATTAAAAAATTATATAAAATATATTAAAGATTATGTAACTCATTATGACGTGATAATTTGCTCCACTTTCAGGGCTAGCTTTGAAATAAGTTTTGCAATCCACAGCTGGGCAATTTTAATGAATCTAGGTTGTAATCATTCTAAATATACCAATTAAAACTCGATTTTAAATCAATTTGGTTATTTTAGCGTTTGTCAAAATTTGCAATTTTTCATATTATTTGAGATATTCATTTTCAGAAAAGAAAAAGAAAAAGGCTAAAAACGATGAACATATGCGAATTTATAATTTTATGCCCTAAGCACTTTGGCAGCTATTTTACCGTTCCCTTTGTACATTTGTAGACAGTTGAAATTTGGAATATATTCTAAGCCTAGTTTGAAGGATATTGAGGAATCTTTGAGGTAGATTAGGAGAAAGCTCGAATTTGTAACATATCCTAAGCTTAACTTTTTTTTAACTTAAAAATTACTTAAATAGTATTAGTTTTATGCTGAGCATTTACAAAATGCCTCCATAGTAAAGTTTACGTATTTTGCTTAGGACAGCTTTGAATCTTTTTAGAATTTAGCCAAATCAATATGCACCGTGTCTAAAGTTAAGTGTTCACCATTGCCAACTTTGTTATTATGGAAGCTACGAAGTCGGTTAAATTAGCAAACTAGTAGGTCTTTTTTTGCTGATTAAGTTAGTGAAAACAGAGAAACAATTGAAGAGCTAGTTTTTGAGGTATTCACAAAAGCAACTAATTTTTAAATGGAGCATCCTATATATTTCAACTTTTTTGAAAGACAGATACATTCTAAACAAAAAGTAAGTAATACACTATCGTCCTAAATTTAAAAATAAGCGAATAAGAAGCACTTAAACTCTTTAATTATTATTGCTTTAATATATAAGTAGGCGATGAATATAAAATGAAATAAAAGATTACTTGAAACGTCAACGAGTTTGTAAACCTAATATGTTTTGTAATTAATTTAGAAAAGGAAAGGATTTATAATCAACGAAGAAACGGAATTACGAGTTTTAGCATATTTTGAAGCATTTCCTCAAAATTCATTAGAGATATAACGCGAGAATTGCATGTCCATAGATGCACTGTTCAACTTATTTTGAGGAAACATAAACTGCACGCCTATAAAAAGAGAAGGGTACATACAATATTACCAGGATATTCAGAGAGAAGAATTTTTATAACTGGGTAATTAATTTCATCAATGAACATCCATATAATTTTAGACTTATTTTGTGGTCAGACGAATCTAACTTTTCAACTAAATGTATGTGTAATAAAAGAAACCAACATTATTGGTCCTGACAGATTCCTATGATGGAAGATCCACGACACCCGCATTATCGGTTTAGCTTAAATATTTAGTGTGTCATCCTAGATTCTCGAGTTATTGGTCCAATTTTCTATCACGGCACTTTAACAGGGATACGTTATGTTCAACTATTAGCGCCAGTTCTCGAGAATCTTCTAGAAAACCTACCATTAGTTGATTATCAGGGTATACATTTTCAACAGGATCGCGCGCCTGCTCATTATTATCATGATTCTGCTGGTATGCTAGATGGACTCTTAGATTATTGGTATTGGTGGATAGGAACAAACGTATAAATTGCTTGGCCTCCACGATCCCCTGATTTAACACCTTTAAATTTTTATCTGTGGGGTTTATAAACAAAGTTTATAAACCACACTATATACATGTGGTGGTTTGAAAATAAAATTAGAGACATGATAAATAATATTTCCGCTAGAACTATCCTAAAAGTGACAAGAAGTGACATTTACTAGGATAAAAAGTGTATAAATTTATCACTTTTTGTTGCTTACCGTTTTGTCATTCAATGTTTCATATGATTTAATGTACTAAAATTTATAATTAGTTAATTACTTTCCATCGCCTACTTACATATTAAAGCTTTTGTGAGTATCTCAGAAACAAGCTCTACAATTGTTTTTCTGTTTTGACTAACTTAATCAGCATAAAAAGTCCTACTAGTTTGCTAATTTAACGAACTTCGTAGCTTTAATAATAACAAAGTTAGAAATGGTGAACACTTAACTCTAGACACTGTGTATATACATACATATATACCACTATCCCACTATATATATATATATATATATATATATCATTTACATAGTTTCAAATATTTTCAGTTTTACTTTCTGTTAATCTATTTTTAACTAAATTTTTATCAAGCATATAACATTGAAAAATTGGCAAATTTAGTAAATATTTAATGCCTTATCTTTAAAAATTTTGGTAAAAACTTTAATTTTTCAAAGGTTCTTCTGTCGACTGTGATGTACGATCCATTATTTTTTTTATATAACAATAAATATTTCATTATTTCTATTTGTCTTGCTTTCCCTTATTTTTCCCGGCTTGTTCAGTTTCATTCCTTCTGTCTTCAGCTCATCGTTCCAGACTTCTAGATTTCCTCTCAAGTTTTTTAAATTATTGGCGACAATCACTACATCGTCGGCAGATGGACTGTTCGCAATTTCCACGGAGTGTAAATCCCAGTAGCCGATGATTATAGCCCTAGTCTTTTGTCTGGTAGCCTTTATGATGTAATCCATATACGTGATGAACACCAATGGACTATGTCCTTCTTCTTGTCTAAGTCCTTTTCTTCTAAACGCTTCTGATTTAGGAATATTTTTTATTACATTGTATTTCTTTCTTCTTATAGACTTTTGATTACTTTTCACTAATTTATTATTAACTTTACTTTCTACCAGGTTGTTCCATATACTTTCTCTAAGTGCCGTGGAAGTACTTAGGAATACCTTTTCCATGCCCATAAAAGCAAAAAAAGCTTTTTGTTTTTGGCCACGGTTTTGTGCATAATTACTTTGATTGTGAATACGTGATGATGCGTACTCCTTACCTTTTTTGAATCCACTTTGTGCTTTGTCCAGTGTTGGTTCTACCATTACGGTAAGCTTTCTTTCCAGAACTTCTTCGTATACTTTTACCACTGTGCTTAGTATGGATTATTCCTCTATTTTAGACATTCTTGTTTGTCTCCCTTTCTTGTATATTGAATGTATCTTATCATCTTATCATATATGTTGCTGCTTCAAGTATTTTTTTTAGAAATTTATATTGGACAATCCTTTACCTCAACTTCTTTTCAACTCTCCTCGCCCGTATGACGTCATTATTCTTTCTCATTTGAGCTTTTATATTCTATATAACTTTTGATACTTTACTTTCAGCTGTATTATTAGTTTCTTTTCTCCAACTCTTCTATTCGTTGTTCTTCGAATTCTACATAGAATATTATATAATTATAAGAAGTTTATAATTATTTTGTAACTTTTTGGTCAATTATTTGCGATAACTCATCACTACAAAATAAAAACACTATGGCTTTGTGTGTTATTACTGTTAGCAAAGTTCAAATCCTGAATACGTCATAGCCGTCAGACCTTGTACTTAAAAGTAGGCAATGAAAAAATCAGTCAACTATATAGAACAAAGTTATTAATATTTCAAATCATCCAGTAAGTTGTGTGGCAACATATATAACCAGAAATTACCTTCTATCCCAATGGAATAAGTAATGAATTTTACATAAACTATTCTGAAGCAGCATTCTTTCACTGTAGAATTACATACTTGCAGTAAATTTTCGAACATTTCCACATTCGGAACAAAAGAATTCATTCATTCTTAAAACTAGGTCAACTCATACTATCGAGCACGGACCGTTAATAATCATGATTGTTGAATGGGATATGCAATGGATGCCAGTCGCAATCCTCTCAAGATTTTCTCGTGTAAGCAGCAGCATTCTCCAAACAGTGGTGGCCAATAAATGTCCCATATACGAGAGGACAATCATGCCAACAATTCTATAGCCTTGTTTTAGAGTATCGACTCATTTTGCCTTTCAGCTTCCTGTGTGCTTGTCGTTTATTTCCTGGGTTTTTCCCCCAGCTCGCACGTTGCCAAGGGAAGCAACAGCGGAAGGAGATACGAATCTTTCGTCCTTTGCTTCTTCCATTGTCATAATGGAAGTACAGTTTGCATAAGCCGACTTGTTTGTTTTGTAAAGTCGATCTTTTTATTATTTTTCTTTCGGTTACTTTTAATGGGTGGCCAGATGGTGACTTTCAAGTAGCAGCCGTTATTAATTTTCCTATGGGCTCGTTATTATTACCGTGAATAGGAGGATGAGAGAAAAGGAGGACGATATGATGCAGCTTCCGGTCGGAAACTTGCACCCATAAACCACGTTATTGCTACCGTTTTACGAGTTCGTTTCGGTGTTCTTTTTCCGCGTACTTGTTAAAAAAGTGTTGCTTGCGACTTTGTGTCTCTTTTACTATCGATATTTCCCGCTTAAAGGCGCTCCTTTGCGATCTAATTTATTACAAGAGTTTATGTAAGTAAACGCGTTTAATTCGAATGGGATGTCGCATGGAGAACGGATAATAAAATTACAACATTTATATTTTATTGGATTCATTAAATTAAGATAGCGTAGGTATTTAGTAATAACTGGAAAATTATGTTGACTTTTATTCCAAATAAAGTTATGTCTAAAGCAAATACGTCTTGTAATTTTATAGAAATAGAATTAAACGAATACAATTCTTTCTTATATACGAGGTGCGGTAAAATTTAAATTATAATTAAAATTTCAAGACTAAATGTAAAGAAACAAAAATTCACGTTAATTACTAGTCATCTTTATTTGCTCTCTCTCTCTCTCTCTCTCTCTCTCTCTCTCTCTCTCTCTCTCTCTCTCTCTCTCTCTCTCTCTCTCTCTCTCTCTCTCTCTCTCTCTCTCTCTCTCTCTCTCTCTCTCTCTCTCTCTCTCTCTCTCTCTCTCTCTCTCTCTCTCTCTCTCTCTCTCTCTCATATATATATAATAATAATAATAGACTATATATTTGTAAGACCTCTGTTACATAAAATTGTCAATATTCTCAAACTTGTAATGCATTACAATTGTCAGATCATGATAAGTAAAAAAAAACACAAAATAATAAAATCAAATAAGATCATCTGTATATAGAAGAGGAATGACTAGTCTCTAAGGAATTCTTCTATTGTGTAGTATTCTCCATTAATCAAGTGGTTCTTCACCTTTCTCTTAAACAAGCTGATTGGGAGGCCCTTAAAGCTCGGCGGCAGGTTATTGTATAATTTCGACCCCCAGGCAGGTTATTGTACAATTATTTGCCAAATATACAAATGTATTGAAAAATTCAAAAGATTCTTGGTAGTAGTGGCATACAAAAAATACATAAAATTGACGCAAACGCGCACCTCGTAAATCCCTTCGCAATATGAAAAAAAATCGTATTTTCGACGTGTACATAAAAGATGCCCGCAGGGGTCACACACTGCAAAGTGGAAGTAATATCTGGCGCAGCAGCACCACAACAACCACCACTTTGGCATCTCCCTTTCGTAGAGGCCGAATAATTTGTATTAGGTAAGCGGGATGAGATTAGTTAGCTGATTTATAGGAGATGGAAGTTGTCATATTGTTATTACTTTTACTTCATTGTATGCCACTACTACCAAGAATCTTTTGAATTTTTCAATACATATATATATATATATATATATAGAGTTTATTACAATTTATATATATATATATGTGTGTGTGTGTGTGTGTTGTCACTGGATGTGTGTTGTGTGTTGTCACTGGATTCCGGGTTTTCTTCCGCGTTTCCACTTCTTGGTTTTTGGAAAGACCGATGCTGGTTTCTTGACGACGTTTCGGCAAAATCACAATTTCCATCTTCAGGTCTGCGATAACTGTCTGCTTCTGCTTCTTGTTATTCGTAAACTAGTTTAAACAGCTGATATATGATCTGTCAATAAAAGTATCCGACTTCGTTCTTCCTACAGAAATTTGGTGCAAGTTAAATTGCCCCAGGTGTAACAATGGAAAGTGCAATAGCTAATACTCTTAGAATGGAACTGATAGTATAGCTTACAGATGCAGACTTTGCTTCAACAACTTGTTGTTTTCCAATAAAAAAAAAATAAGTAACTTCTCCTTTTCATTAACAATTTAGATTTTTAACCTATTTTAAATTTAGTTTGGCATATATAACCTCGAACTTTAATTGTTTTTTTTAATTATATTTTTTACATTTCCTTTGGAAAGAATAAACTTGTTAATTGGTGCTTGTCTATCTCTTAATTTCTCCCGCTTACTTTCTCTCTGAATGCCTGCCGATCAGATGTTCAGAGAGGAGCCTGTCTTATTATTAAAGGGTGGTGTATTTTTGAGTTAATCGTCTGACAGATTTCGTTAGACTCACGACCGTCTCTATGGAGTCACAGGTCGGTTAATATCTGATGGCACTCAGGATGCGCGAGGTGTGGCTAAATATGTATCATGTGCGTTAAAAACATCAGTATCGAAAGCAATACACTACGATAGACAAAGTCCAACTAAATTAAATACCGATTAATGTTTTCAAATCGGTCTTTACCCCTTCATATATAGCGAAATCTATGTCCATCTCTCTCATTTCATGCTGCGTTCTCCTTTTTTGTCTTAAAATTGTCATCCACGCAAGTGCCGTCAGGTCTTAACCAAGCAATACCTGTTTTAACGACCTAAAGAGGAAGGGCAGTTATAAGTAAAGCGATAGGTGTTTTGACCGAGTCAGATATAACACATTTAGTTAGATATTTTGTAAGAGTAATTAGTATTAGCAAACGAAAGGTTGAGTGGTAAATTTTCCGGAATTAATAAATAAAATAATTAGTCTTTGAGACTTATATGTGTCATTCTTGTTCGCCTTTTTAACTATTAATTAAAAGGCTTTACACTGAAATATATGTTTATAAAATAAGAAACGTAATTACAAAAAGAAAGAATAAGTGTTAACTTTTCATAATATAATTTTATTTAATTTTTTCCGGATAAAATATTAGAATGTTTCTTTTCTTTTCTTTTCTTTTTTTACATAACAGGATTTTGATTTTTTGGAAACTATTTCTTTTTGCTATAATCAATAATATCACTACCTCTCACCACCCAGCTAAAATTAAAATCTAGTCAGATCTTCCTATTCACTCAGTCTTCACACATCCAAATTTCATACTTTCCGCAGAATCCATCCCGAAAATGCAATGAAATTTCTGTTGATTTATCGACGGCATGCGACGACACGTATCGCCAATTTTTAACAGAAATTGACACAAACGCGCACCTCGTAAATCCCTTCGCAATATGAAAAAAAAATCGTATTTTCGACGTGTACATAAAAGATGCCCGCAGGGGTCACACACTGCAAAGTGGAAGTAATATCTGGCGCAGCAGCACCACAACAACCACCACTTTGGCATCTCCCTTTCGTAGAGGCCGAATAATTTGTATTAGGTAAGCGGGATGAGATTAGTTAGCTGATTTATAGGCGATGGATATGTAGCTTATCTTTATTATTATTTGTTTTTATGGAAGTCAATCCTTGCGTCATAATTAGCATTTTTATCAAAACAATTTATTTAGTAAATAAAATAAAGTAATTTAAAATACAAAAAATATAGGAAAATGTCCATCAACTATTTGCTTCAACTTGCACTGGCATTAATAGGCGCCCATCATCCTATCAGTATCCTGGAACCGTACTCATCAATTTCATCCACCAAGAAACTATCCCAAATTTTTGCTAATTGCAATAATTTTTTCTCTTCCTTTTTTTATCTCCTGCTGTTAGGTCCTAATATGTTTATGATAGTATACATTTTATTTCTAATAGGCAATAATTCCTCTGCTCGACAAGATTTTCAACTTTTAGTGTTTGAACATGCGAATACTTTTTCAGCTGAACTCTTAACATTAATTTCAAACATTCTTCTTTGTCCAAGTGTATTTTTGTTGTATCTTCCCACACATTAGTTAATTTGCCGTTAGTTTATTAAAAGCTAACCGATCTTCAAGAGATATTTTCTAACCCTTTTGTAATGATAAATTGTCTCTCATATTGCCTTATTTTATTAAAGCTGAAATTAATGCTAATTGTTTGCGAGCATCAGCTTTATTCGAAGTTTCTTCAGCTAAAACACAATCAGCATCTTTTTGCATTGTTTCTTCCATTCTTGTCTTTTCCACTTTGTTTTACGTATTTTCAAGCATCTGAACATCACTGCTTTCTTTCTTCTAATATTTTAATTTTTCTTGCAACCCTTGCTTTTCTCTGTTCTACTGTTTTTTTTTGTACAATAGAATTTTCAGGTTGTATTAGTAGTTGACTATGATCAAATTGTGATGAGAGGCAAGCGGTTTCATCTTTAGGACATCCAATATCCATTGTTTTCTATTTCCATTTTGCCGATGATGATGATTCAACATTTTTGTTCAAGTCATCTTGTATATTTTTTAATTGAGGCGCTTTTTACGTTCTCTCGTTCTTATATTTTTTTATAATACAATAATTCAATTGCAATTAAATTAAATAATATTTAATTGAATTTTCACTAAACAGTTCATCTTTCAAATTTGATTCATTTTCCCTCAAAAAATTATTAAAATTTTTATATGTCGTGACTATGGTTAGTTTTGGAGAAAACCTTAAAAGATTAAAAACGAACAATGAAATTTTAACGATTTTATTACAATAATTTTTAAAAATACAAACACATTTCTTATTTGTTAATTCAATAAAAATAATTGACAAGTCTGTACTTTGGCAGATGTTTATTTAGTCTTCGTCGCCACTACTATTATCATCGTTGTCGATTTCCACTTCAATAGCACCAGCAGAACTGGTACCTGGATGTTCAGGAAGAGATTGAAGGCGTAGGTAGTACTCCACATTTTCAGGAGTTTACAGACACTTAGCTAGATTTCTTAGAAAAGCTAGCTTTTGGGACTTTATTTGAATTTTCTCTTGATGCAAAGGAGACAATGTCAGTTCAGATTTCGCAACTGTATAGTATGCCAAGGTCCTGCGTAAGTATCCTTGGTTTGAACGTAATCTACATCGACAGATATTTTAAGTACTCTAACTCCTTTAATCTTCATTGGTGGTTTAGGATTTGGCATAAAATATGGTTTTAAAGCTTCGGATATGTTGAAAAAGTTTTCTTTCTCGACTTTTACTACATTAGTAGGAGAAGGTTTTTTCCTAGGTTGTAATGTTAGTCGGTCCCAGTTAGCCTGAACTTCTCCACAATTTTTTTCTTTTTTTGCCTCAATCAAACTAAAATCTTGATCATGTCCTCATATAGGAAAGTAATACGTAATAAGTTATGGTTTTGAATACTTTGAGAATATGAACTATTGCGTATATAATTAAATTTAATGATTAAATAGGTTTTATTTTGACCGGAACATCCGTCACTAAACAGCACCAAGCCTTCACTGGTTATATCTACGTTGTTAAAATAATGCACCAACAATAAAGTTACACCATTTTGGCCCTTTTTTCCAATGCTAAAACGTGCACCCCAAAAACGTAATACCATAACTGACTGGAAAAGGAAACTTAACACGTCTGAATATGAGGTAAAGGCAAATTTTGCATGTAATCAAACGTTATGCACATAATACGTCCTTGTTGTGCTTTAAGCTTGCATTGTCTCTCTATCTCATAAAACTTGACTGCCCTGAGCTGATGAAGATTCTTTTCGGTTACAATAGTTCGACGTTCTTCTAGGTCAGTACTTAAATTTAATTTTGTGATCAATCGATCACAAATTTTTAACAAAAGAAGGGCATACACCTTATCACATTAAACAACGTTTAGACAGCGTTTACGGTGATTCATCTCCTTCGTATTCAACTGTAAAAAAGTGGGCAAAATGTTTCAGTTTGGGACAAGAATCCCTGGAAGATGCTGATCGGTCGGGTCGATCAATTGAAGTGATAACGCCTCAACAAATTTCAATTATTGAACATTTAGTGCTAGAAGATCGCCGTTTGAAAGTCAAGGAATTAGCAGTGATAACAAACATTTCCGAAACAAGTGTTCGCCTAATTCTCCATGACCATTTGGGTATGAATAAAATTAGTCACGGTACCCGACTTCTTTTTGCTCTCCAACGTGAACGTCGAGTGGAATGTGCGCAGTCTTTTTTAAATATGTGTGGAGATGACCCAACACCGATTTTAGAGTCCATTGTCACAGGGGATGAAACAATGGTTCTGTTTTACGATCCTCTATCAAAAAGGGCGTCTATGGAATGGCGACGACCTGATGAACCTCGTCCCAGAAAGCCGAAAGTCGTTCAATCAACGAAAAATGTGATGGTCACAATATTCTGGGATTGCGAGGGCATTTTGCTATTTGTGCGATTATTGCACGACAATACTCCCGTCCATATTGCTGCCATTTCACAAGCCGCCATCCGCGAATGCGGCTTTCAAGAATTGGAACATCCACCGTATAGTCCGGATATAGCTCCTTGTGATTTTTTTTGTTTTCTAATTTAAAGAAAGACCTTAGGGAAGGTAGTTTTAAGGACGTCAGTGAGTTGCAAGCAGCTCTTACAGAACATTTTGACGGAAAAACTTCAGATTATTTTTACAAGGGTATCGAATTATTAATTAATCGTTGTAAGATAAATAAAAATTCTTACATTGTTCCAAGTTTCTTTTTTGTATATCAGGCCGAGAGTTTATGGCGCGTATTTCGTATATGTTCTACCGTAACCTCCGTGATATTAGAGGCCAGGAACAAGGCTTGTGTCACGTGATCTGACATAATGAATGCCGGCTGACGAGCATTACAGTTTAGATTTGCCGTGGTCGCACATGTCAGTCGCGTGAACTAGATTTCGCAAGTTTTTCTTTCAAAAACTCTCATAAAGATGTTCAAATAAGTTAAAATGATAAGTTAAAGGTGTAGAATTTCAGATTTACCTGATTTATGTGCAGATAATTTTTAAAATCAGTGAAAAGAGAGTGTTTCTCAATTAGCGTGTCGAGTTTGTGGGTTAGCAATGTATTGTATGTGAAAGTTGTTTTATTACTTATAAATAACTTTCGGATGGTGTCGTTTATAATATGGTTGTGTCGCTTATATAAAATAATTAGTTAATCAAGAACAGTTTGACTAGATACCCATTAAATCGGCGCCGGCTTTGTCAAAAAAGGTTTAAAATCCGTCTTCACTAGAACGACAAAATGTTCCACTAGCTGTCAGATTATTTGATGAAAAAAATATTGAGGCACTGAATCAACCTTATAATGAAGTTAACACTGTTGGTACAGCAGAATTTTTAAGAACTATACTTCATTGGTGGAGAATAGTAAATGTACGTTCACACAAATCAGGATATCATCAACGTGATCCTTTCAGAGACCCAATAAAAGAACCAAATGACAAAAATATTCAGTTCTTGTTAAAATTTTATGATTTCCTTTGCGCCTGGGAATCTTTAAACGCTGGAAATTTAAAAAATGGACAAACTGGCAAACTAACATCTGATACATTCTTTGCTCTGAAACATACGACAAAAGCGTCAATTAATTTAGTCCAGTATTTGTTTGATGCTTTCAAATTAAATACGTTTTGTTAGGAAAGTTCCAAACCGACAAATTAGAGGGGCGTTTTGGCAAATAAAGGCAAATGAGCGGGTCACACTTTCATGTTTCAGTAACACAAATCTAGAGTCAGAAAAAAAACTGAAAGTTTTAAGTCTTCTTAAGTTAAAGACCGTCAAGTTTGGAACATTTTCATTGAAATATTTTTCACTAGATGACACAGATGAAAATGATTGCTATTATCTGAAAACGTCTCTTCTTCTTCAGATATATTAAATAATTCATTTGACATTGCAGTGAATGCTTCTGTATTATCATCTTTGTTCTATATTGCCGGATATTGTGCACATTCACTAATTAAGTTTGTTAATGGTTGTGACAATTGTTTAACATGCATTATTACCAATTCAGATTTTGTTATAAATTTTACCAACTGTGGTGAAAATGACTCTGCAGATATTCGCAAATATTTGAAAAATTTAACAAGACGTGCTCTAAAACAACTCTATTCAGGCGTATCAGATATATAATGAGCTTATTTCAGATAAATATGAAACTGAATTTCTAAAGACAGGTAAACAAAGGATTATTTTACGGGAATTGACAATGTTAAAATTGGAAAAATATGTAGAAGAAATCAATGAGAAATGTATTTTATGCAGCAAAACGTTGAAGTCGATATTGTTAAAAAATAGTCATGTTCTTGCCAATATATTTCTTAATAACTATTCAAAAATAATCAACGACAAAATTAACATCCAAAACATGGATCTATCAAAGAGAAAACTGATTAAATTTAATGGTTAAGTAGTTATAAAAAACACATTAACGCATGGAGATAGGGCTGTTGGCGAGGCCTCCATAAGAGCCAACGCGTCTATTATGGGTATCTCAACGGTGACGTGAAAACCCTGTTCATTGTTTTTTATCATAATAAGTTCTTTTCTTGAAATAATATTCAGTTTTACTCACAAATGTAGAATTGTCTCTATGTTGGGTATTTTACTTTTCGCAATTATCAGCCGACTTTCGTGACGTCACGATTGCTTGTTCGCGGCCTGTACTTTCTCGTAGGTTACGGTTCTACCCATCGCAGTTTTCTCGGAAATGAGATGTTGGCGTAGCTGTTTACAAATAATTCGTTCATAAATAAGAGTATATGTAACACCTCCAAGTTAATATAATTCCCCAAATCTTGATTCGAGAAATAACGAATTTCCCGAATCTTGATTCGGTTAATCCGGAAATTCGGTTAATCGCGATTCGGATAATCGGGACTCAAGTGTATTTACAATTCTCTGGCATGAAATGAATTTCCTTACCTAAACAAAATAAATCCGCCGCGCCGTGTCTTGATTTCTAATGATATATTAAGTACTTGACTCTAGGTGACGTTCTAAAGGAGTGCGAAAAATTAATTTCAATTTTTCGAACTCGTTTAAAACATCAACAGAAATACTAGATATAATAAAATTTTATATGTCCCTACAATTTTATGTATCCCTATTTCACTTTTTGCTTTATGAAAACAAATAGAAAAAAAACAAAATCCGCAGAGACATCTTATAGATCAAAATTATAACAATATTTTATATAAATAATTTTTGCATAGAATGTTAAAATTTGAAAATATAACTTTACCACATCCTTAAGTGTCACAGTTGTTGACGTTGTTTGAGGGTGAAATTAATGATTTGTACGGACTTTATTTATCAACACAGTAATATATTATACAATAGTATATATATACTTCCAATTGTCTTTATGAAGTCTCTAATATTGAAATTGTCAGATTAGGAGACAATAAGGACACTCAGCGTTTCGTGTGGCGTGACGCGTTTAATTGCTATTCGGTTGCAATTGATTTTACAGCGGTTGTAAGCAAAATTGGGTACAAATAATAGAGAGTATTTGTCGGCGCTTCCAAACGTGAAATGTTAAACGTCTCGTGACAGATAAACCCCAAGGATTTAACTTGAACTCATGAGGTGCGTGACGCGCTTTGTTAGCTTAAACCACTTGATTTGAGACCGTGCCGTTAAACATAACAATTACATACGAAACATAAGATATACGTGAAACATCAGAGAGATGTGTATATTTTATTTATTTATAATTATTGAACATTTTATTCTGTATAATTTGTATGCTTGTTCGTCTATAATGCTGAATCTTCTGTGGTAATCAGTATTACACGAATTACCAGTTTATGCTGATAATGTTGGTAATGATTGGTACTAACTTCGGAATGTAAATTCATCGGAAAACAAATATATATAAATTATTTAAAATTGTATTTCTCGGGTTTGTGGTACTTACTGAATTAAATAAATAAAACTAAATTTTTACGTTTCGACATATTTAATGTATTCGGTGATACGTTATTATATAAAATGCGACTTTAAGTGTATAATGGAAGAGGTTTTAGGAATTTTACTGGCATGGCTTTTTTTATATAAAATTTTGTTTTATTTATTTAATTCGCAAACCCCAGAATATATATATATATATATATATTGAACTGGTCTTGTATCTTAGCCACGACCAGTCAAATATGTAAAATATGATTATTTAGATTTTCGTTCATGTTTTAAAAGATTCACTTTTGGACGAACCCTTGTACATTGTAGTTAAAATAATGATTATTGAATTGGGCATATAATTAAGGTCAAATGCGCATACAATGTGCGCAGACTCGCATCACACATAACAAAGATATGAAACATTTGTATCCTGCTTATTGGTTTAGTTATAAAAATGTTTACTTTGGGTCGACAAATATGGCCATTGCAAAAGTATGATTTATAATAAAAATCGACTAAAATTGTTAAATTTGCAAATTAATAGGGATACTTCAATATCAGTACTTGATGTATCATAGGTTTTTGTAAACAATTGGAAGTTTAAAATAGTGTAAATTTTGTTAGCATCATGAAATGGAACGAATGGACGTTCGCAATAAATGTCTTTATCAGGTCAAATATAACTTTAATTCAGTAAAGAAACGAACTTTTGGGTACACACATATTGAACCAAAAGCCCTTTACATATTCAAGTACTGTACAAACAGGGCATGAGCATTATTAAGATTTCACCACATGTTTGAATATAGGTTGTCAAAAGTCACCCTTAAATAATTTTAATTTTTATAAATGAATTTTTGTCTGGTAAAAAGAAACGGAAAAGAAAGAAAGAAACGATGTAATTAAATGTTAAGAGAACCATTGTAAACGCCGTTGCATTAGAGATACACATATTGAGTATGTTGTTAGGCAAATCAAAAATGATAAAAAATGATATTTTTATGAGCAGAACTGTACTAAGAAAATCAAACGCGCTACTATTAAACTTTTGTAATGCGCGTTTAATTGTCAAAAACTAGAATTCTAAGATTGTATATAGTAGAAATAAATTTCAAAAGACTTTATGAATGCAATAAAATCGCGAAACAATAGGGTTTGCCTTTTGAAATGGACGGATGGTTGTTGACTTGATTGAATTTTGTTGGTTGCCTTGACAACCACCATACAAACATGGGAAAGTATAAAAGGACAGTACCTTGATTTAAAAGGGATTCCTTCTTAATAAAGCAACCAGTGAGGTTGGTCTAAATATTCGCGAACACCCCACATCTGTGTATCAACGTGCGGTATTCTTCATACAAAGTGCGAACTAGTGGGACTACAAACATTGAAGTCCATCCTGTGTTTTCGATATTGGAAAAACCAAGGATGCAAATAACGTACTGGAAAGAAAGAAATAATCAACAAGGATATTAACTTCAACTACCAGGGAGTTAACCAAACAACAATTCAAATATATTTGAAAAAATACGAACCTGTGTCCGGCCATCTACAACGAGTCAACACATCAGAACAAGGTGCAGCCAAGAAGATAAACCAGGGCTGCCTATCAAGAGAATCAAACCGGAGGATCAAGACGTTCCTTCAACTACGAACATCTGTGGAGCCCCCTTCAAGAACGACAGCAGCACCTGCATTCTTTCCATCCAGCGAACTTAAAGTTAAACAAACAAGAACAGTATGTAAAGTGACAATTGTATAATTTCACGTTCATTAGAAGGAACCAAGATAAACTTGTAAATGACTGATAATCAAGTCAGACTTAAGTGTAATCCGAGTTTTTTTACCAAGACTAAACGTTCATTTCTAACGTAGCCCGTTTTAAATAGTACATAATAGCCGGATAATTAAATAGTTAACCTATAATTCAAATACCATTCATGCATTTTAAATTAGACAACGATCTAAGTTTAAAACTTACGTGTCACATTAGTTTATTTTAAGAGACGAAGAGTCAGATAATCATATTTAGAAATCCAATGTTGAATCCAATTGTTTACCATTAGTAAAGTAGACAGATTAAATATTGTTATGTGTATGCCTAATATGACTTGCGTAGAGTAATTTGTTCATGATATTCCAAGTAAAGATTATGCCTAAAGACATTCTTGATAAAGATGTTTTAAACTGTAAATATAAAGTTACACTCAATTCAATAATAATAAAGAGCATACCTAATCAAAAAAAATACCTGTTTTCATTTGACCCAGTTACATCATCCTCAACCTTGACCGAACAGCTGTTTTAAAAAAGCATGCTCGATCGTACATTTGTTATATTAGTAGATTCTCCGAGAACGTCCTGTGGAACCACTTTGGAGGAAGATATAACATAGAAGTAAGTCGTGTACCTTTCCTCAGGTTCAATAACCGAATCCTTTTTAACTACCCATTAATGAGATTAAGCCTATTCATACTTAAAAATCACGACGACGTGAAAATATCAGATTGTTTTCGTCTGTTGTCTAGAAGACTTGAACGTGAAAACATGCGAACTTAGTTAGCGTCTATGCATGTTGGTTATGAGAGTAATACCAACACTAGAAAGAGAATTGAACCGTTCCACGATTAGTCAAATATTTAAATAATTCAAAGATTAGTTCTAATATACAGGGAGCAGTCAAATAAACTAAAACACAATTTTAATTTTATTAATACGTAACTTTCACATGGTTTAAAACAGAGCTTCATGCTATTTTAATAAAATACGTTACCCACCTTATAGGTAGGCAACCAACATAGCTAGCCGGAGGCAATTAAATATTTAAAATAAATTTCAATTTATCAAATAATTACAAGAAATTCTAAACGGTACTTACGGTATCGTATGCAAGTGCTTTTTAAAGGGGATACGCATGTCATACCCCCCCCCCCTTATCAATATATATATATACACATGAATCGTACATACGTATATCTATATACATACGCACGGATTTCCTGAAATTAGCGGCTTGTATGAAATTGAAAATTACTTGCTTTTTATGTTAATTAATGAACTTAGGGAAAAGTTAATATCATTATCGAAGACTAACAGTTAGTTTCGCCATCGCTCATCAGTCCGATAATGAAATCAGTACCCTGTACTCGTGACTGTATCGCGGGCTCCTCTTGGAAGCGGAAGCGTGTTTATAAGTTCTACGCTGAGGTAGCGTCCTCCTTGTGGTGCATGTCTGTTGAGGAAATCAGAGTCTTCCCGGACTCCCGTGCCGAGTACAAAGCTTTGTGTAAATGTACGTGCGTATGTTCGATGTTGTGTGTTTTGTATTTTCGAGATACTGATAGTTTAACTGAATGTTATTGACAATTGTACGGTTAAAATTGATTAATTATGATATGGATGACTGGTGTACGCGTTAACAAGCTGACGATGGTGCGACCTACCCGGAATATCCCGTAGTTTTCGGAGAATGAATTATTTTGTGTGCTGATGTATGTGCGAAATATGTGTATTTCGCTATGTTAAGTGTATATGCAATAGTCCGACCGTGAATTGAATTCTTGACCTAGTTCGTCGTACCCGGATTTTGCCCGGAGTTTCGATGTGTGTCGGTTGGTGTGTTTTATGTGTTTGGAGCGGTTTCTGCTGTTGGATTTGGGAGTTTTTGGGTTTTTTGGTTTCGTATTGTGTTGCTGAAAGAAAGGATTACGTTATCTTCTACAATGTGTACCTACTGCAGGTGCCTGAGTGCCTCTGTGGTGGTCTTCCTTTTGGTGCGTCCTGTTTCTTTGATTGTGGTCGCCTTTTCGATCTCGTTGTTGTTAGACAATAGCGCTTTCTGGAAAAACTTTTTGCTAAGTTTTTTGGTATGTACCTTTAGCTCCTCGACTTCCGCTGTGGCTCTGACGGCTTCTAGCGGTGTTGCCCTGGGGGACTTGGTTGCCAGTCTCAGGCATCTGTTCTGGATCGTCTCTAGTTTGTTGGATCTCATGGCAACAGAAATAGAACACAATGTGAACAAAAAAACAGATCTGTCAAACCTGAGTAATATTTACACCTATACTTAATTAATTCAGATTTATGTTATAACAAATAAGAAGCGCATGCATGACTGGCTGACTATATATATACACACGGCATTTGAAATAGTCCGATGCAAAGAGAGGGTTGACCCCGTTGACATTCAAATGCCGGTGCACTTGTCTTTTGTTTTTAATTTTTTTTAAATTATTACATTACCGTTTATTGTTTTTACAGAATAATGATATCAGTGTAAACAGTGTTCTATTTCTGTTGCCATGAGATCCAAGTTTTCGTACACACTGAATTTTGTAAGTATTGTTTTGTTTTTAGGGAAAAAAAATTGTCATTTTGTCAATTTAAAATCTTCTGTGGCTCATTGTAAATTATTTTGTTGTTAACAGCCCTGCGGAAGGCAATAAAGATTGCCGAAAGCTAGGAATCAATTCAAAAGAGCGGACTTTTGTTTTATTGCCCCTGACTGCTATCCCATCTAATGCTGAATGTAGTACAATTTATAACAGTCACTATAGTTATTAACGAATCACACAGTAAACGTTTTTATTTCTTCGCCAAATTTTGTACAGAGATTTAGGGTGTTGAGAGTAACAAACGATTAAATTTCATTACAGAAATCGTAATGAAAATTCAATAATAAGGAGTCCTACTTCCTATGCTAATTCCAGCCCATACCATCAATCCTCTAGTAAGAGCTGTCTCACGTTCTACAGCAAAATTCAAAAAATTCTAATCTAAGGGTACGATGTTGATTAGTGAGAGGCAGTATTAATCTTGGACGATAGGAAATTAATCCAGGCGAGCGAATACGTCGATATATTGTACGCATTGTTATTCTGTGGTTTTTCTCTGCCGAAAAAACATTCGCAATGTTATCTTCTCGTTCTGTGGTTCCTCTAGGTCGTCCAGAACCTCTTCTAAGACCAATCTCTCCAACAACGAATAACTGTTGCAACATTTCTTTGCATCCGCTTGGCGATTTCACGAAATGCAATATCTGCCTCACGTAGTCCAATGATGCGACCCCTTTCAAAATCGCTTTGCTGGCGATAATTCGGTTGTCGTCGAACTCTTAGTATTTCAATACACTAAATGACAGGTATAGACAGTAACAAATGAGAAAACACAATTAAATCGATTAATAATAAGCAGAACAAAATCGAATTTTTTCGTTGAAGATCGGCAAAAAACGTTATAAATGTTATTGTTTTTTATCTGTTCTTTATATCATTTATTACTTTCAACACCATAAACATCTGTACAAAATTTAATTAAAAAATAATCACGTTTGCATGGTGATTCATTTTTTTTGCCATAAATTATATGTATTATATATTATATGTTATGGATATATTGTTACGAAAGTAAATTGTGCCCAATTTTCTTGTACATTACTCTATAGGTTGGAAGAATTTATAAAAATAGAATTGAGTCATTTGAAAAGAATTATTTAGCATAACATCCATAATTATGAACTAACTGGCGAAATATGGTACTTATTTGAAAATTTATTAAATAAAATATGTAATTGGAATTAGGATTATTAAGTTTATTCAGATATTAATTTGTATTTAAAATTTGTTTATGAATATTAAAGTAAAATATTAACTGGATGTATTTAGTTTAGTATATAAATACGGATTTGAATTGCACAAGCATCTCATGCAATTAAAAAATCAATATCACATGAGTAACTTTAATATCTTCTGCTTTAAAAAAATTATCAGGATGTTGATTTCTATAAGAAAAAGGAGCTTGGGTAGCCATTACAGAAGCTACATGTTAAAGTTTCCAAGAAAATTTAATTATTAATTGCTAAGTCAGTGCTCAAAATAAATATAAAACGTTATAATTGCGTTAAGGAGTCAAGTGTATTAATAAACGTAAATATTTGTATTGATACAAGTTTTAAAATTAGCAAAGTAAAAAATAAATAATGTAGCCATTGTTACTTGGAGAACCCTTAATAGATATAAATTAATTGATCAGAGACTATACTCGTCGCGGCGTCTCCAATCAATCAATATTTCTCCCAGAAACACTCAATCAATTAGTGACTCGCTCGTCGCGGCGTCACCAATTAATGAGATCCACTAACCCAGGGTGCAGGATAATTGTGTTAATCAGAGCATGCACTTACCTTTAATAATTATTATTAATCGCTTATGATTAATAATATTTCCAGATGTTGATTTCGAAGTAGAACCGTCGATGTTATTATATCTGTGACCCACCCTGTATATCTAGCTAAGATTATTAGTGAGAGCGTGAGATTACTCAAAAAGATGTTAACTAATGCCCGTTGCGCCACCCATTTTATAATAATAAAGGCGGGGTCACTGTTGTTAAAGTATTGCACAATTAAAATGGGAAATTGCACTAACTAATACTAGGCCTGCCTCGAAGGAATCAAATCAATAAAAACAATAACAATTTATTAAATAAAAACAAGAGAAATTTGAAATATAAAATTTAGTTCCATTACAATAATAATATTAATAGAAGTATTAATTACACAAAAGAAATATTGAAGCCAAAATATAAATGATTGTTGAATAAACGAATATAACTTTAACTTTAGTTGTTAAAAATGACTCAATTAACACTAAATTTAAATTATTACAAAAACAAAGATAACTAAATTTTAGAGAGACGGTACATACAGAAAAGCAAAACAATAAGTATAGGTTCGACAAATAAACGATCTATTAAAATTAATTGTTCAAATTCGGTAAACTAATTGATCTAATATGGTGCACCCTTTATCTTAAAATTTCTATGAACTCAATATTACAAATATAAAAACTTTACTAATACTTAATACATTCAAAATAATTTGACCATATACAACGTGCCCACGTAAGTATGAGGCAAATGGGAAATTTTTTTATTATTGACTTTACAGAAAACTTTATAGGAAGGAAAAGTTCGAGCATCAGAAGAAACCTAATATTTTTTATTCAAAGTTGCTTCTAGTACTTGGTTAGAGAGAAAATTAAAAACAAGTAACTTTGCCGTAAGAGTAAACTACATTTATTTTTAAAGATGTCAAAAATATCCATATAAAAATGTTGTTTCAAATTTTAAAATATACACAAATATGAATTTATATTAACATAACTAATAAAATTAAAATTCACTGTTATAGAGAAATAATAATAGTAAATACGTAATAATTTTTAACTGCTATCTACATTTCAGTAATTCTGTGGTTGTCATGTGGACTGTCGCTTCAATAATAATTTCCATGTCCTTTTGACACTCGCTGTCACTTTAATAAATCAGTCATTTTAAGAAAATAATTTATTAAGTAACTATACCAAACATGGCCGAACGATTAACTATGCAAGAGATAGCTGAGTTAGTTCTCATTTGTGGAGATAATTACAAGACATGCAGAGAAGCAGCTGATGTTTTCAATGAAAGACATCCTAACAAAACAATTAGTCACCAAAGCGTGTCGAGAATTTTATATCAGTTTAAAACTAGTGGTAGTTTAAAAATGCGTTTCAAGAAAGAACGAGAAAAACATGTGAGAAGTTTCGAAAATTCTTTACGTATTATACAAAGCGTAATTGAAAATCCTAAAATTTCTGTTAGAAAAATTGCAAGTAATTTAGATATGAAGAAATCATCGGTAAGCAAAATTTTGGTTAGCAATAGGTATCACCCCTATAAACCGAGATATATTCAAACCTTGCAAGAACGGGATTATAATAATAGATTTGAATTTTCTTTGGATATTCAAGCTGAAATTGAAACGCACAAATCATTTTTCAAAAATGTTTTATTTACTGATGAAGCAACATTTACAACAAATGGTGTTGTTTGTGCAAAAAATTATCGTTGGTGGTCGCCCGTCAACCCAAGTTTTAGAATTCCTTGTATGAATCAGTATTCGCAAAAGGTAAATGTTTGGTGTGGGATTTTAAATAGAAAAATTTTTGGTCCGTATTTTTTCCAAATGACATTAAATTCACAACGTTATATTGAATTTCTGCAAACAGACCTCCTCAGACCTTTTCAGAATGTAGAAGAATTGAAAAACAAAATAAATGATGCGGTACTGTTCTTAAGAAATAATCCTATAAAGTTAGAACATGCTTGCAAGGATTTCAACAGGCGTACAAACTTGTGCGTTCAACGGGAAGGACATTACCTTGAATAGTTTTTTCTATTATTTGTATTTCTGAATTTGTTATTTTTGTCAATTTCATATTTGTTGTATATTATAAAAAAACCACTTCTTAAATATTGTGAATATATGATTTCTGTTTAATTCCATGCATATCAGCTCTAAGAATTTGATATCAAATGTAAATTATTTTACGTGAAAATCACATGAAATTTATTATTGAAGTGAGTCCACATGACAACCACGGAATTACTGAAATGTAGATAGCAGTTAAAAATTATTACGTATTTCTATTATTATTTCTCTATAACAGTGAATTTTAATTTTATTAGTTATGTTAATATAAATTCATATTTGTGCATATTTTAAAATTTGAAACAACATTTTCATATGGATATTTTTGATATCTTTAAAAATAAATGTAGTTTACTCTTATGGTAAAATTACTTGTTCTTAATTTTCTCTCTAACCAAGTACTAGAAAGCAACTTTGAATAAAAAAAATTAGGTTTCTTCTGATGCTCGAACTTTTCCTTCCTATAAAGTGTTCTGTAAAATCAATAATAAAAAAAATTGCCATTTGCCTCATACTTACGTGGACACGTTGTATACAACAACAAAAAAGAATATAATAGTGACTATTACAACACACATATTTAAAAGAACATATACAAAATTTAGACAAACACAAAGATTTAATGAACATATACAAATTCAGACAATCACAAAATGATCGTACCTTGCGCACAATAATAGGTATTTAACTTTACCAAACAAATATCTAATTTTTAAACTTTCTGACAGCCTGGTAATTGTACAGTTATCTTGCTACACGAAGTACAAGAAATAATAAGTAAAATACCGGGATATTTTGAGTTCCAGTACGCCAACGTAGATTGTCCCGGACGCCTATTTCTGCCGTGCTACCTTTCGATGTTGTTAACGGGCCCTGAGTTGATGTTGTCGGTGAAATGTCCTTTAAATCCGGACTAACGCCGTAAATTGAAGGACGATAGATACTCCAACAATTTGTTACTTGGAAATCGAGATTTAAATCACCCTACAGGTTGTATCTATACTGTGGACATTAACATCTCGTTCCCATAGACATATTCACCGCAGGACTAGCGGGCTCTGGCCGACGCTGGGACCGGAGTTAAGATTATTTCAAGTACCACTCACTGTTTAATTGTACTTACTAACTGTAATAATGAATGTACTAACTGAGATGTAACAAATGGATCTAATGGTGAATGTAAAAATGATATTGTAATAGTGATGCTATGGTGCTGTAATAGTGAATGATTTTAGACGAGCTTCGCCCTTTTAAAGACTTGGAGGTGGAAGAAGAACATTCTGGAGAATTTAGGCGCCGGAAAGACGCTGTTGGATCACGCCACGAGAAAATGCGAAATACTTACGCAATTTCATGCAATAAGAGAGTCCTTCATAAACTAAATATTTTAAATCGAATATTTTAAAACGGAATAATATATGCGATGCAGATTTTAATGTTGAAAATTTTAAAATGTAATTTATTTAGGATTGGAAATATAATTTGAATTTAAAAATATTTATCATGTAATATACAGGGATAAATGAATTAAATGTTGAAGCGTCTTTTTAAACGTAACACCATTGTACCTGATAAGAAGACCTGTTAGTGCCGGTAGCAATGGCGAGGTCCGGAATATTAAATTTAATTATTTTATTTTCAAGGATACGTATACCAGACAAGAGAACAGAATTCAAAAACGATATCCTAAATGTATCAGCAGTTAGCAGTTTATAATCATCGGAGCTGATAAGTGTATTATGTATTTTATCTCAGATTTTCTTTTATAATAAATATATCAAATTTATTTATGTTATTACCATAATAACGAAATATAATTGTACCTTATTTGTACAATTCGTTGCTTGTTAATTAATTTCCATATTATCACCTTAAATACCTAAAATAATTCACTAAGTATTAATTAAAAACACAATAATAAAGTGAAATTGGTTTTAATTCAAATTATAATGATTTTTATAACTTTCTAGCTAGTATATTTCAAGATTATGGAATGATTAAAATGCATAACATTTAATGTTTATAATCTAAAATTTAACTAATTAGTATTGAAGTAAAAATATTATTCATCTATATAAATATATTCATTTATTTTAATAGTATATATATATATATAAAAAGATAGATAAATACTAAATGAATACAATACAACTTAATGAAAGAGTAGTAAATTCAAAAATGTTATACATATTAAAGGTCAATCTATTGAAGATTAGATGTCATAGAATTAGGCAACTTAACTTACTGCATGGAAATTTTGGGGATTAAATCACTTATGTTGGAAAGAATACGGAAAGAACATTAGATACCGAGAAAAAAAAGAGAATTATTTGTGTATTTTTGAATGGATAGTAACAAATTAGTGGTATAAAAAAAGAGATTTTTAATAAAGAGGAATTTAATGTTGAAAATTGTGTATTAAAAGCTTACCCTACAATATCATTTAATTCAGCATTTCCTAAGTATTTGCGAATTCAATAAAGGTGAAATTCATATTTTTGGACTGTTGCGAGGAGTTACTGGGCTGAAATTTTACCTGAGATTACCTGAAAATAGGGGAATTTGATTTTATAAACTGATAAACCATATAAGAAACACTTACCCGGAAAGGAAGAAGCTAGAACGTGATCACAAATGTAATAACAGGACCTGTTGGAGGAATTACCCTGTACGGTGTATGCTGTTTTTGAATGGACTTTTGAGGAAGTATCAGTGCAACCCCACATTCATGATTGTATGAAAAGGAATCTACCTAGTTAAAGAAGAAAAACGTTAAGTAAAATTGTAAACATTTTAAATGAGAATTTTAATTTTACATTTTACATTCAGATATTGAATTAACTCTATCTACGATAGAGAAAGTATTGATAGAATTAGATTTGAATTCTTGTTAAAGTCATTCTATTATTATTAATACAACATTAAATACTTTTATAAGACAAAAGTATAGTTACCAATGTTATAGAGCTAAAATTTACATTTTATTTAAATAATTGAAAATATTATTTTCAAGTACATTCAATTATGAAGTTAGTAATTTGATTAGCCTCAACTAAAAGAATTTGGAGAATTATTTTTTTACTTTCATTTAACATGAGAGTTGAATTTATATTAGATTTTATTCTTTATATGATATAAAATAGTTACATATATATATATCAATTTTTGAATGGATATATTTTCCGTAAGTTATATTGTATATTTAACGATTCAATAATACAAATTGTACATATAAAAATTGGGTTCATTTTAAAGTAGACATAACCTTGATGACTCAGCACATATTTCTCTGAATACGGTTTTACATTAGAGAAAAACGGAGTGTGAGGAAAAGAACGTTTTACATGCATTTCATTTTTATTAAAAAGAAATATTAAAGTAACTTTTTATAAAAAAAGAACTCTTACCCCAGATTAATAGTTTTTGTTTATTTATGACTATTTTTAATAATATTAAAAAGTCGGAGATAATTAACTTGATTATTAAATTTAAAACCGAATTCAAATAATTATATAAGAACGACATTTATAATTTTAAGTTACAGTAAAGAAAGTAAATAATTATACTAAATTTAAGTTTGTCATACAGTAATGTAAGTAAATATTTTTTTTACAAAATAATAAATTCATTTTTTCAAGTATATAGATAAGAAATATAAAGCCGCAATACCGTACAGAACGTTTTTTTTTGCATTCCAGCGTGGTATTACGGTACAATATATAAACTGACCGTCAAAAAAACCCGCCCATCTGCAATTTTTAGAATAATCAGCTCTACAATCAGTTGAAGTTTCTATTGAGATTGAATCCAAAAACTATTCATTGTATGTGCAACATATGCAAGTTTTTTTTAAGTAGTACGGCAATTTTTGAAAGTAAATTTAATTTTAGTAAATAAGAAAAACCATTTAAACATGATATCTCTCTCAACTTCTAAAAATAAAATTGGTAACTTTTAATTCTAATCTAATATCAATAACGTGTATGTCCTCCACGAGCTTCAATCAAAACGCGTAATCGTTGCGGCATTGAATTAATTAAATTTTGTTATGTAGTCTTGCGGAATTTCCACAATTTTTTTTTCAAGTGCAAATCTAAGCTTTTGAAGAATTTCTGGTACGACTACGCGTTGGCGAATACGGCTCTGGAGATGATGTTCAATAGGATTGAGATCTGGACTACAAGCAGGTCAGTCGAATTTGCGAATTTAAAACTAAATAAATAAGCTACATGTTCAAACTGAAAACGTGTATCAGATGGATGGGCAGTTTTTTAGCCAATCAGTTTATTTTTTCGATTTGAATGTTTCATATTTTGTAGTAGTAGAATATAATCTGGAATCCATTTTATGAATATCATATTACGAGGTATGTCTCAGAAGTAATGAGAATGAATTGTTTACGCTAAATATGACAACGACTGCAGCCGACTGGGGTCGACTACATGTGAGTGGAATGTCTAAGAACGCAACCATAACAGGCGCAGCCCACTAAGTCTAGTGTTAGTTGCATGAGCCCCACGTATTTACCGTTAAGTTCCAATACCACGTTACATGTAAAATGCAGGCAAATATCGAGCATCGATATGCAATTAAATTTTGCGTTAAAAAAGGGAACTGCTTCAGAGACACTACAAATGGTAAGAACAACATATGGAGATGTTATGTTGTTATCAGCACAAGTTTTCAGATGGTACAAGGCTTTCAAAGATTGCCGCGAAGCCATGGAAGATGACCATTGCTCCGGACTGCTGTCCACGATGAAAGCGTGGCGAATTAGCGTTCTGAATTAGCAGACGGTTGACACTCAGGTTGATGGCACATGAGGTCGGCATGCGTAAGGACACTGTTTATCGAATTGTGACAAATGAACTAGGCATGCGGAAGATTTGTGCAAAGCCGGTGCCCAAGAACTTGTCTAACGAACAAAAGGAAGATCGCTTCTCCATTAGTAAACAATTGCGGGATCGCTTAACAACCCAACCCAACTTCATGCACAGAGTGATAACAGGTGATAAGTCATGGGTATTTGAATATGATCCAGAAACAAAGCGACAAAGCGCTGAGTGGCACACACCTGCATCACCGCGGCCGAAGAAAGCTCGCATGTCAGTCACGACACAGGTTCTAAACAACCTAACGAAACAAGACTTCCAGAATTGTTACCAGGCATAGAAAACTCACTAAAGACGCTGTGTGCATTCCCAAGGGACATACTTTGAAGGGAACAATATTAATTTGTAGATACATTCAATAAAACTCTTGAAAACTAATCATTCTCATTAATTCTGAGACACACCTCGTAAATCTAAAGTCAATCATGTAATTTTGTCCTAAAAGTTGATTGAAGAACAAATAAATCGAAATAACAGTTTACGAACGTACACATACCAGTAGTTATTTAAATCATTTTTTTTAATTTGGTGTCATAACAACGCTATAAACGCACACTGTGCATTTATAGATTATCTAGTTCAATTTACATATAATTATAAGCATAATGTCAAAAAGTCAAAATGGTAGCTATATTTTTAATGTACAATATGCAAAATATCTCTGAAAATGAAACGAAGTAAAATATTTTATAACTATAATAATCTGTGCGGACGATGTTCATCGAACATTTTTCAAGTTTTAGAAATACAGCACTATCGGCAAAATAAATAAATAAAATGAAGTTGCAACGATCCATTGTTCAACAAATATTTTATTTTTAATTATGTTTTTGAATTGTACAGTTAGTGTATACGTTAATAGATACATGAGATGTATCTTGGGCATTTATAGTAACACCAGGCAAACCACTCGTACTTGCTGATACAATATTTTGATGAAAACTATTATTGCTGTCTACTGTGGTGGTTTCGTTTGAACATCCTGGAATGCTTGTATTATTTTGAGAGCCAAGATTATGAGATATTTTAATCTTTTTGTTTAAGGAGGATTCAATATAACCCTCGGCTACAGCTGAGGACTTCCAACCCCCATGATTTTTAAGGTCAACAAATCACCACCATGATTTGCGAAATGTGTTGCACTAGATCTTCTAAAACAGTGCCCTGTAAACAATTCTGAATTTGGAAATTTCAAAAAACTTGCAATCTCTTTAGGAATTTTGCCCATTGGACTATTAATACACTGACCATTGCCATAGGTCAAGAAAAATCGCTTATGACTAGTATTAATAGGCCGTAAGTTATAATATTTCTTAATTAAAACGATCCATATTGTATCTGTAATTACGAAGAATCTTGGAATATTATTTTTTGTTTTAGGTATAGAAATAGTGATGGTGTCAGACTTGTAGTCAATGTCATCTACAAACATATTGGTCAGTTCTTCTCTTCTACATGCTCCGTTGTAACCTATTATCAAGACTACCTACAAATTGATACTATTATATGCAAAGCTGCGATAGTTGTGAAAATTGTATTTACTTTCATCGCCAAATATATTTTATTATCTGCTTCTTGTATAAATTTAATAATGTCTGTTTCTTCTAAAATTTTAGATTTTTTTTGATAGGTAACCTTGAGATAAACGACTGAGGAACGCATGTAATTTCTTGTACTGTGATATATCTACATTTTCATATATCATTAAACAAGACCTCAGCATAGAATAAGTAGTCCATAGCGTAGATGGTTTATATTTTGTATATAGTAATTGAAAATAAGCAATTAATCCGTTTTCTGATATAACATGAACTTCTTTTTGTTTACATCATTCTTCAAACGTGACGAACTGCTTCTCATAATTGCTGCGGGATGTAGTGTAAACAACGTGTTAACAACGTTTTCAGCAAGTTCTCTGATTTCAGGTGGTGTAACTCATGTTAGATTAACTTTAAGTATGAAATACTGAATATAAAAATCGCGTATAATTCAAATTTTCAATTTATGTCATGTGAGTAACATATTGCCAACCACCACAAAAATTACTATATTTTGAAATTCCTATTATTTTAATTTAAAAAATGATAAAAAGTGGCAGATTAGAAAAAATAACATAACGAACTCGTATCATAAGACACTTATTGCACTCGCGCATTAGGACACTCATCGCTGCACTCGTCGTGTCCTAAGCTTGGGCTCGTGCAATAAGACGTGTCTTATGACACTTGTTCTTTAGTGTACTATTAATTTCTTAAGTATTGTGAGGAAACCAAGACCCCAGATATAGGTTAATAAAATAAATTACCTGAGCATAATTGCATGTATGTCCGATGGCTAGAATATTTCAGTAGAAGGTTGATTTTATAGATTAGAAGAACAAATTCTAGAAAGTTTAAACTACCGGTTTACAACATCCACGCATTTTTCGTCTTTAAAAGCAAAAAGGAAACTTCTTGAGAAGTGATATAAATGCTGAATTGGCATTTTTCGAAAATTTTACCAGTAATCTGCAAAAGAAGGATGACGAAGCACCCTAAAAGCTACGTTTGTCTCAGGAATAAAAACTTATTAAAAATATATTTGTGCAGTTCCTCTATAACATTGTACCTGTCTATAAATTAAATAGATCATGTGATCTCAAATAGCACAACACGAATATTCTATTATTTTATCTTTTTGAACTAATTGTAGGATACTTTAATAACTTTTTATTTCTTTTGTTACAGGTATGTCCATTCAATAAACAGAAAAATTATTTTCACACATTGGTAAGTCAATTCTTATTTATCTTGTTATCTATATGAACTATATTTGACCTGGCGACTCAATTTATTTTGACTATAGATAATAAGCATCTGTTAACACCAGACAAGGCTAAAGAAAAAATGTTGAAATTCCGAACGGAAGTAGGTCCTTGCTTTATTCTTATCGAAAAATAGCTTTTTGTGAATATCTTGCAAGTAGTGCTTTCTAAACAGATATGTTAAGAGTATAATAGATATTTGAAGGGAGTGAAGTTACAAACACGAATGTGGATAGTAGCTACCGAGGCGAAAGCCGAAGCAAATAACTACTACTCTCTCTCTCTTCCCCCCTCTCTCCCCCCTCTCGATCGACCCCCCCCCCGAATTGTAGTGAGGCAATTATTTTTTATAACAATTTGCCCAGAGACGAAACAGCTTAGGTAGCAGCACCGTGCTTTTCACCACTCTGAAATACATGTCCTTGTTAAAAAATGGACCTACACTGTTGAAATGGGCGGAGATTATATTGGAAAATGACAAATTAATCATCGATATTATGTTTTTCAACCTATGTAATTGAATTTTAAATTCTTGACAATTAGAATGAGAAAAAATAGGAGGCAAAAGCTACTTTATCAGAAAAGATACAAGGTGTGCTAATGTAATCATTTAGTAAATTATTAAAATACATAATAGAATTTTAATTAGTGTAATAATATAAGACATTAATATATCTTCTTTATTATACTACATTATAAGTAACAATATATATGTATGTGTGTGTGTTTGTATCTTTTGTGTTAATGTTTATATAATTGATGAAGATAATATCTATATTATGGAAATGTTTTAATTTATGTATTGCTTATGGTTATTGATAGCCTTTAAATCCGAAAATGGATTGCTCTGTCAGTCGTCTAAAAAAGAAACGTTGCTGTCGCTCAGTCCTGAGGATCTTCTGACATTAAGCTGCAATGCATGAAAATCTTTGTCTTGCGTCTCGCTAAGTCTCAAAAATCCAACTTGTCGATAAAGTGTGCTATTATATACTGGTTGCATAAATACTAATTTTATACCCATTTATTGTTCTAAAGCTTTTCCAGATTTTTCTTATATAAATTAAGATTTTTCGATGCAACACGCTTCCTGCTTTATTCAGCAGAATCCTTCGCGTAGCAGCACGTGTAAATAACCTGCTCCCTGCATTCGCGGCACGCACGTTTTATTCACATCACAGATCCCCGCTTCATTCATAATAGAAGCGAATAGCTCGACCCTGAGGCATCCTTCCCTTCTTCCGTCGAAATGGATCCGACTTCTCCGCTTTGATATAGATTTCGCTGGAAAGCCGTCGTAAATTTAAAGTTTGCGCTCGGCAGGCCAATATTGTTCATGATTTACGGAGGTTTTGCTTTCACCGCACTTTAAGACGAATTCATCTGATGCGAAAGAAAACGCCTACTCGTTCTCTGAACACACCAGACTTGACAGTTTTTCCGTGACGCTCCTCAGCATGAAAATTCAGGTTAACCCTCCTATATACCTACACATGCAATATCTAGAAGTATTGAAAAAAGAAACATTATAGTTCTCACTTGAATAAACAATGAAAAGCAGTATCCTTTCTAAAATATATTTATGTATAGAAAGGTTAGTTCCTTGATTCCTTTACATTCTTTCATGCCTCTTTTTCTTCTGCCTAGAGAACAACGTAAATTATGTGTCTTTAACATGTTTTGTTGTCGATTTTTCGCTTGCTTGCGAGCCTATAAAAATGATAAATTCTCGTAATGTCCTTAAACTGAACTTCTAAAATACATATTTATTTTTAAGCGCGGTAAGTTCAGGGCTCTTCTGGCTGGCGGCTCTAAGAAAGAAAGTTAGTTATATTGATTTATTGTTGGAGCTCTGAGTTTGACTGCTTATTTTTCTTTCATGTTTTTTTTTTGTGAGTTATTTATTTATTTATTCCTCTCTCGGTGGCGAGGGAATATTTACTTCTAGCCTAGCACAGTGAAAAATGAGCTGATTTAGTGGTGCATATTATAAAGAATGAACGGTGTTTTCTACAGGTGTCTTGGAAATGTTCCTCTACCTTTGGACAAGGCTTATAATGCTATATTTTGTTGGTTTTGATGTACTATATTTTATAATCTGTATTGAAGTAGTTTTAAGTGCAAAAATACCATAAGTGTAACTGAATAATTTATATAGATTGCTGAAATGAATTAAATATAATCAACGATGAGTTGGAAATGCGCCTGTATTTTAATTTAGTTTTTGTCTTGAGAAAATTGCCACAGAGCATTTCTATTCTCTATATTTCTCTTTTTCCCTATCCACCTCTTTCTTCATCCCTGTTTTAGACCAACAAACTGTTACAGTTGTTAATATTCTCCTATAAAAAAGAAATATAAGAAACTCGTGTGGTACCTACATTTCAGAATGGAAAGTATATTATTCACGGCCCCCTTTTTTTGCCTTACCTAATTTTATTATTTTATTTGTAGAAAATAAAATAATCACACAATTAAATTCAAAGTAGCAATTGTGTTTTATACTTACGCCATCTATGATCAAATAGCACAAGTTCTTTGTTCTTTACCATTGAGAAAGAATAGCTAGAGAGACGACGTCACGTGATCAAACCGGGTACAGGTCCGCCATATTGATACAACACTTACGTCAAACAGGTAGTGTTGGTAAAAAGTGGAGTGTTTGTTAAGTGCATCGTGTACTATAGTTACATAATAAGTTTAATATTAAAAGACATTATGGTTTCTTGTGCTCTACGTAGCTGCAACAGCAGAGACGGCGTTGATAAGAAGAATTCGTTTGGAATAACATGTCATAGGTTAGTGTAGGCCTGACAGGTGTGGGAAGACAGATTATAATTTTGAGTATTCCGGCCTAGGTCAGGCAGCCATATTGGTTCCACACTTAGCCCTGTCCAATGCTCCCGTTTGAGAGTACAGCAGAGATGCTTTACATCGTCTCCATAGTATTTTTCCTCAATGTTCTTTACTTTCGGAAACATTCAGCATGGTCAAGAAAAGGCACTACAATACTAGATTTTACTAGACTCTAGAATCATCCGTACGCAGTTATATTCCTAATTAACGACCCGCTTGCTGAGGTGTCATTTGCAAGTTGTGTACTATGCGGAGTTGTGTACTGTGCAGTATTTAATATTTAGGGTTAATTTAGGCGTGTTCATTCTTCGATATTTATTTTTTGTCTAAATATGGATCGTTGGAACCATCTATTTCTCAATGTGGCTAAAGATCTAATTTTACCAGATTGTTGAGATCGTGGAAATAATGATTGGTGAAAAAGAAGCTACAAAATTAACAACAATACTTAGCTCCAATAATACTATTCAGAGGAGAATAAGTGACATGGAGGAAGGTATTGGAGTAGTAATCGCTGAAAATGGCAATAAATTTACACACCCTTCGCTATAGATAGAAGAATCTGCAGATGTCTCTAACTGTGCCAAGTTTATAGCATAAGATACAACACAAACATTGATATCACATCAATATTTTATTTTGTATGCCAATAAAGACCAATAAGTCTTATTGTGAGATTACAAGAATTAATGTCAAATGCTAAATGTCCGCACTGTTTTTTTACACCGAGAAGCTCTTGCCTCAAAGTTGTTCTTCATAGGTCAATCTTCTTTATGACCATATAAGATGAATTTCGACGGGTATCGTTTTAAAAGAGTTTTTCAAAAAAACCAACTTTTGATGTACTTACGCGATGAGAAATCAGAATATTAAGCCTTTTTTCTAGTCCTCCTTATCTTCTTAGGCTCGTTTTTCTTGCTTATTCTTTCGAACACCTAAATATATTGAATAATGGTTTGTAAGACCGCGATGCTAATATAATAACAGCCGCGTACAAAATTAATAAAGCTTGATTTATGGAAAACTTCAATCGAGAAAAAAAATATTGATTCATTCCAGGTCATTCAAGAAATTATGAAAGTACAGTATGATAAATTTCAAGTACGCTTTTTAGACACGCAAGTTACTTGGTGTAACTTAAAACTACAGCTTTTTGAATATTTTTCAAATGAAATTGAACAAGTTACGACATTTACAAATGGATACTGAATTTCCCGTTGAATAATTTCTAGCAATTTGCTTAAATTCCAGCAAACAAGAAATAAAAACATATTGAAATATCATGTGATTGAATGTTCAAACTAGATTTTTTTCCCTAGAAACCGGATCAATTTTGGATCAAAGGAATGCAGAAATACCCCGAAATGGCAAACTTTTAAATAGTTGGTTCCATTTGCAACATCATATTTTTGCAAGTTAAGCTTTTCATCGATGGATGCTATTAAATCAGAAGTGAGAAATCGCTTGCAACTTGGCAACTTCAAAATAATATCATTACTGTTTATATCTAATACGAAAACCAGATTTGAAAAGCTTGTGTCTGAGAAACTGGCGCATTAATATTTGTTACTTAGCACTTAGTGTATTAAGATGTTATTTACGATGCAAAAGATAAAAAGAAACTTCTAAATTAATTATTTTCTTTTTTTTTTTTTGAAATTCTTTTGCCAGACCCCATTTTCTTTACGCGTCCCCCTTAGGGGTTGGCGACTCACATTTTGATAATCACTGTTCTACTATATAAGCGTTTATTAGAATATTTGAGATGCGCCAACAAAACTCTATTCCAACAATGTTTAGCATACTATATAGTATTATCCCATGTCTTCTAGATAACTGTAAAACTATGTTTGGTATGGTTTGCCTTCATACAATGTACTTGAAATTAAATCAAGAGTGATTTCAGCTCATAGGTGGCCTCATTGCTACTTTGGTTTAATTCATTTCAAAAATGTGTTTCTAAAGCTAAAAGTTATTGATGATGAAACAAATTATATTTTTCCATAAATTGCATCTGCAACTATATCATTTTTTTCCTTTGTCTAAAATAACTTTCTAACCTTCTGACTGGATTTAATGTCTTCCAGATAAGAGAAATTAATTACAATACAAAAAGGAAATCCCTGCTATACGTTGCCCTTTACGCATTTTCTACATCTTTTACAGAACTTTACTTTATCCTACTTACACTGTCTACTATATATATAGATCGAACATCTCTACAAATCGACAGCAATTTCTTCTTGTTAAATCTCAAGTGCAAACAAAAGTAAATCTCTTATACATCTATGTATGTCTGTAACGTATAAAAAAGAAAAGAAAGAACTTACATTAATCAGACAGTAAAGTCGAGAGATCAACTACTCTAATAAAACGAGCAGAAATAATAAAAGGAACGACAAAGAAAGGGGAATAATGTAAGTCATAAACTGATTTTGGTTCGTTATACTCCGATCTATCTGACCTACATCAGTTTTTTTTATACTAAATCGCACTAATACTACGGATTATGATCTCGCAGAGTAAGAAAAAATATGTAATTGTGGACCTTGACCGGCGGATCAAAGAAAGGACATATTTTTTATTTTTTCGTGGTCGAACTAAAATATTAATGGAGGGACCGTTTTTATTAGGGCTCTTGGTGGTCAAGGTATAAAGAGCTGCTTGCCCAGAAAAGAATTCCCTACGAGATGTCCCTTTTTTATCATTGAATACTACTGATTGTTCTAGGTCGCTTCGCATATATATGTCCCTTTTTGTCCGGCTGTTGGCCAGAAATAACGATATCGCTAACATAAATGGGGGAATGTGTAGAGCTTAAGTTATACTAAATCATGTGGGCGCGGTAGCAACTAGAATATCAACTTGACTTTAAATGAGAAGAGTGGGTACTTCAATAAAGCCATGAAATAGAAATCCGTGAAACGAAGAGTTCATTAAAATTACTGAAAATGAATTTTGAAGCAGTTTCAAAAAAGATGTTCGTGTAAATACAGAGATGATAAAGTCGAGATATGCTTATTCTAAACATGACCTTGACAAATTTCAGACTGAATTACAAGTAAACGTTTACATAATATTTTTTTGTAAATTAAACCTTTGTTATCTATTCGTCAGCATGGTCAATAAGCGATCAACAAACAAAAATTTAACAATATTTACCGAAGCTCTGAACGAAAATATTGACAGTAATTTACAATTTGATGCAATATTTATTTATTAAGTTTTCTCACTACTGCTTCACAACCTTGCCAATATTGTCTTCTTTCTATCCTTTCTCTCTTTATTTGCATCATATTGGTATAGGACAAGCAACTACTTATATTACAAAGGTTACAAAATCAAAAATATTTCTTTTAACTTCTAAAGTTTCGTAAAGATCTATTCTTCGACCTCTGTTGTCCTTTGTCTACACAGATCCTATTTTTGATGTTATTGGCTGTCAAAAAGTACTTACTATTTGCAAACATAAATTATTTCACGCCTTAAATGATGATGATGAACTAATATAGTAGTTTAAATTTGAACATATTTAAGAGCAAATATGTAATATATCACGTTAATTCACCAATTGCTTATAAAGCTCAAACTTAAACTTCCTATACTTGTTTCGTCGCAATAGAATTGATGCTCCGATGTATTGTCTAGACCGAATTGCCCAGTTCCTAGACAAGCTACTAGCTCTACCAGTACTCTTTGTTTACTACAACGATGGACAAATATTTATATCGCTTGTCATATTGTGTAGTTATTTCAGCTCAGCACACATAACTTGACCGGTGAAGGTCATATGCGCAAAAGACAAGGAGGAGAGTGGTAGAAGCGGGGTGTACACGCATGCATTTGTTACAGATGTATCCATCTCTATCGTCCATTCTCTCTCTTCTTGATCTGCTTCGATGACCGCTCGACTTATATGCGTTGAGCTGTACCTATAGTAACTCAGCAAACTCAGCTATTGATATCAACTATAATCCGTTACCTTCACTATTGAAACATAATTTGTTATGTTTAGGAGTTCATTTATATATTATTCTTTAATTTACATTTATAATGATTAAGTGTACGAATAAGTAAAAGATTTTGAAATGTATTTAGATAAATATTCAGTTGAAGAACAATAAAATACAAATGAATCAGAAGAGTATATCTAAATTCGTTTCTAAGTTTATAAATAATTCTAATAGTTAATTATATTTTGGTTGTGAACATGAATTTAATGAAAACAAAACGTTAAGAAAAATAAATTGAACACAAACATTAATTTTATACGATGGCCGATCCCTTTTATTCACCGCTCACCCATGTATAAATCAAAACAATTATTTACCTTCATGTCGGATTGTAACCTGCTTTGTATATACTAACGCTACAAACTTACAAGTCTGAACCTGTTAAACCGTGCCTACAATAGACAGTCGAGGTTCAGAGAGTCACATCTCAGTATCAAAATTGATCGCGTACAGCAACGAGCGCTGATTAAATACTTGCGGTTAAAAGAGATGACCCCAACTCAAATTCATCAAAATTTGGTGTATACATTAGGGGAATCTTCTGTATCATATCATATGGCATAGTTAAAGGTGGTTTCGTGAATTTAAATGTGGTATACAGTCGTGTACAGGTGGAGCGCTCATAACTATCAAGGGTCGATGTTCTAGTACTGCAAGATCGACGTGTGACTAATAATAATAATTTACTTCATTTCAAACAGTCACAAAGGTAATACATATACAGCATGTGTCAATTTTCATTAGCCATAGGCGGTCAATTCATGCAATACGTGACAACGTGGCACCCCTACTTTCCTCTCCAATGCCAGCGCGACCGATACATGCTCGAAAATACAAGTTAGTTTAGCAGTAACTATTGGACCGCTGACTTGGGTGTTTGTAATGCGTTCAGAAATAATATTTACGAGTTGCAAGGATTTGTTTTTCTTTTTCCTTTCAGTAAATGCAGAGAATTATTAACTGCGTTCACGCTGTATGACACAAACAAAAGCGTAATTCTAATAAAATTAAAAAATAACCCTAATAAGGTAAATAAAAAAGGATTCTGAAAATAATAATAAACTACTAGATCAGGAGATCGCCGCGGCCATTTGATGTTTCCCGTTCCAGTAATAAGACGGCTTTTATTGCAGACTAGATCGCAACGTGTTCGCAGCTAAACATTGAATGTAAAATCTGGTCGGGAGAAGTGGGAAGATCGGAGAAAATCGTTGTGATGTCGATTGTTGCCGGGATTGGTGAGGACAGTAGGGGTGCCACGTTGCCACGTGTTACTTGTATACGTATAAATCGCACGTAAACATTGAATCCCTATACCTAATGAAAATTGACACATGCGGCATATACGTACATATATGTGAGTTGAAACATGTCAACTAATCATTCATATTATTATACTACATATTATATAAATTTAAATTATAATTATAAATAAATAGTCCATTATCTTTATAATAATCTTGAAATCTGTTGAAGTAAGTTGTCGCAAGGAAATTAACTTTCTAAAAATTCCCCGATTGTGTAGGGCTCTAAATCAACAAGGAGATTGAGCGTAGCCCTTCTGAAATTTTTAAAAGTTGTCATACCTCTTATTTGTTAAGGAAGTTTATTGAATAATTTTGTGCTGGAATAGGACGGACCTTTTTCCAACATGTTAAGTCTGTGTATTGGATAATAATATGTAATTTAAGGTCGTGTCTTGTAATCGTGGCTCGGTAGGAAATGATCAAATTTCTCCTTGTTTTTAAAATTAAACATTAAACATTCAAAAATATACAAAGCTGCGACATTAAGAAGACCGGCAGACTTGAATTTTCGAAGACATGATTCTCTAAAGGGGAAGCGAAAAATTACTCGATAGATTTGCTTTTCAATTACAAAAACCCGGCCCGAATCTGGGGAATTTCCCCAAAAAAGTATACCATATTTTAGTTTAGAAATAAATACCTCATAGTAAATAGTCATGAGAGCTGTTTGTTCGCAATAACCTTTTTAGGACTTTTATGCAGTAACTGACTTTATTTAATTTCTTTACTAATACATCAAGATATGTGCCCCAGGACATATTTTCATCACGAATTAAACCCAAACTTCTAACATTATTTAAAGTGAAAAGGTTGTTATTAATAGTTATATTATTCAATACTAACATCGAGCAACTGCGGTTTTGTCGGTGTTTAGGACTTGGTCGTTTTGCATTGTCCAAAGTTTAATTTTGAGTAAAACCTTTTCAGCCTCATATTGTAAGGCAGAGAAATTTTTAGCAACTATTAACAGTGAATTATCATCAGCGTAATTGGTATGCGTATGTGGAGTGCTCACGAGCAATTTACACAGGTCTATAATATAAATATTATATAACAGAGGACCAAGGGCACTCCCCTGAGGCAGGCCCTTTATTCTGACTTCCGGATCTGATTTCCATCGGCAACGATTTTTACTATTTGTTTTCTGTCCTGTAAATATGATTGTACCCACTTAAAGGCAGTGCTTCTAATGCCGCAGCACTGTAGTTTCAGCAGTAACTTACAATGACTAATGCAGTCGTAAGCTTTCGAGAAATCCAGAAACACTCCTTGCGCCAAATTATTATCCTCGAGGGCACGATAAATATTGTTTATATATTCAAATAGTGCCGTTTCGGTTGACTTTCCCTTCAGAAAACCATGTTGAATATTACCGAACAGTTGATTTTTGCCAAAGAAGTTATAATCTTATCAGTCATTACTCTTTCAAAAATTTTAGCAGAGCATGAAAGTACACTAATGGGCTTGTAGTTCTGGATGAGATTGTCATCACCGCCCTTCAAAATAGGAGTTACTATTGCCAGTTTCAAACGATCTGGGAAAATACCAAATGTTAGGAAATTATTTATTATTTTTTACGAGAGGCTCCGCTAAGACATGAACGGATGCTTTTATAACCGAGACCATAATCCCATCGTCACCTGGGCTGCAGTTACTTGCCAAGCCATTAATTATAATTATAATTTGAGTTCATTTGTCCAATTGCAGATTTTCGGGGGTATATGATAAGTTAGGATTAAAATGTATTTTTGGAGTAATTCCACATAAGTCATTGCCTATGTTTACAAAAAAATTAATAACTGAATTTGCGACCTCTTGTGGGTTACCGTCTATGTGAAAACTGTTACCTGTTCTCTGTTTTAAACCACCCGCCACAGAGTTGGCAACATGCCAGATTTTGACAGATTCTCAGAATGTTGTAATTGTCTTTTACAATATCTTTCTTAGAGTCAATTAAAAGTTGATTTAATCGTGCTTTTTCACTATTGTACTGGTCCTGAAAAGTGTTTGTATATCTCGACAATGTTGATAAAGTACTAAGATTTTTCCTACAATTTGTTATCTCTGGAGAAATTGGTTGAAAATTTGTATTAGATTTAATTAGAAATTTTCTAAATGGAAAACAGTTATTAAATATACGCAAGAAGATATCAATGAAGAGGTAATAGACAAATAGTTGAAGATACTGGTCTTTCATACCATGTGGTATCTTTTATAATTAATGCCGAATTGAACATGAAAAAAATATCTGTAAGATGGATATCACGAATGATAACAGGTGTACACATGCAGAGACGAAAAGACATTTGCCGTCGTCTTTGAACGCGGTATAGACACGACAAAGACAATTTTCTTGCAAGACTAGTGACAATGTATCAGTCTTGGATCCATCATTATGATGTGGAGACCAAAATACAGAGTAAGAAGTGGGCACAACAGGGAAGGTCCTTGCTATCCGTATTTTGGGTTGCTGAAGACGTAATTTTAGTAGATTTTCCTGCAGAAGGGAGCCACGATTGCAGGTGTTTATTATGCCAAATTAATTTCCTAATTACGTGAAAAACGTTGGTGGGAAATGCTCAAAGGTGTTCACTTGCATCACGATAATACACCCAGTCAGTGGTCCGCCATTGCAACAACTGCAATAGTTCAAGCAGGCTCCGAATTAGTAGAGTATTCACCATATTCCCCAGATTTGGTCCCCAGCGATTACAGATTATTTTCAAAACTTAAAGAACACTTGCGTGGTAAACGATTTCCCTCAAATAATGATGTGATATGTGCGGGTAAGTGAGTGGTTGGGAGAGGTTGAACAATCTTTCATTCGAGAACCATTAGAAATGCTAGAAGATCGATGGGGAAATGTGTTAACCTTAATGGTGACTATGTTGAAAAATAACAGATATTTGCCAATTTTTTATTATGAGTGAGTGGAGCAATGGAATCCACCCTCATAATATGGTCAACTCGTTTACAAATATTGGTATTATCAGTATGCAACTTAGGGCCGGTGTTTCCAACTTCGATTAAAATACGCTGTTAACTAATCATTAATTAAATCTAGTCATTTATTATCTCTGAACAGTGTTTAAGGATTTATTGTACAAAGTTAACAGCATATTTGCTAGTGCATTTAATATAAATTAGCATATTTTGTTCTACTAATATTGACGTCAGTTTCTATATTGAACTTGTTCCTTCTGCTGTTCTTTTATTTTTTAAAGATTATTTTCTGTGTAATTAGAAATTTCATTTTAGTAAATAAACTAGGCGTTTATTTTGTGAATATAGCTTCACAGAAATTCTTGGTAAATGGCGCATATTTAACATTTCCTTTATGAAATAAATAGCAGAATGTGACAAATTTGAGTGATACTAAACAAATTTATTGATACATTCATATTGAAAGATATTTAAGTATTGTAGAAAATGCAAAAACTAATACAATATACATACGTATATTTATATGAAATTAACAGTGTGTCATGAAACAAAATCATCAAATTAGGAATAGTTTATTGAAAACGAAAACTTTACATCTTCGGAATTAAGAAGGACTATCAGTCACATTCCAGCGGTATATATATTGCACTTTCCATTGCCGTATCTGAGACGATTTACTTAGCACCAAACTTCTGTAAGGTGAATGAAGCCGGATACTTTCATTGAAAGATCATATATCAGCTGTTTATGAAAAACAATGCATTCCTTTAATCAAAGAAAGTTTATTGAGAAAACCTTGTTTCCAAATTGGTTTACATGATTTAACTTAATTAGATAATGTTATGTTCTGGAGGAATCGGAGTGGGCTTTACAGTGTCCGTATAATTATTAGTGTAGAAATTACACAATAACTTTACTAGCATGCACATTATTCATCCAAATCCAGTCCAGCCAATAGTACTTAAAGTGTTTACATAAGCTTTCAACGTGGCAGAACCACGTTGAAAGCTTATCTTGATTTCTTCCATGTTTGTAATTTTTTAATATAGTTTAATATGTTAATGACAGATCTAGAGTGAGTCCAAAATATGAATTAAAAAACTGTCAACAATGGATTGTCATCATTAGAAAAGATAATCTGTTCATGGTTATCATTTAATTATATTTTTGTAGTAAGCTGAAAGTGGCACATTTCATTAATACGAAAGCAATACAAAACTATATCACTGATGAAAATAATTTTTGATTAATTCAAATAAGGACTTTCATACCGTAAAACAAATGCATGTGAAAACATACCGGCTCTCACTAGGAAGAAAAATTTAAATCTCGTAAGTTATACGCATGTGTAAGAAATCCTAATCACTGAAATAAAATGCAAAAGGAAAATCCCTTACCACAAAAAATGTATATCAAAAAATCCAAATACGTATTTCGGCAACTAAGTTGCCATCTTCAGTAGATATCTGTATAAAACAAAAAAGAGTGTTAGACGTTGTATTTTTGGCTAAGGTGTTATCCCACTGGTGATTTGGTGAAGAGCATATCTTCTAAGGTTACACCTTAGCCAAAAATACCACGTTTAACACTCTTTTTTGTTTTATACAGATATCTACTGAAGATGACAACTTAGTTGCCGAAATACGTATTTAGATTTTTTGATATATATTTTTTGTGGCAAGGGATTTTCCTTTTGCATTTTATTTCAGAATTTTAGCCACAGTCTCCACCCTTTATTGAATCCTAATCACTGTTTAATATTTTATCAGGTACCTACTCGAAACACCGGTTAAAATTTCTTTGATCAACGACGTTTTTAATCAGTGATTAGCACGAACTAGTGCTGGAAAAACGCAAATTTTGTACTAACGGACACTTTAATCAATGATTACCCTAACCACCGGCATTTTAATTGGATTTGGAAAAACAAGTATACTAGAATGCATATTGATAATGAAGTAATTTGACTTGTTGATAGTAAAAACAAAAGGAATGTACTAAAAAATCCACAGAAGTTGAAAAAAAGGCCCAGGAGTACAAGAATTGAATTTAGCAAGAATAAAAGTGTTAAGTATATTTGGAATACCTGTCATCCATATGGCAGTGTTTCAATCCTTAAAGTGAAATATAATACAAAACAGTTACCATCAGCAGAGTATACTTGAAAGTAAGAAGAAATTTACTTAATTCAGAGAAAATGAATTTATCTGAGAGAAAACACGTCATGTCTTTAAGTATAACTTTAATTCCATTTCCGAAACGAGGTCCAAATCTATATTTCGAGATTGATATTTTCAGATCTGAGTTTAAAGAAGTACCTTTACTTCATATACAAGATTTGTATATGACTTAACGAAATTACGAATGATATATTTGAAATTGGTTGAATATAGAATTCTTATTAATTATTTTTGTATTATGGTTGTATGAATATTCCTTTCTATATACAGGGTGTCCCACCGGGAACCAAATCGATCTATATATGGAAAACCACACATAGGAAAATTTTTAAAATTTGGGGGCATGCGAAAGTCGATGGGGGCAACTCGGCTAAAATATTTTCAAGATGGCTTCCGGTTATACAGGAAGTAGATGTCAACTTTCTTATTTCAAATGGAACACCCTGTGTATTATTGCATTTTTGGAATCTACACAAGATTCTAGGCTAATTTTATGTATCACGTCCTATACCTAAGTCTAACTGTTTTTGACTTATTTAATTTTTTACGTGAAAAATGACGTTTGCAGCATCTAAAATAATTAATATTTTTTCCCATAAGGAAGCCCTTATTATTCAATTTGGACTAGAGTCCTTGTTGAGAAAGACCTACTGAAATAGTTTTTTTATAATATTTTGAAAACTTTTAGTACAGGGTGTTTAAAAAATATGATTAAAAATGAAATTGAAAAAAATGCCAAAAATCAATTTTTTCAAATGGAAACCCCCAATTTTTATAATTTTATTTAATTTAGCATTAAAAAATAGTGTAAGTTTGTGTAAGGTTATCTATGCAAAAAATTTTTAGTTTTCGAAATATTGCCAATTTAATATTTCTATTCGGAAATTTTGCTGCGTGAATTTTAAATTCAGTTTCTCTTAGTTGGCTTTGGCGGCATTGACAATCAAATGCTAAAGAAATGTATGACGCTGTCATTATTTGAGAAGTATTATTAATTATTATACCAGGGCGCTTAAATTACACAAACGAAGATTATTTAAACCTAATTATTATTTATGGAGAATGTAACAAAGTTATATCAAGAACATGTGACACATTTTCTATTCGATATCCGCAAAAACAGAAGCCATCACAATGTACCGTTAAACAAATTATAGAAAATTTCAAGAACTTTGGATCCGTCAAAGCAATGGTGCAAAGAAATAAACCTCTCGTTAATAATGAAAATATCGAAATTGCTATTTTGGGATATTTCGTCGCTAATCCAACAATGTCTGTAAGACAAGCTGCATTGGAGTCAGGATTATCAAAATCAACAGTTCACAGAATATTATTATTGTTTAATTTAAAGAGAACAGCATAATTATTTTTTCAATAAATGTTCAAACTGACGTCCTTGAACTTCCAGACACTTTTGGCATCTAAGCAACAGTTGTTCATGAGTCGCTTTCCTTATTGACTCGGGTGTTAAACTTGCAAATTCATGCCTCACGCGCTGCATACAATCTTCCATGGTTGTTATGGGAGTGTTATACACTCGATTTTTGATTGTACCCCAAATAAAAAAATCGAGCACTGCAAGATCTGGGGAGCGGGCTGGCCAAAGGAAAGGACCGTTGTTGGCTATCCATCGATCAACAAAAGCATTTTGCAAAAAATTGTCAATGAGGTAGCTGCCATGTGGAGGTGCGCCATCATGTTGGTAAAAGAGGTTTCTACGAACGGCGAGCGGCAAATTGTCCAAATAGTCGGTTTCTAAATTCTGTAAAATGTTCAAGTAGCCCTCACCTGTAAGTTAATAAGCACATTTTTACCTAGAAATATTCTAAAATTTCTAACTTACCATTTAAATTTTCTTGATAAAAGTGTAGTGCCACGACGCCATCGTTTCTTATCGCACAATAAACATTAAATTGCCAGGAATCTTGAAAATTCTGCTCTCTAAACACGTGTATATTCGAATCACTCCAATAATGGGAATTATGTCGATTAAATGCACCGTTTTTTGTAAATTTCGCTTCGTCTGTCCAAATGATATTGTCCAAAAAAAAATTGTTTCCTTGCGCCCAAGTTGTAATAAACTCACAGAACGCCACTCGTCTTGGAAAATCAGTTTCTTTTAGATGGTGGACTATGGAAAATGCATATGGACGAAATTTATGTTTGCGTAATATTCTGTGAACTGTTGATTTTGATAATCCTGACTCCAATGCAGCTTGTCTTACAGACATTGTTGGATTAGCGACGAAATATCCCAAAATAGCAATTTCGATATTTTCATTATTAACGAGAGGTTTATTTCTTTGCACCATTGCTTTGACGGATCCAAAGTTCTTGAAATTTTCTATAATTTGTTTAACGGTACATTGTGATGGCTTCTGTTTTTGCGGATATCGAATAGAAAATGTGTCACATGTTCTTGATATAACTTTGTTACATTCTCCATAAATAATAATTAGGTTTAAATAATCTTCGTTTGTGTAATTTAAGCGCCCTGGTATAATAATTAATAATACTTCTCAAATAATGACAGCGTCATACATTTCTTTAGCATTTGATTGTCAATGCCGCCAAAGCCAACTAAGAGAAACTGAATTTAAAATTCACGCAGCAAAATTTCCGAATAGAAATATTAAATTGGCAATATTTCGAAAACTAAAATTTTTTTGCATAGATAACCTTACACAAACTTACACTATTTTTAATGCTAAATTAAATAAAATTATAAAAATTGGGGGTTTCCATTTGAAAAAATTGATTTTTGGCATTTTTTTCAATTTCATTTTTAATCATATTTTTTAAACACCCTGTACTAAAAGTTTTCAAAATATTATAAAAAAACTATTTCAGTAGGTCTTTCTCAACAAGGACTCTAGTCCAAATTGAATAATAAGGGCTTCCTTATGGGAAAAAATATTAATTATTTTAGATGCTGCAAACGTCATTTTTCACGTAAAAAATTAAATAAGTCAAAAACAGTTAGACTTAGGTATAGGACGTGATACATAAAATTAGCCTAGAATCTTGTGTAGATTCCAAAAATGCAATAATACACAGGATGTTCCATTTGAAATAAGAAAGTTGACATCTACTTCCTGTATAACCGGAAGTGCCGCCATCTTGAAAATATTTTAGCCGAGTTGCCCCCATCGACTTTCGCACGCCCCCAAATTTTAAAAATTTTCCTATGTGTGGTTTTCCATATATAGATCGATTTGGTTCCCGGTGGGACACCCTGTATAGTTGGTTTATTGAGAAGTTTCGTTCTATATAACATTTTACTTCCCTAAAACATTTAACAGGAGATAATGATATATTTATTTGACCGAGAATATCTTTTATTTTATTAATAGAAAACCAATATAATAAGTAACATAGATGAAAGACAACCCTTAGTTATCCCCAAAGTAATTTATAAAGTGCTGTAAAGCTTTGTTTCCGCATAAAGAAATAATTTAATTAAAAAAAAACATAATTCGTGATTTTTTTTTTAAATAATCTAGGCCTAGTAGTGAAACTAATCATAAGTAAGAATGGATTATTGGAAACGATTATATGTAATGCAACCGTAGACACATCTTTCAGACTCGTCATTTCTCATCAGTACGGTATGGCTAAGAAAGTGTGTGTTGATTAAATAATTTGTGTAGTCTAAAGTATTACCCATAGATTGACATTGTCTTCGATGTAGTGAAACTAGTTGTTGTTCTTAACAAATTGATCATCTTCTGACAGAAGTTATAAATGGCAGCCTGGTTTCCTGTTTTAGTTAATAGTTTCTTAGTGAAGCCACTAAATGAAGGTGACATTTGAGAATAGTGTTTTTTTTAATAATTCGCTACCAATAACTTATACAGATGTTATAATTCGCTGAAGTCAGTTGTTATATTAATTATTTAATTTAAATCAATTTCCTTTCCATAATGTTCTTCTGATGTATCCAACGATGATAAATTAATATTACGAGTTTAATTTATTTGTACTTCAACTATTAATTTTGTTTAGTTCACATAGAGCAAATAATTATATAAACTAACAATTTTCTGTCTCCAAGACACAATAACAACGTAACAGCGAAAAATATTGTCTTTTAAGTGAACTATTATGGTAGTACTTGGTATAAAAGTTCTGAAACCACAGGCATTTACGTTTTTTATTTTTTTGCAAAACAATAGTTTAGAGTATTTTTAGAGTGTCCTCGTCTTTCATCCACGAATACACTTTATACGAGAATTTCAAAACGTCGTAGAATTTTAGCGAGAAAAATACTCGACGAGTTAAATATTTATATCGTAATAACACTATTTTTCGTATGTAAAATCTATGTTGTAGTTCATAAGATTGAACGTACCACTCAGAAAGTACAAACGTAAATAAAACAAACAAACTTATTAAACCACACTTTAATAACTAAAAACCGATAATTGTTTCACGACACAGTGAGTCCTTTAGCAATGACTAAAAATTCATGTTACAAAGAAAAAGGGGAAGTAGGAAAAACCCTCATAAAGCTATGTGTAATACACTACATAACAAATAAATTAAGTAAAGGAGACTTATTTATTTCTAATTGATCATTTAAAAGAAAATTAGAGTTTTTGTGTTTGCTAATATTTTGAGTTTTTAAGAAATTCAATTTTGACAGTCTCTAACACAGTAAAATCTTCGTTAAAATTATGTCCTTCACCAATGAAATGGTTCACATATTTATTATGTCTAATCGGCTTTTGGTTCTTGTAACATAAGTTATGAGTCACACTCATCATAGTTCTGTGCAGTGATGTAAAATTACCGTAATTTATATTTTTTGTAAATTACCGTGGTAAATTACTGCTTTTTTTACCAAGATTTATTCTTGCATAATTTACCATTTTTTTGAGTAAATTACCATGGTAATTTACCACCCTTTTTTATTGTTTAAATAAAACTCCTACAACAAAAAAGTCTTATACATTTTATTAAAGGAAAAAAAAGTAAACATATTTTCAAATTAAACAATATTCTGAAAATAGACACAAAACAATGATTTTTCACTATTACGATTATTATTTACATAACTATTCCAGATCAGTCTGTCTCAGTATTGCAATTCGAATCAGAACATTCTAACTCTTCTGTTGGGCGTTCTTTCAGTGCCGGATTTTCTTTCAGTTTTAAATTTAAATTCACATATACCAATTTACCAGCTCTTTCATTACTTAATCTATTTCGTTTTTTATTGTGTATAATACTAAACATTGAAAAACTACTCTCCGTCGCACATGTTGTTGGTGGGCTGTTCAAAATTTCTATTGCGACTTTACTTAAAGCTGTAGTACAACAAAGTGATTTCCTTCAAAACAACTGATTTTTAAATTTTGAGATTTGTGTTAGTTCCTTGCACTCAGAAATACTTCGAGCATCGTCATTTAAACATGTAACAAATTTTTTTAAACTATCGAAATTCTCTGCATAAGAACTATTTCTGTGTATGTTTTAGCAAAGCTAAGTGACGAACGTGCGATATTTTGGCATTCTGTAACGATATTTTACAGATTTTCTAATAAATTTCCGAATCACTGACCGTTCATTTTTATATCAGAAAAAGTAACATAAACAACGTTCTAGATCTAAATAAAAGATAACTAAAAATTTACGCGTATGTTATTGAAACTAAACGAAATCCAGTCTAGATAATTGGGAGAAGTCGACTCAAGAAAACGGTATTAAATAGACTATTACAAAAATTACGAATTACGTAATTAACAGTCAAAACAATGAAAAAACGAAACTAACGTAAGTATGAATAAAAATTTTATTTCCCTTGCGAAATATAAGGTACATATAATTAATTTTAAAAACCCCTCACGCTCCTATCTACGTCGATGAAAAAAGGATTTTACTCATAAATTCCTTATTTTATGGGCATTCTTTGCTCTCATTCTCGGGCACTTCTAGGGCGTAAACAGATGTTGCAGTTCACCATATGAATTAGTGCTATTCAGTAAGCGTGTGTTGTTTACATTATTTCTTTGCTCCGTTGTAACTTCGTCGTAGTTTAAACCGGTCATGTCCGCGCCCTAGTAATAAGCAACCTCAGTCATAATTTCTGCTATATTAGATCCACTAACTAGATGCGTTGATAGTTTGTTAATATATGTCAGTGCTGTGATATATTCCTCGTTATTGAGATTTTTGCCCATAAATATTGGATCTAGTAAATTGGCAGCCAAATGCATAAATGTTATAGCCATTTCTCTCCGTGATTTTAAATGTGATAGGACAGCATTTAGTTCTGAAACTGGGCATGCGGCAATCAGTTGATCATTCGGGTCTTGAAAATATTCAACAACATGCAAGGTTGAGAGGTTTGTATGTTCTTTAAAATTACGGAGACTGGGTGTAAAATATTATGTAATGTATCAACTCTTTCCCAAAACAGATCATCTAAAATATTATTTTTAATACTTTTGTTTAAAGTATTAGCTATAGTTTCTGTTATAGCCAATTCTTTTAATTTTCTTTTGTTTATCCTTAAGCTTTCTAAACAGAAAATATTAGAGCTCCATCTAGTTTGGCCAGGTAGTTTAGAGATTTCAGTGTGTTTGATTTTTGTAATGCTCGCTGTTCATCCTGTATATTTTTAAATGCGATTTTTTAATAGTTTTTACTATGACTTCTCAATCAGTAATTAAACGTGCAAATACTTCTAATTTTAAAATATCTTGTGCGAATAAATTCAAAATATGAGCAAGAATATAACAAGAAAAATAATTGGACGGGTACATATCACTAATTAATTTCCAAGTTGATTTCATATTGCTAGCGCTATCAGTAGCTATGCTTATAACTTTATTAATAGGTACCTAAGTCGTCAGTAACAGAACTAAGCAAAGAACAAAGATATGCAGCATCGTGGCGATTTTCCTTGCAGTCAATTACTTTAAATAAAACTGGTTCTGGACATGTAATTATAATATTTATAATGGATTCGTTTTTAATATTTCTCCACCCGTCAACTTGAATTCCAATTGTTTTAGACTTTGCTATTTTTTCATTAACTAACTGATTTATTTGAGTGTTGTTTATCTAAAAGCGCATTGGATAACTGATACCTAGTCGACAATCGTAAAGATTGTTTAATTTTTTTAAAAAATTTTTGCCAATGAACATTTTCCGTAAAATTTAGAGGGGTATTACTAGCAAAGCATGCTGTTGCTAAGAGATCCTAAATTTCCTCTTCTTCTGATTTGTTCATTACATCCACAAAAAAATCCAAATTTTCACTGTAAGCGGATTTTGTGGTGCTTGCAGCAGATTGTGGACGAGAATCGCTTGAAATAGTCTCTCCATCGTCGTCTTCTAAATCTGTTTGCGAAGAAGTTTTTCTTTCCGGAATCTCTAAAATGTTAAATATTTTTCCATAAAACCCAATAGGAATCAATCAAAATTACTCACCTTTATTTATTGCTTTAATTTTTTTAACACTTAATGCTCTTGATTTTGATTGTATTTCATTCTTTATTTCATTATTTTACGAGGACAACGAATGCAGTTATTCTCTATGTAACTGGACATTCTGGTTACATTTAAAATATAACTTTGGGAACAGAAGTTACACGAATATAATTTCGAATGTTTTGTGGATTTTGAAAATGCTGTTAAAATAACTTTTTTATTATATCTTTACGCCCCATCCCAGCGCACAGCACTACGAGTAGTATGTATATTCACAAACTTTATATAGTTCAACTTATACACCGAAATCTTTTGAAAGACTACTTCATTCGTTATATAAACGGCTGATTCCCGGCATTCACATCTGCTAGAAAGGGACTTCCCTAATCATCGAGTGCGCAATGTCATACGTGTACATAGATGATGTTATACTTTGTAATTTTCGGAAATTTTTTGTGGTAATTTACCGTAAATGATGGTAATTAATTCGGTAATATACGGGGTAATTTACCGACTTACATCACTGGTTCTGTACATTAATACTTTATATCTGTCATCACAATTATTTAGTTTCAATATATTAATCACTATATGTTAGTTAATGATAAAACTATAATGTATTTAAATAAAGACATTAAGATTATTATATATAGTTCCAAAATGTTAGAATAGATTAGTTTATTTACAACCATACGCGTAATGTTGGCATTTCTGACTTTTTAAAAGTTGGGAAGTGTGACTTTGTTCACGTTTACTTCCCGCCCTCTTATTACTGCCCTCATTTACTTCCCGCCCTCTATTACTGCCCTCGTTTCTTAACCTCAATGTCAATCACAATTTAAAACCGTCAACTCGATATGTCAAAACCTTATCGGAATTTTTATCACAAATAATTATTAATTGTATGGTTGTAAATAAAATTAATTGTTACATTAGAATTATTGGAAGCTTGAATACATGTGGATAGGCCGCCCTGCTATTGCTGATATGATGAAATAGTGATTTCTTGTCCTTCTCCATTCGAGCCAAGATATCTGGATTGCTACGGGAGGACAGTTTCCTTCAGTTCAAGTGGAGTGCAGACCTGGAAGGCTTTACTACTCAACATTTCTTTTATAATCTATTCACCGAAAAAAAGTGGCGTATATTTATTTGACGTTTACGCTAGATCATCACAAATCTGACAACTCAATATGTCAAAACTTTTACCGGAATTTTTATCACAAATAAATATAATTATGGTTGTAAATAAAATAGTATACAAACCTCGGTGAAAAGTTTCATTCCTGTCTCGAGATAAAGTTAACCTCGACGCTTCGCGTCTCGGTTAACTACCTAATCTCTCAACAGTAATGAAACACTTTCCACCTCGGTATGTAATATACTATTATTACTGAAATGCAACCTTGACAATATAGTAATATAACTCGTATGTTATTTTAAATATTAAAAGTTGTATCATATTGAATATATTTAAGTGTACAATAAAGGGTTGCTTTTTAAAAAGTTGAATCTCTGTGAATACAACATTATTCACAACAGCTGTTCTTTGATACGAGTTTCAAACCATGTTCCTGTTTGTCGGATATAGAACTGGGGGCACGACCACAAGTTAATTTTTTTTTCTGTCCTATATTTCGTTTTTGATGTATTTATTTGTATAGATTGTTACTGGTTTTGAATGCCGTGTTTATATTATGTATTTTTAGTAGCTTAGATAAATTTGCACTTAATGAACACATGTATGTTAATCTGTAGATTTTATCATGTTTTTGGTCTGGCCTCCGGTATATTAGAGAGACAAATTTTAATAATAATTTTTTCCAAACTAACTCGGCTCATAACTATTGTTAAGTGATATTTGTTTTATTAAATTTTATTCTTTGGTAAAGTTATCCTGGGATAAAGAGACATTCACTAACCTGTGTACTAAGCTATTGTAAACCGCCATGTTATGTTGTATAGGATCCCACGAGGCAAAATCACTATATGCTCACTTGTTCTACATTAGCAAATACGTATTTTCATCCTTCTCTAAAATTGTGATTTTGCCAAGTGGGATGGTATGATGAGTTATGAATCGTTGTGACTGTATGTGACTCTTTGCGGTAATTATTATAACTAATTTTATTATTGGAATTTAAGAGTATTAAGTCTTGAAAGTTGATACTATTATTAGTCGCTTCTTCAACAGTAAACGTTATATTCTTGTGAATTGTGTATAGATAAAATAATGTATTAAACTAAATTGTCTCTTGGTTTCTCTAAAGCCTATTAAAATATCGTCCACATACCTATACCAGAAGAGGACATTATTACATACAGTGTTACTACTTATAACTGATTCTAAATTATTCATAAAAGTATCTGCTAATAAAGGGGGATTTCTCATCGTTAAACTCTAAGTACCTCTGTAAATGTGTCCATTAAATTGAAAGTAATTTTGTTGTTGTACACAACTTTCATTAAATTTATAATTTTGTTGATGATATGGGGATTTGTATTATTACTTATTGGTAGTGCCTCTAGCTGTACTGATTCAAGAGGGGAAATGCTCGGAAAAAGGTTTTTTTATATTCATTATTTTATTAATTAATTCATATGAATTTTGACTGCTATGTATAGTTTTCAATTTGCAATATTTCAAAGTAATATGTATTAACTTTCTTGATAATTTTTAAGAGGGGGCGGGCAGTGACGTGTGAAACTACTGGGCGAACCGGGTAATTTTCTTTCTGTAATTTAATTAAGGAGTAAAGTTTAGGTGGGGTTCATGGAAATCAGTTTTTGTTTATCAAATTTACTGAATAGGAAGGAGATTTTTTTAATGGTGTTTTTTATAACTTTTTGAAAGTGTTTAGTTGGATCTTTGTCTGATAATTGGTGAGATGGTTTTAAGAATTCTAAAGTGATGTTTACATACTTTCTTATTTTATTGCGCTTACTGATTTTCTTTTGTCAGCCCTGGTGAAAATTAAACTATTTGTCTTTTGTTTGGAAGTTGCATAGATTATTATTTTTGGTGATGTTGGAAGAGGAGTTTTTTTTTATTAAGTTAGAAGTAACAACTTCAGTAAGGGAATTATTAGGTACCTTAAGGAGAGCAAATTCCGTCTTTTCTGCTAATTGTTCTAAAGAAGATTCATTTACTAGTGGTTATAGCAATCCTGTGTTATTGAAAGAATCTTGACTTAGATTAACAAATCTATCAAAGAATAAGTGATCTGAGAAAGTATTATGTATATCTACTATTTTATATTTGTTTTTATCCAGTAACAAAAAATATAATTTCTTTTTTTTTTGTGTAATGTATTTTTTGTTGATAATTTTATTAATCTGGAATCAAACTGGTAAATCTAGCACATCAAATTCAACATTAGAGATTTTATAAGATAACTCGAAGTGTATTACCTTAGTAGATATAATAATTGTCCCTTTTACTATATGTGGGGTTCTTTCTTCATTAATATCTACTGATTGTACCATTGCTGTCATTTACTATATTTTCTGTCATATTTGTTTCTAGTCTAAATATTCAATATACACTCAAGTAGCCGAAAAGATGGGATAAAAGCGTGACATTTCCGGAATAAAATACACATATATTTTCGAGGGAGTTTTCTAAAGGAATGTAATATAATCATTTGCTGACATTCCCTCGAAATTTCAAGATAAATACAAGGGAAGAGTATGTGAGAAGGAGGCCATGTATGCATACCATACATGTGTATGTGAAATATTGCATAAAAATGTTGGGAAAATATAGATTTATAAATATAACCACATATAGACATATATATCCTACTCCCAGAAGCATATCCTCTTCGGGGAAATCATGTACGTATAAATCAATAACTTGAGGTCACGAGAGAGAAGATTTGTTATTTCTTTCTGTGAAGACTTGTTCACTGTCGCAAACATGAAATACAAATTACCCAAATATTTAGATTTAATAGATAGATCAATTGTTTGCTGTTGGCCTTAGAGTTCATTTACAGTATATTAATAATTATATAATATTATTAATAATGCTGTGATACATATCATGATATATCTCACCAAATCTACATATTATTATACTAATAAACAAATTCCTTTTCATCACCAACATTTCTGCTTCGGAAATTAAGTGGTCTTAGACATATTGAACTTTTGTTACATTGTAGTGTTTTTTTTCTTTTATTTATTTTTTTGTATGTTTGTTTTTATTTGGTTTGTTTCGTTGATATTTTACTTTCTCATTATATAATGCATCTGTAAGTGATTTACGCTGCGCCATTTGCAGTTTAGCGACTTTTACGTTTTATAATTTCTACACCTACGTGAATTCAAATTATTTGTGAAATTTGCCAGTTGGATTCCATAATCAGTTTAAAGAGTTTCCTAGCAGGGATTTTGTTATCAAGTTGATGTTTTGTAAATTAAATATTTAGACACCACACCGGCGGTAAGAGTTTTCCAAGTTGCCGTTATAATAATATAAAAATTTCTAAATCGCAAAGTGTAAGTCATATACAGACATCCATTATTCCATTATTATCAGATATTAATTTTTCTAGGCTTTCCTTACTAATGAGTAAGTATTTAGTTTATATATGATCCATAATAATGTACTTTATTTTATTGTCGTGATATCTTGTTAGTGTATACTTAGTTACTGAGTTATCGATATTATTTGTTTGCTTGTTGGTGTATATCTGCTAGACAATAAAGAAGTCACTCTGAAAAGAAAATTATTACACTCAGAAATTTATATTTAGAAATTTTATTTTTATCGAATCTCTTCTTATGTTTAGAACATCATAAAAGAGAAAATAACAACTTCCGGTTTTCAACATTGTATTCGGTAATTATGTGCTTTACTATTACAATAAAACAAGACATATATTGAATATACTAAAAAGAGAGCTTCCTCTTATTCCTTTGTGCAATCCCACAATTCTCTACTACATACAAGTTAGTTCTCTATCTGATGAGCCTAGAATCATTATAATCCGTTAGAGAAAACCGAAGTTTCAACTAGTTTTATACGTAGACACTCCCCCCTTCCCCCCTTTGTACGAGAGCTAGATTAAAAAGTGTCAAATGAACCCCCTAGAATTGCGCTCTTTTGCTATCATTTTAAAAACATCAAAATATTTTTCTTGAAATTTCATTGGTCCCTTTTACACAACAAAATACTAATTTTGCAGACTAATATCAATCAGCAAAGAATCACTTTTCCTGGCTACGCTGCTACCCTCTTGCGTAAAAGGTATGAAAATATACAAGAGGATAGGAGGTATGATGCCACCACGATAACTCACCTTCTATTAACTAAACTATGTACACAGTGACGCTTGTCTATTAATTAATTATTTAATCGCCAGCTTATCCCTCACTAAGCCTTACCTTTCACTCTTCCCAAGGTCGATGTTAAAGATGATGGACAGTATTGCCGCTAGCAAGTCGGGTAAGGTAGGTTCGTTCACTCAACAAGTGAAGGTGTTATATAATTAGGGCACCGGCTCCGCTTTTAATTATACTGTACAGCAACTGATAAATAGACCCGGAACTAGTCTATTATGAACCCCAGGTATAATGAAAAAAATAAGACCCAAACACACTCATTCAAACTTAACAGCAGGTTTATTACTTTTGGGCTGCCACTTGACAAAAATAAAAAAAACAATGCGTCTGGCATCCGAAATTAAATCGTACAAAACAGGAAAACAGAGCTATGAGCGAGCCAGTGTATTAAATATTTACAAGCAACAAAACTCAATAAGGGTGTACCCCTGATATGAAACTCTACTAATACTTTACATATATATCTGACAACTTGATGGAAAAACAAAAAAAGTTAAATTAATACGAGGTCTAACCTCAAGTTAGCTGAATCCATAAGATTAAAATTTAAAAAAAAAAATAAACGCAAGAGTACATAGGCAATAAGTGCCAGAAAACTAAATCATATGTCGAGCAGTTGGGACGCATTCGGCCTCACAAGCAATTAAAAATAGAACACCCTGCAACTAAGAGTGGCCAACGCCAAACTGATTGACACTAGATCTGTTTCACTAGGTGGTAATTAATACTAATACTATTAGCGCAAGATATCTTTTGCCTTACAATAAGAACCGTGAATAAAATTCATTCAGTTTAGATAACGTACAGTTTACACTATTAAATCTTAAAATGTTGAATAAAAAATTACAAATAACGAGCGATAAATTTACAAAAGTCAAGCTGGAATGCCACAATGCAAATGTGCATCCAAAATCTCAGCTAAATTTAATACTAAAAAAAATTACTATATAACAGTCTTAACTTGGTCGTGTAACCTCCAATTTAAGGCTACTAAATACTATAAAGCTAAACGTGAAATATATAAGTTAAATTACAGTGGCTCACATGCCTCCACAACATAAATTCAGTAATTACGATGACTTATTGAACAGTCAGGCCGAAAAGTTATATTTAACAGTACGAAAGTACTCGCAATCTTATTGTAAACTGATACCAGACTGATTAAATCTAATTGCACTAATTGACGGTGCAATACAATGGCACTATTAATCACAATAGCAATAAACAAGTCACAAATACCTTAAGTCTTCTCATACACAGCTACGATATACAATTTCTACATACAGATTCCACACTCTAGTACAGGAAAGATTCTTCTAAGTATCAAAGGCTACTAACAATCTTCGGGACGTATACGGATCAATGCGACAGCCTATGTAGAGCTGTATAACAAATTCGCTTTCACCAATTGACCCAGATTTCGAAATTTTTTTCCAAAATGGCCGTACTAACCACGAGGTTCTGTTTTACAAAATGGCTACAATTCGGCGTCCAATTGCCATTGATAAGATTCTTCCAAACGGTAGTCGAAAACTAACCCAAAATTTGTCGGTGGTACTTAGTTGCAGGATAGCAAAAAAAAATCAATTCCAGCCTTCAAAGAACATCCTCGAAAAGAGATTGACCTAATACGTCAAACGGAAATTATAATTCTCGGCAAGCATTATTCTACATTCCACATTTAATATCAGTGGCTATTTTACGATACCATCACACACGAAACCAACTTGCCAGAGTAAACTGGAAAATTTTTCTTACTACTACACTGCGACTAAAATGAACTTGTTACCACGAGGTTAAAATTTGAAAGAGAACCGATTATTCTATTGACGGCCAAAGATCGAAATTAAATACCACAAGACGCCCTCTTTTCCAAAAGAGAAAAGCTTCCAGAGGAACTAGATAAGGATACTCAATGACCACAGCCGTCTTTACTTACAAGCCATGAAGTTAAATTTGGCAACACCGCTTAGTTGCCCTCAAGTGGGTCTACTCGTGGACTTTAGCAGGTGCTGAAAGTGAGATAGATTAACCGCGTACCTAATCTAAAATACCTTCTCCAAATGTATTTGTTAATCAAACTTATAAACAGCAAACAAATGATTGCAAAGAACGTGTTGACACTTTGAGGTTATCTTTAATACTGTTATCGGCCACATTTACGAAAATATGAATTGTTTACCCATAGGTACTTCCCGAGATTGATTTTAACTTTGTAAATCGTCAGCGTAATTCGCATTGTGCGTATCTCCTTATGGATAGATTTTAGAGGAGAGCAAAAAAACGTAACCAAAAATTAGCCATTACAAATTAAGACACAAACTTTTGGAATACGTTACAATATTTTGTAGCGGAATGAATTATTTAACAATATTTACAAAATTATTGCTCCGATCAATAATAAATGGAGTTACGTAAAATGTCCCTTAATAAGTTAATAATTAGTTTTGGAGTTACGCACATTGCAGTAAGGCAGTTGTAAGTGGAAATTATATTTATTTAATAGTTATGAAAAATAATTCAAAACCAGTTTTATTAGAAGTTATATGAAAAAAAAAACGTTTAATTAACATAAGGAAGATTATCATAAAATTCGTGGTAATCTTGTGTTAAGCTGCGTTTTAGCTGCTGTAAGTTGTCATATTTTTCTTTTTTTATTTTCAACCTTTCGTTATACAGTCGCGGCAATGAACTGAAACTCACAGCCATTTTTGCTTTACTGATTCGTGTAGGAAGAGGAATCCACTCCACATCTGAATGTCTTAGTTTGAAAAACACACCCTCTGAAGTATACTTTATGGCTTTTAGGTCAGCAACTACGGGGTCCCCGGCTTTTTTTCCCGGCCTAATCGAAGAGAAGTTGGTGGTAGAGTCAAAATTTTTAAAAAATGGATGTAACAAGTATTCAACTGAGTAGGGCGATTTTTTACAAGCTTCTTTACAAACATGAATATAGTCAGCTGGGACGTTTATTTGTCTCTTCCTTATTTTTTTTTCAATGGTGGAATGCATACTGTCAGCCTCCATTTGAGTGTGGCCCTTTTGTAAAAATTTTTGAACGATTGTTATGTTCTTTTCCTTTGACAAATTAAATAATGCATTCGATAAAACCGTGTTCCTATTTTGGTATCCGCAGCCATCACTATACAGTATAATTTCAGTGTTGTCTTGAATGGTGTGGGTATCCAAAAATTTGAGAAGAAAATGGACAATAATCGACGCGAATACATTGGACGTTAGTCCGCCCTCAGATTCATTCCAAAGGAAACAGTAACCTTCACGACGTCTTATATCATAAACAGTGAAATTGTGTACTGTTAACTTGTGTTTCCAATATAAAGCAGAGGCATTTGATTTTGGAGATAACAGCACAGACTGTAAATCCATCGTGAATACTTCATTATCGGAAAGTTTATCTTTATCTTTTTCAGATCGTGCTTCATTTTTTAAGGTGACATGATGGTCATATTCGTCTTGTGCTAAATTACCGGTTTCAAATGCAATGCAAATGTCACATCTATCTTTTTTCGGATGATGTAACGATAAATTCTTATCGTCAAATATCTTTGAAAAAGTGGCTCGAGAAAGAGGTTTGGCATCCTTTTCTTTGCAAAATTCGCTTTTATAAACAGAATAAAGTTGAGCGTTAGACTCCCACAAAGGCTCCAGGTACAATTTAGATGAGGAAGCACGGCAGTAGTGGGACTCTAGTTTAGGCAGAGAATCAAAAAAGTTATTCACGTTCTTTATTTCATTAGAAATTATTATTTCTTTATTCTTTGGCCTTTCAATTACTTCAAAATCTCTTCTAATCCACTGCTTTACAGCTATTTCTCCAATACTCAAAGTGTTTAAAAACATTTTTTTGCAAACACGGATTTGTTGTCCACCACTTTTCAAGTAAAATTCGGTAGACGTGTTTCTTCTAGATGATCCTTCATTAACTCCTCGTCTTCTAACTGTATTTTTAACGGTAGTAAGTGACTTCACAAAAACTTTTTTTTCACGCCATGTCAATTTCCAGAAGCTCTCAAATATAAGTTTTCTTTCGTCTTGTGATATGAAATTACATTTTAATTTACAATTTTCTTTCCTACTAAGCTGACAATTGCATGGTGCACGTAATTGTTTTTTATTTTTTTGTAGATTATATTGCCATGTGCCATCAGGTGTTTTCTTTTTGCCGTAATAGCTCAGCCCTTGTTCCCTGTTTCCACGGTTTTTATTTTTTGACCACTGCTTCATATCCATGGCACTTCTCTTTAATCTTTTCCGTTTCCCATAGTGATTTTCATTTTCGTTATGTTCACTGTCCTCTGAGTTATCATGGGAATGGTCACCATCTTCTAAACTCGTTTGCTCTTCAATAGCACTTTCTGCATTACTTTCGCTGCTGCTCATACTTTCGTTATTCTGGTTACCATTTTTCTCTGCTTCATAGCTGCACTCATTGTTTTTTTCCTCAATCTCGTCTTTATATGTAAATACGTTTTGTTCCTCATCAGCACTTCTGTCTGTTGGGTTGCAATTAGAGTCGTTATCAATATTAATGTCATCTGTCGTAATTATTTGTTGATTGTCGTTATTCACATTGCGACATTTTTGTTCATTCAGGATGGAATGGAATTCGTCATTGTTTTCTATGACATGGCCATCATCAAAAACAAAATCTTCATTTTCTGCATTTGCAATGAACTTTTCAATGTCCAAAATCTCTTCTTCGTTTTGCTCTAAAATAGATTCTGTGGAATAATACACATAACAGCATAAACATGATGTTTTTACCTTTCTCATCAATGTTTCTTGAAAATAAAGAATCAGAGTCAGATGGTTTGGAAGACGACTTGTCGATGACCATACTTAGTATTTTCAAAGTTCTTGTAGACATTTTGATCCTGCATTAAAAAAAAAAGTAAAAATGCTGTATGGATTTATGTATAAAGAAAATTGCGTATGTGTGACCGAAGTTAGTTACAAATCTCTGGGAAAATTGCGTATCTCCTTCAAGATATTTATCACACTTTTCACAAAAGAATAAAAACCTTTAGATATTTCCGAGAGCGTGAATGTATTTATCTTACCTTGTTACAAATAATAATCACACTACACCTTCAGAGTAACACAAAAATAGTGTCGTTTAACCACACTTTTTCTCGCAGTCACATGGACACCATACAAATAACTATACTGAATGGGAGTTAGTCACTTTGCGCAGTACGAAAATGAAGCCGAGGAGTTACGAACTTTGCGAAATCGGCTTTAAAAAATTAAGGGATTTTTTGTGGAGTTCAGCACTTTGCCACAATGAATCTTAATTTTTTTCCTAACAGATGGCGCATAAATCTCATTTTGGGCCAAATATGGAGTTACGCATTTTGCGAATTACGCTGACGAAATACTTCTTCTCAAATGTTTTTGATTCAAACTCACGTAAACTTTAGCTAATAAACGTGACATGCATATCATATGCACATGGTCTTACATCATCTTACATAGAATGAGACCCACACGGGCAGTTGCCAAATCTCCAACTTCATGGCTTGTAAGTAGAGACGGCTGTGCAATGACCCAATGCGCACGAGATCTAACCCTGACTAGCAAACAAATAATGATTTTGGCTCACACCCGGTAATTTCACAGCGGAACAAATAATTACAAATATAATTGATTATAAAACCCCAAACGAATGCTTAGACTAACAAATAAAACAAATAGATAATCTAATTACGAATTAACTACATTTTACGGAACACACCGCGCCATCCATCGACTGTCAGCAAGAGATACAACAGCCGGTAAGGAAACCTCTATCCGACACACTCAAGCAGAACACATCTGCCTAACCACCTACAGATGTCGCAATGTACCCCGAATCTATAAGATCGATTTATTGATTACCCCGACAAATAAAAGAAATTCCATACTATAATTAGTAATTAATACAGATCCACAACCAATTGTTTTATCCAAATAAGGAAATATGCGGAGGAATTGACTCCAATAAATGGTATAATAAGAATCTAACCCTATGACATTAACCAGATATAGGTAGAATAAACCAACGACGTAATAGGCAATGTATACACAGAGGTATTCCAAAAAACTGTACAAAAATAATAATAAATAAGCATATATGATAAAACCAAAAAAATAATTGTTACAAGGCAGCAAAGTGATTGGTCTCCATAGCCACTTATTTAACATTTTTGGACTGGAAAAAATTATCAGGACGCAAAACAATTGAATACATATAGGTACTATATACTATATAAAAACTTACGCTTGGTAATAAATAATCATCATATGGATCCAGGATAAATTTTGTAATATCTTGTTTATAAAAAATTCGAAACTTCTTTGGCCTGTATCCTTCTGATGCACGTTTTAAAAATGCCTGCAGTTTGCAGTTTATTCCTATATCTATGATATTTTTTACTTTTATAATTGCCCTCAATATGGAATATATCGTCATTGTTTTAGATAATTCAGCAAAATAAGCAATTAATACATTCTCCGAGAAAGTCCCATTTCTTTCCTTCGTATTCACTCCAAGATCTCTCTGGCAGTAAATTTAACATTTTTTGCCACCTCTCTTATTTTTGGAGGCGTAAGTGCTTCGAGGACGCTATCCTATCCATAATATACATAAATTATTACTTCTTCATAACTCTGGAAAGAACTTTTGTAACTTATTAAATTTTGATTATTACTGTGATTATTGACATATACATTTCCATAGTAACCAGCTCCCTAACCAACAACTACGATTCCTACCGAGTTTCTATTGAATCTATGATGACAGGAAAAGTAAAGATATTGTGGGAATTGTAATAATTTGCAAAATGTATTATGTATAAACAATCGTAGAAAAAAGTACATGTTCAACTCTACAGCAAAGCAGATTGACTGCCTTGGTTGAATCCCTAACCTCGCTACGCTTAGCTATGAACTATCAGCTTCGGCAGTTAGTCTACTACTTTGCTGCCTAGTTAAACAAAATACCATTGAATAAAACCGGACACCATTTCGGGTTAAAACTAATGAATCTCTAAGTGCAAATTTAACAGCATTTTCTTTTTAATAACTAAAATTATGCCGCTATATTTACTGATAATCCAGAAAATTAAGGTGGAAAACTGGTTATTATCTTCATACTTTTTCTTAGTTAAAACTCAGAGGCTTACTGAAAGGGTGAATACCAAAAAACGAACGTCATTCGCATTTCTGGAGCACCAAGTGTCTGGTAATTTCGTTAATTTCCACATTACTTCAAAATTGAACGTTCCCATCTCAGCATAATAAGGATAATTAATATTAATTAGTAAAGTAAGAGTGCTCAGATCCGGTCTAAGCTTTCACGTAATTTATTACTTAAGAGAAATTCAATTTCACATCGTCGAAGGACTGGGGAAAGAAAACTACCTGATTAATTGATCAAACAAGAAATTGTTAGCGAGAAAACCGGGACATAGACCGATTTATTTTATTTTGTACAACAAAAATGGTTGCTCATAGCGAGTATGCGCGTGCAAAACTACTGTAATAATAATATGTAAAAAACAGAATATTTGATGGTGTGTGGACCGCGTATGGATCTTAAGCGTAATTATATTTCATCTGATATATTCTGTCGTGATATGTTTTTTCCAATAATACAGAAGTGTCAAGAGTGTCAGTCATTGACATAAATATAATGTGTTGCACTACTTCATTCATCTACGTAAAATAGATTTTACCTGAACCTGTCGCGTCATTCTTCTAATAATGTCACTGTTTGTAACAATAATAATCATGTTTGTTATTGTAAACTTGAATACGTATAACACCTAGTTTAAGGTGTCAGAAAATAACACTGCTAAAAATAATTGCTTACTGGAGCTTTTCTGATTCCTTTGGGTGTGACATTAAAATGTATAAAGGATGATGTTTTTGTATTTACGTTTGAGTTTGTTATAAATATTTTGCTACAACTTAAAATATGTATATATTTTTACTCTTTATATTTCCAAAAATATACCAATATACGCTAATATAAGGCATATCGACTGTAATCATAGAAAAAAAATATTTAATTAATGCTGCAATTAAAGGAAAACAAGCAATATAGCAATGCTTTAAATTGTCAAACATTTGGCTCTTTTAGTCCATATTCATAGTTGAAACAGTCTAAACGTGTATACGAAAAATTTCATATTGATACCTATCTACGCAGTTTGTGAACAACTAGGTTATGCCCCAGAAAAAGAAAAACTGCACAGGAACTGCCGTTTATTGCCCTTATTTACATTAAGTGCTGGTTAAATGCTCTATAAGCTGCAGGCACCTACAAAGCTATCAATCCTGAGGTTACTCAGGCCGCTTTACCAGCCTTAATTCGACACTTCTGCTATTTGGCAGAGGAGACATTACGTTGTTACCTTTTTTCAGGAAAGATTTCTGAAACTGACAAGAAACCGATCGCCTTCTCATTGTTAAAGTTCAAGAGGGAAAGAGCAACGCTACTAAAGGGCGTTTCTGTATTCTCAAATTTAAATTCTGCATCGAAATTGTTCAACTAGTTTTGCCCAATTCATGACTACTTTTTGAAACATTTCAACAGACTGGATCCTGCTGAAAAAATGTCCATTGACATGGGAAGAGGATGCCGACTACAATGTGAAATGAAGTTATTTGTAAAACACTAAAAGTGTCGTGAATGATATATGGCAGAACGTGAAGTCAAGCTGGTGCAGGTTTTTTCCTAGAAAATTGCGAAAAATTAAGAACAAACACAATGTTTGCTTCAGTTGGTTGAACAATCTAGGAAACCAGCACCGGCCTTCACTAAATCGTGTTTAAAGCATTAAGATTTTAAACAGTATTCTATGTTTCTGTTAAATATATAATCTAATTACTATACATGTAATAATAATAAATTATGTCACTACATGTATATTAGAAATTTTCATTACTTTACATGAAATATTAGATTGGATACTTTTACATTTTTTTTGGCCATTTGACTATATTCGAAAAATGTATATTTTTATAAGCCCATGTGAGCTTATATATTATATTGCTATACTAAAATTTATAATGATTTTCTACTTTCTTAACTGTGAACTATACTACTAATAATGATTTATCAAGTTATTTCTAATGCGATTTCATTTTATATTAATTTTATGCAGATGTAAATTTGTACTTTTGTAAGATTTAAGGGGTCAAAAAAAACAAGTTAATTTAAATTAAATATAAGGAAAATATTGAAATGAAAAATTTAAGAAATCCGAAGAAGAAAAGAATCTTTAAGCCCCTAGGGGAAAACTCAAACGTAGACCTAGAGAGTTCAAACTTCAACCATTCTTATTTAACACCAAAAGGAATCAGAAAAGCCCCGGGAAGCAATAATTTTTAGACATTATTATTTTCTGAGACACCCTAATATTCTACATAACATTTGAGCATTTTCTTTTCCTTACTGGAGAGAAGGAAACATTTACGGATAGTATGTTCACCAGATGGATCAATCCAGTGTGGTTTATTGGATTAGCAGAATTAATTATGATATTAGAATCATTCCATTCCAAGATTCTTCGTTCTATCGTTGTGTCGTTCCAGCAATTACTGGGATTTTGACTACCCTAAAATTCTTTTTATGATCAAAATTTAGTTAAACGTGAGTATCTAGAGACATGCTTTCTTAATGAGTGATTATATTAATTTTAGGAAAGCTATTGAAAATCTTGTTTCTGCTTTTTATAATTTATTATTTAACTAGTGACTATTCTTTTTTTGCGGGTTTGTTTAATAGTTAATAACCTTTGAAAATGTTTTTTAATATGCAAATCCCTAAATATATAGAAAGGTCTGATTATAAATTTTTATTCGTAAGATAAATTTGGTGTTTAGTATACACTGATTAATTTGGTAGTTATATATATAATGCTTTCAAATCTCATTATCATCCTTCTCATCAGAATCGATGTCATTTTTTACAGGATAGTTGCTACACCCTTCTGCGACTTTATTTCTGTCAGCATAAGATGTTTCACATCATTGCCACGCGCTATCCATGTACTTACCTTACATTCTACCTCGTTGTTACAACCCTGTAGACCATTGATTATTTGTACGAATTCAGCATCATCATTGAATCTGTTTCATGGTGGCTCATATATTTTTCGAATTTTTAAGTGTTGATATTTCAACTTATGCCCATGCTTGAGTAGTCATATAAATCACTTTGTTTTATATTGATTTGTTTTAGAAGATCTATAAAGTTTGCAGATCTTTCTACTTCTTCATTTTCTAAAAGTGAGAGGAACACTTTTTTTCCTTTAGCGCCTCTTCGCATTGCTTCAATGACGCTCCAATCCATTGGTTGCACTAAGAAGCCTGTAACGTTAGATGTCAGCTACTTATCATAAATTTTGGTAGATCGAAGCTCTTTCTTTCTACGGTGGCAAACAAAACTACTTATTTTTGGGTACAGATTTTTCCTTTTTAAAAATTGTGTAATTTTTAACCAGTATTTTCAAAGGAACACTTTGTAAATATGGCGTTGTTCATACTTGCAGATTTATGGGAGGTATACTGGTCTAGACGGGCGTTTATGTTAAGGTTCTTAAAGGTCTCAGATTTAGCTGATTTTGCAATCACAAAATGTTGCATTACTTTATACGAGCAGGCTGGCTCTCTCTTTCTTTCCTTTGTAACGCTTAGCTGAAGAATCTAATTTTGAAGCTAGGAGTTTCATACTATAGGAGGATTTGCCTGTATTGTCTAGCGCCAACACTGTGCGAAATGTCGTCTGATAGTTTGGAGCTACTACTGGAAGTATATCGCAATCATTAAAAAACTTGTATTTCCTTACATTCGAGCTGATAAGAACAAAATGACAAAAATATTTAGGCATATTATTATGTTTTATCAAAACATATTTAAATGTATGTTTTCCAACGAAGAAACGATAACATTTGAATAACAAAAAAATGAATAACTTGCTGTATACACAGATAGGTACATTGTCCTACGGTCCCTCGGCAAACTGAAATAAGAGATAACGTTTTTACAATAGATTTTTCTTTTACCACTGGTCCCTCATCAAAAGCACATTATCTACCTTTAAGAGGTGTCGTAGGTAAACGATTCTTGTACGTCCAACCTGTAAAAATCTGGCCTTCTTTCACTAGAAATTACAAACGAGAAACGGAACATCATCTGGAGCGAAACGATCGATTCAAGTATTTGCCGGCGTCAGCGGAAAAGTGGTCCGTCGTTTCCTCTTCTTCCTCCTCTGTCTTCTACCTTCCGTGTAATTTTTTTCCTGCACTGTTCCTCCACTCCACACTGTTCGCCTAGTTCTTTACTCTGCCACCTTGACATCATCACAGCGCCGTCGAAAAACGAAAATTTCCCGGGCAGTTTCAGCACTAATGGACTCAATATTGGACGAGACGCCTGATAAACAAGCGAGAGTCTCATTTTCCACTCCGAGCGGCGCAAAAAATATACCTACATAATGGCGGCAATTTCTGTTAGTGGGCGAGAGAGGTAGATGGTGAGGAAGAAGAGTGCCGTGGCAGAAGGACGGTCCGTAAACGCGTTTCATGATGTCAATAATTGATGAAAGTGGATGTACTTGGGCGGATATCCTGTAGAAATGTCTTTTACGACAGTAATGCTTCGAAACGTGAAATATTGACGGGTTATTAGTAATATAAAAAAATATATTTCCTCTGTATTGAAGCCACTGGCAATGTTAAATAAATGAATGTTATGTTTAAAACTATATATGTACTCACCTAGTATAGAGACATAAGTTGAATATACGTACAAAGTAGGAAAATTTCAAGGTTTTATTTTGAATTTTGATAACTATTAGAGATACAGAAAAATTTGCTTACAACCCTGGAATTTTTTTTTTTTTTGAGAAAAATTTAATGGCGAACTACAAAATTGACTATCGTGCGTGTTACATTAAAATTGTAATCATGTACACTTCTCTTAACAACAAGGTTGTCAATTTAAGTATAAATTCTGTCTAATATTTGTAGGTCGAGCTATAACTTTATTACGAATGAAATAGTCAATCTTTCCAACGACAGAGTTTCGACATAAAATATATGGGTGAATGGTATATACATTCACGAAAATACACTTAATGCAAACATACTAAATCACTCGGTTTTTATTTGGTATGTTTTTGCAATTTTATGTCGGCTCGTTACTCGCATTATAATTATATGTGAAATACTCTGATAATTTTAGAATTTGCTTTCTTTTATGATCAAGACACTAATACGGATACAATAATAAAGAATTATTTTATCATACACCAAATTATATTGACCGTTTTTTATTCATATACACACTCTAACTAACGCATAATGTATTAATATAAATAAGAAAAATTATTTTTGACATGTGTAGCAAATCTTAATTGTTAGGTTGTTAAGAAATTTGAGGAGTATTTGATAATATTTTCAAATTCAGATTTTACTTTTTTTCAAAAAAAATGAAAATTGGCGACATTTTCAATTATACTTATCTTAGTAACTGAGAAATAAAACAAACTAAAAATGGCACCTTGTAGTATTTTCTATGTAGATTTTAATAATGTTAATTAAAAATTCATGGTCAACTTAATTATCAAGATATAACAATAAATTTGTACAAAAGATTATCATACCAAACTTTATATCTATGAAATCAGAAAAAAATAATCATATTTGTAGAGTCAACTATGATTGCTATTTAAAAAAAATGAGGTGTGGCCACCACACGACTTTCTTATACGTATGAGCGTTTCAAACTATACAATTATAAGAATTTTTTTTACAAATAAGTTATTCAGAATCCTATTCTAAGTACTTCTATTCTCTTAATAAATCGCTATAAAATACATACTTTACTAGATATTCGAAAAAAAGGGCTACTCCCAAAGAGTAAAAGTGTTACTTCCGGTCCGAATTTGAAATTTCATATATACAAAAAATATTGCAAATCTAGCACTAAATACTTTTGTACTCTTGATAAATATATATAGAGTGCATAACTTACGACATATTTGCAAAAAAAACGCTATTCGATAAGAGTAAAAGTGGTACTTCCGGTCTGAATTTTGAAATTTTTTTTATACAAAAGATATTGAAAATTATGTTCTAAATACTTTTATACCTGTAACGTACCTGTCTAAAAAGCATGATTTGCGAAATATTCGCAAAAAACTGATTTCCGATACGAGTAAAAGACATACTTCCGGTAGGAATTTCGAAAAAGTTTTTAAATAAAATTGTTCTCAATTTTAATTCTAAGTACATATCAGTTCTTTATAAATTTGTTTAAACTTAGTAGTTCACGAAATATTGGCAAAATTCGTTTTTTCACTGAAGTAAACTGCTACTTCCGGTCTACCGATTTTACTGAAAAACTAATCAGATCTCAAGAGGGATATTATACACGTAAATACAAAATTCGGAATTGATATTTACAGCGGTTTGACCGCTTTCGTGGTCACACACAGACAATTTTTAAAAAACACTTTTTCGGTATCAGGGGACTTCAAAACGTGGACATATACAGGGTCGGGCAAAAAGAGCGGAACACCGAATTTATGGCTTAACTAGCACTTTTTCGAAAATTTAACCTAAATTAAAGTTTTTGTATACTTTATGTATTATTTATTGGTGTTTGCAGATTTTCCGTTTTTGTCACATTTTTGAAGATATGATGTCACCGGATAGTATTTTAAATGAATCATCCTGTATTTATATTTTTTTTGAGTAGATATTTTTTTCCTGAATTTACTAATACCAGGTTTAGTGGGTCTCTGACTTATGGTTTCATAAGAAAAAAATAAAATGTAATGGCACCTAAATATTTATTTAATAAAAAACGAACGACAATAACTAAAGATTCTATTCATTAACGTCCATTAACTTTAACAAATGATTATGAAATTCATTTCTCGCTTAAAGGTGACATGAACTTTTAATGCAGCATTAACTTTTTTTAGAATCTTTAGTTATTGTCGTTCGTTTTTTATTAAATAAATATTTAGGTGCCATTACATTTTATTTTTTTCTTATGAAACCATAAGTCAGAGACCCACTAAACCTGGTATTAGTGAATTCAGGAAAAAAATATCTACTCAAAAAAAATATAAATACAGGGTGATTCATTTAAAATACTATCCGGTGACATCATATCTCCAAAAATGTGACAAAAACGGAAAATCTGCAAACACCAATAAATAATACATAAAGTATACAAAAACTTTAATTTAGGTTAAATTTTCGAAAAAGTGCTAGTTAAGCCATAAATTCGGTGTTCCGCTCTTTTTGCCCGACCCTGTATAAAAATCTCGAGGTCGAAAATTTTCATCATCACAATACTTCCTTATACTACGTATAAGAAAGTAAAAAGAGGATTTTAATAATTTGAAAGGCAAATTAAATATAAGAAAGTCGTGTGGTGGCCACATCTCATTTTTTTATTTAGTCATGGCCCACTATGGTTTGCATTAGAAAAAAACACAAGTTTTTGTCATAACTCAAAAAATAAAGCTAAAGTAAAGAAATAGGTTTAATTGTATTATTTACCGTATAATTTCCTACAACTTTTTTCTTTACACATTTCTTCTAAATCGAACGACATAAAAAAAAAGATTGTGCAAAATATCTAGTACGCCCACGTTTTCCAAAAAACAAAACTCTAATTAAATAGAGCTATTAAAATTGCAATTCTTTTCCCATTTTACCGAATTTCTATCTGTCCGAGATCGTGGTACTAAACATCGGACAAAACTGACACTATAAATATATAAAAATTAATACTGGACGACTTTACTTTATGATATTCCCTATTACAAATAAATAAAACCTTTTATACTTTTTTATACCACTATAATTCGATAAGTGTTCAAGTTAAAGTCCGTCCTAAGTGCGCTCGGCTCATGTAGATTGACAACCTTTTTGTTGAGAGAAGTGTACTTCCGCTACTGTGTTGCGATATAATCAGGTCAAATTTGGAAATCATACATTTAAAAAAAAAAATCCGTCAGGGGTTAGCAGTGCACTTACTTAATATTGTATAATGCCTAATTTCAACCATTTAGAGAGCACCACTAAACGGACACACAGAATTAAATCACTCCCCTCTACTGTTTTTCTAAACGTGTAATGACACCCCCTCTTGAAACCGCTACACTTAGATACTGCAGCCAAGTTATACTACCTAATGAGAACTGCTTTTATATAGAAAAAATGAGGTGTGGCCACCACACGACTTTCTTATACGTATGAAAGTGTTACTTCCGGTCCGAATTTTGAAATTTCATTTATACAAAAAATATTCCAAATCCAACTCTAAATACTTTTGTACTCTTCATAAATGTATATAGAATGCATAATTTACGACGTATTTGCAAAAAATCGTTATTCGGTAAGAGTAAAAGTGATACTTCCGGTCCGAATTTTGAAATTTTTTTTATATAAAAGATATTGGAAATTAAGTTCTAAATACTTATGAATTCTTTATAAATTAGTATAAACTTAGTAATTGACGAAATATTTGCAAATTTCGATTTCTTCACTGAAGTAAACTACTACTTCCGATCTGCCGATTTTGCTCAAAATCTAATCAGTTCTCAAGAGGGAGATTATATTCGTAAATACAAAATTTGGAATTGATATCTCCAGCGGTTTGACCGCTATCGTGGTCACACACACACACACACAGACAGCCACACAGACATTTTTTTAAAAACCACTTTTTTGGTATCAGGGGACTTCAAAACGTGGACATCTGCAAAAATCTCGATGTCGAAAATTTTCATCATCACAATACTTCCTTATACTACGTATAAGAAAGTAAAAATAACGTAAAAAAAATTCAAAAAAATTGACATAAATTCTTACTAAAAAATGAGGTGTGGCCACCACACGACTTTCTTATACGTATGAAAGTGTTACTTCCGGTCCGAATTTTGAAATTTCATTTATACAAAAAATATTCCAAATCCAACTCTAAATACTTTTGTACTCTTCATAAATATATATAGAATGCATAATTTACGACATATTTGCAAAAAATCGCTATTCGATAAGAGTAAAAGTGGTGCTTCCGGTCTGAATTTTGAAATTTTTTTTATACAAAAGATATTTAAAAGTACATTCTAAATACTTTTATACTCGTAATGTACCTGCCTAGAAAGCATGACTTGCGAGATATTCGCAAAAAACTGATTTTCGATAAGAGTAAAAGACCTACTTCCGGTAGGAATTTCGAAAAACTTTATTATTACAATTTTTCTCAAATTTAATTTTGAGTACATTTGAATCCTTTATAAATTTGTTTAAACTTAGTAATTGACGAAATATTTGCAAAATTCGATTTTTTCACTGAAGTAAACTACCACTTCCGGTCTGGCGATTTTGCTCAAAATCTAATCAGTTCTCAAGAGGGAGATTATATTCGTAAATACAAAAGTTGGAATTGATATCTACAGCGGTTTGACCGCTATCGTGGTCACAGACAGACACACAGACAGACAGACACACACACACACACACACACAGACATTTTTTTAAAAACCACTTTTTTGGTATCAGGGGACCTCAAAACGTGGACATCTGCAAAAATCTCGAGGTCGAAAATTTTCATCATCACAATACTTCCTTATACTACGTATAAGAAAGTAAAAATGAGGTGTGGCCACCACACATACGTATGAAAGTGTTACTTCCGGTCCGAATTTTGAAATTTCATTTATACAAAACATATTCCAAATCCAACTCTAAATACTTTTGTACTCTTCATAAATATATATAGAATGCATAATTTACGACATATTTGCAAAAAATCGCTATTCGATAAGAGTAAAAGTGGTACTTCCGGTCTAAATTTTGAAATTTTTTTTATACAAAAGATATTTAAAAGTATGATCTAAATACTTTTATACTCGTAATGTACCTGCCTAGAAAGCATGACTTGCGAGATATTCGCAAAATACTGATTTTAGATAAGAGTAAAAGACCTACTTCCGGTAGGAATTTCGAAAAACTTTATTAAAACAATTTTTCTCAAATTTAATTTTGAGTACATTTGAATTCTTTATAAATTTGTTTAAACTTAGTAACTGACGAAATATTTGCAAAATTCGATTTTTTCACTGAAGGAAACTACTACTTCCGGTCTGCCGATTTTGCTCAAAATCTAATAAGTTCTCAAGAGGGAGATTATATTCGTAAATACAAAATTTGAGGAAGAGGAAAAGAGCGCGACGAAATAACCTAAAGATAAACATAAGCGAGGCTGCCACACTCGACAAACGTTTGCTATGAAATGTAAGGCGAGGGGGCCCCCGCCACTGCGTTGCTCTCCCACCACTGTTAGCAAGCAGGCATCGCTGCATATCATAAGGTCATCTTCTGCATATGATAGAAGTGCAAACCGAAATTAAAATTTGACGACTATGGTCTATATACATGTGCAGCAGTGTTCAAGGCAGGCATGACTTGGGCGCGGACATGACCGTGTTAAACTACGACGGAGTTACAATGGAGCAAAGAAATAATGTAAACAACACACATTTAAGGAATAGCACTAATTCATATGGTGAACAGCAACATCTGTTTACGCTCGAGAAGAGCCCAAAATGGTCATAAAATAAGGAATTTATGAGTAAAATTCTTTCTACATCGGCGTAGATAGCCTGAGGGGTTTTTAAAATGTATTATATTTACCTTATATTTCGCAAGAGAAATAATGTAAATATGTATATAGTTACTGTTATTTAGTTTCAACAACATACGCGTACATTTTGAGTTATCATTTATTTACATCTAGAACGTTGTTTATGTTATTTTTTTTAATATGAAAATGAATTGTCGGTGATTCCGAAATTTATTACAAAGTCTGTAAAATATCGTTACAGAATGCCAAAATATCGTACATTCGTCACTTAGCTTTGCTAACACATACACATAAATAGTTTTTATGCAGAGAATTTCGATAGTTTACAAAATTTCGTTACATGTTTAAATGACGATGCTCGAAGTATTTCTGAGTACAAGGAACTAACACAAATCCCAAATTTAAAAAAGCAGTTATTCCTACAGGAACACTTTGGAAATTTGCCTCAACTAATCACATATTTTGAAAATCGAATCTCAAATTAAAAAATGGATTAACCACATTACATGCGTCTCTTAATAATTTCAAAAGTATTCCAAGTGACTTCGGATGTGGCCTTCGGCAAAAGTTAGACGCAGTTTTTAATAGAAATCCAGATTTAATAACACTGCGGCAATTGTGTATGCTAAATACGCTGAAATAAAAGAATATTTCCATTACGCACATATAACCAGTTGCGATGTAGAAAGGACGTTTTCTATCTTAATTCAAAGAGAACAACTCTTACAGAAGAGGAAATGGACAAATAATATGGTATTTTGTATTTTATAGATCACCAACCGCTTGTTATACAATTATATAAATAAAATTAAAACCTCTTCAAAAATACATTTCAATAGTGCGCCCATGGGAGATGAGTCATGACTAGCTCGTGTCCGCGTCCTAAGGCATGACCTATGGAAGCGAAAGCTGGGTACTTAGCAAAAGAATGAAAATCCGATTACAATATATGGAAATGAGATACCTCAGAGAAGTCTACTCGAAAAGAGACAGGATAAGAAACTCGACAATAAGAGTGCAGTTAGAAGTAGAATCACTTGCTCCAAAAATTGAAAAGAGCCAGCTGAGATGGTACGGGAACCTAGTACAAATGAACAGCAACAGACCAGTCAAGAGAGTATAGGAGTCAAGGATACCAGAAAAGAGAGGAAAAGGGGACTAGCCAAGACATGGGACAAGAATGTGAAGATATTCAAGGAACGTGACGTAACACAACTAAGAGTGAAAGTACTTACAAGACTCAAAAAAGAGATGTTAACTGAGCTCGCTATAATCCAATCAAATTGCTTAATATTAACACATTACTTTAAAGGTTTTCCGCTTTAACCAAGTAGTTTGTAATGCTTTGAACATATGGGGCCAAGTAAGGAACAGCATTTTTATGTTAGGAGACTCAGTCAAGGTCGTTGTGTTCATTTTGTCATTTGTCTATATTTTTGTAAAGTAATCTTTAAATAATATTTTCATATTTGTCGTGTTAAACAAGCTTTTAGTTTTTTCTGTAAGGTTGGGAACGTAAATTACAGACTTGTATAATACTAGATGTGGCCAGTTCTAAACTATTTGATCTGTGCACTATATTCACAGTAATTTTTACTTTCTCTAGTTTCGTAAATTTATGTTTTAGAAAATACATAATAGCATAGTATCAATTAGATTATAGCACGCTTTGGTAATTAAATTGTAAGGCATATCTACATGCCTCCCTTACGACTATCTATCTTTCTCCTTATTGGTGTTTCTATATTGTTGCCTGTCTAACTAATTTAAGACAGACTTTAGCATTCTTTAGACTTAAAGTAAAAGTACGCCTTCTGTATCTATATATGGACGTGCTTTATTATTGTTACAAAAGATGGAAAAAATGAAAACGAAATTAAAACTATAAACTCATTCCCCTCGCAACGCTAATATAAAAATAACGATAAAGCAGTTCAGGGACTAAGTAAATACGAAAGAGCAAAACAAAGAGAAAATTAAGAAAATATCTCAGAAAGTTCGTATAATCTCTCGTTGTAAATATGAGAAAGAAGAGATTGTGACCACCAAATATTACAGATTTGACCACGCTCAGCTCCTTTTTCGTAACAAAACAGCGAATGCCATTGAAAAATATGAACACGGCCGCCGGCTAAACTGCTTGGCCGTGGTCTCGGGCAAAATAGGACAGATAATTGTCGCGTGACGTTACCTAGAAACGAGATTGCACGAGCTGAAACTCTTTCATTTGGCATCTAATTGGACCGCATTGTAATGGGGCACAATAAAAAGTAGAAACGCAAAAATGGATATTTCATACACTACGTACATTTTATATTAATACAACAACGAAAATGTTCTCCGTTTGCTGTTCCAGTAGGTAATTTGCAAAAATGCAACAGTTATGTTTTTGCTAACCACTACAGATGTAGTGGCTGATGAGTATTTTTTATTACTTAAGTTGTATAATAGTAATTATATATTGAGATAATTCCCATATAATGCTAAATACTAGAACATACTTAGTATTTAATTCAATCTCACGCCAATTACACTCAAAGATAATTTTTAAATTTATATTAAACAACATTAATTTAATTAAGTAAAGTTAATTTTATTATACGTTATCAGTGCAATATTAACAAAAATGTTGGACTTTTTAAGTATTTATTTACGCTATTACAATTCGTGTTTTGCCGTAAAGAAGATAAGCAATATTCTCGGTGGAAGAACGTAAAATGTTGATGGTTCCCCTTTTATTCTTTACAATATTTATTATATTTACTCTAGGTACTAGTTTCGACAATTTATGTCATCTTCAGCCCAAAATCTAAGCAAAATAACAATATATTGTTATAAAATATTCGTACTAACAAGTCCTTATAAAAAACAAATAAATACATACTTCATTGTAATACATGCATATAGGATAGTCACAGTCAAATAGCATTCCAAGTATCTCATGTCAGAAGAAGATGTATGCGGTTATATGTAAAGTTTTTACTGAATCCTTTAAAAGTATTTGATAGATAGTTATCATATTAAAATATACAATGAACAGAGGTAGAATTAAAATTCATACATAAAACATCATTATCACATGCAATGTAAATAGAGACAAATACAGTGTACAAACGTAAGAAATAACTAAGACGCAAAGTCATGAAAAATATCACTAAAACTTAACAACAAGAAAGTCACCATAAAATTTATAAATTGTATAAGCCAGCGTAAATGCAATGGCAGTTAGGCAGCCAAAGCGGTAGGAAGAGGTAGCAGTCATAGTTATAGGGTTTCTAAGAATGAAAAGAGGGGTTTGTCGTGTGTGTATATTTGATCGTTTAATAAATTAAAATGATGTTTGTGTGTTTCAATTTCCAAAGTTTCAAGTAAATTGAGTTTTAAGCTTTTTGATTGTCTATGTAATATTGAAATATTCTGGAAATCAATGTTATGTCCAGTTTCAAGTCTGTGTTTATAAATATTTGAAGATAATTGATTTTTGTGTTCATACACTCTCTTACTTAGTTGTCGTCCAGTTTGACCTATATGAATAGAGTTACATTGAGAACATCTCAAAGAGTAAACTCCACTTTTTTCAAGGAAGTTTTGTTTGGGTTTGATATTATTTAAAATGTTATAAAGCGGGCTATTTGTTTTGAATGAAAGTTGAATGTCAAATTTATCAAAAATTGGTTTTATTCTAGTGGTAATAATATTATAGGGTAGATATCTATATTATGTGAAATAGTCTTACTTTTACTGTAAAGGGGGTCTTGTTTCAGAATATTATGTTTAAGAAGTTTATTGATTGTATGAATTGGGAACTTAAATTCATTAGCTAGGTCATAAATATAATTAATTTCTTTAATTTTTGAGGTTTGGTCTAGTGGATAAGTGATCGCTCTATATATGTAATATTGAAAGGCAGATATTTTTTGTGATGCACAATGAAAGGAGTTATATGGAATTATAGTGGTTATAGATGTTGGTTTTCTATAAATGTCTATGGAAATGTTATTTTTGCACTTTGTTACGGTGATATCGAGAAAATTTAATTTTTCATCTTTTTCTATTTCTGGGGTAAATCTTAGGTTACTATGTAAATTATTTATGTAATTATGAAAGTTGTGGAGTTCTTCTATTGTACCAGACCACATGCAAAAAACATCATCTACATATCTTATCCATTTTATTATTCTATTGTGAAAAGGGTTAACAGAGTTATTTATATTAGAATTCTCTATATGGTTCAAATATATATCTGCAAGAAGTCCCGAAAGTGGCATGCCCATTGGCAATCCATCATTGATTTTATAGAATTGATCATTGAAATTGCAATAGTTTTGATTGACTATAAGATCTAAGATTGAAGTTAAATTATTTATTGTAGTAATATCTGTGTATTTCTGGGTAAAAATGTTATTGACTATTTTTAAAGTATGATTTATAGGGACATTGGAATACAAATTTGTGATATCAAAATAAAGCATTATAAAATTTGTATCCAAAGATCTATTTGTAATGTTATTTATAAATTGATGAGTATTGTTAACAGAATAGGTTGATGTAAAGTTTATTTCTTTAAAAACTTCTAACATAATTCTTGATAAATGTATAGCAGGTGATGAGTAATATGCAGTGATAGGTCTGATGGGTATATCTATTTTGTGTAGTTTAGGTAGGGCGCATAAATATTCTCGGTCTCATCTGTCAGGCAGCTTTCTAGTACTTCCGTATCACGTTATTTCAACCCATAATACCGAGTATTATGATACTTTTCGTTATTACCAAAAATTGTATAGAGATTCAAGATACAATTGTGAATATGTTCCTAATAATCGATTTGGTGTTTTCCTGTAATAAAACTGGAGACATGTGTGGCGTATATAACATGTCCACATTTAGTTTTTCCACTTACAGACAATCTGGAAGCATTGGCAAACAGCTTTAATGTTCTGTTTAACAAAGCTAGCAATTTCAATACTATGTTTTGCATTATAAACACGTTTTTCGTATTTATATGAATCCATATACATTTTTTCTATTCCCTACGTGTTAAAATGAACTTTGCTATACCGTAGTCGACAAATTTTAATTTCTGATACGAAAGTAGAAAGAGGAAAAGAGTACAACGAAATAAAGTAAACATAAACATATAGCGAGGCTGCAAATACAGCTGGCAAACGTTTCATATGAAATGTGAGTATCCCCCGACTGCGTCGTCACTTCTCCCACCACTGTTGGCAAGCAGGCATTGCTGCATATTATAAGGTCATCTTCTGCATGGAATAGATAGGTAGTATTGCTGTAAACCGAAATTAAAATTTGTCGACTACGGTATAGTAAAATTTCTAAATTGTACACACTTCGGGCATTGACTTCTTATCTTCACATTTTCTTATGAAGTATCCAGAAACTTATTCTGATATAATGTCACATTTTAAATGAGTCACTACGCTGTGTTGTTTTTCCGGATTATTTAAAAAAAGCTGTAATTTTGCCACTTTTAAAAAGACACCATGATGATAACTACCGTCCTGTAAGAATGCTAACTGGATTTTCTGAAATATTTGAGAAGGTTGTATATACTAGGTTCAACGATATTTGAAAATTTTTAACCATTCTCGTACATTGATAGTTTCATTCATTTGGTTTCTCGCGACACTACGGTCTTTTCGATTGTTCTGGAGTTTATACAGCCGACTCACACATGTCGCAGAAACAACAAATAGATCAAAACAGAAAACAAACAACGCAAAACAGAAACCAATTAACAATATACCCTATACTGATATTTCACTGTTTAAATGTTTATTTGTGTGATAAAGTCCATGACCGAGTTATTTATCAACACCAAATTTGGACGTGTTTACAAAGATAGAACGATACTCGAAAATTCACACATAATTCTAGATGGTAAAGGCAAAATGTACCTATGTGCAATTGATCTAGCTAATAGCAGATATTCAGAAAGCTTTTTCACACATAAAGGAGTAAGACAGGTCGGAATTTTGAGTCCTCGTCGTTTCATAGCTGTCATTGATGATATAGCAAGAAATGACAATAACCATAACAAAGGGTATTTACGTAGGATCCAGAAATCTCCAACGAGCAATAGCGAGGGAATTTTTGTATGCTGTTGATTTGATAAATGCAGTTCCGAATGAAATGTCCTGCAGAGAAATATGGAATTATGGCATGAAACTTTAAAGGACTTTGAAATGAATATTAATAAAGAAAAAACTGAAATATTGACAATCTCCGAAGAATAAAGAGAAAGAAATAGATGGTTATCCAATAAAACTGATAGAAAACTTAAAATATCTTAGAACCATAATAAACCACAAAGAAGATATAGAAAAGCAGATGTGAATAATAGAATAAAAAGTGTAAACGGTGTGTATCATGCACTGAGGAACATATTTTTAAGTAAGAGAGAGAGATGTCAGCAGGAAAACTAAGACAAACATTTGCAAGACAATATTCCTTCCGACGCTATGCTACGTAGTCATGGGTAGTGACTTAGAGACTGAAATCAAGAAAATAACAGATGAAGTGAGGGCTTTAAGGAGAATAGAGGGTGTTTCCAGACTGGATAAAAGAAAAAGAAATGTTATTACATGCAGCATTATGACCTGAAAGAGAAGAAAAAATTGAGGTGCACTGCATCTGAGATATCGATACTGCACTAAAAGAAGCTTAGGAAAGTGAAAAAAGTTTTAATTGCTATTTGGATGCGAAATTAAACAAACTCTAATTTGCAATCATTGATATATAGGTGCTCAGCCTATTAAAAGAAATATCAAAGCTGAGAAGTTAAAGCACGAATAGTTCTTGTCAAAATATAACATTGAATGAAGCTATACTAGGTGCAGATGTTGAAGACCTCGCCATTTTTATTGATACAATATATTGAGTAATTGCAATTTAGAGGAATTGATTATGGGAAAATTTGATTGTAATAGTTGTTGTAGCTGCCTTTTGGAATGGATACAGAAACTGAGGTTTACGCACTGGCATAGAATTTGACATGAAATTTATGGTGGTCAAAAAATAAGCTATTTGGAAAAGTTAAATTAGTAATTCAGTAGTCACTAGAAGTCACAAGAAGAATTCATGGTAAAGGAATAGATAATGCAGAATTCTAAATAGTCGTGGAATGTGTTCTTGTTGCAAAAACTTAAAGATTACCTCAAGTTCTAGTGAATAAATTGAAAACAAATATAAGGAGAGTCAGATGAAATGTATTTTACATTTTAGATTTTAAAGACAGGGTGTGTATATATAGCCAAGCAAACACTTTCAATTATTATAAATTCTATAACTTGTAATTTTTAATATATAGCCTCAAAAATTTGCAATAAATATGTATTTATGACATTGAAACATATATGTGGCAGGGAAAATGACAAGAGTATATAGAGTGTGGCATGCATCACATTACTTAAAACTTTTGCATATTTCTGAAGTAATTGCACATTTTTGTCATTAGATTCAATCCTCTCATTAAGCAGTTATGTATATATAGTTGCTTCTAATATTCACAAAAAATCAATAACACGAATAATTGTGTTTTTCATCCAGTATAATTTATAAGGTAAACCGTTAAATCATTCATTAAGTTGTTATTTTAAGCAAATGTTATAATTTAACAAGTAAATTTTATTGTATTTCAGTACAATGATCGAAATACATAGCTTCAATATTTGTATCAATTCCGACAATGAGTTTACTTGCATGGAATACAGCAAGGAAAACCGAAAGTGTATGGAGAGTGGTGCATTCTGAATCTGTAATTGATTTACACTGTCGCCATTTGAATTTTTGCGTTTATTATGTTTTACAATTTTCACCTTTGAATTCAAATTAATTATCAAATTTGACATTAGAATCCCATAAGCGCAGTGTCAAGGTTTTTTTAGCAGTGATCTTGAAAATCGTAAGCATAAACTAATTAACTTTAAGAGGGACGTTTACCTATCGAAAATTAAGGCATCGCCGTTTCGCGTTTTTAAACTCATTTTGTAATTTTATAATCTCAAATTTGGGTTAGTGATGCAAAAGGCATAAATTTATAATGTTAAGGTCAGTTTTTGTACTAATTTATTTTCTTAAGAATGTTATGTGTTTTAGAAATAACCACAAAAATGCATGAATTTGATTAATGTCTACTAACTAAGGCTGGTACACAAAAGAAAAAAATACGACCTCTACGTGCCAGCTGCACATTTGATGTACGATATAAAGAAAAAATCGAATTTATGTAATTATTTTTAGAGATAAAAAACATTAAACAGTAAACATTGTCACACACATTTTACACGAGTTTTTTCCAAGCTGATCGGCTCGTCTATCCCCACTTTACGGTATCTCTACCAGTCCTAGCGAAGACGAAAATCTATCGGAATCGGTCGGTTATTGCAGACTTAAACGCGAGTGACAGTTTAATTACAAACTGTCACTCCAATTTAAATGTCATATATACCTATAATATTCGAGTGAGTGTATAATAATATAACAGTTATGGGCAAGCGAAAATTGTAATAAGTATTTATTCTTTATACATTATGTTTCCCATTTATAGTATTCCTTTATCTATGACAGAATCTTTGAATAAAACCGAACCGCTGTGACAGAACCGAATATCATCTACCTCTACGTACTCACACCCCCCTTGCGTCTATCCATCCCGCGAGTAATATAAGTTGCATAAGTTTCTATTTGCTGGTAAACGCCCGTCTTAACCTAATATGAATTCAAAGTTGCATCAATGCTATTATAACGCATTGGCAATGTTAGAGTTACATATAATCATGACCTTATGATTTTATTGAAATTTAAATACACGACACTGGCGGAAAAGAAAAGAAGATGACGTATCCAAGTTTGCAAAAATTTCTAAATCGTAATGCGTAAGTCAATTACAGATACCTATTACGTCTTCGGTAATATTCGTATAGCTTTTGACATTTATCATAATTGACATCCAAGGAACAGACATTTGTCAATTACGTTTGTTCATTAAACAGAATAGTCATGTATAAACTAAAAATCTATATAGAAAAGTATATTTAATGTATTATTTATTAACGTAAAATAAAACAACAAATTTGTTTATATCTTCACTATATTTATTTACAAAAATGTAAATGCTGTGACGCGTTTCGCTAACACTGTAGCTTTCTCAAACAGCGATGGTATAATAACTACTCTACAAGTGAAATACGTATATGTTTGGCAATTGCAAGTATATATGACTCACAAAACAAAAAAGAGAAAAGAAGACAGGGGGTGGGAAAGACATCCGAGGCACTTCATCACAATAGGCACACGGAAAAAACCCTAAACGAATAAGTTTAGTAATGGAGAACGGTTAATATCTAGTTGGTCATTAAGTAAATTCCCAGAATTTTTGTTTTTATTTATTTCAAGGGCTTCTAAGAGATTTAATTTATGAGATTTATTTTGTACATGTAAAATTAATGACCAACTAGATATTAACCGTTCTCCATTACTAAACTTATTCGTTTAGGGTTTTTTCCGTGTGCCTATTGTGATGAAGTGCCTCGAATGTCTTTCCCACCCCCTGTCTTCTTTTCTCTTTTTTGTTTTGTGAGTCATATATACTTGCAATTGCCAAACATATACGTATTTCACTTGTAGAGTAGTTATTATACCATCGCTGTTTGAGAAAGCTACAGTGTTAGCGAAACGCGTCACAGCATTTACATTTTTGTAAATAAATATAGTGAAGATATAAACAAATTTGTTGTTTTATTTTACGTTGAGTTCAATGGATCTTCACCAAGTAAAAGCCACATCTATCCAATTTTTGAAGAAAGCTGATACCAGCTATTTGGCTCTTTGGTATTTTAAACTACTGTTGAAGTGTGCAGTGTGTACTCAGAATTTGTGGTTCTTCGGAAAGTGTTCTAAGAATCATGTATATCCAAGATATATGAAATTCAAGACCAACAACAAGAGTTATGCGGCCATCAAAGCAACTACCTACGGCAAGAAGAAATGGGTGAAAGAAGAAATGAAACTACAATACAGCAAACGAGACGTGTGGAATATTTATGTGAAGGTAATTCATTCAGAATTGGCACACAGATTACACCCTATAGAATTTAATATTTTAGACTTTGATACTAGAGATAAAATAAAATCAATAATTCATAAAAAGTACATAAAACTCCTCAATCTAAATTCACGGATCATAAATTCTTTCACAGATTTGTTAATCTTTCAAACGTAGTTTTTTCAGATAACGAAAGGCAATTATTACAAAAAGGTTTTAAACATAATATTCAACCCACAGGTTCTATAGATAATTTTAATACATTAGGTATAGAATCAGAAATTAACTTGTATAATGTACCTAATAATAACAATTTAAAACACAAAGTTTCAGAAATTATTAAAAAGGAGTTTGTTAATGTCAAACAATATAATTTTGAATTACCAGTTGCTAAATCAATCCAACAAAAATCAAAATCAAATAATCTTATTTTTACTAAAGCAGATAAAGGCAACACGGTAATAGCGTTACATAAAGATGATTATAACATGAAAACCAACAACTTTATAGAGGCAAGTAACTTTGAAATACTCAAAAAAGACCCTACGAATAAATTTCAGAAAGAAATTAAGGTAGCTGTAGAGTACGCCAAATCAATCATAAACGAAAAAGAAAAATACAGATTATTTTTATCAAACCCTCAACACCCAGAACTTTATTCATTAATTAAACTTCATAAAAATGAGTATCCAATTAGACCGGTTGTGTCATTTTTTACAGCTCCTTCTTTTAATGTTTCGAAACTACTTATAGATATCATTTCCAAATTTTGTTCATTTAAGCCACAATTTTCTATAAAAAACTCAACCGAATTAATCAATAAAATTCAAAATATCAATCTACCAGATAATTCCAAGTTTATATCATTTGATGTAACAAATCTATTTCCCAGCATCCCTCCTAAAGAAACTATAACACTTGTTGATAACTTGCTTACGTACAATAAAGTTAATCCGGTAATTCATTCTGACATTATTTCTTTATTAAAAGTTTGTTTAAATCAAAATTATTTTCATTTTAACGGTGAAATTTACAGTAGCCAGGATGGTTTGATTATGGGTAACCCTCTCAGTCCACTACTAGCCGAAGTTTTTATGGACAATATCGAAAAATTAATTCATAAACACCCAATGAGTAACAAATTTGTGTATTGGTACAGATATGTAGATGACATTCTAGCCAGCTTCACGGGGACCACTAGACAACTAGATAACTTTGTTACATATATAAAAACTATCCATAGTAATATCAAATTCACCATAGAAACAGATCAAAATAACTCTATCAACTTTTTAGACCTTACTATTTCGAAAATAAATAATAAACATGATTTTTCCATATTTCATAAACCATCACACACTGATATAACAATTCATAACAGTTCAGCCCACCCACATAGCCATAAATTAGCAGCGTACAATAGTATGATACACAGACTTCTAACAACTCCCTTAACTACTAATAACTATAACAAAGAACTAAATATTATTAAACAAATAGCAGTTAATAATAACTACGACCCAAAGTTAATTGATAATATCATAGCTAAGAAAACGCACAAACAAACTTTATATGAAATATTCCCCTTGGATAAAAATAAAAATAATCAATATAAATGTTTAACATACATAGGTAAACCCTCAGTTAAAATTAAAACATTTTTAGAAACTTTAGACCTAAATATATGCCTTAAAAGAGATAACAATTTATCTGGGTTCATTAAAAACAGTAAATCCAAACCGTCAAAATTCAATAAATCTGGAGTATATAAATTAAAATGTGGTAGTAATTGTGACAAAATTTATATTGGGAGAACGTTCAGAAACTTCAAAACTAGAATTTCAGAACATAAACGTAGTTATGATAACAAAAAACTAGATTCTAATTACTCAAATCACTTAATATCAGAAAACCATTTGTTTGATCCGGAGTTTGAAATTTTACATGTACAAAGTAAATCTCATAAATTAAATCTCTTAGAAGCCCTTGAAATAAATAAAAACAAAAATTCTGGGAATTTACTTAATGACCAACTAGATATTAACCGTTCTCCATTACTAAACTTATTCGTTTAGGGTTTTTTCCGTGTGCCTATTGTGATGAAGTGCCTCGGATGTCTTTCCCACCCCCTGTCTTCTTTTCTCTTTTTTGTTTTGTGAGTCATATATACTTGCAATTGCCAAACATATACGTATTTCACTTGTAGAGTAGTTATTATACCATCGCTGTTTGAGAAAGCTACAGTGTTAGCGAAACGCGTCACAGCATTTACATTTTTGTAAATAAATATAGTGAAGATATAAACAAATTTGTTGTTTTATTTTACGTTGAGTTCAATGGATCTTCACCAAGTAAAAGCCACATCTATCCAATATTATTTATTATATACAATTTGGATGTGGTTCTCATGCAATAATACTTGACCAGTGAAATCTTTGTATGGTTAATTTTAACTAGTTAGTGTAACTCTTTTATTGTCGATTGAATTGTCACTTCCTAATTTTGCTGTGTTGGTTGCTACTACAGCGGCCTTTTATAAAGAACTTTAATTTAGTTCAATATAGCTTGACAAAATCCGCCATATCGCTTGTGTCCCCTTATAAATGATACTGATACACATTTTCCTGCCAAAAATATTCGACTAATTAACATAAAGTAGAATAGGTTAACGACTCTGTGGAAAGCTGGGTGGAAAACCCAAAATTAATTCAGTTAAGCTTTTGCCTCGTTGCCTCAGAATAGAAATGTTATTGTTGTGGGTCTTATTTTGCTGTCGAACTACTAACAACGTTAAAACTTTCATTATCTGCCTCTGGGAATTCCTAATTGAAACGGCATATGTTGTTGTATATACGTGTTCGCCTTTTAGTATAGTGCTTTTCAAAGTTTTCGAATGCGAAATGGGAATTACACTTTCACATTTTCATATGTAAAGTTAAAATATTTTACTATTATAATGTTGATCCTTTACATAAAACGTAATAGAAACCCATATTACAAATTATTTGACCAAAATTCAAATTTTTTACTTATATGGAACTATATCAGTCTAAGAATAGCGCTACAATCTGAGCGCAATTTACACACTATGTTTTGTATTTTGATACAAATAGAACATATATTTTTGTTAGTTGTTGGATGGATGTTATTTGTTAAAATATACACATACGAGTACATACAATAGACACTCAAAAGTTGAACCGAATAACACAATGGTTGTTCACATTATCGATTTATTCACATTAACGAAGATCATATCTAATACTTAATAAACATTGATAATTAACAAATAAACATATAAAATTAGTAATACTAATTAAAAAGTAGCAACAAATAAAAAAACATTTTTTCCCAAAAAGTTATTATTATTATTCTCTTGATAACTATAAGGTCCCTAATAGCAATATCTTTCTGCTCTACCTACGGAGTTAATATATTACATAGCGTTTATAAATACATCTAGTGAAACTTTTTTCAAGGGTATGGTGTAAATCTACGAGGAAAGAATAGAACAAGAGAGATAATAAAGTGGTGGGGAATAGGTATTATCTAGACGAAAGTTGCCACTTTAAAGCAGATCAGTTATGTAAATACCGACGGCTTTAGTGCTTTTATAATGGTGAATTGTTCTAAAACGACAAGAACGAAAAATCTCACTTTTTCTCTTTATCGGCAAAGATAGTTTCAAATTGGCATTCAACATAGGTAATAATAATTTAAAAAATGGGTATTTTGAATAACTTGTCATATATCTGACATGTCTGATTATGTGTTCAGTGCCGTAACATATTGCTGTGGTATTTTAAATTTTAAAATAATAAAATAAGCAAAAAGAACTAAAAACAACAAAACTAGATATAAATAGATATTTAAACAATATTTAGATATATAAACATAAATAAATAAGACAAACGTATATTAAGGACAATTTATTTGTAAATAATCAAATATATAAATAGTACATACACTAGTTTCTATTTCATATTTCGCTCTAAAGAGAAACAAATAAACTCAGAAATGTGAATATGCAACGCTATAGACATTTGTGAAATGTGGGTTGCATATTCACCGAATAAAATTTAGATAAGAATTGGGTATTATGCAAAAACAAAATTAAAATGTTAACCTCAGTTTCAAATAAAGGATAAATAAGCCTTGAACACAAGTAGCGAGTGCATTGACACAAATCAAAAAACATGTAAATGGAAAAAAAACACTGACGTTTCAATGTGTAACAATTTAATTTTCGATTACAGGCAGGAGACCCCTGACGTTTATTTTAAATATGAAAAAGGGGAACCTGATTACAAAGGCGCGGCGCACATAGCACTACAAATACTTAGTGTTATACCCCTTTTAACTTGGTGTTTTCTCATAAGTATTTGTAGTGCTATGGGCACCGCGCCTTTGTAATCAGGTTCCCCTTTTTCATATTTAAAATAAACGTCAGGGGTTTTCTGCTTGTAATCGAAAATTAAATTGTTACACATTGAAACATCAGTGCTTCTGTTTCCATTTACAAGTTTTTTTATTTGTGTCAATGCACTCGCTACTTGTGTTCAAGGCTTATTTATCCTTTATTTGAAACTGAGGTTAACATTTTAATTTTGTTTTTGCATAATACCCAATTCTTATCTAAATTTTATTCGGTGAATATGCAACCCACATTTCACAAATGTCTATAGCGTTGCATATTCACATTTCTGAGTTTATTTGTTTCTTTTTAGAGCGAAATATGAAATAGAAACTAGTGTAATATTTATATATTTGATTATTTACAAATAAATTGTCCTTAATATACGTTTGTCTTATTTATTTATGTTTATATATCTAAATATTGTTTAAATATCTATTTATATCTAGTTTTGTTGTTTTAGTTCTTTTTGCTTATTTTATTATTTTAAAATTTAAAATACCACAGCAATATGTATCCTAGGCATGTCTTTTTTAACGTTTTCTTTAATACAGTAAGAGTAAATGTTACTACTATATTAAAAAGAATAAAAGTATTGAAAGAATAGTACACTCACGATAATTCTTTAATTATTATTGGACTAACAACCTATTTTAAACGATTATCGAGAACATACGAAGTGTAGATATACCCTATACAAAATATTTATGCACGCCTATGCATTGTGGCGGCCATATTCAGTTACCAATTTGGACAAATATTATATTTATCGAGAGCCCGTCATTATTCAAGGGTTCAGTGCAGTTTAGTTCACTTTGCAACATTTTGGCTGTAATCTTTTTACTGCTCTTCAAACGGATTTGAAACATATTTGATTACCAACAATGTTTAGAAAAGAACTAAGGGACTTTCACGGAAGATTAATGTTATTCCTTAAATTAAATATTATTTAATTTATTAAATTGCTGTATTCATGTAGTGACAATAAAATGAGATTTGTAATTATACTTAAGAACAGTGTTAAGATGGCCATGCTGGTTGCTGACAGGACCATACTATAATTATTTAAATGTATTTATTAGAAAAAGAATACAAGGCAGCAATCTACAACAATAATACCAGACTATGAGAAAAAAACATTTTAGAAAACGAGGTATATATAAAACTACACATCTATCAAAGTCAATCCATCAAATAGAATACTCCACGAGTAGATCCTGTAATAGTATACAGAATACGAGGGTGTTTACGTATGTACATAGGGTAAACGCTTACGTACAAACTTTTACGTATCTACACAGATGTGCATTTAAAGGGCAGGGGAGCATAGAGAAAATGTTGATCCAGCCGCTCATAATACTAAAGTCAGTGTTAGACCAGAAGAATCAATATTGCCACTTCGGCCTCGTGATGCGCAGAAACGAGTGGCTTCAATGAATGGGGATCGTTTTTATGCATGGGAACGCCAGCCGCTCGTGTTACGACGAGAAATTTGAAACATTCGAGATATGCAGGACGGATAGATGGAGAATGAAATTTGATTTGATTTGTTCTAGTTGAAATATGCGATATTATCCTATTATATTACGCGGTGCATGTTATTCAAGCGACATTTTCGTGTATCTATTGTATCTTTTACTTATATATTGAGGTATATTAAAGTAGTGGGGAGTGTTTTTAAGTTAGTGAAATGGAGAAAAAAGAATAGAAAATAAAAATAGAAAATTATTTTACTTTTTTTATATATTCATCTCCACCTTAATAGATTCTTCAGATCTTTCAATTATCTTGCGTATCCCTTCATTAAAGAAAAAAAATATTTTCGTCTGAAAATTGAAAATTATGCCGAAACTGCGTCTTTCACGTCTTCATCACTCGTAAATTGCCCTTTTTCATACTATAGTGTCGGTAATTCAAAACGTCGAAGTCAACGTTATGCAGAGCAGCCAGCCTAACACGACTCTTGTGGACTGAAGCATTGTCGTGCAAGAGTAGGGCAACTTTCGGCATTTTTCCCCTCTTCTTTCTTAAATGACTTCTTTTAACCGCTCCAAGATTGAAGCGTATTATTCTCTAGTTACGGAAACTCCTTTATCTCTGTAATCAGTTAACAGGATTCTTTCTGAGTCCCAAACAACACTAGCTATCAGTTTTCCGACCGACTGTGACACTTAAACTTCTTAGGTGGCGGTGTGTCTTTGGTATGCCACTGCATGGAGTCCCCTTGGACTCAGGTTCATAATGATGAATGCAAGCTTCATCCTCAGTTACAATTCGACTCAATACACCATCCCCGCCTTCAAAAACGTATGCGAACATTCGACGAGCTGTTGTTTTCCGCGGCAGCGTGCGCATTTCCGTTACCTGTCTTGTGCTGAGCTTAGTCATGCCAAGCATCTCTTATTATTAAGTTTGTGACTGTGTCACTTAAGAACTATAGTTTTTCTCGGGCAAGAATCCTCGTCAACCTCAAATATGAAACTAAACTTGAAGTCTGTGGCTTGCTACTAAACAAAAACACTAAAACACCATTACCACACTAAAACACAAAAAGGGCTAAACACGTATTTCAACAACTATGTTGTCATCTTCAGTAGCTCTGATTAACAACCGCGTTGTCTATACACCGAAGCTTGTTCTGTTACGCTACGGTGTATAGACAAGGCGGTTTTTAATCAGTGCTACTGAATATGACAACATAGTTGTCGAAATACGTATTTTGACTTTTTTGTGCTTTCGTGTGGTAAAGGTGTTTTTGTGTTTTTGTCCTTCTAGTATGGTAGGAACAGACTTTCCTTGTTTTGTAAGGAAATTAATAATGATGCGATAGTCGATTAATTAAAGAGAAGACAACTTATTATAATATACGTTTGTGTATTATAATATGTACCAATGTATTTGTGTTATCAGTTACAATAATTCTTTTACTTATCTCTGTCATATTTTGAATGAATGATTCGATGTTAAATTGAAACAATTAAAAGAGCAATTTAAGAAGAACAATTTAAGATTATGAGGCGGGTATGCAATATTTGGAAACACGTTTTCTATTTTCCATATACTTTTTTGTCCTACCAAAATTTTAGATCAAATTAAATATAGAACCAAAGAAATTCATAAAGTACCTACAGTTCATAGAACTTAAGTCGAAAACCATACTTAGGAAAAGGTATCACCTCTATAATGTCTTAGCCAAATATGAAGTGTGGGCACCACACGACTGTCTTATGTGATTCCAAGCAAAAAACTGCTATTAGGTAAGGAGTGAAAGTGCTGTTTATGGTAAAAAAAATTAAACCAGAATTATTCAAAATCAAGCTGTAAATACTTTCATATTCTTAAAATATCTGTTTAGAAAACATTACTTGCGAGATATTCGCAAAAAACTGTTTATCGAAAAGAGTAAGAGACATACATACTTCAATTAGGAATTTCGAATAAAATGTTTAATCTTAAATTCAATTTTGATACGTTTTAATTTTTTATAAATTCCTTTAAACTTAGCAATTGACGAAATAATGTTAGAATTGTATTTTTTCACTGAAGCAAACTACTACTTCCGGTCTATCGATTTTATTATAGCTGTAGCCGTTTGGTCGATATCGTAGTAATGCACACACGCACATAGCCATGCGTGCATACACACAAAGAGAGTTTTTAAAAACCACTTTTCGGTATCAGGGGACATAAACGTGGACATCTGCAAAAATGTCGAAGTCGAATATTTTTATCATCAATTAATAATTACTGTGACTTACATATATACATTTATACGTAAAACGTATATGCATATATGCATGTGTTTGAGCTACACACATACATTAAGTGCCATTGCCGACAACGAACGCACAGACACCGGTGTTTCGACCTTTGAGGTCTCGTCAGTGTACTTGGAGACTGTCGACAATGGCTTCAAGACTTAAAACGCTGCTTATGTCATGTTTGCGTGTTAAATGCAGTGAGAGTATCACAGCGACATCTAACACCCAAAAGATACTCTCACTGCATTTAACACGCAAAAATGACATAAGCAGCGTTTTAAGTCTTGAAGCCATTGTCGACAGTCTCCACGTACACTGACGAGACCTCAAAGGTCGAAACACCGGTATCTGTGCGTTCGATTGTCGGCAATGGCACTTAATGTATGTGTGTATTTCAAACACATGCATATATGCATATACATATGTAAATCACAGTAATTATTTACTGCTTGATGTTATTTATTATAACATCCATGTGTTTACACTTTTCATTTTCGATCATCAATTAATATTGATTTACTGTTTCTCAAAGTATATATTCATTTTTAATTGGAGCTGTATTTAATGTAAGTCCATTTGCCATTCCCTTTATATACCAAAAAAAAAAAAAAATCGAAATATACATATCAAAAACTAATGATATCTTCTTCACAAAGCACAAATTCATCACTATTCTTTGAACAATTCCAGACAACTTTTCTCCATCAAAATCCACTTTAAAGTTGCACAGTTTATTAGCGACAAACACGATCGTGATTAGATATAATCATGTCATTCCTTTAATGTACCGCCACTACCCCGCTATAACAACACGGCGATTTCATTATTTCGTCCGCATACTTCTCTCTTCATGCAAGTGATCGGCGATGTGAATTATCTTCGTGGTGGAGAGAAGATTGCTTTAGGTAGGTAGAACGGGAAACATCCCATTAGCGTGGCCAATCTTCCGAAGGCTCGCGGGACAGAATCTGGGTCACCAAACTTAGGCAAAGATACCGCAAACAATTCGCCCGACAATGCCAGATATCTCGACTGGATATGTTCGAAGTTGTGTCCTGGGAAAGAGAAGGGGGGATTGCTGGGGGAGTACGACTCCGAGGGTGGCGAAACACACACACACACAAAGAGAGAGAACTCCTATAAATCATAGAGACCCGATTGTCTTGTCCGAGTTTCTTTAATGGTGGCCTTAGTATTTAGAATTAGTTTCGGTTTGTCAAAATTTATATTGTAAATTGGTGCCGGCTTAAATAGTATTCATCGAAGGGACTGATTTAATCTCGTTACCTTTTAAGAATCCGTCAGGGAGATTATCGTTAATAGTGTTTAAAACATGGATTGTGAATAATTTTGCATGAGTTTTATTCCCGATAAGGGCCTTACTTAGATATTCAAAAGCGTGGATGAGTGGGCGCTCCATTCCAAGATTGATTATATTAATTACTGTTAGTGCCTAGAAAGGACTTTGTTAGTGCTTTTAATGAACTGTATATGTCACTGTGATTCTCTGAAGAACAGGTACAATAATTCATTTTCAAATAATGAGATGGCAAATTTTATACAGTACTCTGTATATTTGCTGCCAAGATATTTGTCAAAAAATACTTTACAGTTTTATTATAGTTAATATTTTAAAGTTATTTTAATCTTTAATTATTGATTTGTTTGATTATCATCTTAATTTATATATTGTTTAAGTTCATTGACTGCTGCCAATACACGACAGCATATTGAAATAATGTAATTAAATTAAACTGCCATCATTGATAATGATTAGGGAGCGGAATCGAGCGAGCTAAACTACCACGGAGCCACAACCGTGAAAAGAAATAATGTAAACAACTGCGTGTTGTTTACATTATATCTGAATAGCACTAATTCATAGGGCGAACTGTAACATCTGTTTACTCCAGAGAATCAGAGAAAAAACTGCCATAAAATAAGGAATTTTATGAATAAAATCCTTTCTTCATCGGCGTAGGTACAAGGGTGACGAGTTTTTAAAATTTATTATATTTACCTTATATTTCGCAATATAATATGTATGTTTCAATAACATACGCGTACATTTTTAGTTATCATTTATTTAGATCTAGAACGTTGTTTATGTTACTTTTTCTGAGATAAAAATTAATTGTCAGTGATTCCGAAATTTATTGCAAAGTCTGTAAAATATCGTCACTTAGCTTTGCTAAAACATACACAGAAATAGTTTTCATGCAGAGAATTTCGATAGTTTACAAAATTTCGTTACATGTTTAAATGACGATGCTCGAAGTATTTCTGAGTGCAAGGAACTAACACAAATCCCAAATTTAAAAAATCAGTTGTTATTCCTTCAGGAACACTTTGGAAATTTGCCGAAACTAATGACATGTTTTGAAAATGGAATCTCAAATTAAAAAATGAGGTGTGGCCACCACACGACTTTCTTATACGTATGAGCGTTTCAAACTATACTATATTTTTTTTACACAAAAATTATTCAAAATCCTATTTTAAGTACTTCTGTTCTCTTAATAAATCGCTATAGAATGCATACTTAGCAAGATATTCGAAAAAAGGACTACTCCCTAAGAGTAAAAGTGTTACTTCCGGTCCGAATTTTGAAATTTCATATATTCAAAAAATATTGCAATTCTAGCACTAAATACTTTTGTATTCTTGATAAATACATATAGAATGCATAATTTACGACATATTCGCAAAAAATCGCTATTCGATAAGAGTAAAAGTGGTAATTCCGGTCTGAATTTTGAAATTGTTTTTATGCAAAAGATATTGAAAATTACGTTTTAAATACTTTAATACCCGTAACGTACCTGTCTAAAAAGCATGACATACGAAATATTCACAAAAAACTGATTTTCGATAGGAGTAAAAGACCTACTTCCGGTAGCAGCATCGAAAAACTTTTAAAATAAAATTGTTCTCAATTTTAATTTCAACGACATATGAATTCTTTATAAATTTGTTTAAATTTAGTAGTTGACGAAATATTGGCAAAATTTAATTTTTTCACTGAAGTAAACTGCTACTTCCGGTCTACCGATTTTACTGACAAACTACTCAGATCTCAAGAGGGAGATTAGACACGTAAATACAAAATTTGGAATTGATATCTACAGCGGTTATCGTGGTCACATAGAGACACACAGACATTTTCGGTATCAGGGGACTTCAAAACGTGGACATCTGCAAAAATCTCGAGATCGAACATTTCACAATACTTCCTTATACTACGTATAAGAAAGTAAAAATGGATTAACCACATTAGATGTGGCTATTAATAATTCCAAGTGACTTAGACGCAGTTTTTAATAGAAATCCAGGTTTAATAACATTGCGGCAATTGTGTATGCTAATGTAGAAGGGACGTTTGCTATCTACAAGGATGTACTTAATTCAAAGAGAACAAGTCTTACAGAAGAGAAAAAGAACAAATAGTAGGGTATTTTGTATTTTATAATCACCAGCCACTTGTTATTCAATTATATAAATAAAATTAAAACCTCTTTAAAAATACAACATTTCAATAGCGCGCCCATGGGCGATGAGTCATGACTCGCTCGATTCCGCTCCCTAATAATGATTAAAAATAGTAAATTAATGACAAAAATTAAAATACACATTACGGTAACTTCCACGTCATGATGACAGGTTTAATTACATTTCTTGTATATTTCGCTACGAATTTTAATATATATTGTACTGAGTATATAAGATACAATACAGAATTTATATACGAATCGCAACACTAAGCACCCACAGTATTCAAGCATTCATTAAATTTATTTCACTATGTAAAATATAAGAACAACAGTAAATGTTATGTACGGCATCAATATCTCACTAATACTAAAACTCTAATTATTTAAATTAAATTAACTTTCATTAATTGGTAAATATTCATTCAATTTTTACATGAATGACTAACATCAAATTAAATCAAGCTATAACTGTCATATTGTAAATCAATTATTATATGTCAACGCGGTTTTCAAGAGGCGTATTATACTATACAAATTTAGAGGTGGGCAAAACGGTTCATTTCTTTGACTCGGCTCACTCGGTTCAGCTCCTCATTGTGAGCCGGGTCCCGGAACCGGCTCATTTGAACCGTGTGGATCCGTAATAGCATACCGTTCATGAACGTGTACCGGAATGATAATTTAGGCTGCGCGCACACCAATTATACAAAATGTTTGGCAAGCAATTTATTTGAAGCTCTAATGCCCACAAATAAAATTATCAGATTGTTGTACACAAATTGAAAAAAATATGTAAAACTAAATTATACATTCATTTGGTATTTATAATTATTGAAGAGTATGGCATTCGAACATAAAGTAATTACAACTAGAGCATTTCATTATTTTCATAGCATTATTAAATGGCAATTATGATTATGATGCAGGTGTAATAAAAATATTTGTAAGAATTTTTTTGACCATTATTTAAATGTCTTTCCCTAAATTGTTCTGTATCTCGAACGGCAGGTATAATTTTCTTAATACAATCCCTCCTTGTATTTGTTTATAAACTTATTGCCTTTATTATTATTTGTTAGATACTTTCTTCTCCCATTCGCTAACATAATCCTTAATTTTCTTTTCGAAATGTCTGGACCTGGTAAACTCGGAAACACATTGCAGATGACAGGAATTCTTCTTCCCATATCACTTATATTACAACGATTAGTCAGTTCCACCACGTCGTCTTTCATTTCTACCCAGGACTTTCTTATAGTAATACATTTATCTGCAAGAAACTAAGAACAAATTTTTATACTATATTTCTCTTTGTAGGTCTCAAAACCATACAAGTTTTCCAGTCTATGAAACTTCTGTGTTTACACGTACAAGTTCATGAATGTATATTTTTATTCATTCAGCTGTTCTTTGTATAAAACATTATTGCTGACCATTTCGTGTTAGAATATTTAACTTATATCCTTTTTTATTTATAGTCATAAGTTTGAGGTAACTTTTATATTTTTAAGCATGATTTATTAAAATCCCTCTTATAAAATTTATTACATTATGCACGTTTTAAATTCACATTATTTATTTTTCTATATTTTTGTCTGGTGAATAACGAATGTAAACCTATTCATATAGTTTTATAGTGTTTAAATGACTCACTCTCCTTTATTAGGTTTAAGTACCTTTTTATCTTTATTTTGTACTTATATAACACTTAATTGTACATTTTGTATTTGAATTCTTCATATTTAAATATATGCGACCCATCATACACTTGTGTTATTAGTATTGCATGATGTTGAAATTTTCAGTATACATTCTTTAAACTTAAATTTAATATTTTCTTTAACACTTAAACTAGTTCTTAATATTATTCTTATTTTTTAATATGCAAGGACCACGGCAATATGTACTCAAAATTAAATTTGAGAAGAATTTTATTAAAAAAGTTTTTCGAAATTCCTACCGGAAACAGTTTTTTGCGAATATTTCGCAAGTTATGCTTTTTATACAGGTACGTTGAGAGTATAAAAGTATTTAGAACTTAATTTTCAATACCTTTTGTATAAAAAAAATTTCAAATTCGGACCGGAAGTAACACTTTTCCTCTTATCGAATAGAGATTTTTTGCAAAATATGTCGTAAATTATGTATTTTATGTATATTTGTCAAGAGTACAAAAGTATTTAGAGCTGTATTTGAAATGTTTTTTGTATACATGAAATTTCAAAATTGGGACCGGAAGTATCACTTTTACTCTTAGCGAGTAGCACTTTTTGTCGAATATCTTGCGAAGCATGCATTCTATAGAAATTTATTAAGAGAATAGAAGTACTTGAATAATTTATGTATAAAAAAAATCTTAAAATGCTATCATTTGAAACGCTGATACGTATGAGAACGTAGTGTGGTGGCCACACCTCATTTTTTTTTTTAATACTAAGTCACCAAGATATTGAACAAGATACAATGTAGTATAGAAAATAAAAGGGACGATTATTAAGTCAGTAGATAGTATTTCTTAAATTTCTTTACCTTTTAGCGAATGTTTCACAGTATGTCAAATAGTTACCTGTCCGCTATACAAAATGAACAGTCCATTATTTCAAATTTCAAAGTAAATTATTTACTTGCTCAGCAGTGCACTTGCTCTCGACCTGTAAAAGCGTGGATAGCCGGGAGTGGAGCTGTTTTACTGCATGCGGCCAGGTACAAGATGAATTAAATAGCGTTCGGGAAGCGACACGGTAGGAAAAATGCGGAAAAAATACGGGATTAATACGGAAGTTTGAGAAATTGGGAGATGTCACAGATAAATCACTGAAATTACGGCTTAACTTAATGGAATTTTAGAAATGAAACGCTTTTCCTTTTAGTGACGTTTCGCCCGGCATCCGGTTCTGCTGACGCTTACGGGAGCATCCGTGCAGATACTATACCGACGTCCTATACCTGCCTGTTTTATATAAATGCCTTTATAAATTTGAATTTATATCGGTGTATTTATCATTGACGTTTTCCGGGGAGTTTTTCAATTTATAAAAATTCCACTAACATGATGAAATGGTATACCTATCATCTTTTACGGGAACTTTGTTAGCTGGAGCTAAGAGTTTTTTTATGAACATCTAAGATGTTAATATGAATAAATAATATTGTTGAATTAAAATCTTACAGAATCAATTTGTCATTAACATGATTATGAAGTAGTAAAATAATATATTCCTTTTTTATGTAAATATTTGACAAATTTCAGTAGATGGCACCACTAACTGGCAAGATCTTACTATTATGGGACCGTTTTTAAACACGAATTGAATTTTCTATAGCTTTAAAACATTTTAATACGGTAACATTAAATTAATGTTAATTTCCAATACATGAACGCAATACAAATTTTACTTCTGAAGATTGTGTAAATCATTCAGCTAAAACATTGTCTCAATGTCCATCGATTTAAAAAGAATATTCAATGCCATCACCGACTAAATCCAGGGAGTCGCTTGTTAAGTGAGATCTTGAAGGTGGTACACAGTAGAGAATTTAATCAGTTTACTAGAAGTGAACTATGGAAGTATTTGTCGACGTGCTGATGGTAATTTCTGTGCCGAAGTCCTGTATGCATTGTCAGTCGATGTCGACAGTTTTGCTGGAGGGCGCTAATATCTATGCACACGCCTCCTACAAATCAATTTCAGCATGTTTGATTACTAAAACTTAATCAGGACCAGTGGCGGCCCGTGATTTTTTGGGACGGGAGGGCACCGGGGGTCTGAGTGTTTAATATCAAAAATTAAGTACAGACAAAAAATAAACTCAATATGCTATTTAATTAACTTGTTTGAAAATAAAATCCATCCGCCGTTCCTTACGATCAGCAAAATGATTAATAACTCATTCATTGAAGTTTGGTGTTGATATCAGTAATTGTTTTTCAATGGAACACATTGCTAAGGCACATAGTCTTATTTCCCGCATGGTATTCCTAGAAAATGTTTTTATTCTCTTCAAAGTAGAAAAACACCGTTCACTTGATTTTTTCTATTTTGCACGCCCCCAGAGATTCGCAAAATAGCAGAAGACAATTTACAAAATCTTTCGCCAACATAGTCTCGACATATTATCAATAACAAACTTTTATAACAGTTGTACTATTCAACCTTGGAAGTAAATTACAATAGTAGCATCAGAAAACTTATCATCCAACTCTGCTTAACAATTTATATTGTTAATTAGTAAATAAAATGTTAGCATGTGTGCTTTTTATTCTTTGTACAACTTCTATTGGACATGTTTGTTACATTAAAGGCTTACATTTTGACATTTAAATATAATTTGTTTCCATTTTTTTTGTTACCAACGTCAAAACAACAAAATTAGCGTGCGATAAAAAAATACTTTTGCAACCAAAACGGATGTCGTAAAGTGAACTTTATAGCACCGAAATAGAAAAAAGCATTTTGCACATTACACTCACACAACCAGTCTGATAAACTGTAAGAGCTTCTGTTGAATTTTCTCGTCACGGTTTTATTAGTTTTCAAATTGTCATCTTCTAGTTTAATCAATAAATCTGGTCTAGGGAGACCTAGATTTTTTAATTCTGTCTTAATGTTACTAACGCAATTCATAGTTGCATTTGCGCCGATAGAAATTACAACATACACGCACCGCTGTATATTACATACTGGACCGCCACCCGGAGCCGGCACCATAGAATAGTGCCCCGCCGCCTACATATATACGCGCGCTACCCGCGCAAGTTTCATCGCTCGATTTCTAATACAGCCGGGGCAGTCGCGCGAGATGCCCCGGAGCCTACGTCAGACTGCGATTTTTAAAATATGTTTTCAGAAGTAACAGTCCGTTACTTCTGAAAACATATTATTTGTCATCAAAGAAATCAGAAAAATTACATACAAATTAGGTATTTATAATTAATTTATCTGTTAAAAGAAATTTGTCACGGGAGGGGGGGGGCAGTGCCCCGTTGCCCTCCCTGCAGCAGCCGCCACTGATCAGGACTATCCGCCTTCTCCATCTCCAACATCTTCTGCGCTGTAATAATGTGGATGCCTGTGTGCTGAATTTAGTCGATAAATACCGTATGATATGAGAGCATTAATGTTTACCTATAGTAGTAATCAAATTATTTGATATCTCAATAGCTATTTACGTAACCATTAGAAAAGGAAATACTTATACAGGGTATCCAGAAACTCTCCTGACAAACGAAGACCGGAGATTCCTCAGATAATTTTAAGACAATTTAACCCAATTCACCCTAGTCCGAAAATGCTTCCTAAGGGAGCTAGAGCTCTTTGAAGATGGCGCCTTGTAATTAGTTTTTTTTTAATATCTCCCGAACGCTTCTATTTAGAAAAACAAAAACTGGAATGCTTATTTATCCTCCAGAGATGAATCGATTCCATTAATTGCGAATTTCTAGTACCGGTCATAGGCGTCCGTTTTGGGTAGGTTAACGGTTATTTTAACGCATAACTTTTTTGTCTTTAACTTTTAAGCATTTGTGACACTAGATTATTAAATTTTCAGGTATTCTAGTACTAAAAGGTACTCTTACTTTAAGTCGATAGGATACACCGTTTTCTAGAAAAATCGATTTGAAAATTTTTCGTTTTTTCGCCATTAAAATTCAATTTATTATTTTTTGCACTAGTTCGCTCTGAACTGCCAACAGAAATAAAACCTACGTTTTTAATTGTCAAATTGTTGTCAGTTCGCGAAGTTTATCTTTTAATTTTTTACTTTGTAGCATTCAAACACAACGATTTCAATTTAAAAAAAAATGGTTTTTACTAACGAAGAATACGCCGATATGCATTTAGTTTATGGCGAAATGAGGTGTAACGCTCGAGCAGCGCAACGTAGATACGCTGAAAAATTTCCCAATCGTCAGCATTCCACTCACTCAACATTTACAGCTCTTCATCAACGATTAAGAGAAACAGGTTCAGTGGTCCCAAAAAAAAATGAAACAGGGAGACATAATGATGTAACAGCAGAACATGAAGATGTTATTTTAATGGAAGTTGAGGAAAATCCAGAAATTAGCGTTCGAAGACTATCTGCCATGTACCCCACAATTTCAAAATCTTCCGTAGGATATATCTTACACAAAGAAAATTTATATCCTTTTCATTTTACAAAAGTGCAAGCACTGCTAGAAGGAGATTTTCCTGCTCGTGTAGAATTCGCTAGATGGTTACAAAATCGGATAAATTAAGATGAAGATTTTTTCAGGTACATTTTGTTTGGTGACGAAGCTTCATTCTCAAAAAATGGAATTTTTAATGTACATAATGCACACTATTATTCGTACGTTGGTGACAATCCCCACGTTGTTCAAGAATTTAAGCATCAGCATAGGTTTAGCATAAACGTCTGGATTGGAGTAGTTGACGACTATCTACTTGGACCTGTGGAATTACCTGCTCGTTTAAATGGTGTTGATTACTTACACTTCCTGCAAAATATTTTACCTGATTTTTTAGATGAGGTGCGTTCAAATATTCGGCAAAACTTATGGCGGTCCAGTTGCTTGGCCAGCAAGGTCCCCGGATTTGAATCCTTGCGATTATTGTGTTTGGGGATACATAAAAGCATTTGTTTATTCCGTTCCGATACAAAATCGTGCACAACTCTGGCTAAGGATACAAGATGCTTGCAACGAATTTAGAAATAACTTTGGAATTTTTGCAAGAATTCGGCGTTCTCTAAGCAAAAGGGTAAATTTATGCATAGAGACTAATGGTCATCACATCGAGCATCTTTTGTAAGTATCTACCTTTGATACTTGTTCTTTTTTTGTTAGTTTCGTTCCATTGTAATAAATACTTTGTTTTTAAAAACCTTCAGCTAAAATTTTGTTTCAAATTGATTTTTGCTTCTTTTCCCAAACTTTTTTTACGAATTGTGTGCTGCATTTATTGAAACAAAAGATGATTTATTAAATTAATTTTCATCCATGCCTTGATAGTCCTAGCCAACTTCGTCGCTAAAACTAAGTAGGTACATAATAAATTGAATTTTAATGACGAAAAAACGAAAAATTTTCAAATCGATTTTTCTAGAAAACGGTGTATCCTACCGACTCAAAGTAAGAGTACCTTTTAGTACTACAATACCTGAAAATTTAATAATCTAGTGTCACAAATGCTTAAAAGTTAAAGACAAAAAAGTTATGCGTTAAAATAACCGTTAAGCTACCCAAAACGGACGCCTATGACCGGTACTAGAAATTCGCAATTGATGGAATCGATTCATTTCTGGAGGATAAATAAGCATACCAGTTTTTGTTTTTCTAAATAGAAGCGTTCGGGAGATATTTAAAAAAAATTACAAGGCTCCATCTTCAAAGGGCTCTAGCTCCCTTAGGAAGCATTTTCGGACTAGGGAGAATTGGGTTAAATTGTCTTAAAATTATCTGAAGAATCTCCGGTCTTCGTTTGTGAGGAGAGTTTCTGGACACCCTGTATATATTATCATGATAGTTAATTGCAAATACGTTTCATAACACTAAATCGAAACTAATATTTATCAGATTAGCTCACGTTATGAAAATATCTTGTATCATGCAATTATAGAATAGAATAGTTTACTTGAAGTTGTATAAATATATATAAAGCATCCAATTATTATCTGTAACCTGGAACATAATGAAATTATTTATGATAAGTCAAGAATACTTATTTAAAATTAAAATGTCTTAGTAAATAAATCCGTCTGTCATGAAAACGCAACTCAATATACCATAATAATTATAGACTTTTGAATATCTTAATCAAGTATATATTTTTTTGTTATGTAAAAATAACTTGATCATTGACAGAATGGAAATCCAAAAACAATTGTGGGAGAATACATTTTTGAACCGAAAAAGGCGCTGCACAAGATGAGACCCTCATGAAGTAAGATTTTACATGACACATTACTAAAATTATACGTACAGATAATAATACCTTAATGATAATACGGCCAAGTATCATAATCCAGTTGTGGTAGTGAAAAACATTTAAAATAGTTACGGTTTTGAGAGCTACCATATTTGAAGTTCATCCAGAATTACCTGTATAGTGAAAGAAAATACTAACTAAAGCCACCGTACAAATTAATCAACAAGAATTACCCTAAGCTAAGTGAATGCCCTTGCGCTGAAATACATCTTATTGCCAGAGGTATAGTTATTAAAGCAGAATTTCTTTAAAAGAAATCCTAGGAATTCCTGATCCTGATAGAAGTCTAGTCAATATTCTAGCCAGATAAGAAAACCAATCCGTGTCTCTGATTCCCTATAGAATATACAGCATTAAACTTCTATGTACACTATACAGCATGTGTCAATTTTCATTAGCCATAGGCGATTAATTCATGCAATACGTGACAACATGGTACCCCTACTTTCCTTTCCAATGCGAGCGCGACCGATACAAGCTCAAGTTATAGCGGTCACTCTTGGACCATTGACTTGGGTGTTTGTAATGCGTTCAGAAATAATATTTACGCGTTGCAAGGATTTGTTTTTCTTTTTCCTTTCAGTAAATGCAGAGAATTATTAAGCTGCGTTCACGCTGCATGACACACACAAAAGCGTAATTCTAATAAAATTAAAAATAAGGTAAATAAAAAAGGATTCTGAAAATAATAACAAACTAGTAGTAGTAGTAAAGATTGAATGTAAAATCTGGTGGGAAGATCGGATAAAATCGTTGTAATGTGGATTGTTGCCGGGATTGGTGACGGAGAGTAGGGGTGACACACGTTGCCACATATTATTTGTATACGTATAAATCGCACGTAAACATTGAATCCCTATACCTAATGAAAATTGACACATACGGTATACGCGTTACCTATAAATACAATGTATTTGAATCAAAAAACGATATTATTATTTTTTATTAAGAATAGTTCTATTTTATAATTTGTTTTTGATAATTTCATAACTAGAAAAGAAGTACATGATGATGTTTTTAAGGTATTCAGTTTTGAGAAGCAACCCTTGATTTTCAAATACAACAGACCGGAAAAATCAAGTGTTGCTCGACATATTTTCGACACAGTCCACGGCATGCCTACAGATAGTCTTAGATTAATTAAAACTATAAATAATGTTAGACAGTTGCGAAAGTATTTATATACATAGAAATAGATGTAAGTTAATGAATTCTGACAAAGGACCGATACCCGAGTCCAGCTTGTACGGATTATTGTAATTTTAGGAGATTAGTCTGTCACGCTTTAAGGTAGCTTTATTTATCGTTATTTAGGTAGTATATATACGGATGTCGTTTGTCAAGAAATCAGTGTTATTCCACTGGTGATTTGGTGAAGAGCATATCTTCAAAGGTTACACCTTAGCCAAAAATACTACGTTTAACACTCTTTTTTGTTTTCTACAGATTGCTACTGAAGATGGCAACTTAGTTGCCGAAATACGTATATAGGTTTTTTTATATATTGTTTGTGGTAAGGAATTTTTCCTTTTACATTTTATTTAGTAATTTAGGAAATAAATAAAACTGAAAGTGTTATTTCCGATCCGAATATTGAAATTTTATTGATACTAAAATTGCTCCAAATCGAGTTCTAAATGCCTTTGTCCTGATGAATCTGTATAGAACGCATAAATTGCAAGATATTTGCAAAAAAATATTTTTTAGGTAGGAGTAAAAGACCTAGGAATTTCGAAACTCAAATTAACTTTTGAGTACATTTTTAATCTGTTGACAATTGTTTAAACTTAGTAGTTCACGAAATATTGGTAAAATTTGATTCTTCAACTGAAATAAACTACTTCTTCCCATCTACCGACTTCACTGAAAATCAGATCTCAAAAAATATAAAGTTTGGTATCGATAGCTTTACCTGTTTTGCCGTAATCGTGGTCACACGCACACACACACACACAGAGAGAGAGAGAGTGGGGGGGCACTTAGATATTTTTCAAAAACCACTTGTTTGGTATCAGAGGGAAAAACGTACTTTTTTTTTAATGGCATCGTGGACATTGCCCATGCAGCCAGACCCTAACTACTAAAGAAATAACAAATAATAATAGCAAAACGTACATCTCGCGGTCTAAAATTTTTGTCATTACATTACTTCCATATACTACATATAAAAAATGTAATAATACACGTTTCATTTAGAATGGCTGGTCTAAGCACTGCATTTGAAATAAAATGCAAAAGGAAAAACACCTTACCACAAAAAAATGTATAAAAAAATCTATATCGTAGTCGGCAAATTTTAATTTCTGTTTACAGTTCTATACTAGCTATCTATCCCATGCAGGAAGATGACCTTATAATATGCAGCGATGCCTGCTTTCCAACAGTGGTGGGAGAAGGAACGCAGTCCGGGGATTTTCACATTTGATAGCAAACGTTTGCCGGGTGTACTTGGCAGCCTCGCTATATGTTTGTCTTTACTTTATTTCGCAGTGCTCTTTTCCTCTTCTACTTTCGTACCAGAAATTAAAATTTGTCGACTACGGTATACGTATTTCGGCAACTAAGTTGCTATCTGCAGTAGAAATAAAACAAAAAAGAGTATTTGACTAATCACCTAAAATTACAATAGGTAAACAATATAATCTAGGTACAAATGGATTACTTAAATTTAAACGAAATTAAAGGGAAGATGTTATTAAATGTGGACAACTTTTTAATTTTAACAACTTCTTCCCTTAAATTTCGTTTAAATGTAACCAATCCATTTGTACCTAGGTTATATTGTTTACCTATTGTAATTTTAGGTGATTAGCCTAACATTCTTATTTGTTTTATTTCTACTGAAGATGCCAACTTATATGCCGAAATACGTATCTAGATTTTTTTATATACTTTTTGTGGTGAGAGATTTTTCCTTTTGCATTTTATTTCAAATTTTTAACCACAGTCTCCAGCCATTATTGGATAAGCACTACATTATTCAACAGAATTATATATTACTGGAATTGTCGAATTTGAACGCATTTATCCCATGAGCAAGTATCACATTCTCTTTGAACGCGATTATACACATTTTTAAAAATTACATAATTTATCAAAGTCCAGTAACGTTTCCAACGGAAACCGTGCACAACCTCTCTATCCTTAATTAGATAGTTTCAATTCAACCAACACCTTCCTTTACAAGTCTTTCCCATCTTGTTTCCACCATCTGTGCGGTCGTACACATACAAAACGAAGGAAACTAATCCGCATCTGCGTTCACTTTCCCTTCCCTACATCCTCTATCTTCTATTTATCTAATTACTTTAAGTCGGTGTAGATATATGTTCATAGAAAGGGATGATTTCAAGTTTATTTCCACCGCGTATGCTTCACAGTTAGAAAGTTTATCTCTTATTGGTGAATAGCGACACCTAAATGCGATATATACATATAGGTATACGTGTGGTTTAATGTATTTTCGAGTTTGAATAGAAATTCGTCTTAAAGTATTCCGCGAATGAGTGAAGTTCGTCAGAATTAACGAACTTTTGAAAATACCCCCTTCCCCAATTCGTTTCCTGGAATACTCAATCATTTTGAACTGTACCTTAATTTCCATACTTTTGATCATTTTAGTTTTAATGAACTCTATTCATGCGAGTTTGTATAAAGTAATAAGAGTTGATTCGTTTCATTTTACGCAAGATGAAGGTAAAGATCAGGTTGGAACGTGAAGGTTGCAGGATGTAACAGAGAGTTGAATGTAGAATTCACTTATATAATGAATTTTATTAATAAATTCAACAAGTTATGTACATCGTTGGTGCTTCTAAAACCCGTCTGTAATAATCTAAATTATATATATATATATATATATATATATATATATATATATATATAAATATTATATATATATATATATGTGTGTATATATATATAAACTAAAAGCAAGTATTTACTTCGCATCTAATCGTTGTATATTAAACTTTCCATAACATTAGGACTAATATTGAAGGATTGAATCCGCTTTTATATAATGAAAATCTAAAATTTCAAAATAAAATACATCTAACAGAAGTTTCGAAAGTCAATAAAGTAAATAACTTTTATTACTGTCTTTTAAATCGTTCGAGTAGTAGCAAGTGTTTAATATACACCTGACATTGATTTTTGTGAAATGGAAAAAAAATAATTCTTTGTCTTGGTTGGTTTACCAACAACAGCAATTCATCAGAAATTATTAAAATAGTATAATGATCATCGAATGGGCTGCTCTTTTTAAATCTGGTCGCGTAAGTATTAGTGGTGTTGCAAATGTAACTATCCGTTACTAAAGTACTCGTTACTCGATAAGATCCGAAGTAACGAATACTGGTTTCAAATAATCGTTACTTTTCCAAATAGTTACTTTCATAATATATCACTTTTAGAAAAATACTTAAGGCTTTGATATTTTACTTTTAATTTTGAGTTGGAATGGTTTGTATGATACTTTTAAGGAATTTTATTTATTTAACGTAATATATATTAAAATTAGTATATACACAGAGAAAACTGTCTAATACAGTGTAGATTATAGAAAAAATATAATACCGGTTATAATAAGTTTTATCGACGACTAAACAATAAAGTAGGTATTATATTAATCACTATTGGCTAATAATAACACTCATAATACCCGGAGGGAATAATGAAATGCGACGAGGGAATAATGGGCCATAACGTTACCATTATTCCCTGCATTCTGCCAATAAGAACATAACGTTCCTAACGTTGTCGTAGTAACGATAGACAAGTCTGGCCATTTTACTAACTGTCTAACCGCCAAACGTCATATTGATATAGTAATGTGACATTTTCGTTTAATTATTTTGATTTTTTTAAGTAATTTTCAGTTAGTCGTCGATAAAGTAGTGTATACTAACTCGCAATAATGACTATTATTCCCTCGAGCTGAGTTACTCCCTCGCCGCTTACGCGGCTCGGTTCGTAAATTCAGCTCTCGGGAATAATAACTGTCATTATTGACTCGTTGTATAAACTACTATTATTAATACTTAATAATCCAGTTAATGGTCTCTATATTACAAATATAATACAATGTCTTTAACATTTAATAAACAATAAAGTTTTGGCGTGTATAAAAATTTAAGTGCTTTCAAATTTCAAATATATTGAAAAAGACAATAATCCAGACAATGAAAAGGAATAGCTACAGAAAAACAAAACCTCAAAAATTGCTTTAAACACTAACCTTCCCAAAAACAGTAACGGTTTGGACGCAGCTCTTTTTTTGATGTTGAAAGTTTGGGTATAACAATCGAAATATGATGTGGTGCACCTGTCGTTTCCTAAATTGTTTTATTTTGTGGATGACCACTCAATATTTGCTTATTTTGTATATACATACACAACTTTGCTGATGTTAACACGATGGCGATCAAATTAATCTGCAGATGACAACGGTGTAATGAAAGACAATCGGGTAATTTTTGTATATAGGCTGAACCAATCGAGACAACTATAGAAATTGTGCTAATTAACTTACTTCCTGTTACTTTAATTGAAAAATATTTCAAGCAAAAAAGAAGACGAATAATTAATAGTATTATACGTTATAATAATCTATATTAAGAGATTCATATTAAATTTGTGTAATACTGTGTATTAATTTTTTTTGCTGTCACTATGCCTAAAACAAAAATTAATACCGACGATTATATTTCTAATAGCCTGTATTATACAGTCTTTTCTGTGTAACGGAACATTTTGTTTGTACCATATATTAACTATACATATGCCCGCACCGCACGTTTGAACGAGTACTCGGTAACGACTAAAGTAACGGATATTGAATTCGAAAGTAACGGATAGTTACAAGTATTGAAAAGTAACTGAATTCAACATCACTAGTAAGTATCGAAGTTGATTCGCGCGAAAGACGTCTAAAACCTGATACAAGACTGCAAATCATTCGCCTAGTCTATAATTTGGTTAACTGATTGATTGGGGAGATACTTGTTGAAACTTCGTTTCAATAATTTATTAATAACACAATGTTTAGTTGCAAAAAATATTTCATGTAGACACTATGTTGCACCACTCTGTGGCTTCATCAGGTGATGAAAAGATGAAACTTCCATTTCCATAACAAGTATAATAAATAAACACAAAGACAACAAAATTCGTAATTACCTAACGAAAGACTTTATAGAGAACAATCAAATTCTGCTAAAAAAATTGAGTAAAGAGTAGTAGAATACTAAATACGATCAAACAAAAAGCAGTAAATAACACAACTATATTTAAAAGCTAATAAAGGCAACACAGTAATCACAATGAAAGAGACAGAGCGTGACACGAAGTTACAGAATTTCTTAATATCAACACTTTTACAAAATTAAAAATATTCCACCACAAAACTTCAAAAACAAATCATACAAACAATAAATAAGTCTTATTCAATAATATGAATCCACAGCCCCCCAAACTGAGGTTTATTTAAACTACACACAGAGAATATACATCCTGTCGTTTCTTGCGTAAAAGTCCCCATAATAAACAATTAAAATAGTAACACATCTACGTTAATACAATTCACCCTAACATAAAATTTACTATGGAAGTAGAAATAAACCAAATCATTAATTTCCTGGACAAAAACCTATTACACAATAATAAACACGAATTTTCGATTTATTACGAACCGACACAGATAGATGATACTACAATTAATGCAGATTATTTCATCCCATGATTCACAAATTATCGGCATATCAATCTATGATCCACAGATTAATTAACATTCCCGTGAGTAAAGATAACTTCGAATTAGAAATGAACTGGATTTTTATGATAGCTGTCAATAATGGGTATTCGCTAGACAAGATAAATGGCATCTTAACTAAACAACTACAGTCAAAAACACTCTCCTTAATTTATCCCGAAACAAAAATCGAAACATCTAATCATTACAATCTCATGACATACTTAGGAAATATTTCAAACAAAGTAAGGGCTATTATTAAGAAAACTAAAAACGAATCTATTTCTTTCAAAACTAACAAGTCTTACTACGACTAAACTAACGAGTAAGAACTCTTAACAATAACAAACGCAAAACTGTAATTGAATACGCCTTCCTAATAACAATAATTGTGTTGTCTATATGTATAAGTTCAGTGTTATAGAAACTGACTTTGTGTTTTTTCATCACTTGATAGTCACAGTGTGGTAAAACTTTTTTGAAACTGAACTTTCCGTCATTAACTACTAGGAGTACCCACATCGCGATACCCGTACATATTCATTATTGTCTGTTCTTGGACTAACCTTTTAATAATATAATTTTCAAACGCAGCGGAAAATCCTGCTGCTATTAAGTGGTTGAAACTAAACACTATGTTGTACCATCATACAGAAAATTTGATTCAGATAGGTTGATGCTAACCAGCAGTCGCACCCTTTAAATGTTTGCTTTCGTAACAGAATTATTAAATAAACTAGCATACATATTTATGGAAATTCTGGTCAATATTTTTTCCCCATTTCGGACTGTTTCGGATACATGTGACGAATGTAGAAAACAATCCACCCTTATTATACATATATGAATATTATAGTACATTTAAATTTTACTGACAATTTATAATAATGTAGAAAGAATAATGATAAATTTTTAATCACGTACCGACGGCATTGAAGATATACATAAATGACCCCTACAGTAGTAATAATCGATAATAACAATAATACATATCTAAAAGGTATGACATTTCAATAAAAAAATCCACTTTTCATTCGTAAACTCTTAACATTTGTCGGCTTTCTGATAGTCAAACTTGACAATTGGTCGATGAAAGTGAATATTCTTTCTTGATAGTCTTTCGTATTCCATAACACATTCTCGACTATTAAAAATGTCCACCTTGATATATTCATTATTTAATGCTGTCAATTGGGATTATCAGTTGACAAAACACGTTGTATTGCACGACCGACGCTATTCTGTATGTAAATTCTGACGTTTCCCGGCAAGTGTAACTGAAATTGACAGACGGTTTTGACAGTTCATAACATGCAATTGAAATTTTGTATGACTGCAAACGTTAATCAAACGTCAAATAGATCTTCCATCCATCAATTCTGACCTTTCCTGTAACATTAAAGTCAATCCAATCTGGACTTCGAGGTGTCATTGCAGCTGTGCCTAATGACCTCCATATCGAATGCCGACATTTTATGTAAACTTTAAACACTATTCTGCCTGTCAATTGTGACCTTTTTCGGCAAGTGTCATCACGAACTGATATTGACTGATGGTTACTCAAAATAACACAAAACATTAAATAAAAAACTTTCTAGATTAAATTTTAAAATTAGGGGTTGAAGGTGAATTGAGTCACCATTACGACTACCTCTGTGCTAAATTTCATGGCTGTAGGTGCGATAGATTCATCTGGACATTGCACATTTATAAGTATAGAAGGTAATTAATCCAAACTATTGGTGTATGTGGAACTTTTGGACTACTTAGTGTAATTAGCTATCTATCGCTTGCTATGTTTTTTTCACAATAATTCTAAAATTGTTTATTAGTATTGTTGCCTTTATTCTTACTATTGTTAATAAATGTGCTGACTGTTGGATGGGTGTTTTTCGTGAGGGATTCTCCTGTTTTTCTTATTTCCTGAGTACCTCCCAATCAGGTGTCAAGTCAAGGGCCGGTCATACTAATTCAGGGCGTAGCGCCTTAATCAGTCGATTAACTAAATAGTTTTGCTAGACCTACACCCTATCTTCACCGGGCAAAGCGGCGATAAGTCTCCTGTATTTTCGAATTAAAGGCAGTGGCGTGTTTACATGTAAGGCATTCGAACATTTTTGAAGTGTAAACTTCCTTGGGCGCGTTGCGCTGATTGTAGGCACTGAACAAGACTGACCGTCACGCTCGGATATGTAACGCTCGTTCGGGTAATGTCGGCTCGAGCCGACTAAGGGAACAAGATAAATATATCATATAGAGGTATTTAATTTCAATTAAATTGAAATTTAAATGAATAAATAAATTCATGTCCCAGAGCAGATGTGATCCGGAGCCGCCTGGGTGAGAGGCCAGCACGTAACCATTAGACCAAGCGCGGGGATCGTAAGCGAGTATTCATATCGTCTATTTATATATATATACATACGTCCAACCGACCGTTACATGGGAGAGCATGACGCATTAGTCGTATAATACTTTACTGAATATTATACGCGTGTGTACATGTGTAAATGTAATAAATGTGCGAATACGTTTTATTTAATGCGTTACTGAATATTATGCGCGTGTATTTCGTATTATTAACCTCGCCTTGATGAAGTTTACACTTCTGCTGTGTGATTTTAAGCACACCCATTTTCTTGTTTATTACGCCGGGTATTAAACATAGATCTTAGGGGGTTATGTAATGTGCAGTGTTAACGAGTCATTTAACGTTTGCGCACTGAACAGCAGATGAATTTTAGAGTGTCTGCGCTATTTGTTCGACTTTTGTATTTAAGTAGAAGGACCGTAACACAATGGCATAAACAATCTTCTAAACACAGCTTTTAACAAGTCTTCTAAATTATTATATTAGCCTTGTTTTTCTCAATAACTTTTTTTATTTCTAAAATTGCAAATTAAGGCTTAGTAAAATGAAGGAAATGAATTGAAATCAAAAGCATAAACATTCCTCCCGTGATAATAATTCTACAAAAACCAGACACCAGAGCAGAAAATAGGCAAGCACATAAGGACTGTCTGGTATACCTAGCCCGCTCAAAATCCTTCTTACGTGCCCTGGCAGCGCACAAAAAATAAAGGTCTAACATGTCACGGATGAGTGGCTCCGGTTCAGCGAACTAAAGCGTGATCCGTGCACGGGAGAAAAAGTAGTGCGGCCGCCTGCCACTACTTTTTCTTCTCGCTTTTTGCTTACGAATAAATTTCCGAAAAGACCTTTTCTGCCACAGAAAGCTTATCCTGCGTGAATCGCACATCACCTGCCTTATGCTCTCGTCTCACGGTTCACATTCGACATTTCGATGTGTTTCGCTGTTTATGCGTGCGAGGGGAGGGTGGAGCGCTAGTGTGTCACCACGTTCGCAAATGTAGCAGAGATACCGCCGCCTCCCGCTCTCGGGCCGCTTGATATCTCGAGGACGTGATCCATTTTAGTGGGAACGACATCAAATGGGACCGGAAAAATGTCTCCGGCGTTGGAGGATGGAGGCGCGTAAATGTAAGATTGTGCGTTTAAACAATGGCATCTTTTGTTTATATTTCCGTCGGCCGATTTTGGGAGAAGTTCTCTGTTGCGGGTGCGGGAAGAAAAAACAAAAGAAAAATGAGGTAATTTCCGTTTGTCGTCTCCTTATCTCACGGTCGACGGGTGCGATGTTACGGTTTTTGTTATATAAATATACATATACGATGTTACTATATGAAGAGTAATTTAAGACAGAATATATTTTGTATTTTATTGCATAATGGAACTTGGTAGACGATATTTTTAAAGCAATAGCTATAATTATATATGTCTACACTCAGCCATTATCATTTTAATAAAATTAATAACTCGCCTATAATTTTCAAACAAAGATTTTAATGTCTGTTTCATCTAATAATAGTAATGATATTGGCGAAAAAAATTATTTTGTTAGAAGTACGTACCCAACCAATTTACATTCAACACTACAATAGTTGGTATTTTTTTTGTCCTGCATATCTTCATATCAATATGTTTCACTAATGCCGGTATATGTGTTTCTTTAGGTGGCTTCCCCATTGTTGTGTTTGTTTTACATTCATATATTATCTTACCAAATGTTCAATCAGTCAGTCCAACGCTTCGTGAATACGCGTGTTAATCATCAACCATATTGTCCGTCGTATTGTTACGTTAATTTTTGTACAGTGCTGTATGTTCCAGAATTTGTTTCGTACATTTATTTCGGTGGGATTATTGTTGTTGTTTTTTGACGTTTTGTTTTGATTTATTTTTATCTATCACGTTATCATATTCAGTAGTAATGCATTTCTGTTTTAATTTAAATAAGAATTAGTTTAATTATTTAGGGGTTGACCCGCTATTTGTTGGCGAGGACGGTCGTTAACGTTAAATAGATGCTTACTTTCGCGTCTACTCAGAATTAATTTTAGTTAAAAACTTAATTTTTGTTTTGGCTCAAAAATTTGCTTTTATTTTTTTCTCCTCTCTTCCCTAGTGATTAGTGGACTTCCTTTTGTTGCAATTATCGTCTGTATCATTTTTAAATGTTTCCGTAGTTTTCAAATCGTCCGTCTGGCGTTGCTTATAGTGCGAACGTTCATTTGAACATTTGAACGCCATCTACTCGCCCCATTGATTGTTGCGATAATCGATAAAAGAAGCAGATTGATTTCGATCGATATTCACTGTTAATTTTTTTGGTAAATTTTACCGATACCGTTCCGTAGTAATTACGCTCTTTAGCGGATTCATGAGGCAGTGGCTATTTCATAAATTAGTTTAATATCCTGTTTTTTTCCCCGACTTTATGTCGGTTGAATGTTACGGTCGATTTTCTCCATATCTGATAAGATTCTTTTCTTAGTTTTCCTTCGTGTAGTAATGTTTTTAATATTTGTCGTTTTACTTTGTCTTTTAGCTTCTTATTTTACGCAGAAACTTTCGCATATTCCGTCATAAGTGACCGGAAATTAAGTGCACATGGTGACCTACATCTTGAAACTTTGACATTTTTATACAATTGTCCTGGGGCAGAGAATTTATCTACCGAATCCGAAGTGCTAAGAATTTTGGCTGTTCTTGCACCAAGTTATTTTCCCTGAAATACCGATTAGAAGATTTATTTCCAGTATCCCTTTTTGTAGGAATTAGACCACGCCTACTTGTTTAATAAGATAAGTCTTTTACGTTATTTTTCCTAATTATTTGTGTGAATCTGTTAGTACCGTTAGCTTAATTTGTTGTTTAATTTTAAAATTAATTTCTATATATATCATAAGGTTCTTACGCTCTGAAATTTAGCATTTCTCCCCGATGCCAATTTTATGCTCGTGATTATGTGATTTAATTGATTGTAAGTTTTGCGTTGATCAGAGTTGTAGAACGCTGTTTAAATTTGCATTCAAGTTTCATTTAAGCCCCTTTAGAACCTATTACCGAAATTTTATTATATTGTTTTCCTTTACAGCCATTTGTCATAGTTTAAATTAATTTTAAGTACATTGATATTCATATACCGAGTGTTCAGAAATTGACACACTTGTAAATCCTTTGGAAAGCTGAGATCTCGTGCTAACATTAATTATCAAACTTGTAACTGATTTTCATATTACATGTACGATATACAGGCTGTCCAGAAGTAGGGGACCTCTGTCACTTAATTTTGCATTGTCACTTATTTTTTTTTAATTTAGATTATTGCTTTTCGTATCCTTACGCAATTTATTTGTTTTTTTGTTGGGAATTTGTGGTTTTGTCTTGTGTAATACTTTGTTGTTGGTATTGGTTCGTTTATATAATTAATAATACCATATTGATAGGTAGGTATGTCTTTATTCTTGTTACTACGTAAATCTAATAATATCATGAATATATTTACAAGGCATATATATAAACTAAAATAGAACAATGTGCAATATTGGTTAACCCATATTAAATACATACGTATTACTATTTATATTTTACAATATTAGAATTGCAAGTATGCATGTCGTAAGTGTCCGTGTTTAGTCAAACTGCTGACGTGGATTACTAAACGTTCTACAATACTTATAATACTATACTGAGTGTTACACTGGTCTTTTGCTACCTGAGTATTTAAACTGATTTTTCTCCTGGATCAAAGACCATTTTGGGGTAGGAAATATTAAACATAAGGAGATGGCGTCCGTAAATTCCTCCATCTGAGATTCTGTGTAAATCCACGGCCCAAACAAAGACGATTGTGTTAGAGGCAGTTCCCTTCACTATCTTTATCATCTCTATGCAAGGGCAGTGACAGGTAAGGCATTCCTGAAGGTGTAATCATAAATTTTCCGAAACTTTGGTGATTTAATAAGGGGCGATACAATTATTTTAACTTGGCCATTGCTTTGCTATCTGTATCGAAGGATCAATAATGTTTAGTTTCCGCGCCTTTATTGATTTTGACTATTAATTTTAATTTTAATTTTTACTTTAGTAACTGCAGTATACATCCACTATGTATCGGATTAATGCCTTCTGATTAATATTATCAATAGCTACTTTATTTCGAAAATTGGAAAGTTTAGGGTTGATAATACTATAATTTGTTAAAACTGCGGGTTTCGCTGGTCACTCAATTATATGTTCATTTTTTCTTTTAATTTCTAATGCTCCATCCAACATTAATTTCACGTCTTCAGTGATTGTTATATGTATACTTGCGCTCTTTCCAAGGCACGACTGTCTTTCTATACAAATTTTCTAGCGAATGTACTTCTTGCCGTATTACTAGGTCGATAAAATACTATTGTTCTAATTGTGCTATAGCGTCTAGTTAATATTTTATACCATTTTTTTGTACCAGTGCTCGATTCAGTGTAAATTGATTATGTATATTCCACTCACTTGATAACTAATAGATTGGTTGTATAATGGGTGTAATAGAACACGCCACAGACAAAGTTCCTTGATACCTATTCAGTAATTATTATAATTCCCTATAACTTGTTGTGTTCAGTGGTACTCATTTTTGAACACGTGCTCCACTATTCGAACGTATATACTGGTGTTTCGTTTCACTTTCCTTAATGTTTGTTTGTACTTCATTATCTTTACTAATGGACAAAACACCCAAGTATATGGAAATTAATAGATGGACTGCGAAAAGTACAAAAAAGTCGAGACGTTTATTATGACCAAATTCTTTCCGGAAATGAAGCACAAAAGAAATTGAATAAATACCGTCAGGCTGATGAACGAATCAAAAACATTGTCTTCGAGTACAATAACGATTAACCAAGATAGGCCTGGCGATGAATCGGCGGCGATGAATCAGCAGCGATGAAACGGCAGCGATGGAACGTCCCATCGCCGACAGAATACGAATCAAATAGTTTGGTGGAAGTAAGGAATACAAGAAAAGGAATCTGAAACAAATTGTGAACAAATTTACAAAATACCACCTAAAATAAGAAAACACGTTCAAAACGAATTTTATTATCATTTAGGATATTGTCAAAATGTTCAAAGACAAGCTTTCAACATTTATTGCAATAGTTTTCTTTGTTCTGTAATAATAAATTCAAATAATTTTTTATGTAAGTTTGGACAGTTATTATCAAACAAAAGAGTAGTAATATGCAATTTCGAGATTGGTTTTAATTTTATTTTCAAATAAATACACAACAAAATTGAAGTAACAAATAATTATGGAATTGTAATTGGAGGGAACTATGTAAAAGATTTGGATTTTTTGAATATCTAAGAATGTGTTTTAAGTTTTTCTGCTTTAGTTGTATTCTTGGGATATCTGTACTGAAAAAGACAAGTAAAGAATTGTCGAAACGTTTAAAATAGATATGTTGCTTATTTTATTTTAATTATTGACGGTTATATTAGATAAAAGGCCGCTAATGCCAAGAATTAATTATATTTATATTATATTATTATTATTATAAAGTAAGAAAAGTTAATGCGGATTAATGAAAAACAGGAAACAGGGACATTGTTTAAATCCGTTGATATGCAACTACGGACACGTGTTTCGTGTTTGGTTTTCGTCAGTGCAGTGTAGCCCAAAAATGAAAACCGTGGGTATGAAGGACTAGCACGCAGGTGGACATTGTCTGCCGCGTGTCAATGTTGTATGAATTGTTGGGGTGTCCAGCAGAGTTCGATTAAAGCCACAATTGGTAGTCTGTCGTCTGTTGACTACACTGCTCTGCCGAATACCAATGAGCCAGAAACACTTGCCTGCAGTTGCATTTTAGCGGATTTACCCAATTACCCTGCTTTCGTCTATATATGTACATATAACGAATTGTAATAAATTTATTATCAATTCCGTTTAGCAAAACATTAATTTGAAAGGTATTTCTGGGCACTGTCTATAACCATTTCAAATGGCAAAAATCAAAACACATAAAAAAAGAAAAATAATACAATACAGATTCACTTGAATCTGTGTCGAAATTATCCTCGCGTTATAAAATGGTAGGTCTCATGTGCGCCTACGAAAGCGACTCTCCAAATCCGTTTTAAATGGGGGATCGGACCCGGCGATTGTAATGAAATTATCTCCGATAAATAGGTTTGTCGCACCGAACGTAGCGAGAACGTGCGGCTGAGGACATTTTCCGAATTAGTTTTACGTTTCGAGAGCCGCACAAGACGACGAGCGGATGCCCGATCTATCACTCGTCCTTCATTTTATTCCATTCCTCACACTTCGTGGGCCGATTAAATTCCCCGTGTTTGTTGAAAGGGTCTCGAGTCGTAAAAAAAGGCTAGCGTCTATCAGAATAAATTTAAACTGGTCATTGGACTATAAAATACCAATTTTGTTTTATTTTACAATTGAGGGTTCTTCCCTGGCAATTGAAATAGTTACATTACGCAATTTTCCACGTACGAGAATTATTATATTGCTTTTTTGTAGGTACATAATAGTAAAACAGGTATTATCCATTATTGAAATGGATAAAATCGGTTTTAAATAATAGAAGGATAGTCGTATCCTTATCTATTGATAAAGGAATACCTACTACAAGGTTTTTTTTTTTTTTTTTTTTTTTGAACTTGTGGTGGGCGGCTTACCCCGGGGTTATAAGCTTTTTAAGCTTGTCATAACCCCAGGAGCCTTTTTGGTGTATATTTTATGTGTGTAAAGTGTTTCATGGCTTTGTTACTTACACCCCCTCGCCGTAAAGGGTGAAGCACTGTTAATTTTATCCCAACAGAGAATGGTGACTCGAGAGGTGTACCGGACCCGCCAGAAAAATTTTATAGTTCCAGGCGGGACTCGAACCCTCGCTACTATCTCTCCCACAGATAGTATCGGTCATCTTACCACGAGACCACCGAGCCGTTGTTTTTAATATTTATAAATGACTTTTTGAATCATACAGAAAGCGGTCCAATTCTACGGTATTTTAAATAATCATAGTTGATGCCCCAATATAACTTTTGTTATTACGATTTTAACAAATTAAGTGTGGGCACCACACGACTCCCATATACGTATGTGCGTTTCATGTTATACAAAGTTGTTCCACCTTAAGTTTTAAATACTTTAATAATAATAATAATAATAATAATATATTTTCTCATCTATAATTACAATATAACAGATTATTGTCACATATGAGTATTCCTGTGCTAATTATCACATTTGTCATAAAATATCAAATTAATTTAATTTAATATTTATATAACGAGAACAGTGTATCAGCAGTATGATAAACGAAGATATAACCAAACAAAAAAATAGTAGGAGAGAGAAGTCGTATAATTCAGTAGCTCAAGTTTAGGTACCAAAAAAATCGACAACGTAGTACTCCCCCTCCATCAGCAATCCTTTGACCCTTCTTCTGAACTCGTTGGGTGGTAGGTTCTTAAGTTATGTCTTCAAGTGGTTGTATAGTTTGGGACAACTGACTGCGACATTGAAAGTCGATGATAAGGGGTTATTAGATGCTTTCTTTTTCGTGTGCTGTACACATGGCTGTTTCCATTTGGATAAAATGTGTGTTTGCGGGTATGTACATACATTACAGAGGCATGAATAAATAAATACTGACTGCATTGTCAATACGAGGGGGTACCCAAAAGTAACCGGAATTATTTTTTAAATGCTATATATTTACAAATATTTACAAAACAACCTTATCCCCTTCAAAATACTCTCCATTACAAGTAATACATTTGTCCCAGCGGTGCTTCCACTGTTCGAAACATTGTTTGAACTCATCTTTAGAGATGGCTGCAAGCTCCTGTCTCGTTCTTTTCTTGATGTCTTCAATGTTTTCAAATCGCCGTCCTTTCATGCCCCTTTTCATCCGTGGAAACAAGAAAAAGTCGCACGGAGCCAGGTCAGGCGAGTAAGGTGCGTGGGGCAGCGGAACCATGTTATTTTTAACCAAAAACTGGTTAACAGTGATGGCTGAGTGTGCAGGTGCGTTGTCATGGTGGAAGAACCAGTCACCTGTTTGCCACAAATTGAGTCTTTTTTGACGAACACTGTTGCGCAATCTTCTTAACACTTCCAAATAAAAGGTTTGATTGACAGTCTGACCTGGGGGAACAAACTGCATGTGAACAACTCCTTTCACATCAAAGAAACAAATCAACATTGTTTTGATGTTTGACTTGACTTGGCGACATTTTTTTGGACGGGGTGACGATGGTGTTTACCACTGGCTTGATTGTTGTTTTGACTCTGGGTAGTAACCATAGCACCACGATTCATCACCAGTAATTACCTTTGAAAGAAAATCTGGATCAGTTTCAAGCAGTTCTTTCAGTTCACGACATGTCTCCACTCGACGTTCTTTTTGATTGTCAGTCAGAGCCCGAGGAACAAATTTGGCAGCAACGCGTTTCATTCCTAAATCTTCTGTTAAAATGCGCTGAACCAAGCTCCAAGATATTCCACTGATTTCAGACAGTTGATCAATTGTCTGTCGACGGTCTGTGCGCACAAGCTCTCGAATTCTTTCAACATTTTCATCGATTCGGGCAGTTGATGGACGTCCAGAGCGAGGTTTGTCATCAATCGACATGTCGCCATTTTTAAATCGAGAAAACCACTCATACACTTGAGTTTTCCCCATAGCATCATCTTTGTAAGCAGTTTTCAACATTAAAACAGTTTCAGCAGCGTTTTTACCCAGTAGAAAACAAATGTTCACAGCGGCACGTTGTTCACTTAAATTTGCCATCATAAAAAAACGAAGCAGCAGTAAAACAGCACTAGCAAAAACGGTCACTACTGACGAACAGAACGTGCCAGGTCAACGGCCCGCGCGGCACTGAACTGGCGACGAGTTGCGCTAGGCAGGCCCTAGCGGCAGAAACCAGTACTACAAAAGCTCCACCCATGGCAATGCTATTCCGGTTACTTTTGGGTACCCCCTCGTATTTTCTCTGCTTAGAAGTGGACTATGCATGATTCATTATATTGTAGATGTCTCAGAGAATAGCAGTAGAAATATTCTATTTGCGTCAGCCACCTGTCCCCAGAAGAGAGTTCCATAACTTAGAAGACAGTGAAAGAACGAAAAGTAAGCCACCTTTGCACATTCGTATTTGGCTACATATATCAGTTTACTTGCGGTGAATATCGCGTACGTCAACCAGCTAGGTTATTTATATGTAATCCTCAGCTCAGATTAGATTCCATTATTAGAGGCAAAAATTTGGCTTTTCCCCGATCTTCTGTTGTTTTCGTGGAATATGTATTCCTTTATACTTTGTTCGGATTCGTTTTCAGCTGATTTGACGCAAATCAGCCCTCTGCTTTTTGGATCACAGCAGCAGATTTTGCTTTCAGCTTTTCTAGTTCTTCCACCCTTACTAACAACGAAATATCATCCGCATATAGACACAATTTCGTGCCTGGAACATCACAAGGCATGTCATCATATATATAATGAATATGATCGGCCCAAGGATTGATCCCTGGGGTACTCTGTATTTGATTTCGGACCGATCAGCAGTTACACCATTCCATTCCGTTACCCGCATTCATTCCATGAAGTAGGATTGTATTAGTTTTAGTGGAGTGCCACGTATACTATAGTATTTAAGCTTGTCTAGTAATATGTTAGTGCTAACGGTATTTAAGCCCTACTTAAGTCTCATAAACACATATCCACAAACATACTATCATCTAACGTCTTAAAGACGTAGGCCAATATAATCACTATACCAGTTGTCACGGAGTGTCTTTTTGTGTAACCGTATTGTTTGCTCGTTAAGAATTTCTTTTTTTCAGGATATTGTATTACTACTACTAGCAATTATCTGTTCGAAAATGTTTGAGATTGCTGGAAGAACGCTTATTTAAAACATCTTAAGAACATAAATCTACCAGTAAATGTGCTTTTCAAAAAGTTATACAAAATCCTGTTCTAAGCCTTCTATACTCTTAATAGTCCAGGAATTTTAGCACCAAAAACGGGGTTCGCTCCGCAAAAAATCCTATCACTTAATTTTTCGATTAGATTATGTCAGAGGGTGTCCTCTAAGTATAAAACCAAATTTGTGTCGTCCAGAACCGCGAGCGTTAGCCGCCATCTTGAAAAACGCCTTTTTCCAAATATCTCGAAAACGGTGAGTTTTACGTTCAAAATTGTAAGAACCTTTTTTTATAGAGGATAACATTTCCCGTCTTTTTAGTTTGAAATTTTTTTCCCTATTGTCAATATTTGCCAAGATATAGTCGATTGAAAAAACGATTTTTTGTTTTTGGAAAATATCTCGATAATTTTTGGAAATACAAAAAAAAATGTGATAATCGAAGTTGTAGAGCATCATATTTTCTACAATTTTTGTATGAAACTTTTTTTTGTTCAATCGACAGTTGCTAAGTTATAGCGCATTGAACGTTGCCGTCAGGTCTAGGAAAACAGCGATTATTGGTAATACGTTGCGCTAGCATGCCAAGAACAAGTGTAAGGAGACGCGACATCTTGGCGGCAAGGATTGCAGGAGGTAATTAGTACACGTCTGTCTGTTCTTTAACAATAAGGATATATGGATATTAATTTATACATGTATATTCATAGATTTTTAACCATGAATATTCTATTTGAATAGAATACAGGTATATAGAAAAGTAAGCAGCTGCACGGTGCTGGGTGTCTCCCAACATTGTCTATGCCTAAAAAAAAATAAAAAAATATCTATTTTCGCAAGCCCGGAAAAGGACGCACTCCAGACAACGTGGTCTGTATAGAGATACAGCCCACGTTGTCTGAAGCCGGAGTATGGTGAAAATTTAAGAGAAAACATTCTATTTTTACATGCATTCAGCGGTTGCGACACAACGTCAGCTCCGTTTAAAATTGGAAAGTACAAAACACTGACGACATTGAAGAACCACGAAGAATTGCTGACGGCTGTGGCATTGTTTAAAGATAGGAGGAGCGATCCCAACATGATTGCTCAAGCTGGCGAGCGTTTTTTATTGCTTTGTATGGAGGTAATAAAACCGAACCATCCATCGACTCTCTCCGATACAAGAACTTCGGCAAGTTAGCTCGGAACACCAAGCTGAACTTATCCATTCTACCACCGACGCAGGATACAGCCCGTTACCATTCCTTCAGGGTGTATCATCAGGTCCAAAGTTGGCTGGGATTTCACCATGACCCGGAAGAATGGGGCTGGAAGCGCGCTACGGATCGCTTATCACTGATCACCATGAAAAAAGCTCCCGCGCCGCAAAATTTGCTACAAATAATATCGGATGCCGGAAGAGTGGCTTAAAATGTTCCGTTATCTGTTCAAACGGTAGTGGCCAAACATGCGATAACTCAATCCCTACAGTGGACGATAGCGACGAAGAGAATGCCCACAATGAATCGTTTTTTGATCCTTTGACTATTAATGACCCGAACATGGAAGAGCAACATTCGCGAACCTGTTCTAAACAAAGGAAATTCAAGGAAATTCTTTTAAACCAATCATCGAAGTTTGAAATTTTGCAACAATAATTTTTTTATTAATAAAGATGTTACACTCCTCCAGTGTAGATTAATCTGTGAAAAACGATCTCTAGAAGCCAAAGATGTTCAAAATTCGTGTTAAATCATAATCTAAAATAATTTAATAATTTTATATTAAGGTCCTAGAGATCGTTTTTCACAAATTAATTTTTTTAATTATTATAACGGATAATGAATATGAACAGTAGATGAATACATTTTCATGTCTTTCTCAAACGATTCGTCAGACAGTTTTTATTGCGCAAACTTTTCTCCTATCGCCCATATCCCTCCTATTCATGACAAATATTATTTTTAGCGTCTCTATTATAAAATTCTTCGATTACACTTGTTCTTGGCATGCTAGAGCAACGTATTACCAATAATCGCTGTTTTCCTAGACCTGACGGCAACGTTCAATGCGCTATAACTTATCAACTATCGATTGAACAAAAAAAAAGTGTCTACAACTTCCATAATCACTTTTTTTTGTATTTCCAAAAATTATCGAGATATCTTCCAAAAACCAAAAATCGTTTTCTTCAATCGACTATATCTTGGCAAATATTGACAATAGGGAAAAAAGTTAGAAACAAAAAAGACGGGAAATGTTATCTTCTACAATAAATGTTTAACGTAAAACTCACTGTTTTCGAGATATTTGCAAAAAGGCGTTTTTTAAGATGGCGGCTAACGCTCGCGGTTTTGGACGACACAAATTTGGTTTTATACTTAGGGGACATCCTCTGACATAATCTAATCGAAAAATCAAGTGATAGGATTTTTTGCGGAGCGAATATCTAAAAATCCTGGACTATAATAAAACTCTAATAAATCTTAGAATGTATAATTTGCGAGATATTTGCAAAAAACTGCTATTCGATAAGAGTAAAACTGTTATCTTCGGTTCGAATTTTGAAATTCCTTTTAAAAAACTGCAATTCGTTAAGAGTAAAAGGGTTATCTCCTGTCCGAATTTTTCTTATACAAAAAGTATTCAAAATCAAACTTTAAATGCTGCTGTACTCATAACGTATCTGCCTAGAAAGCATGATTTGTGCATATTCGAAGAAGACTGTTTTAGTTAAAGCCGTACCGGTAGGAATTTCGAAAAACTTTTTCATAAAAACGTTTTCAAATTTACTTTAGAGTATTTTCGTATTCTCTAGAAATGTCTTTACACTTTGTAGCTGATGTAACTGAAGTAAACTACTACTTTCGATTTTACTTAAAATCTAATCAACTCTTAAGAAGATAATTAGGTATACCAACACATAAATACAAGGCTTGTATTGATAGCGTCATCAGTTTGTCCGTTATCATGCTCACACACACATACAGGCATTTTTCAAAAACCTCTTTTTTGGTATCTGGGGACTTCAAAATATGGTCATCTGTAAAAATCACAAAGTTGAAAATGTTCATCACAATACTTACTTATACTCTGTATAAGAAAGTAAAAATTAGATTAACTTAGTGACGGTAGTGTAAAATTTTGTAAATATGTTTATGTTTGTTCGAAATAATTATGGAGATAAAGGAGAGCCCATAAACAAATTACTTACAGCTGCATATGGAAGAGATTGAATACTAGAGAGTACATCTTAAAATATTTTTTAAATGATGATAAATATCCTACACCAAAGGAAGGGAAAAGTACTTTTGTAGTGAAGAATCTAAACTAGGATCATTTAAAATTTTTAATCAAATGTCTTAATTAATAGTTTTTATGGAAAACTTACATTAAAAATAAAAACATTTTCAGTGAAAATATTTCTAATGTTTATTCGTGTCATATCCATCTTTTATTTTCAAAATATAGCATGGCCTCATGCAGCAAATATGGTTTTTGCAAATATTTCTCTGTCTCGCTCTCTCTCACACACATTCTCTCTCTGTATGTGTATCACGATAGCAGCCAAAATGTTAAAGCTACCTTTATTGACTGATCATCAGTGGTTTAATTCAGTGAAAAATCAAATTTTAACACTTTTACTTACTTAAATCTTGTCGTCTGTTAAGTTTTCTCAAAATTGAATTCGATATATTTTATATAAAAAAAGTTTCGAAATTTCTACTGGAACTACATCTTTTTATCATATCAAATATCTCGCAAATTATACATTCTATACAAAATTTTATCAGCACCACCTACTCGATATGGTGATCTGCGGGTAATCAGTATTCGGTCTGGAATTAGTAAGTATCAGAAAAAATAATGTTTGATCATTTGAACACCTTGAAAACTATTCTATCATACCTGATTGTCAGTCTGGATTTAGGAGGGATTATAGTTGTGTGGCAGCTCATCTGAGGGTTACTGATGCCATCATTCAAACAAGAGACCAAGGTAATCTAAACTGCTGCTGTATTTTTAGTTTATAGCAAAACGTTTCATACAGTTGCTCATCGAGTGCTATTGTCAATTTTATATTTTGTGGGTTATTCACGTCGTCGATATGCATGACTCACATTTGGATCATCCCCGCTAGAGTGTGTTTCTGGCTGATATGTGTCTTTGCTGTCGGGTCTTGCAGGGCTCAGTTTAGGATCCACTGCTGATTTCCTTGTATACCTGTCGATTGCCTGCTCCTCCAAATTACTGTCAGGTATAGATTGTACGTTGAAGATACTCAAATATATTTATATTTTCCTGCCTCTGACTTGGCTGATGCAAGAACCAATATTGTTATGATCTGGACCGGATTTATGCATTTTCTCGGAATCACTCGCTGTTTCTCATTCCGACAAAAAGATAGGTTGTCTTGTTTGGAAATGATATAGAAGCGGCATTGTACAAAAATCAAATGAAAACAACCCTACATAGTGCTATTAACTATTTCTGTTTTGCCTCCTAGCAAACGTTTGGGTTTAGATAACACTTTTCCGTATAGGCAGTACATTTCCAAAATGACAATATCAATCAGTTTTGCCTTTTACGGCCAATATTTGGTAACAAATTAAAGATGACCCTGTGCGAATCCATGGTGTTGTCTTTATTCAATTATTGCTCTGTGATTTATGGTTCATGCTTGGATAGGGTGAACGTGGTTAGTGTTCAACAACTGCAGAATTCGTGCATTCGCTTTATTTATGGAATACGTAAATACGATCATTTTTCGTATAAATAAAAGGAACTTCAGGAGTTAAATATGCGTAACAGAGTTTTATTACACCCTATGAACTTGTTTCATAAAATTTTATAGGCCACCATAACTTTTAAATAAAATAACACTTCGGTCAGATATTCATAACTTCAACATACGGAACATAAATCTTATCCCCCCCGCCAGCCCATAAAACCACTCTTTTGAGAGATGTTTCTCGTATAATATCTATTTTATACATCTGCATTATAATCACCTGTCCAGTAGTTTAAAACGATGAGTATGTCGGTTCGGATGTATTGTGTTCGTGGATATACGTTTTATACAATGCATATTCATCATATTGTTGCGTTTTCGGGTTCGCTCATTGTACTTTTGCAATTTAACTCCATATAGCCGAGCTTTCGGATATTTTTCTTTACAGCAAGCGAATTTCAGTGCTTTTAAATGATTTTTCGTTATAATAGTATCTGTAATTCCATCATTCCATAATGCACAAATTATATCTGGAAATACAGTTTTTGTTAGCTTTTTCTGATTTAAGCGTTGCCATTCGATAAGTTTTCATTTTAACTGATCTAAAGCAGCACCTATTCAAAGGTTGCAAAACATTCATGGCACTCGGTGGCAATTTAAACAAGGCGATGGCTAGCTCAATGGTGCGTTTATCCAAATGTGATACTTGGCCATTCATTGTTATCCATCCTTTGTTAGACACTGCATAACAAGTATCTTGTAGATCATTTGTAATCTTCCATACACTCCACAGATTTTGTCCTTGATACATAATTAGCGGCAGAAGTAAAGCACCATTCGCTGAAATACACACAATTGTTCTTAATGGTTTCTTTTCCAGAACTTTCGATGCTTCTATGAACTCTTTGTCTGACTACACTTTTCTGTCTGTTCCATCTTTTTTGGCTTAGTTGGTTCCTCTTACAAAACAAAAAGAACCAATCGTCTCTGTGTTTACCATCCTTAAAACTGTTCTCAAATTATTTTCGTTCATGTACGTTTGAACCGCTCATTTGATTTCTTCTTTGGATAATGCAAACCCCCATTTACCTGTAATGATTATTTTCTCAGTTAAATCTGTTTCTTGTTTTGTTGATAAAGCCATTTTTCGACCACGTTTTGAATTTTTTTTTATTACTAAAACATCTCCATTATACTTATTTATTATTTTGAAGCAATCCTAATAGGTGGTTCACCTTTCTTAATCAAAGTAACCGCCAATTGCAAGTCGTCCTCTTTGTACGACTTCGCTTTCGGAACGCACTAATTGTCTCATTTCCCCCCCATATGTGTCTAACTTTTACATTAGCATCTGCCTCAAATTTTTCCCACTAAATAAAATAGTAAGTACCCACTCCTTGAAAGGCTTGTTGAAATCTTTCCGAGACCGTCTGATTCTTTCTTTACCATTGCCGAATATTAAAAGTTTATGGTGTACATACTTTTGAAAGTTTTCGATGGGTGAATTACGATGCATTCAAACAAACAAAAACTGAAAGCTTTTACAATATATTTTTAACAATTTAGCACGTTTGTGTCCCAAATTTTTCGCTGTTTCATTTTTACACCACTATATGGTATTTGGTACTATGACATATTGCTGTGGTATTTTTCAATATTTGTAAATATAAATAAGAAAAATAAAAAGATAACAAAAAGATGAAAACTGGATATAACCAGTTTCAAATATTCAAAAATTTATATATATAAAAACAAAGATAAAACTAGATATAAGTTGATCTAAATGAATATAAGTGGATATAACCAAATACAAGTAAATATATGGATAACACTTTCTAATATAAAAAAATTAAATAAATAAATAAAAACAAAAATAAATTTCAGCACAATTTATTGTAAATAAATAAATGTATATATATATATATATATTTGGTACACTAGTTACAATTTAACATTTCATCAAATATAAACGCATAAAATAATCCATTGACTAATATATATATCTCGTTTAAATGGTCGTATGACACAGTGAATATTTTTAACTGATGGACATGCAATACAATAGACATTAATGTAATGTGGGTTGCACACCCGTCAAAAACAAAAATAAAAGCGTTTGAAATTCAAATAGGAATTACATATTGTACAAAACAACGTTAAATAAAGAAAACACTAACCTTGATTATAGAAAACATAAAAGGATACAATTTTAAACAACAATTCAATTTCTCATTACAGGCAGGAAAATCCTGATATACTTTTCAATAACAAATAGGAAGCCTACGTTCAAAAATATTTATGTAATGATTAACACTATTGTAAAAGCAAAAGCATTTATATGTAAATAAGCATACTCCATTTGTATTAATCACTATAAAAATTCTCTTGTATTTTCTTTATATAAGACATCATTAAACACACATTTAAATGTACGATTGGTATATCTTTCTTCATATAAAATACTCTGTAGGGTTCCAAAGCTTAAAAAACAAACACAAAATTAGAAAGCATAAAATAATAGATTGGAAAAGAACTTACACCGATAAAATTTGATTAAAGGTTAACGGATTTAAAAAATTCTCCGAATACGAAGAAATGGTTCGATGACCTCGAGGAAGAAGAGCAGAAATATCCAAAAGAAAAGGACCATCTAAACCAAAATAAAGAAATAAAGGTGATATGTAACGTATATCCAATATTACCTATTCCTAGAAATAAGAAAAGAAATGTTAGAATCAAATTAATCAACAAGGAGAGAATATATATCAAAAACAACAAAGAAAGCAATGAATATATATATATATATATATAAATACAACGCAAATTGGAGGTAACGTGAATACTATAAAAACACACGATAATTTAGATATTAGAATAAATTAAAAGGTACCTACCAATCAAGAAAAATCAATTTATATTGTCTAAAAATGCAGATACGAAAAATGTAAACAATAACAAATGTAAGATGGCTGACACAATGTCATGTGATCATAAAACATCGAATAGTTACAAAAATCAACACGGAGGGCGTAGTAGAGGAAAATTCAAATGGAGATCAGGAAACAATTTGAATTTAAAAACAAAATAAGGCGTTTTTCATTTGTTGAGCCTTATAAAAGGGGATGCATTCGCTATTACAAGGCAGTTCGTCGGCAGCCTCCAGTACCTAAGAAAAATAAAAAGTGAGTTAGTTCGCCTTAAAAGTGTTCCTGGATAGTTCTTTAACTTAAAAGTTTTCTTCGAAGACCATAAAAGTAGTTTTCGGTCAGCTCCAACAGTATAGAAAGAATCTACAAAGGCGCTAAGCTTTTTAGATTCATTGCTGTCAATAAAAATAATGCCAGCCAGGACGGAAGAAAGGAATAATCTAGAATAAAAGGAGGCAGAAGAAATGCAAGTACAAATATGAAAGTTTTATTTGCAACCTTACAGTCAGTAAAATAAAAGGATCTTTATGTGTGTCATATAATTGCATAGTAGCAACAATAATATCATAACGTAGTTTAAAGCATTTAAATAAATTCTTCTTTGTATGGGTTCGACGTGTAAATCTTGAGCCTATTACGATCCAAAGAGGGATATAAACAATTGTGTAACAATAATAATACCATAACGCAGTTTAAAGCACTTAAATAAAATTTTTCCTTGGCTTGTATGGGTTTGACGTGTGAATCTCAAGCTTTGTACGATTCAAGGAGAAATATACAATTTCTGGTATAACGAGCATAAACGCATAAAGTAATCTGAGGCGTTTTAGAAAATCTAAAACCGTGAATGGATTCATAGACACACATAAAGAGATTATGATAAAATTGCAAGGGGCTGCGAAGTACTTTATTTGCACGAATAGAGATATACAGCACGTGTCAATTTTCATTAGCCATAGGCGATTAATTCATGCAATACGTGACAACATGGCACCCCCTACTTTTCTCTTCAATGCGAGCGCGACCGATGCAAGCTCAAGTTAGCAGTAGCTGTTGGACTATTGACTTGGATGTCTGTACTGCGCTTAGAAATAATATTTACGCCTTGCAAGGATTTTTCTTTTTCCTTTCAGTAAATGCAGAGAATTATTAAGTATGACACAAACAAAAGCGTAATTCTAATAAAAAAAATAAGGTAAATAAAAAAGGATTCTGAAAATAATAATAAACAACTAGATCGCGCCGGCCATTTGATGATGACGGATTTTATTGCAGACTATATCTCGGAACGTGTTCGCAGCTAAACATTTAATGTAGAAGTGGCAAGATCGGAGAAAGCCGCTGTGATGTCGATTGTTGCCGGGAGACACACGTTGCCACGTATTATTTGTATACGTATAAATCGCATGTAAACATTGAATCCCTATAGCTAATGAAAATAGACACATACGGTATAAATATATATATTAGATATTAAAACGTATTGTAATAACATTTAATGACAAAATATTTTTATAAAAAATTCCGTATCATAAATAAATATAAGTTATGCTGACATTCATCATTTATTCATTTATACCCGTCCCACGGGAGAATAAGAGGAAAGCAAACATCACAATCACAGTTAGAACTCACAATAAAGAAAGGCTGTGACATATTTTCTTTAAAGCAAAGAAATCTATCTTTAGGACCCTGAGAACAATAAATAATACTAATTTTATTAATTTAACTATTGGTTGTTAACCATGGAGCATATCACAGCAATATGTGTAAAATTAACTATATGAATAGTGTTGTTGCTGAAATGAATACGTAGATTGCAGAAACTAGGTTTAGGTATTAATTTAGGCATGAAATTCGTAAGAATATTATTTATGGTTATAGAAGTGTTCAACGTAAAAGCAGGAAATAGCATCACTTCTCTGCATATGATTATAATTATGAACAATGTTTGTGTTAAAAAATTTGGAATTTAGATCCCAAAAGAAGCAAGTCATGTAGTGCCCACATCTCATTTTCTTTGTTTGTTAGTTAAGCCAACAAATATACAAGACTTTTTGGATATGAAACAGTAGTTTATATAAAAATCTACCCTTATATTGTGGTGGAAATGCATAAAACGTGTACGCATCACATGTAAATTGATGAGTAGTGTTTTAAGGTAAGGTGGATTTGGTCGTAAGGTTCAGAGACAGCGGATATGAAATTCGATCAATCGCGGAATTGCTGAATTGGTTAATGAAAACAAATTTACATAGAAGTATAATGTAGTTGTAAGAAAGAAGTAATACATCATACATGAAGATGAGAACTTGGGTTTAAGGTATACATCGATAGTTAAAGTAATTTAGTATATGAAATATTTGTCTTTCTTTGAGGTAATAAACTCAACGCCTTCCAAGATAATGAAATAAAAAAAAATTTGAACAGTATTTGATTTATTCTTAAATTTTCAATTAGTTTCTATTATAATACGCTTCGTCTTTTAGAAAGATAATTACGTATCCTGTTTTAAGTTTTAAAACCATTAACATACTTAATTATTCTGCAAAGAAAATACAAACTTTAAAATAGTAAAAGATTTTTTTGCCTTTATCTTCTCCCTCACCTCTTTTCAAGCAAAGCGAATTAATTAAATTAAAACTTTAACTGCATCTCACTAATTAAAAAATCATAAAGTTTTCCAAATTTCCCCCGTTTTTTTTTCAAGCGGACATTACAACCGCAATTATGAGTGGTGTTTTAGTCCGGAGAAGTTGGACTAATTAACATCCACACACTCGAAATCAAAAGTTTTTTTTTGGGAGAAGTCGACTGGAATTTAAAATTTTCCATTTTCGGGAGCACACTCGATGCTGTTGACGAGCGATTGTGTGAGACGAAGTACTTTCTCTCGTTATTTTCCTGATTCTCAACTGGTACGTTTTCTCCTGTACTTCCTTGCCCCCCCCCTACCCATTTCTTTTGCTAGGCGCTCTCGACTGGCCGCAATTTGACCTCGAGGGTTGCGTCTTGCTCCATTTTATTAATTTAAAGGAATTTTCCTCGGGACTTTGAGAAAATTATCATAATAATTTGGGCTTCGAACGTCTTACATGTTTTTGAAAAGTTTGTTTTTGTTTCCCGGCGTAGTCCTCGCTTTCTCGAGATTAGGCGCCCTTGTGTTATGCAATTGACGGGATGAATTATGTAAATATTCTGAGGGGTGAAATCGGATTCAGAAATAAAATTATAGTCATCCTGTCGAAACTTTCGACCAATTTACTTAAGACTTTCATTGCTATCAAAATCGCTTTATATTGTGCAGAGTTGTTCATGATTTGATTAATATTCTCTGTAATTTAAACTTGACAATATTACAGTTGCAGGTTGCATACTTAATGTATCGTTTTCTTAAACAAGGTATCGTATCATAATATAGAAAAGCGTCATAACATCCTGGAAAATTTTTGATAGAGAATTGTTTTTTATAACTTCGATTGATTATTTTAATTTTTTGAGATAGACATTTGAAAGTGTAAAATGTGATGGTTTTATTTAAACAACCAACCAATCAAGCAATTAAAGTGATAATGTCAAAATTTATATATGAACGAAAGTATATTAACTCTCGTTCATATGAGAGACACGATATGGAATCTCAAAGACATGAGATATTTTAATATAATAAATATTGTAATGCTAAGAATATCAAACAACAATATTAACATCAACGTACAAATTATAAATTTAAAATTGGTAATACGAAATGTAATTTCACGTTTTAGTTGCTAATACATTTTGATATTTACTGACGAAATTTGACTTTTCTTGCTTTTGAGTAGCCTTTATTAACAAAAAAAATGAGGTGTGGGCACCATACGAATTTCTTATAGGTATGTACCTTCCGAATCTTTTTTATGCAACGCTTTATACAAGAAATTAAGTTTTAGATTCTCCATCTTCTTAATAAAATAAACAAGTGAGGAAAAGTGAAACAAAAATTTTGATGAAATCATTCTTTAGATACTGACATACTCTTTAATATATATATATACCTTTAGAAAGCATAACTTGTGAGCTATTCGCAAAAGACTATTTTTCCATATAACTAAATAAAATATCTCCTTCAAATGTTCAAAAAACGTTTTTTATGAAATTTTTCTAAAATTCACTTTGTACACTAAGCAAAATACACTAGAAACACCATTATTACGACACTAATAAGCAAAAATCTAAATACGTATTTTGACAACTTTTTTGTTATCATCAGTACAGGGAAGCCGTTTTTGTTAACCATTGCTACTGATATAACAACATAGTTATCGAAATACGTACTTAAAATTTTGTGCATTAATGTGGTAACGAGGGTTTTAGTATATTTTGTTTATTACAATAACATAATCAAGTGATCTACTAGGAAAGGACAAAATTTACACAAGGATGATTAGGGTGTGTGTGAGGAAAATGCGCCGTCATATTCTGCTTTAAAATTTTGAAATTTGTGTATGATGAAAAGTGGGGTTCCCCCATCAAAAAGGGCAGGAACGCAGATTTCATCAGAAAAGCTTATGACGACGGTGTTTTTAGGATATGGAATGAATCTTACTGATTAAACTCATGAAAAATGCTCTACTACAACAGAAGTAGTCCATAAGGAAATAGTCGGAAAGCTGAAAACCGCCATACAGCAAATAAGGCCCTAAGCCCATAACTGATTGACACAAAGTATTTTGCTACATCACGACAATTGCAAAGTTCACAATCCTCGACAAGTCTTATGAGGTACACGAGTGTAGTTATGTAGATGTGGAGCATCCATCGTAGGTTCCAAGTTTGGTGCTGAGTTCTTGTTACGTCTTTTCTGAATTAAAAATGCACTTGAGGTGCCGTTTTTCTTCGATTGAAGGATGCAGCGGACATATGAGGATTCATCAGGCATAGCTTTATTGGCAACACTTTGGAATAAATGTGTGACCGTTCATGGATCATATACTAGAAATAAAATAGTACTTACACCATATTCTGTTTTTAATAGCTAGGAATATAATATAAATAATCCCCTCTTAAGTTGTAATCTAGCATTATATCGAAATCCTTAAAGTTAGACAATATCTCTATTAAAACAATGATGTGTAGCCACCACACGACTTTCTTATACGTATGTGCGTTTCGAATTTTCAAAATTTTCTCCAAATCCAACTTTAAATACTTTTATATTTTTAATAAATCTGTATAGAATGCATAATTTGCCAGATATCTGCAAAAAACTGCTATTAAATAAGAGTGAAAGTGCTACTTCCGGTACAAATTATGAAATACCTTTTACACAAAAAACATTAATAATCAAGCTTTAAATACTTTCATATTCTTAATATTTCTGTCTAAAAGGCATAACTTGCGAAATATTTGCAAAAAACTGTAAAAGACCTGCCTCCAGTAGGGATTTAAAAAAATTTTATTAACACAAATTTTCTCAAATTCATTTCTCAGTACAATTATTTACTGAAGTAAAGTACTACTTCCGGTCTACCGATTTTACCGTAAATCTAATGAGATCTCAAGAGGGAGGTTATACTCATTAATATAAAGTTTACTATCTATAACTTTAGCCGTTTGGCCGCTAAAGTAGTCATCACACCCACATTCACACACACGTATATAAGTACATAATTGCCATGGTTTTAATTTATTGTCACCTCGTGACGAAGCTATAAATAAATTGCGAAATATTGAATTTTTGCCTTACCCATACAATTGGTACTAATTATTTTTGTTATAAACCTCAAACGTGATTGATGTATATTCATCAGACTGTTTTCTCTCTAAATGCCTCGCCATTTTATCGAATTGTTAAACTTTTCTCGACGTATTATCTCACATTTTCAATAAAACAAAGGCGTACCGGTGTGGAATGCGTGTTTAATGAAATGACGACGGAGAAAAGAACGAATCGCACGTAAGGGGTGAGTTATTTCAGCGACAACAAGTGGGCGCGAAACAATAGCCTCCCACGCACATCCGCAAAACGCACTACATTTTCCCACTTATACGAAACGTCCTTGGTCAGGAATACATTACGGAAAGTTGACGGGGCTCTTTCCCATATAACACAAATTAACTATAAATAAATACGTCGGGTGTTGCGTCTTCAGAAACTGTGATAAATAAAGGAGAAGTCGCCCTATTAATACTGTAGTAGGAGGTATTTATAAGATTTGTTTGACAAAATGCGTGGTCATTGAATTTTTGTAAAAATAACTGAGTATTTTTTTAGGTTAAAACACAGGGTGATTGTCTATTTTAATCTGTTTAAATTTGTTTCACAAATTTTAATATTTAAGGTATGTCATCATTTTTCAATGTTATTAAACTAAGCGAGAAAGTTAGAATATAATTAGTGTTGCATAATTTTGAACACAAGTGTATGTTTTTGTTTTATAAATTTGATATTTAGCTGTGATTTAAATTGGTAAGCAATGGATTTTAGAATAACGATATAATATTTTTGGGAATGAGATATTCAGAAGAAAGTTTAAAGAAGTGGTGTTTTGATACTTATTTAATTAATTTGACAATTTTGGTTATTTATGATATTATAAATTATAAAACGTTACTGTAGTAATAATATATGAAGTACTTTATAAATTTCAATTGGATAAAAGTAATTACATCAGGAATATTTCCTGGTGATGAGAAACAAGAGCTTTTATTATTGAGAGAATACTGATTGAAAGTAATTCATACTAATAATATCTTCTATTGATCTCATGTTTGAAGAAGTCAGTTTTTTGCCTATAATAAAAGGAAACAAATATAAATAAGAAGAAATTTAAACGAATTAGTTTTATGAAATTTAGTTTGATGGATTAGTGGAAATTAAATTATATTACAAAACGAATTACCGGGTTATAGATATTCCATCTAGTGTTATTGAAACAAATCAAAACATAATCATGGGCAGATAATAATTGGACCATAGCGAAAGATAGAAAGTAATTATATAAATTACCCAGAATTACTTTGGAAAATTACATACTTTAAGACATCGGATTTTCTACATTTTGTTGACATGACATGACATTGTTGCTGAATTGAAAAGGACATAATCACTGGTTATGATAAATACTGTTATAAATATTATCGTAAATTTTTGTAAATTTAAATGCATAACATTTAGTTGTTACTACTCTAAAAAAACTATGAACGAAATATAATTGTACTTTATCTGTACAATTTATTGTTTATTAATTTTTTTCATTAAGAGTTTAAAGAATTCATAATAAAATTAATTGCAAATTCAAAAATAACGTAATAGAAGAAAAGATGATTTCAAAAAGATTATTTGTTTTTATTTTTATTATACGTCCACTTATTTTTATTTATGTATACACAATTTTCCAATATATAATACATAATTATTCAATTTGAATATTTCTTTGGTTTTGTAGTTAGTACAATATGATCTAAATCTCTCTAATGTGGATCTCATTAAATACAGGATTGATGTTGTAATAAAGTCGATAACAAAGGAAGTATATTGATATATAAATTAATGAAGGTACACTAACCAACAGAAATATTATAATATAAATCCCTTTTAATTACTTAATTTCATTTTAATAGTACATTGAAGTGGTATATAATAGAATTTCTTTTTATTCATATCCAATTCCATTATACCATATCAGTATGTATGTATTTACTAAATCCACAGGGCTATAATAATATAACATTGGACGCGTTAATAGCTATTAATAATACCAGTTCGATATGAACATTATAATGAAACGCGTGTAACGTTACACAAGTTTCATTATTATAGTTCACATCGAACGTGTTGCAGTCAAAATTTAATCTACGACGGTCCAAATAGATTTTTTCTATTCCCATACTTTAATTGTATTATTAGATATGCTGAACCTGTACTTTAATGATGTCAATTACGATACAGATTTTCATTATGATACAAGTTTATATCCAATAGGAATACAAATTTTTCATTACGATACAAGTTTATATCCAATAGGAATGCGACATTCCAATATACAAACAATATTCAATATGGCGACTGCATATCTGACAGATGTAAAAATTAATTAAATGTGACAGTTCTCTGCAATTTACAAGTAAGTAGTTAAAATTTGTGCTTTTTTGAAAATATAAACAGTAAAAATGAGGGATAGTGACAGTGAAATGTAAAATTTGACTCCAGCAGAAATTATGGAACAAGCCTTAGTAGCCACGAACAATTTATTACCAGCTAAATTCGCAAAAACATACGGAAAATTTTACGCTCAATTTATGAAATGGAATGTTCAAAAAATCATGTTTTATTATGGTGTCGTGGAAAAAATAGTGTATGCAACTCGCATTTAATATCTATTAAGACACTCGTATTCATTACAGTACTCGCCTTCGGCTCGTATTGTAATTTTCATTCTCGTGTCTTAATAGCTATCATTAAATGCTCATTGCATAATATACTATTATTCGCATAGATTTGATTTTTTTTAAATACCAGAAACGTTTTCATAAATTAAAATTCAAAATTATCAGGTGCCCATAATAGTTAATGTCATGGAAACCGCGCTTATTGACTATTTCAATTTTGACTTAGGTAATTTTATTATTGACGTCGAATGTTGTGCTATACATGCAGTTTTAGTGAAAACGAGTATTAATATGGGTGATTCTGATTCGGAGAGTGTCCTTCGGATATCGACGGCATTGCGCAAATCGTTGTCGATTCCCTACTTCCCAAAAAAATCAAGGCAGACTTACGAGCAAGCCTATGCAAAATTTAAAGATTGGTGTAAGAGGAAAGGAATCAGTAATATCACCAATGAAAATGTTCTCCTGGTATATTTCGAACATCTTTCAAAACATAGTAAGGCTTCGTCACTTTGGGTATATTATTATATGCTACGTTCAGTTATATCAATGAAGAAAAATAATAATTACATTTTTAAAAAGAAAATTGGAAGGTGATCGGTCAAAAAAATTTAAATTTTTGCTGGAAGCCGATGATAGAGCTTGTTTTAAGATAAAATGTGTATTCATAGTGGGGCTTGCGGGTGCCTGTAGGCGTACTGAATTCACAAATCTGAAACTACAAAATGTTCGAGATGAAGGACAATGCATTTACATTAATATTCCGTTTGCGAAAATAAAGATAGGACTAGATTTTTTATCACAAACGCAAATGTTGAAAGAATAAATATGGTAGAAATGGTTCGAAGATATATCAGAAGATCATAATACTCGATTTTTTGTGGGGTACAGAAATGGAAAATGCATTAAGCAACCAGTTGGCATTACTTTTGGGAAAACGGCATATAATATAACATCGTTCCTAAGTCTTCCAAATCCTCAACAATATACTGGACATTGTTTCCGCAGATCGTCTGCGTCTCTGCTTGCAGATTCAGGAGTCGATCTATTAACGGTTAAGAGGTATGGTGGTTGGCGCTCCAACACAGTCGCAGAAAGCTATATAGAATATTCAAAAGTAAAAAAGAAGAAAGTGTCCTCTAGTATTTTGAGTAACATTTCAGTCACTGATGGTCCTTCAACAAGTTCAAGCACTCAGGAAGTAAATTTACTATCTAAAAATTCAGCCCACCTGTCATCTGCTGGAATTAATTTATCCGATTGTTCAGAATGTGTAGTTACTATTTACAATAAATAAATGTAATCATTTTTTATAATTGATAATAATAAGAAAAAGTGGTGACTAACTTTGTTTTTATTTGTTTTTTATTTTAAAATTTCCGTTGTTATTATGAATTCATAATGGCAATAATTGTTATTGTGAAAGTCATAAAGACCTCCAAACGACAATGCTAAGTGTATCATAATGACACCACTGTATATTTCATTAAATTAACACGGTATGCCATACAATCAAATGCTAGGCTGAGGTCACAAAAAAGAGCAATTGCAAGTTTATCACTTTCATGATAGCTTAATTTGTAGAAAAAGCATTTAAGACGGTAATAGTGTATTTTCCCCTGAACCCTCACAACAAGGGTTCACTGAAATTACTGTTGTTCAAGAAATCATGAAAGCTGATCGAATAAAGCGCATTCAAAAACTCTAGAAAAAGAAGAGCATAATGCAACCGGCTTGTAGTTTGACACCTTCAGCGTACTACCCTAATAGGATAGAAATTGAACAGCTAGAGTGGTGCAAAGTTTATTTCGGAAGCCAAAATCACAATTGCTTTACAATTAATTACTAGATATTGAACATATGACACGTTATTAGCTATGAATCAGTGGTCTATTCCGTAGAATAAAGTTTTCTAATTTTAAGTGTGTATTGCCAACTATTCTTCAATATTTTCGGAAGAACACCCCGAGGGTGTCGTCCTTCTGCCTGTCGTCTTCAAAGCACTAGTTTTTCATAATTATACATATGTAGAGGCTTTGCTTCCAATCTTCATAGTAGTTTAGGAGGCTTCATTTTGAACCGCGTTCAAAGCTTTGGTTAGGCTTCATCCAAAAGGGACATCCCTCCGAATGTGTTGCCATATCACTCTCATTATCTCGAGTCTGATTACTTTTCTGCCATACCTCGTACATCCAGAATAGCAAATTTTTACATTTCTTGCCTGGTCGAGGGTGTACTTAATTACTTATGTAAATATAATATTAATAAAGTGAAATTTGAAAGCAATAAAAAGAAAATTGCTATGAAAGACAATACATCTTCACAACATACTGTCAAAAAGAAAAAAACGTGTAGGAGTTTTCAATAATAGGACAAAGAAATGGCATAAAATGTTAAACTAATCCGGGAAAAAACTCATTTCGTTTCACTTCCCGTATAAAATACATGCTTGTTCAAAGCCAAGTGGGATACCTCGGTATAAATGGACATTTCAGTGAAATGGATGGCATTGTACATAACTTTTTCTCAGACTTGGAGACTGACCGTTTCGCGAATTTAGAATAGTTTTGCATTTGCTACCGTTCATAAAATTTGATGCTCTGCTATTCGTCTCGTCCATTTCTGCTTTAGATTCTCGTTTTCGTGCAGTATATCCGAGTGGTTTTACGGTGACTTTAGGTGCTCTCGAAACGATGAAAAGTTTGTTGAGGATCTATCGAGCAAAGGTGTTTCAATCATCAGAGATGGATTTGCGAATCTCTCGTATTTATTTAGGAAATGTCCAGGTAATTTTTTTTTGAAATGGAAAATAGAGAAAACGTTTCTAGTTTAAACTGTTCAAGTGGTATGTATACCTTGTGTACCAAGTGGTAAAGTTCATTATTGTACCAAGCGGTAAAGTTCATTATTGTTATTTAATAATGTAGATAGCAAAACAATTATAATACAAAAATTGTAGATTATTATAAATACTACAATTTAAAATGTTTTTATCTATACAGATTTCACAACAACCCCGAATCAAGCAAGCGAATGTTTTTTTCTTAAATCGAAGGCTATATTTTTTTGGCATTTTATGATAGCGTTTTAAGAGATGGTTAAAGTGACATTAATTTTTGTAGTCGAATTTAATCTGTTTCAGAGATATGGTGTTTAGCGTCATAAATGTTACGTCGAAAATAGTACCAGAATTTAATGTTTATTTCAACGCATACCATATCCTAAAATTACATACCATTGGTTAAGAATAAGAATTAAAAAAAAATGGAGCATGTATACTTAACTGTATATTTTCAAATGCTACTGAAAAGTCCTAAAAATATACTATTAAAATATACAATTTAAAACTATGTACTTCCTGGCGTCTGTGGGAGTATTGCAAAAGTTATAGCATGTTATATGTAATTTATACAAAAATTTTACAATGTATTAAGAGAGTAGCATGAAAATTCGTAATAGTTCTTCCATCATTAATCGTCAGTTTTCAAAAGTTGTCCCATTCTTGACGAAAAATCGCATTTTTTAGAAACAGTTGAAAATCAACGAATATAAATAACTGACAATTTATCAGCCCTTAAAAGTCTGTCATAAAATGTAAACAAGAAAAAATTGCATAGCTTTTTATTAAAAAAAAGTTTGTGTTGGTTACCAGTTGTTGAACGCTAGAGTTTATGATTATGTACAATTGTTTGCTATCTAGATTAATGTATACCAGTACACGAGCAAGTACCAAAAAAGCATATATTGATGGCCGTTATAGTATTATTATTGATTCAAACGAGTATACTATTTCTAATATGTTCTTTCTTGAATTTTTTGATTTTTTGACTAATCTATTAATTGATACATATGTTCTTGTATCTTTCAAATTTTAAAATGTTGTGACCATATCATGATCAAATTCTAGTTAATTAAGTATTTATATCATATACTTGTGTCGTATTTTTTTAGATAACTTAGATAACTATTTCAAATATTGAATACATATTGTATTTTCGATAATTAATTAATTTTAAATTTCTAGCTTTTACTGTATATTTGGTGTTATTTTTCCTGTAATATTTTTTTGTTTTAATAAGGTTTTTTCTTTTGTTTCAGGTAATATAATCTTAGACAACAGAAGCTCATAATTGATTCTTTTAAAAGGTAAAGCATATCTTACATATAATTATGTATGTTTATGATAAGTAGATTTTTTTAAACAACAGTATATTTATTATCTACACAGGTAGAAATTCGTAAACATTGTCAAATTAACGGATATGTATAAGATAATAAATTAACTAAATATGCAAATTTAATTAGAAATGGTCTTTGAATTATTCAGAGAAGAGAATAAGTTCAAATAGAAGAAAGAAAAATGAATGTCATTTGTAACAAAAGGTATAATTTATCCTTAAATAATCAAATTAACGTTTGAAAAAGACTTGCGAAAGAGTTTTATAACATAAAAGACAGGAAATCATAAATCGCATTAAATATTCTAACCACACTATACTTTGTAAATGTAAAACAATCGCTGTTTATATTTACCCTTGCAAGAATTCCAAAACATTCAACATTTGAAAATCTAATTCTAAATAAGAAATTAATTGTACAAAATCTAATTGAGAAACTTTCTACAGAATATTTAAATATTTACCATTACACTAATTTTATATTATTATTAATGCTGTTTAATTTACTTTTACAATAATTAAGAAAACTAACCAGAAAAATGGTTTCGATAGTACCTAGGATATTCACCCTTATCCTGCTCTCCGATTGATTTGAAAATAAACGTTTGCCGCAAGAGTTTAGCTTCACCTATAAAGGCATCAAAAATGGCATCTTTGAATTGCGAATATATAAATTAGACGACAAGATGTTAAAACCCAATTTTTTACTTATGCTAAAGAAATTAGTCAATTTAAAAATATTTTGTTAAACATAACCTCACGTTTTGTAGGCGAAATGTCAAAAGCATATATGATCATGCTTACATGCAACTATAACTACCTATATGATGAAAAACAATTACTTACAGTTCATAAAGTTGATTAGTATATGTCAATAGTTTTTAAAATCAATGCTGGAAAACACTATAAACTACGCTCATGGGATTCTAATGTCAAATTTGGATTCACGCGGGGAAGGATATTGTAAAAGGTAGAAATCGCTGAAATGCAAATTGTGTGCTTGCATTAGTTTAACCCACGTTTGTAGCTGTAATCGTGTTCCGTGCACAAGTACTGTAACCCTGACGATCTCTGGGACAAAGCTTAACAGCGTAAATTATCTGAGCCTCTGAAAAGCAGTATATACCATGTTTCCACAGAAAGAAATTATAGTTTAAATTTTGACTAGAAATAGTTTCCGCTTTTAATGTCTGTATGTTTGCTTTCCAGGCAGTATATCGAAAAAATTTGTTCGGAATTTTTTTTCACAAGAGGCGGTAATATTAATGATAAGTGAAGCCAAAAAAAGTTTAATACAGATTTTTATTATTATAAACAAAATAAAATGTGGTATCCGGCATGTACCGGTACACAAATAAACCAATACAATCTTACGTATTTTCAAGAAAGTAATCCTTTTGTCTGACAAAGAAAAGCGCAACATTGCAGATACTGCAGTATCACTTGGTCCTTCTTTGATAGTTACCAGTGCTGCAAAAGTCAAATCTTCGCAAAGTGCTGTGTAGTGGCATGTGCAAGGCTGATCGAATCTTTTTTATAAAACTATTATTGGCTTGCATTTGTTAAAAACATAAAGTACCATCAGTTGTTTCTTTTTATAGTTTCGATTCTTGTCCCAATAACACAACAGCAGTTCGACAACTTTTCAAGTTCATTTCTTCTCAACATTTCGTTGATTGACAATTGGATAGGCATTTATAACACTGGCGTCAATAAAGTGACAGAGAAATGTGTGGCTACCATTCTGAACTTTTGGGTAAATTTGGTAGCATTTTTCAGCTTGGTCAACATATCCCATATGTTAATTGTAGTTTTTTAGCATTTTGAGGCATACTACATTTTCATTTTCACCATATTTATTTTTTCTTGACACATGCTTACCTTTCGATGTATATTCTAAATTGTTTACCAAATAATGAATCCTTTTGTCCATCCAATTACACATGATATAACATCATGGGTTGTTTATTTTTTCCTTGTTCTTTCTCGATTTCCTGATTGTTCCAGTTGCATAAATTTTGTAATTTTTTAATTCTCTCAGTAAAAAAAATGGTAAAGGTTAGTCAAAATATACGTGGTAACTTTCGCTTTCTAAGTCACATGTAAGATCTTTGACCTTTCTTGGATCTAGTACTTTACCGGTATAAATTTAAAACTAAGTTATCCGCTTTTATTCATACATAATATTCCCACTTTATTTGGAATGTATTGACGCATTGATGATCGGCCTTTGAATCTTCTCATTGACTTGACTATGGATGCTGTTTCATGAATATTATATTGGAAAGAAAGTTTTCCTGAGACCGAGCCAAGTTTGTACAAGTTAGCAAGTGAAGCTTTGTTTCGGGTTGCCTGACGAATTTTATCGTTTAGCTGAAAGTTTTCTGAAAGCCTGTCTAACTTATTTTGTGACATTAGCGACGAAATATACGAATCTCATAGTTCGAGCCAATAAGACCAATAATCGCAATACCTGGACAGGTACTTGACTCCCATTATAATATTTCTTCGACGTCGTCGGAACAAAACTTTCCTGTTTTTGGTTGGCATAAATCTTCGTTTTAAATAAAATGTGTTTGATGACTTAATAAGATACCAGGCACTTAAAAATATCAACAGAATATTATTTGGTCCAAAATGTTCCATAAATGAAACTACCTACATTCATATTATTATTGTTAGGAATTTGAATATTTTTTTACCGAATAAACTGCCTTGTCGATCGCAAGCTACTAAGTCAGATATTTTGTCAACTTTCATGCATATTATATTTACTATTCTTGCATTGCTGTCCTAATCATCAACATATCCTCCATATGAAGGAATATCTGCAAGAAATGTTTCTGTCTTTCCACCAGTTAGCTTCTCCTGTTCTCCTAATCTTGTAACGCCATTTCTGTTCTCCTAAAATTATATTTAATTAAAAAAGTAAAATTACCGCTTTATCGGCAACAATCCTCTAAAATTCTATTTTCAAGTTTTCCTAGATAACAGTAAAATAACTAAAAATATAGTGTATATAATTTCCGATGTTTTGTAAAATTATAATTATTATTTTTATATACTTTTGTCGCTTTGTGGTAGTTCTGACATACATAATTATATACCACTAGTATGTAACACTGTACTCAAAGTATAACTGAAAAAATGTAACACAACTTCAACTCACTGAATACAGTACTTTAACTTCTTTGCCATTTCTCCCAAAATTAGCTTCTATAGTCAGCAATTCTTATAAACAAACACTGAACACGGGCACGACCTCTAAGTAGCCTACTTGATAACTTACACTAAGAACATTTTATCAAAATTTAGTACATATTGTTTTCAATTATATTCAACAGATGTCAGCATAACACTATTACTCCCGTGGTACGCACGAAAAACTTTAAAGTAGGTTTAAAATAAATACGTGAAAATGTGGTAAACTTGCTTTACTTATAAGCCCGAAATGGTTAACGAAACTTTGATCATACATTCAGGATATGTGTCTGTTCCAAAACATGTTTTTGTGTCTCACAACTGGTGCAAGAAATTTGTTAGGTGATAGATATTTATATTTATTTATTGTAAATGAATATTGATTTCTTCGATTTTTTAGTAAGTATTATTAAACATTTCCAAATTTGGATTAAAATGTAAATTATTAATATTACTTCATACTCTCGAACAAGTAATAATGTAAATAATATCGTTAATACAAATTGAAATACACGGGGTCAAAATACTAACCTTGCGGAACACCTGGTATCAAAGAGAAAAACTCAGGTCTTAGAGTTTTGACGTGTCACGTACTGGTGTGTTTCGATCATATAGAGTGTAAAACGAAGACCAATTTCTGCAAACCAAATATGTTTCAAATATGTATTGATTTAAATACTGTGACTTACATATATCCATTTATACGTAAAACGTATATGCATACAGTGTGACCATTGAAGTCCGCATCATATGGGATTTTTTCCTATTAATAGATTTATTCTAAATTTGAGTTTGGCATCAATTTCTGCTTCGATTAAGATGAAAATTAACCAAAAAAATATTAGTCACGTGATTCGCATTATCTGTCAAATTTAAATTTTTTTACAAAAAAAATTCAAAAGTGGGGTTATTTCTCAAAATATCCAAAAAAGTTATTAAAAAAAGTTTTTCAAAAAACAATTTTTCGCCCATATGCAAAGTTTCAGCTGCATAAGATAATTTAGATTTTTTGCCAATTTTTTTGTAAATTGCACCACTGTTGCGAAATAAGACAACGCAACCTACATAAAACTTCTTAGTTTTAACAATGCTTTATTCCAGACACAGTTTCTTTAAGGCAACGCCATATTCAATGTGTGTTTTTCTACAAAATCCAAATAGGGCTATTAAAATTTGGTCACATGTGATGCAAAGTTTATTGTTTTTGACCGTGTCATAAAATAACTATTTTTGAAAATGTCGTTTGTGTCTAAAAGTAATACACATTAATATTAATACAGACAAGTACACAGCGTTACAAGTAAAGTCTGCATTAAGTGGAAAATAAATTTTCGTTTAACTTTACGTAAGTTTAACTAGTTTCAATGATTTAATTTAAAACCCCTTTATTAAAATTTGTTATGGAGCTATGTTATAAAAAGTAAAAATAGTCTTTTATTATTTAAGTTCAGTTTCCAAAAAATTAACTAGTTTTGTACCTTACGATGATGCACCAAACACAAGTTGGCCGCAAAACAAATGATAAAAAAGATCAACAAGCCCTTGCTTTATTAATGACAGTCAAATCGCTTTCTGTTTGTCATAGTGGCTTTTAATTAATATTGCGTATTAAATAAAAAAATGTTAACTGTACAGGAAAGAATTGAAATTATATTAATATGTGGTGAAAACATAAGTCATCGTGTAGCGGCCAACATTTTTAATGAAAGGCATCCAGGCAAAAATGTGCAACAATCTACTGTGAGTAGGATTATGGTGAAATTTAAATCAACTGGATCGGTGGAAAGTTCATTTAAAAAACCTCTCAATCCTATAAAACATAGTGAAGAAGTCCAATTAAATGTTTGCCTAGATATTGTGGAACATGGTCAAACTAGTATTAGACATGTTTCTCGCAGAACTGACGTTCAAAGAGAGAGTGTAAGGAATATTTTGCACAAAAATAAATTTAAGCCGTATAAACCTAAATTTATAAATACTCTTAAGGAACAAGATTTTGATATACGTTTGGGATTCTCTTTTTGGTACCAGGGGGAAAAAGACGAAAATGTGTCATTTCCGTTTCACGTTTTATGGACCGACGAGACCACTTTCACTTCAAACGGCGTTGTTAGCTGTTTGTAGATGGTGGGCTCAAGAAAATCCAAATTTTATAATAGAATGCAAGGACCAGTATTCCTTTAAAACTAATGTGTGCTGCGGTATTTTAAACGATCAAGTTGTTGGGCCTTATTTTTTTAGAGGCAATTTAAATTCTGAAGAATACCTACGCTTCCTTAACACCGAGGTCATTGAAGTTTTGGACAATATGCCTATTGAAATAAGGCATAATTTGTGGTACCAGTGTGACGGTGCTCCCATCCATACTACAAGACGGGTTCAAGAACGCCTCTTGGAAATATTTAGGGGCAAAGTAATTGGGCGTAATATGGAGCAATACTGGCCGGCTAGATCTCCGGATTTAACCCCACTTGATTTTTTCTTGTGGGGTTACCTAAAAGAAAAAGTTTACAAAGAAAAACCTTTCCCTAATGTTGATCATTTGGAAACGGTGATTCGAAACTGTATTTTAGAAATAAGGCCCCTTAGTATCAGAAACTCCATTAAAGATGTATCAAGAAGAATAATTGTGTGTATTGAACGCAATTGGAGGCATACAGCAATTTTAATTTTTAGGTTTTTCAAATTATGTTTAATTTAATATTCAAATACCAAAAATACATATTGTTATTAATTGAAAAGGTGGAATTTTAAATGCGTTTCATTTTTATAATGTATTATGATTATTTTATTAGAAAATTTGACTTTTCAATTAAACTATTTTCTTAATATTAATGTGTATTACTTTTAGACACAAACTACATTTTCAAAAATAGTTATTTTATGAAGTTACCTTACACAGGGTCAAAAACAAATAAACTTTGCATGGCATGTGACCAAATTTTAATAGCCCTATTTGGATTTTGTAGAAAAACACACATTGAATATGGCGCTGCCTTAAAGAAAATGTGTCTGGAATAAAGCATTGTTAAAACTAAGAAGTTGTATGTAGGTTGCGTTGTCTTATTTCGCAACAGTGGTGCAATTTACAAAAAAATTGGCAAAAAATCTAAATTATCTTATGCAGCTGAAATTTTGCATATGGGCTAAAAATTGTTTTTAGAAAAACTTTTTCTAATAACTTTTTTCGATATTTTGAGAAATAACCGCACTTTTGAATTTTTTTTGGAAAAAAATTTAAAGTTGACAGATAATGCGAATCACGTGACTATTATTTTTTTGGTTAATTTTCATCTTTATCGAAGCAGAAATTGATGCCAAACTCAAATTTAGAATAAATCTATTAATAAAAAAAAATCCCATATGATGCGTACTTCACTGGTCAGACTGTATATGCATGTGTTTGAGATACGCACATACCTTAAGTGTCATTGCCGACAATCAAACGCACAGACACCGGTGTTTCGACCTTTGAGGTCTCGTCAGTGAGCGTGGAGACTGTCGACAATGGCTTCAAGACTTAAAAAGCTGCTTATGTCATTTTTGCGTGTTAAATGCAGTGAGAGTATTACAGCGACATCTAACACCCACTCACTGCATTTAACACGCAAAAATGACATAAGCAGCTTTTTAAGTCTTGAAGCCATTGTCGACAGTCTCCACGCCCACTGACGAGACCTCAAAGGTCGAAACACCGGTGTCTGTGCGTTCGATTGTCGGCAATGACACTTAAGGTATGTGTGTATCTCAAACACATGCATATATGCATATACGTTTTACGTATAAATGGATATATGTAAGTCACAGTATTTATTTACTGCGTGATGTTAGTTTTAACATCCATGTGTTTTACACTATTCATTTTCGTTATGTATTGATTTGTATAGATTAGATAACTTTAAGCATTCTTTAATTTTAATAATTATAGTATAATTAACAATAGTTTTATTAATTGGAAATTCGTCTTTAACAAGCGAATATATGAAATTGGCTTTCGACATATTAACAATATGTCGCTCATGTTCTCTACGTTTATATATGTACATAGTTTATATCTACCTAAGTGTGGTGGTAGAAACAGGGATCGAGAGAGGTGAATAGAAAGACATTGTAGTATTTTATAACAAAAGAAACCCTCTTTTGAAATTAAATTAAATTAATTACTCTCCCTGTTACGGCCTGTTAACCTTTTCTTTTGCCCCCGTTTATATTAGAACATACCATACTTGTTACAGACAAATCGGTTTCGAAATCCGGGCAGCATCGATTAGTGATAAAAAAGGGTTCTGCAGGAGATCGTCTGGTAATTTCCCGTTGCCCCCATCTACCCGCCAAGTGTACTGCTGTGCCTTTGTAAATTGACTCGGGATTAAAAGTTTATTGATTTGGTAATACAAGCCTTGTAATCTTTATGCCAGTCTCGGTTAGTTGTGTGATTAAATTTTACATTCGAGTTTGGCCTTTATAAATAGAGTCGAGTTTCTCTAGTACCGCAATGTGAAAAATATATCATTCTACTTTATCAAAATTTGAATATGCCGTATATTACAGAGCACACACCATCATCACTCCATTGGGGAAGAAGGTATTCCAGCTCACAATTAAAAATAATTGCAACTTTATTTCTGAGTTTGCTAAATTAAACCTTTATACACACCGGAGAATTCTTATGATGTCAAGAGTAATAGACCGATTAGTATATTCTCAGCATTTTCAAAAGTTTTTGTGCCCCCTGTTAGCGAGAAACTAATATCATTTTTTCGCAAAAAATACCTTTTTAAACAAGAAGCAACATGATTTGATAAAAAAAGGGTGTTAACCGGGAAGTTTATGAATTCATTAGTTTAATTGTATAACGGAATCATAACTGAAGGGATACTATATTAGGACACTTTGTGGATTTTATAAATTCCGAACACGAAGACCACAAAACAGCTGATAGGACGATTTTGAAGACATTACCTAACCACCAACTAACTGCTGTAGCCGCTCGATTATGTGACCTAATTAAAACCTTACCTGTTCACAGAAGCGAAATGTTCACTCAATCGAATCTGCAGTTTAAATCGTTTATTTATATATTCAGTGACATCAAAAAGAACTTACAAATGAAGAATATATATGTACTATATAGGTACATACATACATGAATACGTAATGATTTAAAGAAGTCACTTTTGTTTGTTAAAAAAACGGTTAATTTTGTTTGAACCTTGTTTGGATTTAAACATCTTTGAACTGCGATTTCTTTTATTCTTCGCAAAGGTAGTAGATTTTCAGAATTTAGCATATTTTGTTCTGCCCAAGAAATCACTATATTAAGTCCTTGTAAAGCTTCGCTGGTGGGCATGTTAGTTGGAATTGGCTCCTCATCCATTATTTCTTCCAATTTTCAGTTTCATTCACATCCTCTTCAAGTTCTTCTATGACATCCTTATTCCAGTTTTCTCTGTCTGGATGTATGTCATGTTTCCGTTCACTTCCTGTAGTATGCTACAGTTTCTTGAATTCTTACTGCCTCGACGCTGTTCTTGTAATGTTCTTGTAGAATAGCCAGTGGCACATCTTCTTCTGATTCAGAGTCGCTATTGAAAGAGGCTGATAAAAAAAATTCCAACACTTAGCAATTATTTCTTCTTTCACATTATTCCATGCTAATGCAAGATGTGTAACAGCATCTCTTAGACTCAAATTTTTAATGACAGCTAAAATATAATTGCTATCAGAAGCAACTATTGTGGATAAAAGGCTTCTCCTATAAAAAAATTTTGTTAACCTAATGACATCCTGGTCCATGAGCTGTATAAGAGCTGTTACATTCGGGAGCATGTAGATAGCAAGAATTTTTCCATTATCAGAAGCCATGTTTCCTGCTGGCGGATGACTTGGAGCGTTATTCAAATGTAAAAGATTTTAAATAACCCCGACGTCATCCAAGCATTTTTCCTACTTGCGTATTCCACTGGAAGTGAAAAGTTCTTAAACCATCTTGGATTTTTGGCACGTCCAATCACTAACGGTTTGATTTTATGTTCACCGGTTGCATTGATACATGCAAAAAAACTAACTTCACTTTTATCCGTTTTTCGACCAGGGGCCGATCTTTCTTCAGACGTAACCAAGGTCCTTTCTGGGAGTAATTTCCAAAACAAGCTTGTTTCGTCGGCATTGTATAATTGATCATGTGTTATTTGTAGCTCTTGTATTTTCTTTCGAAGATAAATCTTGAATGGATCTACATGCCCCAAGCAGCTGATAACTTTCCTCCTGAAATTTTTAAATGTCTTATTGGAAATCTTTGATTAAATCTTTGGCTCCATCCGTCACTAGCAATAAAATTATGGTTTTCAGCGATAGTTTCATTGATAGCTTTTGCTTTCGTTTTTAAAAGTTCAATCGAAACCGGTACATTTTTAAGTCACGCAAGTAAACATACGAAAAAATTTTTTTCGTATATGAATAAATGTATGAATGCACATCTACCCTAAGCCGGCATTGCGAACAAACAACGTGCAGACAGCTGTTTCGACCTTACATTGGTCTCATTAGTGCACGAACAATCCCTCAAAAGCTTAGAAAACCTGATATTGTCAACTTACGTACCAAACGCCATGAGAGATTCTCAGCAGCATCTGTTACCCAAGTGCGACATCGCAAGGTAATGTTGCCCTCCGTACTACAACTACTAATCAGGCAACTGTAGATACACTTGCATTCAATGAACACGCCATAGGTGGCGTACCTATTACAATACAAGGTAGATGTGCATTCATACATTTATTCATATACGAAAAAATTTTTTTCGTATATGTTTACTTGCGTGATTTAATAGTATGAGAGCGCTTACTCTCCAAGGATTACTGTTTACTGTTACATTGTATTACATTTTTAAGTATTTGTGTACAAAACCATGAATATATTTTTTTCCCTTCGTGGCATCTTACAGGATTTTAAAGTCTTTCTTTTCTGCATTTCACTGCGCTTAATGTGACTTTTAAAATGTATCGTTTTTAATTTTTGATTGCACATACTGTGGATTTGGCAATCCCGTACTTTTTAGACAAATATGTTACACTGCTTCCATTGCCCAGACTTTTTAAAATATCACATTTTTCGAGTAAACTTACCACTTTCCGCCTCATTTTTATTGTAAACACAAAAACACTCATGCATAGTACTCCTACAACATCAACAGAACTAAAATTGACTAAAATGAAATACATACTACATATGTACGCTGTTCTTGTAAATTACACAGGCGAGTCAACAAAATAATTCATAAGCCGGGGATTTACCCAGTTCACTGCATTGAATGTGTTATTGTTCACTCTTTGGAGCTTTAATAATAAAATTTTAGTTGTTCGTATAAACGAGCTGTTCACTGAATAGAGTATTCACTCTACCGAACGGCTACTGTACCTATATTCTGAACTCAAACCTAACATAGAGCAAAACACAGACACGTACACATTATCTATGAAATACCGTGCAAAGAATGTGATGATTGCTATATTGGAGACACTAAACAATATCTTTATAAAAGACTGCAAGCTTACAAATACTCGAAAACGGACAAAACCGCCCTTGTCTCTCATATGTTAACAGAAGATAGTTCCACCAAAAACTCCAAAAAAGAAACACCACCAGCACAAGTAAAAACTACTTTTACTTTCTTATACGTAGTATAAGGAAGTATTGTGATGATGAAAATTTTCGACCTCGAGATTTTTGCAGATGTCCACGTTTTGAAGTCCCCTGATACCGAAAAAGTGGTTTTAAAAAAATGTCTCTCTCTCTGTGTGTGTGTGACCACGATAGCGGTCGAATCGCTACCTATAGCGATTGGACCGCTATCGTGGATATAATATTTGGAATTGACACCTATATCAATTCCAAATTTTATATTAACGAATATAATCTCCCTCTTGAGATCTGATTAGATTTTCAGTAAAATCGGCATACCGGAAGTAGTAGTTTACTTCAGTGAAAAATCGAATTTTGCCAATTATTCGTCAACTACTAAGTTTAAACAAATTTGTAAAGAATTCATATATACTCAAAATGAAATTTGAGAAGAATTTTATCAAAAAAATTTTTCGTAATTCTTACCGGAAGTAGGTCTTTTCCTCTTATTGAAAATCAGTTTTTTGCGAATATTTCGCAAGTCATGCATTTTAGACAGGTAATTTCAAAATTCGGACCGGAAGTAACACTTTTCCTCTTATCGAATAGCGATTTTTGCAAATATTTCGTAAATTATGCATTCTATATATATTTGTCAAAGGTACAAAAGCATTTAGAATTGGATTTGAAAATTTTTTTGTATAAATGAAATTTCAAAATTCGGACCCGAAGTAACACTTTTACTCTTATGGAATAGCGATTTTTGCAAATATTTCGTAAATTATGCATTCTATATATATTTGTCAAGAGTATAAAAGTATTTAGAGTTGGATTTGAAATATCTTTTGTATAAATGAAATTTCTAGATTCGGACCGGAAGTAAGACTTTTACTCTTATGGAATAGCGATTTTGGCAAATATTTCGTAAATTATGCATTCTATATATATTTGTCAAGAGTATAAAAGTATTTAAAGTTGGGTGGGAATATTTTTTAAATAAATGAAAATTCAAAATTCGGACCGGAAGTAATACTTTTACTCTTAGCGAGTAGCATTTTTTTGCAAATATCTCACAAGTATGTATCCTATAGAGATTTATTAAGAGACTGGAAGTACTTAGAATAGGATTTTGAATAATTTTTGTATACAATAATTTTTAAAATTGTATGATTTGAAACGCTCATACGTATAAGAAAGGCGTGTGGTGGCCACACCTCATTTTTTAACTTCAAATACACGTTTATGTTTCTATTATTTATCAGTGTTCGTACAGTTTACACATATATGTTAATATTGAGTTCCAAATTTTACAATATGACAACGGTATTATTTTACACCGTTATATATTTACATTTAGACACACAAAGAATATAATTTAAATGTAATAAACCAAATGTCTAGATATTCGGGGTGTTAGCTTTGTTATTTCTGAATTGTTTTGGTGATAATTGTATTAATCTATTGAAAAAGGGTGCATTGCCCGAAACATCTATGGATAAATAAATATGGAAATTTAACATGAAATATACAATATTTATATTTTTTACAATAATTAATAAATTTTATTAACAGATATTCAGAAACATATACGGTAATATATGGAACACGAATTATATAAAAATGCTGACCGTGGAAGGGAAACTTCAAAACGACACTGGCAAACCATTATTTTAATGAGAAATTATACGTAATTAAGTCATCTACTTCACGACAACGGTTTTAACAACAAACTTTAACTTCTCCATTATCCCCCGATTAATATTATTAATAGATTTGGGTTGGGTCGCTTCGCCATGTCGTCCTCTTAATCATAACCTTCACACACCAGAACAACATCGACTTTATCACATATAAATAGCCTAATAAGATTTAATTGCTTAGCTAATTACCGATTACAATGCACGGGTAATGTGTATGCGAAGACTGATGTGTCGTCGTCATGTTGTTGTGTGTATGTGTACGCTTTTGGAAAGTATCAAATTAAATTAATAACGCTGTTATCTGGCCGTTCTCAGCCCAGCATTAAAGTTACAGGCGCTAGCGCAAGTATGTATGTATATTCATGCATACATAAGGGATCGGTGTTTATCCAAACCACTATCCTGGTCGTTAGTGAAATATGTAAATTGTAAATTGTACCCCACACATAAGGTACCAGTATATATTCTCACTGCTACACGCAAAGGACTAAACGGGCAACATGCTGGATCGCTTGTAACGTTACGTTATTAATTTCGCCCATGCTTGCGATAAATATACAGAGTGTTTAAGTGTTTCAGGTAGTGTATTGCATATTAATAAAAATGAATAATGAACAGGCAAGGGTGAAACAAATTAAATTTATTTTACTTGTCTAATAAATGTTGGGACAATATAATAATAATATTTTTATTTCAATTATAGTACAGAACCCGAAAGTAATAAAAGAAGTCTTTAAAACTTGTAACCATTGTAGGTTAAGGGTCGATCTGTCCATTTACTATTCAAGTTTCTAATAAAATTTATATAACACATGAGCATAAAAAACATATTTCTTATAATAAAAAGCGGGGTCTTAAAATTAAATTAAATTAAATTTTTGCAATCAGGATACAATTTAACCTAATGACGCTCTGAGCGTTGTTATTGTTCTTGAATTTTCTATCTTTGTTTATTATTACATATTTAAACTTGATCAAAACGGGTCGTATGCAGTGACACAACGATATTTTCCGAACGCGTGCAAAGATAGCCGTAAGCTCGTTATTCTCGCAAAGAAATTACACCGAAGAAGTTTACTGCCATGGTTGTAAATAAATTTATAACTTGTTTTCCTACGTTGGAACAAAAATATGTGCTATTCGTATCGTCAGCATTTACCGTATGGTATTTTAGTTTGCAAAATATCTATTATATATTATATATATATTGTATATTATTTTCTATCAGATTTTATTATTATATTAAAAGTGTGCAGCATTCTTCATAATTAGGTAGAAAATGAAGAGCTTCGTTAGTTTTGGAGTAAAGACACGATGCGGACATAGTAAAGATGAAATAACGTATAGAAGAAATTATGTCCTGAATGTATTAGTACGCAGTTTATACAGCGATTAGGCTTCCTTGCTTCTTTGTTTTATGTAGAAAAATGTTTAACTAAAGAAACGCGGAATTCGTAATGGAAACTATAAACTAAAAGGTTGTTGGGAACGGAATATCTCATCTTGCAATGTTAGTTACGGATCACGGTTCAAACATGCTTAAAATTATCAGGACATTTGATCAATTTTTTCGTGATTGCTTCATGTAACACGTTTACTCCATGGACTTCATCTTGTAGCAGAGAGAAGTTCACTTAATAGCTTGCACCAAAAAAGTTTTATTAAATCTCCAACACGCATTTATTAATTTATAAAATCTCGTTCGGGCATTCCTTTGCCCTAGGTCTATAGAAAATTATGACTTTACGCAGTAATATATTACGAGAAACACTTTCACATTGTTAAACCTTCGTCTTTGAAATTCAGTTCGAAAGAAGCTCAAGTAATTTCATTAAGCCAACAGCTGCTCTCAGATATAGTAATCCAAACACAAATAGAAAAAATTTTCGAAAATTATTCCATTGTCTTAGATAGAAGCTATCTCTAATTTACAAAACAGTAAGCTTTCCTTAAAGGAAACCCTGACCATGTACAGCCATCTGAAAGCCACGTTAGGAAATCCAGCAGATAATGTAGTAATCAACACAACCTATTATGTGCGTATGGATGAGTACTTAAATGAAAACCAAGTATGTGAATATAATTTGAAGAACATATTTTCAGCTCATCAGTAGACATTTAACGGATTCCACAATACAAGGCTCACTAATGATACAATACAACGACATATCTTCACGACAATCTACGTCAATAACACGTTAAAATCAAAAAGTACATTATTACATACACTATTTATTCATACTAGCATCTGTTCGACCTTCCCGGTTGTACGCTACTCTGAACGAACCACTTTGCCTGTCCTTGATCATATTTGACGCTTTGTGTTGAACGCTTTGTATGCTGTGATTTTTGAAGTGTAAACTTCTTTATGCGCGTTGCGCTGATTGTAGGCACTGAACAAGACTGACTGCAACGCTCGGATATGTAACGCTCGGATATGTGTAACGCTCATTCAGGTAAAGTCGGCTAAGGGAACAAGATAAATAAATATATCATATATGTAGAGGTATTTAATTTCAATTAAATTGAAATTTAAATGAATAAATAAATTCATGTTCCAGAGCAGATTCGATCCCGAGCTGCACGGGTATGAATACGACACGTTACCATCAGACCAAGCGCGGGACCGTAAGCGAGTATTTAATCTTCTATCTATACATACACATACGTCCGAACCGACCAAACGAAATGGCCGCTCCCGTAAATGTAATAAATGTTTTATTTAATACGTTACTGAATATTATACGCGTGTATTTCGTATTATTGAAAATTGACGTATGAAAGTGAAATTTTAGATACGGGGGTGTCTTAGGTCGCTGATCACCAATCCATAGTCAAAATGTCAAAAAAAAAAACGAAATGGCGGAAGAGTTTTTTGAAAATTTACGTATGAATGTGAAATTTTAGATACGGGGGTGTCTTAGGTCGCCGATCACAAATCCAAAGTCAAAATGTCAAAAAAAAACAAAATGGCGGACGAATTTTTTGGAAATTGACGTACGGATGTGAAATTTTAGATACGGGGGTTTTGGAGGTCGCCGATCACGATTCCAAAGTCAAAATGTCAAAAAAAACAAAATGGCGGAAGATTTTTTTGAAAATTGACGCATGAATGTGAAATTTTAGATACGGGGGTGTCTTAGGTCACCGATCACGATTCCAAAGACTAAATGTCAAAAAAAAAATGGCGGACAAGTTTTTTGAAAATTGACGTATGGATGTGAAATTTTAGATACGGGGGTTTTGGGGGTCGCCGATCACAATTCCAAAGTCAAAATGTCAAAAAAACAAAATGCCGGAAGAATTTTTTGAAAATTGACGTATGAATGTGAAATTTTAGATACGGGGGTGTCTTAGGTCGCCGATCACGAATCTAAAGTCAAAATGTAAAAAAAAAAAAAATGGCGAAAGAGTTTTTTGAAAATTGACGTATGAATGTGAAATTTTAGATACGGGGATGGTTGAGGTTTACGTTTTATTTAATACGTTACTAAATATTATACGTGTGTGTACATGTGTAAATGTAATAAATGAGCGAATACTTTTTATTTAATACGTTACTGAATATTATACGCGTGTATTTCGTATTATTAACCTCGCCTTGATGAAGTTTTCACTTCTGCCGTGTGGTTTTAAGCACACTCATTCTTCTTGATTTTAATTTTCCAAATTTTTTCAACAGTTGTGGATGTTGTAGAGTTAATTGTGGTAAGTCAAATTTCAATGAATTTTGTTCCAACTTAATATCACAAACGAGTCAGGATCATTCAAATGTCTATGATTGATACTGACTCGTTTGTGATATTATGTTGGAACAAACCTGTTATGTATTCCAGATAGTATATTATGGTTTCGCGTTTTCTTAAGAATGATTTCCACCCTTCTCGCATGGTACTTATGAACAGCTTATTGGAACATTTGCAGCCTAAACGAGCTAAGCTTACTAGAAGAAAACTTGCTTATTTATGTTTATAACAAAATACATTATTTCACAGATACAACCGCTTTCGAAATAGTAATGCACTATCCGTACTTACTCAAAGATCTTTGTATATTGGTGGAGAAACTTTTTGGATTTTGATGTTAATAGATCATATGTTGAAAAGTAATTTACTCCTCTTTTCCAAACTCTTTTCTGTGTGACATTTGCCCACTCGTTAAAGAGTTGGACGTTTATTAAAACACATGTGGATGTTGTGATGTGTTACAATTACAACAATTACACTACTATTAACTATTATCTAGTATTATATTAATATAATAATGTTACTGTTCACGTTTAATGTTAACCATACTAATTAGACTAATAATGATGCATACTTCTACTACTAGTCTGCTTAATTCTCTCTTAATTCTATCTAATGTTCTAAAGGTTTCCCTTTATATTAACGATATTATCTTAAACTATTCCAGTCAACATTTTTTATATATAGAATAACTAGTTTTATTGATTGAGTTTATGTATGAAGGCCTTGCCTATATAACGAGATCTTGTGTAATGTCCTTCTACTGCTTTTCTTATATTTCGTGTTCTTTATATATCTCCTGAAGAAAAAAAAATGCTTTAATATTAACAAAAAAAAGTTTGCTCATAGTCTATCTCTACTTTTTACAAACATAAATACTGTAATTGACGTAAGACAATTATTCTTATACCAGATATTATTAGTAATATATTTCATTTAAAATCTAGAAATACGAAACATTTCACTATTAGTTATTGTATCTTTTCACTCTGTTTTTATGCACTTTCACTAACTTATGTTCTATTTTCAAAGTTAAATTAAGCGTTTCTTCTTTTATTACTTTATAAGAACCCTTATACCGTTTGACTGAAATAAAAGTAGATATAGGGAAATACAGACACGCACACATATGCATGCAAACATGAAATGGAGGGGTACGATAGTAGGGGAGTACAGATGAGTTCATATCGGGACACCGGGGTACCGAGGCTTTAGTGCAAGACGTTGAAAGCTAATATGCAGACGTTTGCTTTAAGGAATTGCTACGCTATGTACGGCTTTTGTATAATATTTTGGTAACTGATGTATAATGTATTAACATTGAACTGAAACAAAACTCTATAAAATTTGTAACTAAAATAAAATTCTTATAAAAAATGAAATAAAATTCTCACATTTAAAACGAAACAAAATATTATACTTAATGAACTATACAAAATTTAATGTTGAAGATGTTCAAATGTCTGTCCCTCTTGCATCAAGCAGTACCCTAAACGATTATAAAACCCATTTCGTACATTCGATAGCATTTCAGGAGTAATCATTTGTATGGCGTTAAGAATTTGTTCTCTTAAGCCATCCAAATCAATCGCTCTATTTCCTTCAGCGGTATTAATATTTGCGAGTGTGCTCAGATACAATGTATGTACGTTCACGCTCTAAAGTTACGGAACGAATGTGTTGTCCGCGCTCTCGATCTCCCCACACCACCGGTCTTATACATAGGTACATGTTTATGTGTGTGTATTTGAAGATGCATATTAACTTTTAAATACGACAATCTGTATATAGCTTGCAATTGAAGTTGATTTTGTTTTTAAAAGAACTTTATCATTGAACTTATATGTAATACATGTTGGTGTTTTATTTAGTTTCTCGGTTCTTTTTATTTTGTTATTTTCTAAATTACAATTTGCATCTTTCATGTGCTTGATAATTAATCTGAATTTTAATTCTTTCTGTTAATTATCAAAATTATATATTGGATCATGAGTTTCGAATATATTTGTTGGTAGTTCCATTTTTTGCCAAAAACTAGTTCATCTGTCGTATATTTTGTTTGTGTGAACGCTTTTATTCAAAGAAAAAGACCAGAAAGGTACCTATGAGCTCCAAGCGTCTGGATATTTGAACGTTTGAATTTGTAGATACGTACCTAAATGTTTGCGTGTATTTTCCAGTGAACCTCAGGTCGCATGATGATAAACAGTACTAATGACTACTAATAACTATTTCTATCTTTGCTGTTTCATTGAACATATCCGCGAGAAATTTTTGACCTTTATCTGCAACTCACTCGGTAGTCCATACCTTAGAATGACATTACAAGTGATCTAGTTGTAGTTTAAGCCTTTTTATCCCCTATAGGATAACCCTCATCAAATTCACTTAATTCGCATTGAAACGTTAAAATGTATCTGTTACCTATCCCGACCTACAATACCTGAAACGCTTTTCGAAAAAAAATGATGTAACTGTTGCATGTTTATATCGTTGGCAACAGTCCCATCGTTATACAAAGTTGTATACATCGTTCTTCAAATTGTTCCAAAACGAATATTTTTTGATACTTGCGTACATTGTATTAATACCAGCGTGTCTTCTAGTTGTAAGATAATTTTCATTCTTGACTTAGTGACTTTGATTGACAAGACTTAGCAAAGTAATTACAAAATGAGAAAATAGGAAAAACAAAGCCAAGCCAATTCGTAGCTTCTATCGATAGTTCCACATTTTATTACAGATAACAATCAACTTCACTATATGGCAATACAATGCTAGCCTATGTGAAAATTACATAAATGTGAAAATGTGTAAGGTAAAAATGAAAGTGGAAATTTCTAAGTGTGAGTGACTATGCACTATAGATATGCATGTTTCAAACTCTCAGTTTTCGTCAGTATAGCTGGGCCCAAGTGCGAGTTGAAATAATAATATGTGTAAAAAGTCTTATCTTCAAGAATCCCAAACTTTAAAAACCTATTCATGTCCAATTGTGTTCAACAACAGTAGTTAGTCATGTATTGTGTAAATGCCAAATTCTCAGTCAGGCATACTATTAAAAACGTTTAATTATTCGTAGTCAATATCTTAAATAAAAGTTTAAAATGAAAATAATCCTGACGTAGTGACTTTGATTGGGATTCTTAAGATTTTTTACACATATTATTATTTCAACACGCACTTGGGCCGAGCTACACTGACGAAAACTGAGAGTTTGAATCATGCATATCTATAGTAGCCACTCACACTTAGTAATTTCCACTATCTGTCGCTTTTGTGTCATTTTCATATAGGCTAGCATTGTTTGCCATGTAGTGAAGTTGATTTATCTACAATAAATTGTGGAACTATAGACAGAAGCTACAAACTGGCTTGGATTTGCTTTTCCTATTTTCCCATTTTGTAATTAGTTTGCTGTCTTATCAGTCAAAGTCACTACGTCAAGATGATTTTAATTTTATACATTTATATTATTTCGTAGTCTAGTATAATAGCAGGTTTAATCAGTTTAGCATTGTCACTATGCTTGAGAGGGAGAGAGAGAGAGAGAGATCTTGAGCTTATTAGCATGGTGACAATATTAATAGTAAATATATATAATCGATTATAAGTTTTGTAAATTGATCACTGATATTTTGAACTGAATCATTAAAGTTTGAAGACATATATGCAAAGATAAAATCACAAAAAACAGCGTTGTATAACTAGCCCCAACTCACGACACAAGTAAGACATTGATAATTACTAAAATTAAGTGGGCCCTAAAACAACCTCATGAGGTACACCGAAGGCAAATCACACAAAAGTTGTTAATGTTAATCTCTTGCTTCGGATCACTTAAATACGTTATTTTCTCGTCCAAAAACTAATTACAGATACGATTAACTATATTACATCATACTGTAGTGTTAAAATTGAGATAGGTACTTAATAATCATAACATTAACAAACGATGTCCACTGCAACCACAATCACTTTCTTATTCATTTTCTTTAATGTCTTCTTCGATTAACTTTCAATAGACTTCCATCAGTCAGTGCTGCCACCAGTATATCGCAACCTGTCGTGATTTATATCTGTTGACAACCAACGAATCACTCAACTCAAGCGATAAACTGCAGTATTGACATGTCGACGTCTGAGCTTTAATGAAAAGCCATCGGCAACATCGACATTGTGCGTTAATAAGACCCTAATCCATCATGTCCTTGCTGCGTCGTTCCATGTTCGGCGGTGGTTCCAATATTTCAAGCCGTTTTTCCCTTGGTTTTAATAAATGGAAAATGCCAATTTATATTATGTAAGTAAGTGATACATTAAGTGCATAAAAGTTGTGTAAATTGTATAGAAAAATGGTGTGGCCACCACACGACTTTCATATACGTATGTGCGCCTCAAATTATACAAAAGTTGTTCTAAATTAAGATTAAAATACTTTTATCTCCTGAAAACAAAATCTTACTGTATTACTTCTATTCTCTTAATAAATCTCTATAGACTGCATACTTGGGGAGATATTCGAAAGAAAGTGCTACTCGCTAAGAGTAAAAGTGTTACTCCCGACCCGAATTTTGAAATTTGTTTTATACAAAAGATATTGCAAAATAAATATTTTTATACTCGTAATGTACACGTCTAAAAAGCATAACTTGCGAAATGTTTGCAAAAAAACTGATTTTCGATAAGAGTAAAAGGCCTACTTCCGGTAGAAATTTCAAAAAACTTTCATAATAAAATTTCTCTCAAATATTATTTCAGTACGTATGAATGCTTTATAAACTTGTTTAAACTTAATAGTTGACGAAATATTAAGCAAAATTCGATTTTTTCACTGAAATAAACTACTTCCGGTCTGCTGATTTTACTCTAAATCTAGTCAGATCTCAAGAGGGAGATTATACTCGTAAATATAAAATTTGGAATTGATAGTTATAGCGGTTTGACCGCTATCGTGGTCACACACAGAGAGAGACATTTTTTAAAAACCACTTTTTCAGTATCAGGGGACTTCAAAACATGGAAATCTGCAAAAATCTCGAGGTCGAAAATGTTCATCATCACAATACTTTCTTATACTACGTATATAAGAAAGTAAAATCATGGAATACTTTTTGATTTTTGTTTTTTATTACTGTTGACAGCTTCCGTAATAGTTGTAGTTTTGGTAGTCACCTTCTGTATTTTTTGACAAACCAAAAATGAGAAAATTAAGTTGAGTCAACGCGCTAAATTCAAATATCTTTCAATATTTTCTAAACTCAATATTTTAAGATTCTTTTTATTGCAGCTAGCATACATTTTAACATCTTTGTGTATCGGGGCAAACTGATACAGTCGCTTTGTTGTAATGCCGCTTAAGTGAAAAATGTACATTTCGTTCGAAAAAGAAAATTATTGGAAAACGTGCTTTATCTTCATTTTGCATCCAATCACTAAATTCAGACATTAGTTTCGAAATTACTCCATGAAATCCAATTTGTGAACATCATTTTCCTCTATGCTACCTATCATAAATCCTTTAACAATTCAATAATCGTTCAAAATTGTTACCGAACCGGTTGTTAATATATGCATTGATTGTCATTTTATGATAAGATATTGCGAGGATATAATCCTAGGTCGGGGTATGTGCTTGGATATTTTGTGTGTATGTGTGTGGTGGGGAGGTTGTTAAAAATGGAATGCATTTTGGCGGTGCGCCAAGAATTCAGTAGATTTAATTTCGCCGCATTGTTATTGTAGGAGGCGAAATATGGTCAGATTAGATGGGTGAAGTTTCGGAAAAATACGGCCAGAAGTTCATGTATGCGATTACGCAAAAATCCTGAATGAATTTATCAGGTAGCTAGCATATTAAAAACTGACAGTAACGGATGTTGCGTTCATTTCCAATTGTTTTGAGGATTTCTTTTGTTTACTTGTGATATATCACGCTATAAAAATATCGATCTGGTATCTGAGGTAGGATGAGTTAAATTATCGGATAGCTACTAAATTTGAACAGAAACAAAGATTATGGGTTATAGAAAGTGTTTATTAGTCAAGGTTCTAAATTACAAATACAATTTTTATAATCTTTGTTTCTTTTATAGAAATTTTTTGAAAGATCCGCACGCATCTACACTACATCTAAAGCAGAGGCCCCCAGACTTTTATGTCTCGTAAACCACTTGCCCTGCTTTTCGGTTTTGATTGGCAACCAGGCTGAAACCCCTTTCCACTAGGTATGAGGATAGGAAAGCAATTAAAAATAATAATAAGTAATAGGTAGGTTCGACGTAGGCGCGATAAATTCTCAGCCTGACAAGCATATACAGATTCAAACGCGTTCAAACTCCGTCACGTCTTGCATGCACATACTCGAGGTGTACACTATAAATATGACGGTTCGAAGCCTAGTAGTTTTTAGTAACCAGCCAACCAACGTGAGGAGAGCACGAAAACGTCTGAAGGTCATTAAATTTTTAACAAAAGAAGGGCATAGACCTCATCACATTAAACAACGTTTAGACGGCGTTTACTGTGATTCATCTCCTTCGTATTCAACTGTAAAAAGTGGGCAAAATGTTTACGTTTGAGACAAGAATCCCGGGAAGATGCTGATCGGTCGGGTCGACCAATTGAAGGGATAACGCCTCAACAAATTTCAATTATTGAACATTTAGTGCTAGAAGATCGCCGTTTGAAAGTGAAGGAATTAGCAGTGATAACAAACATTTCCGAAACAAGTGTTCGCCGAATTCTCCATAACCATTTGGGTACACTGTAAAAAATGGGTGTATATTTACATGAAAAATTACGTAAAATTACTTGAAAATCGATGTAAAAAGTACAATTTTGTAAAATTACAACGACATTCTCTGCAATATATCATTATATTTGTAAGAATACAAACCAATCTGAGACTTGGCATGAAATTCGGAGTAAAATTACTATCACTTACTGTAAATATGGTATAATATAGTAAAGTTACAAGTTCATTGCCGTAGTTATACAAATGCTAATGCAATGTTGTCAAAATACTTGCAACAATACAGAACAAAATACTAAGTTTACGTGTTATTTAGTACTTGTACAAAGCAAATATGTATCAACAATGGTTATATTTTATATATATTATATATTCGCTTCACATGTTAAAAAAACTGCATTTATTTACGTGTTTTAAGTATTGGATAATATAGGCAGTATTTTCTAAAAATCATTAACACTATTAAAGCTTGTTTAACAATAAAATTATTACAAACTGTTCTTATAATAAATATTAAAATTCCTCTACAATTACACATTTTGTGTTACTTATTCATACACATAAGTAGTATATGTTTAGTATATGTATGTACATGCGTATATGTATATAATAAGGACTAATTAGATAATATATATATATGAATATATGTTTATATTCAGAGGTATGTATTTATTTGTCAATAACATGATTCGGTTTCATGAAATAGGGTTTTTCTTTCTGGAAATATTTACATGCACCTATATGTGTATGTCATACATTCCCAGACAAGCCAGGCACTTTTTGCATTCCACGTTAGACATTTTTTGCTGTATAAGTAAATGTTGGCGCCAAACTCTACAAATTCTATAGGTTTGTGGTAAATAATATGAGGAAGAATACGATTTGGTCCTGGCTTAACTTAGTTTCTTAAAGTAACTTGCACGATTGTGGTCCTTGTTAGACGCAATTTGAAGTGTAAAAGATTCAACGTTTTTTGGGCATTTAATATAAGGTATGTATGTATTAGTATTACTTTGCTAAAATATAAAATTACGTCGTTTGATTTTTTTTTTGTGATTCATATAAGTTAAATTCTGTTAGAACGGCAGCATACTTTTGATTGGCTTGATTTTGTTGCCAACGATATTTATGTATGTAGTAAGTAGGTATATATGTATTTAATAAGTAATGTTAGTTTTTGTTTAAAATTTTTGTATACCTATAGGTATGTAAACTCGAAACTGAACATTAATCATGTAATTTCAAGAAATGTATAGAAAATTAAAATTAGTTGATTGCTTATGTTTAATCTCTGTTTTAGACGCCTTTGTGTGAGCATTTCTTCGGTATACAGAGTATAATAATAACTCGTAGAAGTATATATTTCAAGTTTTAGTTTCCATCATCTATTAGGTTAAGCTATATATACAATGATGGAATACAAATGTTTAATGTGTGATTATAGCTCATTTTCTGTTAACTTATATAACTTGCATCAAAGTATTCATAGAAATTCTCTAAACGCACAATTTAAATGTGCTATTAACGGATGGATGATGGTGTTTGCACGATACACAAACTTTAGGTTACATTTATTTCGAAACCACTCCTACAAGAAACACCAACATATGGTGTTATAATACATCCCTGCGTACTGTTGATGTTTGTAAATTTGAAACAAACAACAATAAGTGCTTAATAGTTCATTTAAGTGAACATATCAAAAGTGGTATTGCTATCAGGTGCCCCCATGCACGTTGCAAAAGCAATAAAAAGACGTTTAAAACTGTTATTCAAATAAAATTTCATATCTATCGAAACCATCCTACATTTACGCAAGATTCTCTAGTTTGTGCCATTAGTAAAAATTGCGAAATAATAACTAGCAACGATGATCAAATCTTTTGTGATAGTGGCAATAATTACCAAAACTATCGTTTGACCAAGGTTGATATAAAAAATAACTATCTAAATTTACTCGCCACAACGTACTTAAAATTACAAACAAAACTTTTGTTTCCAATTTTGCATTACAGTGTTTTATTACTAATTTTTTAGAATTATGTAAAATATCTAACGCATTTTTATATGAAAAAATTGTTGAAACTTATCCAACTATTTCAAGAGAAATTATTTATAATAATGATCTTTTTCACAGATATCATAATATTGGCGATGGAGTGTTGCGATCAGTGTTCTCTAGGAATACATACTACAGAAATTCTTTGCAGTATATATCGCCATTTTTTTTACAACTTGATGAATCACATAACGGGCCAAAAATGGTGTACATTTCAATCTTAGATACAATTAAAGCGTTATTAAAAGATAGTCATGTACATGCTTATTGTTCAAGAACCTCTCCAAATGTTATAGAAAACGTATACAATGATTATACTGATGGCGAAATTTTTAAAACAAATTTTTTTTTTCAAGATAATCCTCAAGCGTTACGCTTATTTTTATACCAGGCCGCATTTGAAACCTGCAATCCATTAGGTTCGTCTCGCAAAATTCATAAATTAGTGGCAGTATATATGTCATTAGGAAACATACCCGCTTTCTTGAGATCTAAAGTAGACCACATTCAATTGGTTGCTATTGGCTTAGAGAAACATATAAATCAGTATGGGTTTTCTACATTTTTTGAGCCTATTGTAAAGGATGTTCGCCATTTAGAGACAGAAGGCATTAGTATGGGTGAAAATACAATTATTAAAGTTCTGTAATAGCAGTAGGAGGAGATAATCTCGGCAGTCGGTGGCTTTTTGGAAAATTTTTCTACGGCTAAATACTTTTGCAGGTATTTTCACCTTAAAACAATTGATTTGAATAACGGTGTTGTTAAACCGATAGAAAGTAGGACTAAACAAACTTATAATTATGATGTAAATCTGGTTTTAGAAAATAATAATATACCTTCTAGAGGGATTAAAAGCAACTCTGTTCTAAATAATTTAAACTATTTTCATGTTTGTAATCCGGGATTGCCACCATACATTGCCCGTGACTTGTTCGAAGGAATAGTCCAATATGATATTATGATTATGATTAACTATTTTGTAAATAATAAATTTATTGATTATAATACTCTCAATACTCGACTACACGATCTTAAATTCATTAAAGAGGAAGCCCATGAGAAGGTTCCTATTTTAAAGAAAAGCAATAAATTGACTGGAAACGCAACTGAAAATTGGAGAATTATGCAAGTTTTACCATTTGCTTTATTTGATATTATTAATGCGGAAGATACAGTCTGGAAAATGCTGTTAACGAAAAAGTTTTTTGTTACCATCGAAGAGACAGATTCAGAGACATTATACGAAAAACTTGTATTAAAAGGTTCGTATAGTACAATTGCGTGTTAACAATTGCACTTCTTCAGTTTTTTCTTTTCTTTGTTTAGCATCCGAGAAGATGCAGATTGATGGAAGCAAATTGGTGCTAGAGAGTGATGGAACTGTCATAGACGACGATAATACGTTGAGGCTACTAAATAAAGAGCCATTACTGTTACTAACAAAAAATGAAGCTTGGAATCAAAAAGCAGATCTAAATTCATTGAGTACATCGACGGTTACAGTACAGGATGAAACACTATCAGATATTTTTGAAACAACAAATCCAGTTAATACGAGTATTATAGATAGAGAATATTGGGATGAATTTGAAGTTCCTTGGCAAAGGTTATCAAACAAAGTAATTAGAGACTGTGAAAAAGGCAACCGTATTAATAGTGGATGCAGTCAGAGCAATCAAACCACATGTGCCATCCTTTGTATTCAAGATGATCGCAGTGAAAGTTATATCGAAATACCCTCTCATGTTTAAGGATGTAGATGACGATAATGTGACTATTGGTGACGGTTCTCACACTTTATTTCAAAAACTGTGTGACAGAAATGCGTACCTAAATAGACCGTTTAAAAAGCCATCGAATGCTCTCAGAGAATCCACTTCGCCGAAACAGGTCAAGCTGCAAATAAACCGTACATCTGGTAAGTGTGATGTATTTTATTTTTTTACATTAAGAACTATTTCTTATTCCTTAGGATGTTCTGACTGGGAACCGCATCTGCCAAAAGATGATGTGGATATGCTCCAAGAAAAAAAAACTTATTAAACAATTCTGTGGAATTTATACTAGACACAATTCAATTATTGGAGGACACTTATGCTCTGCAGAGGTATTTTATAAACATATCCTATATATTAACAGCATTAAGAAGGAATGGCCTGTATTATTTTTGCAGGAAGGTACTTTCTGGCTCTTCAAAAAATTAATGGGAAAGAGTGTAGATGATTTAGAGAGCATGTTTTTGTCGAAAATTGACAAAATTCTTCAATTTCCAATTAAGAAAAAATATATTCAAAATTTACCTGAAGGCCTAAGAAACAAGATGATGATGTCGTTGAAAACAGTAGCCACATTCTTAGGAGATGATTTGAATACTTTGATTACGGAAGCAGGGAAGGTAAAGAACAAAACATATTATTTTGAGTAGTAATTATTATTAACGAATTTAATGTTTTTCAGGGCAAAATTTCAAAACTAATGACGTACCTACAACAACGCCATGTATAGTCTATTTAAAAGGTATATAATAATAATAATAATATCCAACAAGCTATGACTAATTTTTTTTCTACATTGCAGATACAGAGAATTATTCATTATACATAGAAAAAGAAGAAACAACAATAACAGAAAGCTTGATGACAGCAATTAAAATCACATTTACATATTACTATAATTTTAATTTGGTGTATCCCAAAAGATGTTCGGGCGTACTGGAGTTTATTCAGAAATATTTTATGAAAATTCATCCAGACAAAGGATCCCGAAACAAAAACAAAAGGTCTGGAAAGATACTATCCTTAATAAATCATTTACGCAATATGTGAAAATATTTCCCTTATTGCAATGAAATATACACATATGTATATACATTTATATCATCTGCTGAAAGAAAAAATTGCAAATACAATAAATTTTTTTAGCTTTTCTTGCTTTTGTTTTTACCCAACACCTACTGTAGAAAGGAGTCTTGTAAATTTACAATGATAATCGCGGGCAACTTTGTTACCCGCGATTATCACGGTAAAATTACCTGTCCATGTAATATTAAAAATGACTATAATATTACAAAATTTGCATGTAAAGTTAAGATGCGTGGCTTCAAAGTTACAAGTATTACTTGTAAAAATACAATTGCAATATGTAATTATACTTTTAATATTACTATATTTACGTTGCAACACTGTATTGTTACAAACCTAGTTTGTAACAATACAGTGTGATTTTGTAACAATACAGTGTGATATTGTAACAATACAGTGTGATTTTGTAACAATACAGTGTGATTTTGTAATAATACAAGTAATATTTGTAACTTTGAAACCGTGTATCTTAACTTTACATGTAAATTTTGTAATATTATAGCCATTTTTAATATTACATGGGATGGTAATTTTACCGTGATAATCGCGGGTAACAAAGTTGCCCGCGATTATCATTGTAAATTTACAAGATTCCTTTTTACAGTGATATGAATAAAATTAGTGCTAGATGGGTACCGCGACTTCTTTCTGCTCTCCAACGTGTACGTCGAGTCGAATGTCCGCAGACGCTTTTAAACAAGTGTGAAGACGACCCAAAACCGATTTTGGAGTCCATTGTCACAGAGGATGAAACAATGGTTCTGTTTTACGATCCTCTATCGAAAAGGGAGTCCATGGAATGGCGACGACCTGATGAACCTCGTCCCAGAAAGGCGAAAGTCGTTCAATCAACGAGAAAGGTGATGGCTACAATATTCTGGGATTGTGAGGGTATTTTGCTAATTGACTTTAAAGAGCGCAATACTAGTGTCAATGGCACATATTATGCGGCATTATTGCATAAATTAATGGACAGTATTCGTGCAACATGTCGTGGAAAATTGACAAAGGGTGTCCGATTATTGCACGACAATGCTCCTCCCGTCCATACTGCCGCCATTTCACAAGCTGCCATCCGCGAATGCGGCTTTCAAGAATTGGAACATCCACCGTATAGGCCGGGTATGGCTCCTTGTGATTTTGTTTTGTTTTCCAATTTAAAAAAGGACTTTAGGGGGCGTAGTGCAAGCAGCTGTTATAGAATATTTTGACGGAAAAACTTCAGATTATTTTTACAAAAGTGTCGAATTATTAATTAATCCTTATAATAAATGTATAGAAGTTAGGGGAGATTTCATTGAAAAATAAAAATTCTTATATTGGTCCAAATTTCTTTTTTGTATAATAGGCCGTGAATTTATGGCGCCTACCTCGGTATGTCTTTTTGAAGCAAGAAATTGTTGATATCGATTTCTAAATTGTACCTTAAGTTTTGCGTTAGTGCTTATTCCTTTTGTAATATGACGTCCGTTTCTTCAATGTTACCATATGGATTGATTATCCACTGTCAAAAGATCCTCAAAACTAGTTTGAAAATCTGAATATAAGGTTAACTTAATTCCGGCAAGAAACTCTGAAATGATGCACTTTGTTTTAATCAAATTTAATCTGTTACCTGGGTTACTGCAAACTCGCATTAACATTCATTAAATTTAGTAAACGAATTAAAATAAAAAAATAGTCTCAAAATATACAAAAAACCTTGTCAAACATACGCCTTTCAACAGACAGCGTACTTCAGTGTGAAGGAGCAAATGATGAAAGTTCTCTTTGTTTTCTTCACACAACTGGTATATAACCGCGTATTTAACGCGTTGTTTCGGATTCGGTTTACTGCATTACTGACCAATTGAAGAGATTCATGAAATCTAACATTCAGATTTTTAGCAACTAAATGTTGTGGATGGATGACGTAGGTACATTTTGTTTTAAATAGCTTATAAATCCACGATAACGCCCAACCATGGCAAATGCTCCGTCTGTAACTATTGATATTATATTTGATACAGGGATTGCTTTTTCCATGACATAATCCTTCAGAAAATTAAATATTGATTCGTCTTTAGTGTCAGTTGTCAAAGTTCTCGCGAAGAGCAGTTGTTCATGGATTTCTTGATCCATAATAAAACATATGCCAATAATAACGCTTCATTACCAGTTAAAGTTGAGACGTGCAGATGCATAGAGAAAATGGTCGTTTGCAAATAATTACACAAGAAGCTTTGAATTACATAACTCATTTCATCATTAAGTCTTTCAACTGTTTTGCTTAAAGGAATTCTTTTAATGATATCAGATGCAGGTTTGTATAATACAGTTTTTAAAACCTCTTTCACAGCTGGCAAAATTAGTTTTTTTTCAATACTGCCTATGCGGTTTTTGGATTTGCTTTATGTAGTGAGACACCATAGGACACTTTTTGTGACGCCGAAACAATCATTCTGTCCTCCATGGGTCTCTTCTGAAGTTTGTCTTTGAGTGTTTGAAAGTATTTCAAATCTTTACCTGTTTTATCAAGGTGACATCTTATCAGACGATCCTCCAGCTGAGGTGGTTTCATAGCATCATTGCTTAAAACTTTGTTGCATAAAAAGCACATTGGCAATTGTTTGTCCGACAATGATGGAATGAAGCCAAACTTCATATAATCAACAGTGTACTATCTACGTTTCTTTTTAGATTCGGGCATGTTCAGTATCAGTTACTGGTGGACAAAATTAACCTATTTAAATAAGACATCGCAATAATAAAAAAATTTACTGGTATAAAACTCTATTGTATTTAAACATGTAAACATGTATTTCAAATGTTGTTGAAAGCAGAACAAAGGATAAACATCTTCCCTCATTAGTGGTCTAGAAGCGATTCCTGCTTCTTCAGGCTTCTAGAGCAGGAATCGCTCTAGAAGCCTGACGCTATACGCCACAACGCAGGTAAAAAGACGGATTATGTAACTACCTTAACATGTTTCTATAGATAGAGAAGTATTATAATACCAGTAGATAAGCTATGACAGTTCTGGCGTAAATCTCCATAAGGTTAACACAGGGGGTCTAAAATTACTTTTTCCTCCCACCACTCCAACTTCTGACATCACGTGACCGAGAGCAGCACCCCCGTTAGCGGCTTCTGAAGAGTTTTGTACAGCTTCTGAAGAGCTTTGAACGGCTTCTGAAGAGCTTTGAACGGCTTCTGAAGAGCTTTGAACAGCTTCTGAAGTGCTTTGAAGCCGTTAACGGGGGTATTGCTTTCGGTGACGTGATGTCAGAAGTTGGAGTGGTGGGGGGGAAAAGTAATTTTAGACCCCCTGTGTTAACCTTATGGAGATTTGCGCCAGAACTGTCATAGCTTATCTACTAATACCGATTGCTAAAACTTTGAAAAACTATTGAAGGACACGCTTGTAATTGTGCATGATTTGAATATTTAACTACTAATAACCCAACTCATGACTGGCGTAATTTATCTATCTAACTACGAGTACAAAACAAAAATTTTATAAAAAATAATAAACTTATTTCCGCAACTTCCAAACAAAATGACATTGATCACTTTAACTTTGATTTACTTTAATTTTGTATGTGCTTAACTAGCAGTTTATATTTTTGAAAATATTTTGGTAACACTTTTCTTGTCAAGGCTCCAGAAACAAATGAACGTATTTGTCCCTCGCATTTGTGTTATTGAATGACGAATTGAACAAGTCAATACAAATATGAGTCTTCCTGCGGTATCTTCGCGAAGCTCTTAGACAAGAAATGGACAAGAATGTGTTGTAACATGATGATACTGGTATATCATTATGTGCAAGTTTTTACAAGTTCAAAGTGTATTGCGACCATAAAGCGAATACCTACAACTTACACAATTTTAAGAAATATAGTAATTTAATTTAATTAATATGTAATTGGGTGTAGTAAACGGAGTAAAATAGTGCACCATAAAATCCCTACTTCACTACTAATATTAGGTAGTTTTATAATTTATGTTAGATAGATATATGTCTCTACATTATAAGGAAGTATTGTGTAAGTAAATAGGTACTATCTGTGTATGTGGATTGTTCCATTCACGATAAGCCAAAATTAAAGTTACGACCTACTTAAATGACATATACTATAGTGGACCCCCATATTTTTTCGCCCCTTGCAGGTCGTCGTCGAACCCTGGGGGTCGATATAGACCATTTTAAGAAGAAATAAATAACTGTGTTAGATCTGAAAAGATGTTTTGATTTAGATAACACAGTTTTTTCATCTACAATTATTAAGCGTTTGAACGAAATGAAAATCTTAGTATGCTGGCCTTACACTATATTAAATATAATAAATGGAATATAAATTACTTGAATGTGTAACGTATATTAACGGATAATGCTATCACAAGTATACATATATACATTTATACGTATTTTATATTCCATTTGTGATATGGTGGTGCCACCTATTGGCATTAATAAGCGGAGATACACATGTAGCATACAGGTTTTGTCTTTAGCATAGTGTGCAAGATGAAACTGTCGTGTTCGGTGTTGAGATATTCTCACGGGCATTTTGCGGTTCAACCGACATAAGATGCGATTTTAGTTGTAGATCATTGCCAACAGTACCACGTACACTGAAGAGGCCTTAAAGGCCGAAACACGTGTCTGTGCGTTCGCTGTTGGTAATGACACCTAAGTGTATGCTGTGTATCCCAACTCGTACATGTGTGCATATACGTTTACGTATAAATGGATGTATGTATACTTGTGATAGTATTAAATATAATATTTTAATACGTTTATTAGAAATAAAATAAATCTTCGTTTTTAAAATATTTAACTGCTTATTTTGCGATTGTATTTCTTATATATTTTATTCTTGATGGGATTTCTTAGGAGTAACTTCTTAACTGTATTTTACAGAATCGCTTTTAGCAATACAAAATTACTGATATACAAATTCTCATGAATAAAGAGCGCCCCTAGGTGATCTGTACGAAAATATAATTTTTGCTATTTCGAAAACTTTTTAGGTTTCTTTAAAAATTTTGGGCAGGTTCTTAATTTATGTATCAAAATTGGTTTTATGAACTTAATCAGAAATAAATTTCTTTGTAAGTGTATTAGATCTAAAACAGACTCTCGAAGAACTCCGGTGATAAAGAGATAGATTACATTTTACTTACATCTCTTTTAATTAATTTACAGGAAAATGTAGGAACTTCAGAGTACTCCATATTGGTCCAATTAAAACACCATTGGTTTAACCACAAGTCCTTTCTTGGCAGATTTTAGTTTCTTTTGGCAACCTTCACACAAACGGAGATATAATTTAATAACACCTTGAGTTATATTCTTGTACTTTTTCTTGCATTCACTTTCCATAAGATGTTTACCACCATGTCCAGTGGCCAAATGTGCATCATGCAAAATATCAAACATTTCATCGTTTGTAACGTAATACTTTATGCTAGATTCACCCGATGCTACACGAGAAATAAGCTTGTCAACACCTCTAACAGAACATATTGCTGTGACTCTTACAAATTTATATATAAATGAAATAAATTTAATTTATTTAATCAATGTGTAATTGAGAGTCGAGCACGCATCTTAGTGCTAGGCCTTATGCTAGACTAAGATACGATGAATTTTCTGCTGAAAAGTAGGTTAAGCAAAACTATTACATACAACTAGCTCAGTTTAAAATAAATAATTCTCTCAGGGGCAGAAAATATATGTAGATTCTCCAATCGATTCTCCTGCTCTTTAATTATCTCCAGGTCAGGTAAAGAAAATAATATGCCAAATAAATCTTAACATCTAATTTATTAAAAATAAATTTAAACGAATTCAAAAAATTTTAATATATAAATATTTACATACAAAGAATCAATAATTCAATCATTATTCAAATTTATACATCATAATCAATAAAATATTATAAGAAATAAAAATAAATGAAGTCATAATGTCGTGAAAAACTTATGTCTAAAGAAAATGTGAACGTGACTATTATGAATTATATTTGTCATAGATACATGTAAACAATCAAAAAATAAAATAAATTACACATGATGAATTGTACTGGAATACAAATAACCAAAAATTTACGCGATCTACTATTTGCAAACAAAATATAAACGTTAAGGATATGGCTTTGCCCTAATTAGTCCTGTCCGGCGCCTTTTCTCGCTCCCAACACAGTACCATCAGATAGCAAATTCACACAGATGAGTATCCCAAAGTTCCACCCTACGAGTATGTCTTTTCAACTCGTCGGACACAACCCGAACATACATCACAATGAGCTCACTCCTTAAGGAATATATATATATATATATATTTATATAAATAAATTTTATATAAATAAAATGAAATAAAATAATGTCTTTGCGTATTCAATAGATTAACTCAGCCCTGATTAGTTCTGCCTGGTGCCTTTTCTCGCTCCCAAACGCAGTACCACCAAGACCAATTCGTGTCTTTCAAATTCACCAGGACTCCATGCTATGAATTAAATAGTGCCTAATTCATTTCGCACATTCCTGATGTATTATTCAACACGTTAATATTGAAAACCCAAATACAACAAAATATACTTGATATACATATAAGAAGAAATAATATATACATTAAAATAAACTTTACCTTCTCGTGAAATTCCAATACAAAAACACCACCACAAACAAAGAATTTGGTACACCACTATACACACATTTATAACAAATATTATCTAATCACCTTAACTCTTCGTACATGGTTTCAAACTCATCCATAATAAATTTTTAAAGGAAAACTGGTTCACTTATATATAACCTATATACACATAAAACAAAATTATTAATTTCAAATCCCTTTTGTAGGATAAATAAATTTAAAAGAAAAGTAAATTATACGAAAATGAAATGATTATGCTATCCAAAGTTATCATTACAATTACTAGAAAGTTTTGTCATAATGTATGGCACAGTACCCCTACATGCAAAACAAAACACTCTAGAAAAAGAAAATAAAATGAAATTAAATAAATTCAAAATCCGAATTCATAAATAAAATTATCTCATACATAAGTAATTATTCAAGTATATCTAGACATCTCAATGTAATACGCGTTGCATGTTAAAAATAAAAATATTACAAGTGTTGAATCTTGTTAAAAATTTTATAAGTGTCGAAAATCTCAAAAATTATTCTAAGTCCGGATTTAAGAGTAATCCTTTTTAAAAGAGGAGGAAGTGGTTTGTCACCTACTTTAGGACTATTTGAAGATAGCGGTTCGCACCAAGCTATCTCGGAAATTTTATCCGTCAGCTCTTTTATGCCTAATTTTCTTTATAAAAACATACGGCAACTTTCGGCATATACGAATCCACCTCCAAAATTGTATATCGACGGTGCTGCTCTTATCGGTCACTTGGGGAAACAGCGCATTAACAATCCTTGAAAAAGGTAAACAAACATGCGAATATAAATTTGTCTATACGTTTATGACTCATCCGTGCATCTGGCGAATAATGTTGTTTTTGCCGGCCATACGGTCGACCTCCGTGCGAGAAACACTTGCTCGTTCCTTTTCACGTAACATTTAATGCGTAACTTAATATTATGACTTTATAAAAATTTTACTAAGATTCTTTTATTGTTTTACTTAAATAAAAATAAAATTCTCGCAAATTATTGATATAGTGAATATTTACATACACATTATGATAAAAATGAATAAAATAAAATTAATTTAAATAAAATCTTGAAGTGATCTTGATTATACTTATTTATTTACATATTATTATTTATTCAAGATCACTGCAATATGTCAAACCGCTTCAATCGTCGATATTGTAGAGTGGTTTTGGTTTTAGCGTTGTTTTGCCAATTTAACTGATTCTAACATTTCTTGGTATTGTTCATCACTAAAATAAAAACTGTTTGCACTTTTTGAAGACACCAACTCATTGAAAACTTCATTGAAATGCTGTCTTAAGCGAACACGTCCACTCTCTTCGGTTGCCATTTTCGAACTGACTGCACGTGGTGAAAGAATGCGCAATAATAATTCTTACACCCAACTTTAACCACACAAAACCGGATAGAACGCGATTTACCCACGTAAAGCCAGAAATAGCTATAATGTCGGCTATATTTCGTAATTTACCTATGTTTCTTGGGTATTTCACAGTTTACTCGGGTAAACCTAAGTTTAACGGTTAATCTAACTTTACCCGTAACATATACACTATTTGGAAAGATTTTAATGGCAAAGGCTTCTAGAAATGTTTGAAGTTTATTGTGTGTTGTTGAATAGACATGACGTCGACAATGGGCAATATTTTGAGTTGCCTGTAATTGGTGCGACAATTTGTACTTATCATGGTTTTTTCAGCTATTGAGGATGCAATCAACAGTTCTGCTTCTCAAGCGGTGCCGATGTGATGTAAATAAACTATCCAAAGCTTAAGACCAATGAGTGGGTTGCACTACAGAAAAGTAACAAAAATTAACACCTTTCATATTAATAACACTGATAATTAATTATTTATGTAGGTTTTAAATACACGATCTTTCTTCGCGCATATTAAAAGCTGTATACAAATTCACCAAGAAAACTTTTATAGTTTGCGTAAGGATTTAAACATTATTATTATTATTAACAATTAATTTGTGATACACTTTACGCATTACTTCGTTTTACGCAAAGGCCATTTAGCAATACCACTATTCTCTAGCGTATTGTTAAAATAACAGGAAAAAATGAGGTGTGGCCACCACACGACTTTCTTATACGTATGAAAGTGTTACTTCCGGTCCGAATTTTGAAATTTCATTTATACAAAAAATATTCCAAATCCAACTCTAAATACTTTTGTACTCTTCATAAATATATATAGAATGCATAATTTACGACATATTTGCAAAAAATCGCTATTCGATAAGAGTAAAAGTGGTACTTCCGGTCTGAATTTTGAAATTTTTTTTATACAAAAGATATTTAAAAGTATGTTCTAAATACTTTTATACTCGTAATGTACCTGCCTAGAAAGCATGACTTGCGAGATATTCGCAAAAAACTGATTTTCGCTAAGAGTAAAAGAACTACTTCCGGTAGGAATTTCGAAAAACTTTATTAAAACAATTTTTCTCATATTTAATTTTGAGTACATTTGAATTCTTTATAAATTTGTTTAAACTTAGTAATTGACGAAATATTTGCAAAATTCGATTTTTTCACTGAAGTAAACTACTACTTCCGGCCTGCCGATTTTGCTCAAAATCTAATCAGTTCTCAAGAGGGAGATTATATTCGTAAATACAAAATTTGGAATTGATATCTAGAGCGGTTTGACCGCTATCGTGGTCACACACAGACACACACACACACACACACACACACACACACACACACACACACACACACACACACAGACATTTTTTAAAAACCACTTTTTTGGTATCAGGGGACCTCAAAACGTGGACATCTGCAAAAATCTCGAGGTCGAAAATTTTCATCATCACAATACTTCCTTATACTACGTATAAGAAAGTAAAAAGCCGCTACTCTACTGATCGAAAACGTGCCATTACACGATCGATATAAAAAAAAGAGAACAAACTACCGCAGTGAATTTCTCCCTAATTTTAAACCGAACTAAAATTGAATACTGGCTAACGACAAGTTGTACTAGAATGAGCGCACATTTCCATATTAAAGTAATTTTTTTATCTATTGTTCGGCGCTTGGGTGTCCCGTGAAAAATGACCAACGCGAGAGGTGACAAATACAGGTAATGACGCGAAACATCCCCGGGGTGTACGTTAAAACATTCTCTCACACCCAGAGAGCTACGTAACAAATTTAACTTGAAAACGACCGTACATGGCATTTTACTTAGTTATCGTACTCTAAATTTGACAGTCAAAGTGATTAGCTTGATATATGTACTTATCTTCTTAGTTCATCTTAAAGGATTTGCTGAAATTAAATTGTTAAAGAGGCGGTAAACTGCTTTTCTAGAAGTGAATAAATATATGTATTTGAAGTTATAATCACACAAGACGATAATGTTACATTTTGCTGTAAAATCAGATGTTTTTCTTTTGTAAATTTGATACTGTAAGACCCAAATCCGAAATTAAAAAAAATATCGGTCCAGGTTTCAAAAAAATAATTGTCACAAAACAGTTTATGCAAAATTGCTTTCCTCTTACATTTTTAATTTGGTTTTTATTTTTTTTTTGGTGTCCTGGATTATCGCGTAAATATGTCCAGCAGTAATCTACTAGCATGCTTGGAGTCCATTGTCCTTGATACCTTTTTGTCAATAACCGTAATGTCTTCTCACCATCTTTATCGCTAACTGCATCTAAATTGGGAGGGAAAAAATCCAAATAGAAATGCATAAAATTTATTTTCAGAGATATCCTACAACCTAAAGCTTGAAAATCTCCCAGAAGACTTGTCACAAGTTGTTCGATCTGGTTTTACTCAGAAAGTTCTTTGTAACTTTAATGAACGAACTCCATTCATTATTTTCTAACGAACTCAATTTGCTAAAGAAATTGAGATCCTTCTTAATCTTTCTTATTTTTGGCATCACAAAAATGTGTTCCTTAGTCATCATTAAGTCTCAGAAGTAAATTTTTAAACTTGAAATTAAACGTGTGTTTAAAATACAAAAAATATTATTCATAAAATAACATTTATTTTATGCATATAATTTTTGGATTTTAAACACGTGCTTAATTTCAAGTGTTGAGCTTTTATTAAAATAGTAAAAAATTACGGTACTTTACTTAGTCATAGCGCAAGTATTATAAATCGAAATATAGGTAGTTTAACACAATATAGACTCATAACAATAACAAAGCACTTTAACACGACTTTAGATGTAATATTAAGAATATATAACATTAAGGTACATAACTCAAATTTACATGTTTTTTTTTTTTCAAAAAAGGACGTACTACTTGAATGGAACGTGATGGATTTATTTCATTATTTTCTATTAATACTTTTACTAAGAGAGACTAACACATATTAGTTTTATTCGGGAGCACAAGAACTTTGTTAAGCAGTGTAACTGATGTTTTTGTTGTATGTACCTAATTCACATACATTTGTATAAACAAGATTTGAACATTTTTTTATAATAATGAGCTATATTTACGGAGATCTTCAGGAGGAAGAGCAGTGTTAAACAAGTGTACTGTTCACTACCGGCAAGCAGAATAATAATGTTTTATATCCAGCAGCTATTAAAACCTTAAAACGACATACATAAAAATAAATCGAATGTGTACATTAAATACTAAAAAAAAGAACGCATAAGAACAAGTACAACATGAGAAAAAGAAATTAATAATAAAAGCTACACGATAGTCGCATTACGCACTTATAATCCTTTGATCTACAGAAATATCATTAAATTAGTTATCTGCATTTTTACATATCTGATGGTCCTTTCGTCATGGAGTTGGTACGACATCTAGGTGTGGAGCATGTTGCATAATCACTGTAGAAAAATTAATTTTATTATGCAATTAGCACTTATTATATTTTTGCAAGTGTCTAAACTTATCAACCCGGACCATGCAATAATAGACAATGATCGTAGTACCTCTCAGGATAGACACTGTTCTACTTGAAACTGAAGAATTTCGAAAGCGTCATTGAACATTTTCTAGTTCCAGTTTGAACAGTGGATGCCATACAATTGACGAATATTCAAGCCTTCTTCGCACCATGCAACAATACAAGAGTTGTGCAGTGTTGCAAACCAACGCATGTCCATTTACTTTATAAACAAAGCATACAGTTTTCTACTGCGAGAGTACCTGACCACACTGCACATTGTAATATCTAAATGTAACTGATTCTATTGACACTAGTTCCATACGAAGTCAGTGTTATTCTGCGACAATGGATCTTCAGTACAATGGTACAACTTCAATACGTTGGCATATGCTGAGGCCGAACTAGACTTTCAAATAAATCATACACGAATAATAGGAATAGTAAAAGGCCCAAACTGAATCCCTGAGGCACACCAGATGTGGCAATAATTTTCAACCACTAAAATCCATGATAGTGGGCAAAATATATCTTGTCAAACACGATGAAAGAAAGACGAACAATCTTGCATGAAATCAGAGACAATCAATGTGTCTTTTTCAACAGTAAGTAGTGGTTAATCCAAGACACGTGAAAAATCTGCAGCACTGAGTTAATTTTCAGAGTGCTACCTTCTAGGTTTGTTACTTTCGATTGGCCGCTCATGAAACCATGCTGGACGGTGGAGATTCTCGGTTTGACAAAATAATAACTTATACAGAATTTGCTCCAGTATTTTAAAAACGTTCGACAACTAGGAAAAGTACAAAATATTTACTACTACAATAACTAAGATGCTTCAATTTGCAACTTTTGTGTATGCTGATTAGTACTTTGAAATGGCAAAAGTTAATGCAATTTTGATTCCGCAAATACTTTAGTCGTTTCAAATGCATTTTTAGATGGAGACTTTTGAAAAAAATTGACACTGTTTGAAAAGTGTAAATTGATTTCAAAAGTCTCCATCTAAAGATTTAATTGATAACCGATGTCACTGGGTGTAATCCAAGAATACGATAAATGAACTGCTGACGACATTTATTTGAAATAATAAATCCGATAGCCTGATTTTTTGAGAGAGTGCAACGTTAGAGGAAATTGTGATTTTTCAGTCGGTTTTCAGAGCCGGAAGTGTGACGTCCTGTTATCTGTCTGTTGCGCATCATGAATTTTGAACAACACGCTTACATAAAGTTTTGTTTAAAGTTGCAAAAAAGTGTCAAATAGTCCATGGAAAATTAAAATCAGTGTATGGTGATAATTTGGTAACTCTGAGGACTGTTTACAAATGGTATGAACGATTAAAAAGCTAAAATGAGTCTGTTGTAGACGAGCAACGGTTAGGGGTTCCTTCGCTCTCAAAACAAACGGTGACGTGTAAAAAGTGATAAAAACGATTCGTCCAAACAGGCGATGACTATTCGAGAGCTTTCCAAGCATGTTAATGTTTCGTACGACACTGTACAAGGCATTTTAACCGATATACACAAATGAGATGAGTGAGTGCAAAATTTGTTTCGAGACTTTTGACTGATGAACAGAAGGGATATCGTTTGTCATTTTGCACACAATTAAAGAATCGTTTTGAGGCAGATCTGGACTTCATAGCAAAAAATGAGGTGTGGCCACCACACGACTTTCTTATACGTATAAGCGTTTCAAATTAGAGAATTTTAAGATTTTTTTTTTTACAAAAATTATTCAAAATCCTATTCTAAGTACTTCTATTCTCTTAATAAATCTCTATAGAATGCATACTTTGCAAGATATTATCAAAAAAGTGCTCCTCGCTAAGAGTAAAAGTGCTACTTCCGGTCCGAATTTTAAAATTTCTTATATACAAAAAATATTGCAAATCCAGTTTTAAATACTTCTGTACTCTTCATAAATATATATAGAATGCATAACTTACGACATATTTGCAAAAAATCGCTATTCGATAAGAGTAAAAGTGGCACTTCCGGTCTGAATTTTGAAATTTTTTTTATACAAAAGATATTTAAAATTATGTTTTAAATACTTTTATATCCGTAACGTACTTGCCTAAAAAGCATGATTTGCGAAATATTCGCAAAAAACTGATTTTCGATAAGAGTAAAAGACCTACTTCCGGTAGGAATTTCGAAAAACTTTTTAAATAAAATTATTCTCAATATTAATTATAAGTATATATGAATTCTTTATAAATTTGTTTAAATTTAGTAGTTGACGAAATATTAGCAAAATTCGATTTTTTCGCTGAAGTAAACTGCTACTTCCGGTCTACCGATTTTATTGAAAAACTAATCAGATCTCAAGAGGGAGATTATACACGTAAATACAAAATTTGGAATTGATACCTACAGCGGTTTGACCGCTATCGTGGTCACACACACAGAGAGAGACACACAGAGACACACAGACATTTTTTTAAAACCACTTTTTCGGTATCAGGGGACCTCAAAATGTGGACATCTGCAAAAATCTCGAGGTCGAAAATTTTCATCATCACAATACTTCCTTATACTACGTATAAGAAAGTAATTCCTTATACTACGTATAAGAAAGTAAAAGTATAACTGCAGATGAAAGTAGGGCGTATGGATATCACTCTGAGAGAAAAATTCAGAGTCTCAATGGAAAACCGAGTAGCTCTCTTGGCCTGTAGAAGGCACATCACTGAAAGTCATGACCTTAACGTTCGACTTTTGGCTGATTGCTATTTTTTATATAGTAATTGGATAGTGCGATCAGAGTTCGTTCTATGGGGAGCAACTGTAAACTCCGAATATTTCAAGGGTGTACTGCAACGTTCGCAAAACGAAGTATGGAGAAATAGACCAAAACATGGGCCATTAGTTTCCTTCTTCCAAGAGAACACGCCATGCCACTAGGCGACTTCTGGCTCTCTCCAAAGATAAACGCTTTGACACCAGTTTAGACATTGAGAGGCTCGTGACGGATCAGCTGAAAGCCTTTTCGAAAGAAACCTTCTATAAATGCTTCGAATTATGGAAATCAACTTTGTGATAAATGCATCACTAGCCGATGGCAGTACTTCGAAGGAGATGAATTGAAATTTTATATAAGCTTTCTATTTGTTTGTAATAAAATTATTAATCGTATTTTTTGTTCGTTCCTCGTACGTGAATTCATCGTTGCGATCTTCAGAAATTAGAGTCGATGTAGTGACATGTGAAGAAGGAAAATAATGTTAACCATTCTCTGATCATTTTAAGGCCGCACCTTATAGATTCTATTAAAGTATAGCAAATATCTGACACATGGTGTTTTGTTGACCCATGCTTGTACAATCTTGAACGCCTTTTTATCGTATGCGTAAAATTAGAAATTGGAAATTAATTAAAATTAAATAAATAAATAAATGAATTCTTCTAATATATCGATGTCTTAATACGTCTTTTTTTAATTTATGTTAAGCCACTTTCTTTACAAAATAAAACCGCCCGATCCGTACATTCCTCATTACTCCTACTACTTCGCCCGAGACCCGAAACGCTCCTAAATATATTCAAATTGGCCATTCACCAAATTCGAAACTTTTCACTCCCTAACTTCCGTGATTTTTTTATTTTAGCCTTTCTCACCTCCAAGATAAACGCACCCCATGCCGCCATCGTCTTCCAACCCACTAACCTCCGCAATTCTTCATCGTCTCCTCCTTCCGAGACAGCCGGCAGCGCCGCCGACCTTGGTTTTTTTAAAGAGACCCGCAGAGCTTGGCCCATACGCGAAACGCAAAATTTAAATTTTATCGATTCGCCGAGGCGTCGAAGATTATTCCGGTTTTGGGTGGTTTCACCTTGACACGCGACGGCTCCACTTACCCGGATTTTGATAACCTGAATGCCGGACGAATTCGGCCGGAAGCGGTCGCCACTGCGTCTCGTCGACTGATACCGGTAAAATTTATCTCAGTGTATATTAAATCTTCTCACAGATGGCGCTCTATTATTAACCGTATTTCTAACCTTATCAGTGGATTTAAATATACTTGTAACCAATTTTCGAAGTTCTGGAACGTAAACAAACTTGTTACTTTCTATTCTATACACATTTGTTAGACATGTTTCTGATGCTAAACATTAGTTGGGGCTTCTTTTAAACTGTCCTATATTGATTCTATAAAGTTTACTGGTTTGATAATAAAATATTACTAGAATTTTAGTTTTTGAAGCTTTGACAAATTTAATGTAATAAAGAACAATTTTATTTTTAAAAGTTAACAAACACCTGAAGTAAAAATTTTAAAGAAGATAAAAAAGACATTTTTGTGATTATTTGAAATAATTTATTACTTAAATCTGTACATATTCTAAGTTTAAAATTACAGGAAGATAATGCCGATTTTCAAATTTTTAAAATGTGTGAGGTAGCGTCAAAAAAGTTGAATTTCTAATATCCATTTACTTAAGAACTGATAAAGAACAAAATAGTATAAATCATAACTTTCACAAGATATTCTGCGTACTCGTTTTATGTACTTCACTTATGAAACAATTTGCTACTAAATGCAAATACAAGATTTCATATACTATTGATTGACTGATTGGAACCGTTCATTAGATGTATTGGGAGCTCTAATTATCATTTACTTCTGAATATCTATCGAGGATAACTGACCCATTGAGTGTTACGTTGATTACCCTAATCTACCGATTTGACACCACTAGATTTTTACATGTGGTGGTTATGTAAAAAATCAAAAATACGCCACTCCAACCCAAACAATATTATGCCAAGAACGCTTGTAGAATATAAGTTTAAACAAAAATTCTTTGTTGTCTACACAATAAAAAAGCGGCAATATCGAACATTTGTGAATGAATTAATTTATAATTATTTTTACTTCAATATTATTTTTATATTATCAGAATATTTATTTTCTTGCATTGTTTATTAAGCTTCATTGCCATTGGATTCCACATCAGTGTCGTTTAAAAACGAAAAAAATATTGTTTTGTTAGCCTAATAATGACAGATAGAAATAATAGTAACATCATCTTCTTTGTACCATGGTTTTCTATAGAAATGTCTAGCAAATTATGCTAAATATTATTATAATTGGCAAAATTGTATATATTACTAAATTGCAGAAAAACTGCTGAAGATATCAACAGGGAATGGCAATGAAATTTATTCTATTTGAAGAAATCAAGCTTTTGTAGTGTGAATTTTCTATAGAACAAATTTACATTTTAAACATACTGTATACAATTCAGCGATACTGAAAGCATTATTATAAGGCCTAAGGGTACTTCTACATGATTTCAATATTAACTTTTGTATTTTAAAAATGGAAGCAGTGGCCGCTGTTGAACATATTATTGAACAGCCCAGAACTTTCTAACGCATAAATATCACCAAAATATAGGAAAAACTATCGAAAGTAGAACTTAAGTTAGTTGTATAATTTTAAAATAGTATAAAAAAAATATCATATCTACTTCCGCTATAACCGGAAGTGCAGATATTTTCAAAATACTTTTACTGAGTACGAAATGGATGAAAAATTCAGAAACCAGTGATGAATATATATACTTTCTAATGAAAAACACCAATAAACATCAGCATAATAAACAAGAAGAATGACTGTGCTTAAAACCACACAGCAGAAATGTAAACTTCATCAAGGCGAGGTTATTAATACGAAGTAGACGCGTATAATATTTCAGTAACGTATTAAATAAAACGTATTCGCACATTTATTACATTTACACATGTACACACGCGTATAATATTTAGTAACGGTCGCCGAACGAGTATAGCAGTGACGTATGTATATGTATAAATAGACGATATGAATAATCGATTACGTATCCCGCGTTGGTCTGATGCAACGTGCCGGCGTCATACATTGGTCATACCCGTTCGGCTCGGGTTCGAATCTGCTCGGGGACATAAATTTATTTATTCATTTAAATTTCAATTTAAGTGAAATTAAATACCTCTATATGATATATTTATCTTGTTCCCTTAGCCGACTTTACCCGAACGAGCGTTACACATATCCGAGCGTTACACATATCCGAGCGTTACATTTCCGAGCGTTGCAGGTTAGTCTTGTTCACTGCCTACAATCAGCGCAACACGCCTAATAATTATTTACGAACCAAGTGCGGGAAGACTGTTTTCCCGCATGAGCGCACATTGTAAGCACGAGCGACCGCAGGAAGCGAGTGCTTTTAATTGCGCGAATGCGTGGAAAATGTCTTCACGCAAGTGGTTTGTACGAACATTAAAATAAAGAAATATTATTTGTATCATAGCTAACCTAAGATAGATTACCTAATTAATTTAAGCATTTCATGTACGTAACTATTACTCACCTTTCCCTAAAATTAAGTTATTATATTCTTACACATGGCAAACATGACGTATTCATTCTTATATTTATAAATTTATAGTACATTTATTGCGTTTTTTGGTTTAAATACAAACAATTCCGAACTGCCAATATGAATGTCGATGTGGTTCAAATAGATGGCGCTTGAATATTGCTTAAAATGTCGTCAAATAGATGGCGTCACAATTTTTTTGGAAGAATTTTTAATTATTACTCCTATTTCCCCAACTTTTAGTGAAGAATAGTGGAGGGAAGTAGTATTTTATAGATTAAATTTTATTACTACCAAGTTAGATTTTTTTTAAATGTCCCAAAGTGCCAGTGTTTTTTTCAATTTTTACAGTCTCCTCGACCGGGAAAACGTATTTCCCAGTCACTCTACAGGCGGTGAGTACAAAATAGTTATTTACGAACCAAGTGCGGGAAGACGGTTTTCCCGCATGAGCGCACATTGTAAGCACGAGCGACCGCAGGAAGCGAGTGCTTTTAATTGCGCGAATGCGTGGAAGATGTCTTCACGCAAGTGGTTTGTACAATATTTTTTGTACGAGCATTAAATTAAAAGTCTTAGTTTTAATACATCAAAATTCAGAGCAAACATAAATGCAACAGGCAATGATTATTGTTTACTATAACATTCAAATATATTCCCTTGATATTGTATATATATATATACATACATACCTATTCAGATCTTGACGACTTAATTTTATACTTGCCTACATAGATTAATAGTACTATTTAAAAAGGAATTAATGCATATATATGCATTTGGAATATGACAGTTCTATTGTTACTAGAAACAATTGCAAACGCAACTAAATATGGTGTCAATTCAACAAGTATAGAAGTAATTGTTTCAGTTGACATTTATATTTTTGCAGCAATTTGCCAGTTTCTTTTTCAAGTGCACAATTTTCTACAAAATCTATGTCTGATAATTCATGTACTCCTCCCGAAATTCGGGAAGCTGCAAATGCGGCGGTACAAAATTTGCTGCCAATAAAATCAAAACGACGATATGAAGTTGTCTATAAAAAATTTGTACAATGGTGCAAAGACAAAAATATTAGAAATTATACTGAAAATTGTTTATTGGCATATTTTCAAGGCTTTTCTAGCAAAAAGTCATTGTGGCCAACCTATTCAATGTTGAAGTCCTGTTTAATTATTTACAACAATATCAATATATCAAAATTCGAAAAACTAATCGCCTTTCTCAAAAGAGAAACAGAACACCAGTCTTCGAAGAAATCAAAAATTCTCGAGATTGAACACATTGAAAGATTTATTGCAGAAGCTCCGGATTCCTCATATCTTTTAATGAAGGTTTTATTATACATAATTACTTCAAGTTTATTTATGTATTATTAAATATTACATTTCAATTTAGGTGGTATTAATAATGGGTATTGCTGGAGCATGTCGCCGGGAAGAATTATGTAAAATGTCCATTGATGATATCGAGTTCAAAGCAGATGTGATATGTGTAACTGTACCAGAAACAAAGAATAATATATGCCGTCGCTTTGCAGTGATCAATCCTGCATGGATTAAATTGGTTCTAAAATATAAAGAATTAAGAAACACAGTAAATACTAGGTTTTTTTTAACATACCGTAATAAAAAATGTGTTAATACTCCAGTGGGTCTAAACACAATTGGAAAAATTCCTTCAAAAATTGCTGAATACCTTCGCTTAGACAGTCCTGGTCAATATACAGGTCACTGCTTCCGCAGAAGTTCCGCTACTCTTCTTGCGAACAATGGGGGGGACTTGTTGACCCTTAAAAGACATGGGGGTTGGCGTTCTTCAACAGTGGCCGAGGGTTATGTAGAAAACTCCCTGCATAGCAGGAAAATGATTGCAGATAAAATAATGAAACCAGGACCACTTTCTACTACTACAAGTTATAACATAATGCAACCAGGACCATCATCTGTGACTGCAACTTATACACCTGAATCTGTAAATGTTGCACAAACTTTATCAGTTGCAAACCAAGCCACTCCAGGAACTTCGATTTCTAATTGACAAAATTTTACTGTAAATGTTAACAATAATATCTGTAATAGTTGTAGATCTTCCCAAAATAAAAATATTGTTGATTAATGTGATTAGTATCACACCTAACCTAAAATAGATTACCTAATTAATTTCAGAATTTCGTGTACGTATCTATTACTCACCTTTCCATAAAATTAAATTATTATATTCTTACACATGGCAAACATGAGGTATTTATTCTGATATTTATAAATTTATAGTACATTATTGCGTTCTTTGATTTAATTACAATTTATTAGAATAGCCAATATGAATATCTTCAGATAGATGGCGCCACAATTTTTTTCGATGAATTTTTAATTATTACTCCTATTTCCCCAACTTTTAGTGAAGAATAGTGGAGGGAAGTAGCATGTTATAGACTAAATGTTATTACTATCAAGTTAGATTTTTTTTTAAATGTCCCAAAGTGCCAGTGTTTTTTTCAATTTTTACAATCGCCTCAACCGGGAAAACGTACTTCCCAGTCGAGCTACACGTGCGCCAATTATGACTTTACAGGCGGCGAGTACAAAAAGAAGTTTACACTTCAAAAATTAAATGTGAAAATAAATATTATATTAACACAAGAGTAAGATTGTTTTCACTATTAGCTTCACCAGTATTTTAAAATTCAATTCTTTTCTTGTGAAGTATAATATATTTATTGTTTTTTTTTTCATCTACCTAATCTATAATTACTTGAATAATATTTGAAAGAATCATTAAGAGTATTTATGTTATTAGTTTTATTTAAAGGAAGCATACATTAAAATGTACAACTTCAGTCTGGATCGTTGTGTAAAAGTATTAGAGGAAAAGTTGCATTAATCACTGTGCTTATTCAACATATGATAATATTGAGGTAGTCCTAGTTACCTACCATCAATATTTATATATGGTTATGATATGTAATGTATTTTGATGTTAAAAGTTTAAGAAACTTATAAATAGAAATAGTATTATGAAGAAAAGTGTTTATTATCCTAGTATTAATATTTACAATTGTTGAATTGATATAGTAGTAAAGTCCTTTGGTTAAGGTCCATAGTTCAGCAAATGATACCAAAACCTGTAAAATAGAGATTTTGATATTAATTGAGTGTTTGTTATGTAATATAAAATTGTAAAAACTTGTTCAATTGTCTTAAATGATGAGAATTGATTTTAAAAGGGAAACTTTGTTTAAATGTAACGTCAAAATAGATAAAAAACTCCCGCCATAATTTAATTAAAGGAAAAGTCAATGGTTGACAGATTTTGACATTTACAGAATTTTTGATATAGTATGTTTTAAAATTGTTTTGAATACTTAAATACATTTATAAATTCATGGTTAAAATTGTTAAAATATGAGTATAGAAATATAGAAAGGCATACAAGAGAATATTAAAATAATAGAATGTATTTTGAATATAAATAAGAGGTGTTGAATAGAGATTGGTCAATTCAAATATATAAATTATCACCAAGGTAATCAGAGTAAATAAAAAGATTCTTCTTAAAAAATTCTGAGAAGAGAGTTGATGAAAATTCGGTACGAAGAATTTAAGCCGTATTTTCATGTATAAAGGTGTATGAATAACATATTGAGTATAGAAAATTAATATTCTAATACTGTGTTACGTAAATTATAAATTTAAACTCAGTATTAGTAGATCATTACTGTAACGTAGGCAGTATAAAGTGATTTGGAATAGCTAAGAAGATTAGAGTGAATATAAGGCATAAAAATAAATAGAAGGTACTTACCATAAAAGGATTTAATTTATTGGAGAATTCTTGAAGCAAGTCACAGTTCGAAAGGAAAAGGAGAAGTGCATATCCATTGCAGGAAGTTCATTCCGAAAATATTCTGGAGCGCAGTCACCGAATAATAGGAATATAAGAAGTGTATATCCAGTATTGAAGATTTTCCTGGGACGAAGACACCGAATAATAGGATCCAAGTACGTGCATATCCAGTGGAATATCCAGTTCGAACACTTGTAATTATTTTTCCGAAGCACGAACAGCTGTTCTATTGTGGGATTCCAGTTCATCCGATTTTACAAAGAGACAAGAATCAGTAAATTGAAAGGAACTCCTTAATAAGAAGTTACACATATGTAAAAAAGGTTGTATCATTTATTTATTACTATTTATATGAAAATTTCTTTATTTCAATGAATTGGCACCTAATAGATTAAAATTAAATGACTAAATGTATCAGAAATTAAATACTGAACCATAAATAACTATTTGTATTAGAAATCAAGGTTATACATCTTAAAAGTTTTAGTACATGCATTAATTTAACCTGCCTTCAAAAATAAAAATAGGGTTATAACTTCAATTCTTATCATAACCACATATACATATAAGTACCAAGATAGTGGACAAGTTTAAATAAGTAATTGTTAAAATACTGGCATTTTCATTAAATACATGTTTATTGTATGTTATTTCACTGCTATATATTATATTTATAGTTACTCAACCATTTTTGATTTTCATTTCGTAGATGTATTTTGGATAGGTAAACATTCTGCATTCTTGGTTATTTGACCTCCTAAAAAATAAAAGTAAACATACAGATTAATTTATAGGGAAGATATGGTAACAGTTCAAAAATAACTTACCAGACTGTGAGATAATTAAAGGTGTAGTCTTGAGATTAAACTGAATATAAAGATATTAGATATCGGTTGAATAAAATATTTAGTAGAATTATCAAAGTTAGTTCACATGTGTAGCGGTAATATCGTTTTAGTTACGGGCTACCAACTTATATAGTGAAAAGTACTTGGGCAATAATCTTTCTTAGTTAATATAAAAGAGACAGGTCCGGACTAAGTTTTATTTAATTAATGATAATATGAAAGTACAAATAATAAAGAAATAAGTTTGTTTATAGTAATTATATGATTTATGATATTAGAAATACCTTGATAAAGAAGTGTATATTTTTTTTATTTAAGAAAAGAATATTCACGTATTATAAATTTTAACGACTGAGTTAGTTAGGGCATATAAATATTAACTTATATACCAGTAAGGTATTATATTGAAAACATTCTACTATAATTTATTGGCTTACCCAATGTGTGACGTAATAAGAAGTAAAATGTCTAACTCAGGATGTAATTAAGAGATATTATAAGTAAATGAAAATTTTATAGTTTGATTTTACTCAGGTATTTTATTACACTCAGGGTTACTACAATATGTACCTTTCACCAAGTTTTAGCCTGAAACACAAGAAAATGTATTTTTAAATTTAGTGGTCTGCCCACCATTTATATCATCTGTACAAATATATCACAGTTGAAAATTTACTGAATCATTAATATATTTCAATAATTGGATTGGATATTTCAGTGTATAGGTTCGTGAAACATTGACGAATAATCGTTTTAATAATGTATCATGCTGATAGAGTGATAGAATGTATTCATACCTGCGCGGCTTAATTTATTCATTAACTGCCAGCTAACTAACGCTGTTGGTCTTGTGCAAATGGAACATTGGTAATGATTCATGATAAAATTAGCGTATTGCATACATTTGATATTCTTAATTGTGTAATATAACCACCTAATAGCGTAAAATTATTTTATTAACAAAATCAGTTGTGTTTCATTGTACATAATTGCATTTGCAGATATTTAAATGATCTTTGGTAAGTGACACTATAATATATAATAAGCTATATGATTATCAATTAATAAATATTAATTAATCAATTAATATCTCATTTCATTCAGTATAAACCGGGAATGAAATTATTCTCTTTTTTGAGATTTTTAAATTTACTTTGCTGAATTTTTAAGTTTGCCCTTTTATACAATTTAATATGAACATAAGATGATGAGACTAAAGTACATAGAGAAGTAGAGATACTAATGATATAAATACGCATTATGTTAAAACATAGATGTCTTTTCTATTATAAATATATTAAATTTGGATTAGAAAAACTTATTACTTATTAATATATGAAAATGTATATTTTTTAATAATGTAAATACTCATTAAATCAGGAATGAATTTCTTAATCTATTGGATGAAATGAAGATTGTACGATTTACAATGATTGAAGGCTGGACGTTTAACAGGGCTAGTGGGTTTCAGTGTAAACTCAAAATTATGTTTGAATTTTTTAATGGTATATTGTTCTTCAAAAACATACATGTTCCGAACTTACTAAGCGTCCATTTTCAATGATTATAATATTACCATAGCTAAAAATAATATAAAATAACAAAATTAAAATCTACATTGTGTTTCTATTTCTTACGAATCTATGTGATGGCGGAGTCGTGCACTTGCCTCGTGATTGCCGCGAATTAATTGTCGTCATCTTAATTAAACAAATTACGATGACAACACCGAATGCATCGCATACTAAATATCTGTTGCATTCCAAACAAGGATACTTTGAACTTTAAATATATGTATAAATTTTTATCATGCAGATATATAAAGGTTTGGCTTACGGTTATCTTGCATGCGGCTTTCCGTACATAACAAGAAAGCAGTTGCCAAACCGTACCTACCTAACAGATATACATACGCGAGGACCTTCAGCGAAACCATATTAAATTCAGTCATAAAAATAATAAATCTGAAGGAATTCTTATAATATTAACTTAAGATACTTTTTTAAGAATATTACGAATGGGAATAGTACCTAAAAATGAAGATAACAACCCCTGCAACATGCACACATACATTATATTGGAATCTTATGATCGTATCGGCCTGTCGTCTAGCGTCAAACAGTACGCGCCCACTGCCCACATTTGTATAAATACTGGCAACAACGTTCGTTTCAATACATGGACTTTAGCTCGCATTCAAGGTAAAAACAGACCGAACCTGTATATACAGGGTCCGGCAACGAAGCGGGGACGAAAGATTACATGCTTATTTGAAAGTTAGTGAAATATTTACTCATCAGATATTCTTGCGCGCCATCAAGCGCACGTTTTAAAAATATTTTGGTTTATACAGGGTGTTCCAGATGGAAATTCCAGACTAAAGTTGCTTTTTTTTTAATGGAACACCCTGTATATTAATAGATAAAATGATCCGCGCTTGAAAGCTGGTTACATCGATATAATGCTGTATGTGGCTAAAGTTGATAGTTTCTGTGTTAATAATTATTTTACTTGATAAATTAATACATTTCAGTAGCCTATTCTGCATAAGGAAAAACAAAAGATCCGAAACCAACAGAATACAATATTTTTTACTAGTATTTAGTTTCGTTGCTACGTGAAATAAATTCTGTAACTGTTCGCATTGTACTGAGTGTTCACAATTTCGCAAAATCGAAGAAATCTCGTGATTTTTAAATGGAACACCCTGTATATCAGTTCATTTCTGAATTGTTCATTAAATTTCATGTCAGAAACATGTAAGACGTTAATACTTTAAATGTGACTATTACTGAGCTACTGTCGTTTTTTGATATGCTTTTGTTAGTTTTTGCAAAAAAGTCATTATTTTCAAATGGAACACCCCGTATATTATTTCGTTTTTGAATTTCTTATTAAATTTCACATCAAAAACATATAAGACGTAATATTTTAAAAGTGACTATTACTGAGCTATTGTCTCTTTTTGATATAATTTTGTCAGTACTTTGTGGTTTTAATTAATATAGTATAGTACTGACTTTACACCACGATTCATATTGTTTTCTTTTGTATTAGCGTGTTAATTTTATTTTCATTCAAGTTTCATTTATTTTTATTTTCTTTGTTTAATTGTCTTTGTGTAATTTTGTAAAAATAATGGAGATGCAAATGACCGAATTTGAAAAGTTTTTCAATGATTCAAAGTAAGTTAGAGGCAAAGACTTATCAATGTGGCTATACGAGTATTGAAATATATCGTGCGAACGTATATTCAGTATAACGTTATGCAACAGGGATAATAAATATTTTCCTGAGATAGTAATAAGCATTCTTTAGTTTCAAGTTTAAAAGAGATAAAATAATTAATGGTGTTGAGTGTTAAGAGGATATAGCGTGCAAATGTATATTTTCTGGCACAGTATTTGGCATCATTAATAGTTACAATAAAATTTTGATTATGAATTAATGATTTAAGATTAGATTTGAAATAAGGAAAGTGTTTCTGGGTAGCGGACTCTGAAATGCTAGCTATAACGCGTGCGAATGGTTATAGATAGTAATCAGATTCAAGCTTTTCTCCAAACATTGACCATAAAATAAACAATATACAAAAGTTAATTGGATTTATTCGTTGATAAACAGGAAAATATTTTTAGAGTTCGATTTAAGTAAGTATAAGAAAATATATTCGTATCATAAAGAAACGTTACACCTAGAACAAGGTACAAACGTTTTCTTATAATTATGTTTCTTTTAAAATATATATGGTGAATACAGTATAGGGATGATATATTTATTTTTATGTAATAAATATTAAATAAATTCGACAATTATGTCTTATATGATTTCTGGTTTTTCATTTTAAATAAGCTATAACCTTATCCCAACCTTAAATAAAAACAAGAGATTTGACGAGAGGGAAGAAATTCAGATACACTGAAGAATTCACGTATACTTATAAAGTACGTGCTGTTAAGATAAATAAAATAAACATTAAGGATGATAAAAATTATCATCATCTTAATTATTTATGTTGCTGGAACAGCACACAACATAATTTATTTGGCAAGGCCTAATGTATGGCAATACTACAATTATCATATTCAAAATAGTTATGTTGCCACAGCAATATGTTGCTTTCGTATCTAACTAACAGAAACTTCAGTTGGCGCTATTCCTGTATACCTACTGATGTCTCTCTTTACCAATTTTATTGGTATAACTACCGAGTAGAGTAGATTCACCGGTTCTAGCACCGCCTACGGGAGGCAAAGACAAAGTTGCGAAAATAACTCAACTGGCGCCCACTAATGGTCACCAACTCAAGTAAAGTGGGTTAATGACAATCACAGGGCGCCCGTTGCTTAATTTGGTGACCATTAGAAGGTGCCACTTGGGGCAGTTTAGTTACCTTACTTTTGCCTCCTAGAGGCTGTGGTAGAACCGGTGGATTTTCTCTACTCTATCGAGATATTTCCTATACTAAGTTCTACAGGGTGTCTCTAAAAGGTCTTTAAACAACTCTACCACGTATTTTTCGGACCAAAATAAACCGATTTAGCAAAACTTGGCTTAGTGAAAGTTGCTTAGTTTGTGCGCAATACGGTCCTGACGTTGCAGTTGGAAAATTGTTTTTTTGTTATAAATTTGAAACTGCTGGAGCGATTGCGCTAAATTTTGTCACGTTTACATAGTTTTATGAGACGTGTACATAGTTTAAAGAGACGTCTAAACGGCCTAAGACACGTGTACACGGCTTAAAGATACATGTACATGGAGCACACAGTATGCGCTGCCGTCCTCTAGTTAATGTTCTCAAATCTTAAAATGCGATTTTTGAGAAAACGAATTTTTCGAGTCTTACCAAGAGTACCTTTTTTCTTGTACTTAAGACACTTAATCTAAATTTTATAGACAAACTCTTTTTTATCCATTGGCGTAGAAAATGGAAATGTTTTAATATTTATAAACGCAGGTTCTCCGCCTATGGATTGATTACTATCACAATTTTGATACAGAATTTCTTGACTCATAAAACTATGTAAACGTAACAAAATTTAGCGCAATCGCTCCAGCCGTTTCAAATTTATAACAAAAAAACAATTTTCCAACTGCAACTTCAGGACCGTATTGCGCACAAACTAAGCAACTTTCACTAAGCCAAGTTTTGCTAAATCGGTTTATTTTGGTCCGAAAAATACGTGGTAGAGTTGTTTAAAGACCTTTTAGAGACACCTTGTATATCATATATGGTAGAAAAGTAGATCATAATCATAATGTTTGAGTTTTTGAATAAACATTGTTTTATTAGTAAAAATATTATTAATACACCATTATTTAAATGTACTGAATTCATTTATAGTGAGGCACATAAAACTCCTTCTAATGTAAATAATATATAAGTACGGATATTCAATAAAAACTATGATTATATTATATTGATAATATTATATAAAAAAAGCGTGCAATTAGAATTTTTAATATTTATATCTAGTATTGTGTAAGAATTGTAGACATGTTCGTATTGATTTATGTAGGTCTATGTGATCGCAAAGACAATAGGAAGATTTGCTCTTGACGGACTGCACAAATGCATCAGTATCTCCCATAATTTCAATAACGGTTAATCATCTTCAGCTTTATATCCAGTTTCCTAACGGACACTTTGACAGCAATTCAGAGTGATTTATGTTGGAAATTCATTCCTGTGCGTTAAGAGCAGGATAAACTATTATCTCGTCAAAACTAGCAGTCCATAAATGTGTGATATGTTTACATATATGAATGCTTCAAATGTGTACATTGTCTTACAGTTAGTACGTAGACACTACACGAGTTTCCTATACATATATGTGTGTTCCGCATTATACAAACTGCTTCAAATTAAGTTTTAAATTTTGTACATTCTTAGTGAAATATACCTGCGTGTAAAAACTTTATTTCTGGTCCGAATTTTGATATTTTTTCTTACAAAACTTATTCAAAATCAGGCAATAAATACTTTAATACTCTTAATATATCTGCCTGGAATATTTACAAAAGAACATAAATATTTCGGTAAGATTAAAAGACTCTGGTAGGAATTTGAAGAACTTATATTTTTAGCCCATTTTTATTCCTTAGAGATTTGTGTAAACTTAGTAGTGGACCAGATATAAGTAAATTTAGATTTTTACACTGCAGTCAACTGCTACTTTGGATTACCGATTTCACTGAAAATCTAATCAGGTCTGAAGAAGGGGATCATACCCGAAAGTATAAAGTTTGATATTGATACCTACAAACCGTTTAGTCGCGTCCTGGGTCATAGAGAGAGACATTTTCAGATGTTTTGCAGAGTCCATGTTTTAAGTTCTCTAATACCGAAAGTGGTTTTTTGTAAAACGCCTCTGTGTCAGTCTCTCTCTCTCTGTGTGTGTGTGTCCCCACAATAGCGGGAAAAGTCTAAAGCTTTCAACACCGGAAGTAATAGTTTACTTCAATGACAAAATGAAATTTTACCAATATTTCGTGCACTACTTACTACGTTTAAACACATTTCTAAAAAATACAAATATGCTCAAAAATGAATTCAAGAAATCTTTTATAAAAAACCTTTTTCGAATTTCCTACCGGAAGTAGGACATTTACTCGAAAAATAGTTTCTTGCAAATATCCCTCAAGTTATGCTTTCTACACACCTTTATTACGAGTATGACAGTATTAAAGAATGATTTTGAATAATGTTTTAAAAAAAAATTAAAATTGGGACCGCAAGTAGCCTTTTCACTCTTATCTAACATTTAAAGCATGATTTTGAATAATGTTTGTAAAAAAAAAAAACTAAAATTGAGACCACAAGTAGCCTTTTCACTGTTCTCTTACATGCAATTTTTCTCAAATTATGCACTCGATAAAGATTTATTAACAGTATTCAAGTACTTAGAGCTGGATTTGGAAAAATTTCTGTACACAAAATTAGCAGAATTTGGACCGGAAGTAACACTTTTACTCACTGATTTATTTTATTAAGTAGATGCAGAATTTTATACTTAATTTGGAACAACTTTTGTATGTAAAATTTGCAACGCAAATATGTAGAAGAATGTCGTGTGGTGGACGAACCTCATTTTCTGATTTAAGTCTATTGTAAGCTAATACCCCAATTTGCAGAATTTGGACCGGAAGTAACACTTTTACTCACTTCTTAATAAAATAAACCATTTTATTAAGAAGATGCAGAATTTTATACTTAGTTTGGAACAACTTTTGTATACAAAATTTGCAATGCAAATATGTATAAGAATGTCGTGTAGTGGACATACCTCATTTTCTAATTCCAGTTTATTGTAAGCTAGTATCCCAATACATTACTATATTTTAACTTGTATAATAAAAATGAGCCATTTTGTTGTTCAACTAGTAATGCTTAGAAAAATAGAAATCAGGAATATGATGCTGATAAGAAAATCTTCTAAAATATTAAGTAACTTTTTTGAAACAGAAACAATTGCTCTAAATGGAAGATTATTTAGGTGAAATACAGTAGCCATGATAGAATTGAGGAAAATGCTGATCATGATAGAGGAAACTTCTACCAGAAAAATAACAAATACTTTAAATGTAAATAATAGGACTATTTGTAAAAGTTTGAAGCCGCAGTGCTTTATCTATACCACATTCTGCTCATCCAAGTACAAAATTATCTTAAAACAGCCCAAGTAATAAACTCTTTATTTTTGCCGCATTTTTAGTAAACATATAAGACCCATGAAGTAGCTTTTCTCTTATAATAATAATAATAACAGTTTATTTTTATTGTTTATTTCATTATATTCAACTAAATTACACAATATAATAAAAATTTAAAATGAGTGAATAAGAGAGAAACAAAAACGAAAATTGAAATATTAATTTTGGAAAATACATAATGCATGTCAACTCTGAAATAGTTGTTCTACCTACAGGATAAACTTGTAATTATGTATAACCCATCTGTTAAATTTCTTTTTTTGAACTATTAAGCATGTATTGCAAATATTCTCTTCGTAGTTAAATTTTTTTGTGTGTTTAATATTTCTATTACATTATTGGAATCATTCGAAATGTAATGCTTATTGCTATTTGCCATATCTGCATGGCGTTTTGATTTGTCATTTGAGATGACGTTTTGGTTTGAGGTGTTGTCGGGGTATGAAGTCCCTTTCCTCTCTAGTTTATTGTAGTTTAGCTACTTTGTGCCACTCACTTGTAACTTGTGGTTGTCGTTTAGCTACTGGTTTTGGTTTGTGATAACTAGGAGGCGGACGTCCCCGGTTTAAAGTACGACGGAGTTACAATGGAGCAAAGAAATGATATAAACAACACACATTTACTGAATAGCATTATTCAAGCATTATTCATATGGTGAACTGCAACATCTGTTATTGACTCACATGTTGACGGGAAAACGACACAAAAAAGTCCACTTAACTCATAAATATCCTATTTTTATTGGCGTAGATATAGGAGCGTCAGAGGTTTTTAAAATTTATTATATTTATCTTATATTTGGCATGATAAATAAAGTTATATACAAGGTGTCTCTAAAAGGTCTTTAAACAACTCTACCACGTATTTTTCGGACCAAAATAAACCGATTTAGCAAAACTTGGCTTAGTCAAAGTTGCTTAGTTTGTGCGCAATACGGTCCTGAAGTTGCAGTTGGAAAATTGTTTTTTTGTTATAAATTTGAAACGGCTGGAGCGATTGCGCTAAATTTTGTCACGTTTACATAGTTTTATAAGTCAAGAAATTCTGTATCAAAATTGTGATAGTAATCAATCCATAGGCGGAGAACCTGCGTTTATAAATATTAAAACATTTCCATTTTCTACGCTAATGGATAAAAAAGAGTTTGTCTATAAAATTTAGATTAAGTGTCTTAAGTACAAGAAAAAAGGTACTCTTGGTAAGACTCGAAAAATTGCATCGTTTTCTCAAAAATCGCATTTTAAGATTTGAGAACATTAACTAGAGGACGGCAGCGCATACTGTGTGCTCCATGTACATGTATCTTTAAGCCGTGTACACGTGTCTTAGGCCGTTTAGACGTCTCTTTAAACTATGTACACGTCTTTTGACGTCGTTTTTGAATTGATAACTAGTAGTAAACGTGACAAAATTTAGCGCAATCGCTCCAGCCGTTTCAAATTTATAACAAAAAAACCATTTTCCAACTGCAACTTCAGGACCGTATTGCGCACAAACTAAGCAACTTTGACCAAGCCAAGTTTTGCTAAATCGGTTTATTTTGGTCCGAAAAATACGTGGTAGAGTTGTTTAAAGACCTTTTAGAGACACCTTGTATATGTATACCTGTTCATACTTACGTTAGTTTCGTTTTTTCATTGTTTTGACTGTTAATTAGGTACTTCATAATTTATGTAATAGTTCCTGTTTAATCCCGTTTCATTGATTCGACTTCTCCCAATTATCTAGACATAAATGTGCCCTGGATTTCGTTTAGTTTCAATAACATACGCATACATTTTTAGTTATTTAGTTAGATCCAGAGCATTGTTTATGTTACTTTTTCACATATGATATGGAAGAACGTCGAGAAATACATCGTGAAACAAAGGCGAGTTGGATTATGGGCCATACTGATTGTATGTCCATTATCAGTGATTCCGATATTTATTGCAAAGTCTGTAAAATATCGTTACAGAATGCCCAAAAATAGCACGTACAACGTCACTTAACATCGCTAAAACATACACGGAAATTGGACCCGTTGAAAGCTGACAATTTTAACGAAGAACTCTGTGAAGCTTTAATGGCGGCTAATATCCCATTAAAGAAACTTGGCAATCCCACTTTCAAAACATTTTTTCAAAAATATACTGGTCGAAATGTTCCTGATGAATCCACCTTACGCAAATATTATGTTTCTAAGTGCTTCACGAAAACAGTAGAATGCATTAGAAGACATCTTTCAAATCAGTACCTATGGATAAGTGCCGACGAAACTGTCGATATATTAGGACGCTGTGTGGTAAATGTGTAGCTGGTGTACTACATCCAACTATTCCATATAACGCATATGTAATAACATCTAAAGTTATAAACACAGTTGATGGGGAAACAATTGCTAAAGCCATTGACGAGAAACAACATGCTTCATTCGGACGATAGGTACAGGGAAAAAATACTTTTATTTGTTAGTGACAGTGCCGCGTATATTTTAAAAACAGGCAGACTATTAAAGGAACCATATCCTTATATGCTGCATATTACTTGTGTAGCACATGCACTCCACAGAATCTGTGAATATATCAGAGACAACTCTCCGGAAGTTGATAGACTTGTATCCGCTTTTAAAAAAAGTTTTCAGAAAAGCACCATCCAGAGTGGCCCTTTACAGGGAAAAACTTCCATCTTTGTCACTGCCACCCTCGCCAGTAATAACTAGATGGGGAACATAACTGGAAGCTACTAGTTTTTATGCAGAGAATTTCGATAGTTTACAAAATTCCGTTACATGTTTAAATGACGATGCTAGAAGTATTTCTGAGTGCAAGGAACTAACACAAATCCTAAATTTAAAAAATCAGTTGTTATTCCTTCAGGAACACTTTGGAAGTTTGCCTAAACTAATCACATATTTTGAAAATCGAAATCTCAACTAAAAGATGGATTAACCACATTAGATGTGGCTATTAATAATTTCAAAAGTATTCCAAGTGACTTCGGATGTTGCCTTCCGCAAAAGTAAGACGCAGTTTTTAATAGAAATCCAGTTTTAATAACATTGCGGCAATTGTGTATAGGGACAATGACACAAAATCAAACTTTTAATTACGCTGAAATAAAAGAATATATCCAGTACGCACCTATAACCAGTTGCGATGTAGAAAGGGCGTTTTCTATCTACAAGGATGTACTTAATTCAAAGAGAACAAGTCTTACAGAAGAGAACCTTGAGAAAGTATTGCTAGTAGTAGTATTGCTAATACTCCTTTACTTGACTTGAACAACAAAATGAACAAATAATAATGTATTTTGTATTTTATAGATCACCAGCCACTTGTTATCCAATTATATAAATAAAATTAAAACCTCTTTAAAATTAGAAAATTTCAATAGTGCGCCCATGGGCGATGAGTCATCGGCCGCTCGTGTCCGCCCCCTAGTGATGACCCTGGAGTGCGAGAATTTAATATTAACTATTTTCGACATATATGAGAGGAAGTAATTATAGAGAATTTAAATTAATATAACCTCTTGTACAAAAACGCGAACAATCTCGCCAATAAGTGTTATATACCTTTGTTATCTGATATGACTAGGAACGCTCATACAAGGCTGTCCGATGTATATAGGCGGTGTTTAGGTACCCCTTAGTTTCATGTTCAGAGTATACACATCGATACGAAAAGAAATCTTAGTGACCAAGTACTCGGGTTGTAAGTACAAAATGATCTTTTTAAAAAGACAAGTCATCCGCAGAGCTTGTCAATCCCTCGTAGTTAATTAGCCCACATCAACGAGCCGGTGAGACTCATGATTATACTTTCTTACGCCAAATATCAGTCTGAGGCACGAGTTCTGCATTCCTTGTGTGAGTGATATAGTATTAACACTAATGCACGGACCATATACTTCACAGCAGAAAGAAAAATGTGATAATACATGTGAATCACACAAGTTGCCTTAGTGTCAACAGTCAAGCACTGACTGTGCGCAAAAATTGATTTTAGGTTTATGTATACAGAACCTTAATATATTTAAGTATATGGGGTTCTTAGAAGAAAAGAAATACTGTTTCTGTTATATTGTTGGCGAAAATTTTGCAGTTATAATTACTTTACTATTATTGGTTTAACATTAGATTTATTCTGAATACATATTTTTGAAAAACATCACTATAAAGGAATATACAAAATAATAAAAAAATATGTTTACTCCACATCTCTCTTTGCTTTTCATTTTTAATCAATGATCTTGTAATTGAAAAGATTCTGAAGAACTGTTTACAGCAATGAAAATTTTCGCAATATTAGAAATCACGATGCGATTTAGAACAGGAATGCGATGCAAGCATTACATTTAATGAGTAGAGCATTGCATCAAGATGCGATGGAAAGCAAAATCGAAAATGCTGATTCGTTAGTTTCACCAATACGGAGGAAGAAATTCACTGCGATAAACTTTCGAGTTTGTTAAAATAAGCGGCAGCGTAGTTGCGGTAATTGGACGCTTATCGGCCTGCGACGAACAAAGAAAGCGACAGGCATTCCGTAATTAACGTGTTAAGTCGTCTACTTTCGTTACGCCAATCAGATCTATTTGAATACCGGTTAATTTATAAGTGATGAAATAGGTGGTATTTTAATTTAGAGCTATTGATTGATTTCGCTTCGTCACGTTAACTGTGATCCCGGGACTTTAATGAGTTTAGGAAAACATGCAGTTAATTACTGTAATGATTCAGTTTGTGCTGATGGTTTTCTCAGGAGTTTTTGATCTTTTTGCGTAGACTTTATTACATTGAGCAAACTAAAGTCTTACAAGAAATTGTATAATTTATTATGAAACTTTACATTGCATATAAAGGTATCTACGGCCAATAAGGCCTACTAAGTGGGCCTTATTAAAAATAGCAAAATTTTAATTGTAACAACGTGACATACATATTCTTCTATTGTATATAAAATAAAACAGGTACATATTATGAAAAACAACTTAACCCTAGAATGGTAACGTGCTGTCGCGAATGACACGCCCAGTCTTAGAACCGCTGTCTAATGCACATGTCTGGAGGGGCAGATCTGGCATTCTCAGTTCTCAGTACCTTTTACCTTTCCATAGTTTAGTGGTTAATTGTTTGCCGAAGCTGGAAAGGGGTTTCACGTCAGTTAGTGAAAATAATCGTGACTTGTGTCGCCTACGACACCACGTTACTGATAACTTCATAAATATTATTTTTAAAGACTTGGTAGTTCATTTATTGAACATGTATTTTTCTGTTAAATAATATCTTTATTTACATGTTGTGATAACGTTAGTTGGTAATTTTTAGTTTATCATTGTCGGAATTTAAGTTGTGTTTGATATTCCAAAAAAAATATGGTGTCGTCCATGACACCATGTTACCATTAATGCTAAAAATACTAATGTTGCCATTCTAGAGTTAAAAATAAAATGATCATAAACATAAACGTAAATTCTGATCTTGGGCTTTATTACCATATCATGTTAAGACATAATGTTTGGACATACCAAGGTGTCCACATATTTTAACAATCCAACATCTTTTTCGTGGACCCATGTACCACATCCGATCAAGCTCGCGTGTCTGACATGTGATTGATTCTACAAACAATACAGAACCAAGGTTTATTTTCAGAGGTAGCACTCGTAGTGGGAACATTAATTGATCTTATGGTGAAGATAATTTTCTTGAAGGTGAAGGTCTCGTGCCTAAAGTCTTTTTAGCGGAAGCTGCTGGATTGTTCTCTTTGTTAAATCTCAAAAACACATGATTTATTACGCATTATTTTCTAGCGGTTCACTTCCTGTAGTGTTGTTAAAACCGCCAAGATGGAATTATCTTTTTGTGGACAAAGAGTAACTAATGGCATATCATCTTCGGAATTCCATTGTTTTTTTTTTCTTGCCTTAAGGCAATTTGTTGGCACACTAGATGCGAATGCCTCATCAGGAATGGCGTTTATATTAAATGTGTAGATTCCCGTAGCTTTAAACCCACTGCATATATTGTTGTTGGAGTTACCCTAACCAGAAGTAAAGACATTGGAAAATCTTTATCTAATCTTCTGTCAGAATATTAATCCCAAAAGTTCAAGAATTCTTCATCCCAGTAACTCTCGAATAGACGAAATACGGACTCGTTTATTGTTTGAAGCTCGTGTGTGGCATTGCTTGGTAGGGAAAGAAGTTTTGTACCCACAGATTCAGCTTTGTCAGCAATTGAAATATCCAGGTGACTACTAACACCATCAAAGATTAAAGTAGTAGGCGTGAAGACATATAATGAGCAAAGTTGTCCAACCACTTCAAAAAAAAATGTTGGTTTTCATTCTCTACCCTTGGGAGCCATTTGAGCAATTCAATCAAGAGGAACTATTTCTGAATATAGTGTTTTTAATCTTCGTCCCTTGAACGGTATCATTGGCGAAATTTCATTTGCACAAGCCACAATCGTCGCATTTTCGGCATCTTCTGGCGCTACTAAACCCTTTTTACTCCTTTTGCTAGCACAGTCTGCTGATGATGCGGTGTTAATTTGCATCCCACTTCGTCCATGTTGTAGACTTCCTCCGGTCGATATTTTATACAATTCTCTCCTACAGGCGACGATTCTTACTATCACATCGAATTTTGGTGATATAATGTATTCAAGCAGATACTACGGCCCAGGCCTTATTATATGGTTTGCAAGTTCCCAACTTGTTTGAAGTTATGGCTACATTATATTAATGTATTCGAATCAAAAACAAATCAAAATCTCGCCAGTGCATACTTGAAAATTATTTGTAATTTGCCTTTAACAAAACTCTTTAATTTACATAAATATTAAAGTTTATTTACTTGCCTTCTTTATAGAAACGTAATTTCTTCGTCCATACCACAGAAAAACTAATTTTGGTATTAAATGCATTCACCCATAGATGGCGGTAGATTTTAAACATAAGCAAGGCCAACTGTATCTAATATCGCTGCGGGATATAAAGCCGTCACATAAAGAGATTTATCTGATTCTTATAACTTCAAAATATTCATCCTTATTCATCCTTATGTGGCGCCGTCTATCCAAAGCACAATAAAATGCTTGGTAATCGCTGTGCATTTTTAGAATCACGTGAGAAAAATATGCAATATGATTGGATTATAACAAATGTAATGTTATTGACATTTGACTGATATGACATTTATTTTGTCTATTCCATATTATTGTCTACTTAAATTATTCTAATACTACACATATTCAGTCGTTTCATTTAATGTGTGCTATATATATACTATCATATATTTTGGAAGTTACGTCGAGTACCAATAGAAAACTAGATATCCAGTTTTCTCACGGAAAAAGACGCGGCTGTTCTGAGTCATTTAGTTCTTACCAAAATAGTCTGCGATAAAAGGCAAGTAATTCGCAATGTACTTCGGAAAATGAGCATTGAATATTCGAAATGTAGTATAAGGAAAATTCCTGGTAAATAGCCATGATTTTTTGCATTTTTAGATTAAATTTATATCTTAATATTTGCAGATGTATAAAAGTCTAATGGAAAAATTGCCGGGCTGAAGTGAGGCGGACGTTATTTGGTCATTAATATTAACATTAAGTCTAAATATGTGAACTCTAAGATATTTGAGGGCTGATTTAGAACAGTTTTAAAATGGATAAAAGTGTATTTATTATGATTATTTGAACATTGTCAATTTTTGTTCTGTAATTGGACTTGCGCCTGTTGAATAAATAAAGATGCTATAGTAATTTTAAAATGCTCTTATTATTACCAATAATGTTCCTTGTTATCATCGTAAGGTTGAGAACTGTCAACAAGAAACTGATTAGAGTTATAAGCAAATTTTGGTCTGTCTTGAAATGTGTGAGTAGAAATACTAACGGATTTGGTATAGGCAGCACTAAAGAGGGCATCACTCTAAGTAACTAAATTAGCAAATTGTAATAGTGCCAAAATGGAAAAAAGTACATCAAATATGTACCGAAATACACAGAAAAAAAAAGAGTTTACTGAATATTACCTTTTTAACCAGTGTCATTTGGAAATATTCTATATTTCTTTTAATAAGTGTTTATGCATGTATATCAGTTTATTGTAATATTTGAGTATACTGTACAACAAAGTTATCTTGTCTTAAGAAGATCATTTAGTTGCGACTCTGTATAGACCACATGTTAGGCTTGAAAGAGGTGCAAATTATACTACCGATGCCTGAAGAAGTGGCTAAATATTGCGATGTGGAATAATAAAGCTTCAAAATCTTTCAATACAGTTGAAAGCGGCGATTACGTTAAACAAACACTTTACAGCGTAATTAATTATTGTTTTCCTTTGAATTGTTATAAAAAATTAGAAACGTAAGTAAAACTGTAATTCTGGACACTACCCAACAACTTTATTATCGGCAACACTTTTATAATTATTTTAAAATGATTAATATTAATTACTCATTATAAAATTAATGTTTAAAGTGTTTATTTCAATAAAAATTCAGAAAATATTTCTTTTGGGTACTACTAGATGGCGCCAAATATGGATCAATATTTGAGGTTTCAAGAATCAAAATCATCAATGTAAATCGAAGTTATGTGACGGCCTTATATCGCGCAGCGGTATCAGATACAGTTGGCCTTGAACATAAGTTATAGTTTTAAAGAAATAACTTCTGGGATTCGATTTCTGCCAGGCCGTGTTACCCTGTACCTTACTACAATAGTTCGATAAGATAAATTGCTCTCATAGGCTTCTAATTTTAGGGAATATTGAATAAGTATTGTGTATTTTTATCTTTTTCATAAATTGGTTTTAGGCAATTTATTTATTAAAAGCTTATATATTTTTTTTACTTTTCACATTTCTTTAAAATGTATCCAGTTAATATTTCGAAAACTCTTTTTTAAATTAAAAGGCACGCGTACTAATTCTACTAGAGCAAATGACTCTTTTACCGGCTACATCGAATCAGCCAATAATCAGTGTCGTATATTTCTTCCTAAGAGTTAAAAACTATCATCCTACGTATATGACCAACACATGTCGATATGATAAGTTAACACAAACTTACTTAAAAATAGGAAACTACAAGCCACTTCAGTGCTGTATTTATACGCTACGGTGTACAAACCACGCGATTTTTATTAATCACTGCTACTGTTGATGAGAGCGTTGTTGCCGTAATGCGTATGTAGTTTTCTGCTCAAAGATATCTTTTTAGTGTATTTTGTTTAGATGAAGTCATAATTTCCAATTAGATTTCTTAAATTTACTTAATTAAATAATTATCAGTTCAAAAGCAGAAAATTATAATTAGAATTTTTACAATGTGAAAAATTAATTTTAAAATTATTTACAATTAGTGTTAAGAGCTTATTAAATATTGTTAACATTTCGCAAAGACCTGTGTGAACGCTATCCCCACATGTACAATAACACATATACAAACGACACACAATGGATATAAATCCTCTTAACATCGATATATAAAGTTGTTGTATTGAAGTTAACGCAGCGAGCATGTGCAAGATACTGTAGCGAATTATGATCCCCCTTCAAAATTGATTAGAACCTTTTGTCTTTGTCCGTTCAAAATTCGCCAACCAGTCGCCCTGGAATAAATTCGGTGCTCTGCATGGTTTCCCCAGTAATGCGGCCCACAATTAGCGAAAAATAGCGCACAGATTATTCCATTATACATTTCAATTTAATTAATCCGCTACAATGGTCGACCGTCCCATCACCGCTCGCGGCTCAAGTGTTATGCAAACTCCAGATGGTTTTTAATTAGGTGGAATTACATAATTAAATAGGACGTATACGAAAATCATCATCACCACCATCATCATGTTATTCCCATCTATCTAGAACATTAGAGAAACAGAGATAAAAGATACATATTTGTATAGATAAATAGGAGGTGAAGGAGGGGGCGAATGTAATCGTGTTTTGTTTTGTTTTGCTTTTGTTTTTGGCCTACACACGTTTTACTTGAACATCGTATTTCCTTTGGTATTGGGTGTATCGTTGAAAGCGGGATTTTTCTCCCTCACGGGAGGGCTTTTTGAACTCACTGTTGGCTATAATTACGAGATTATAAACGTTGGTTGTGCTGTAAATAACCGGACCAGACAAAATTATACTTTATATACACATTTGGCAAAAATGGGTGAAATATAAATAATATACAGACCGTTAAAATAAAACAAATGATTTTTTGATTGCCTCTTAATGTTGAACACGAAAATGTCGTTATTACCACTGTTTTTTCGTATATAATGTGATGCTTTCATTTCTATGTTTTAAACAAAATCACTTGTCACGTGCATGTATGTAAAGTTTTTGTTGCATACATTTTGAATATGCAAAAATGAATACAACATTTTGATGAATTTGAGAAGAACAGTAATAAATATACAAAAACACTAAAACATCTTTACCATACTAAAGCATAAAAACTGAATACGTATTTGGACAACTATGTTGTCATTCTTATACGCTACGATATTTAACGAATAGCCAATTAGTATAGCAGCACCTTTTTCTGAATTTCTAAAAATTGATTGAATTGACTGTTTGATCCTCAAAAAATCATGCCATATGACAGTATTGATTAAACAGTCCAGAATAGATTTTGTATCGTATCTGCTATGATACAGTGCTGTTTATACTCTGGAACATATAAACTATCGAGCACTCATCCTCGATGTTGGTGTCCTACCTATATTTTTGTTTAGTTTGTAGACTGAGAAATGTAGTACTTTCTACTTCTTGAATTGATTTGCCATTGAATCTCACGAGAATGCTAGTGTCTACTAACTTAGTTTTGGGATAGAACTAAATTATTTGAGGCGCATGCGGGGTGTTGAGAATGCTCTCGCTGCTGCAAATCAACTGCGCATGGAATGTTCCTGTGCGTTTTTAAGCAACTGTAATGAAGGCATGGATAGTGGTATTGAGTCGAATTGTCATCACTACCTGACGTCACCTTACAGCATTTGTTAGTTGCTTTTCCAATTTCATCTGATGTTGCTAGTGTGATGAATATGCTGTTCAATACCTTCATACTAGAAGATAGATTAGTATTTAGGCTTACGTAATCGACAGACAGTTCATAATTAAATTTGCCTGCGATATCTTCATCATTCAATTCTATAACATTTATGTATTCTTATGCTATTTTTTTCTTGTGCTTTTCTGTGGCGTTGTTCGTCAATTATACTCCACCAAGCTTTGCTCATGTTGTCAGTTTAATCGACTCCCTTGGTGTTGTAACTACGTTTTGCATTTATTACCATGTGTTGGTCGTATTTTTTACTAGCTTCTATCTGCCTGTATAGGAACTACTGTTTATGTTATTTTTTACGATTTAGATTTTACGCAGTAATGAGGCCACCTGTCCTGTATGATTTCCTGAGTATCCCATGACTGTCTACTGTTTTTTGTTGCTTTTTGTCGTTAGTGGAGAAGCTCCTTCAGAGTTCCATACTAATGTTTACTGAAGGTCATCATCATACAGAATTTTCATTTCTTCTTATGGTGATGGACAAGTCAGGCCTTGGGCCATTAACTTTTAATCTAATATATGTTATCTGGATGTGACTCGGAGGAGATGAGCTCTTTCAGAGGATTATGGTGAATGAGTGCCTAAGTTAATGAGAGCCTACACTGAAAAAAAAATGTAGCACTTTCTACTACAATTGCAGAACTTCTTACGATAAATTATAGTAACATAGGCTCCAAGAACAGTTTGTAGTATTCTTCACTACAAGATTGTATCTTAAAACTGTTGTAATTTTTACCAAAGTACGGAGCAATATTTTACACAATACTTTGATAATATATATAAAAGTAGGAATAGCTTGTTTTTCTAAACATATGTATATAAATTTTACTCCAAATTTATGGTGGTAATTACTACCAATTTCTGTTATATTTCCTAAACATTCTTGTAAACTAAAGCATTGAATTTACTAACATTCACCATAGAATATAGCAATGAATAGTATAAATTCCTGAAATTTCACTACAAATTTCTATTGATTATTAACATTAATCTTCGTTGTTTTCCTAAATATTGTGGTAAATTAAACCACATTTTGTGTAATTTTACTCCAAATTTTTAGTGATTATTACTAGCATTATTCGTTGTTTACATAAACTTTATGATAAATTATACTATAGTATTTATTAATTATTCATATTAGTATTTAGTATTGAGTACAGTAATTTTCTGAAATTTTACTCCAAATTTGTAGTGATTAGTAATAATCACCAGAAATTTTTAGTAAAATACTTCAATCTACGATAACACTTAGTATATATAACAAAAATTGATGGTAATAATTACTACAAGTTTTGAGTAAAATTTCAGAAAGCTACGGTACTCAAGATACCGTATTCTAAATACTATCTTAGATAATTCGTAAATACCACAGGAGGAAAAGAACGAATAATTATATTTCTATAATAATTCGTTCTTTTCCTAAATATTGTGGTATTTACGAATTATCTAAGATAGTATTTGGAATACGGTATCTAGGCTATGATAACTTTCTGAAATTTTTCTTAATACTTGTAGTGATTATTGCCACCAATTTTTGTTATATATCCTTGTCATAAATTAATTCAGAATTTAGTAATGAGTACATACGATAATTTGTGGGTAAATAAATTGTTAATTATAGTAAACTTACTAAAATTATACAGGTATGTTGCATGATTACTAAAAAATACTTACCGTTTTCATACTAATAAAAAATATGGAAAGTTTCAGCATACATACGATGGGTAGCAATAAGGCGATTTTAATAAAATATCAAGAATCATGTCTTATAGTGTTCTAGTTTCCGAAAAACTTAACTCTAGAATTATTTGTATATTAAACACAAACTATAGGCTGCACCAGAAGATGCATTGCTTGAGAATATATAGCTTTAAAGAAAAATTTCGATATCTTGGTAGTTGAAATTGATCGGCTTAACAAGTTATTAAGATCGTGCATGTTTCTTCTCAGTTGAAAAAAAATATAATTGTTATTGTTATTATAATTATTTGCTGTAAGAAAAACGTATGTATGATAATATCGTATAAAACATACTTCTATTAATAATAATCTTTATTCAGTTAGCCATAAAATGGATTGATGCTCTATGTAACCTAGCACAATCCTTTGATTTTCAAGTAAATAATGCGAAAATGGAAAATTATAATAAAACCATAATGTGAAATTTTAATTCTTTGTATTTCATTCTTTTCAACAAGTACATTACAAATATATTTGCTTGGCATACAGTTAAGTTTTTTATATATTTATATTACATGTTAAGTGTATATTTACATTCTTGTGGGTTGTCAATCTATACGGTGTCCCAAAAGATGCTCTTTGGGGATATGTATAACAAAGTTTTTCTGGGCCTAAAATAACAAAAGATGTTTCACATAGTGAATCACTGCTAGTTTCGACATACCTGCGGGACTATCCAATGGCGAATTAAGTGACAATGTACATACTTGCCCCTGATGGTGACGAGGTGTCTACCTCAATGTTAAACTGTGATTCCATGGACTGTAACGTAAGAAGGTTCTACTGGTTAGTTTTCTAAGTATTACTACAACATTAATTCAAAAGTTTTACTGATGTACTATATAAATTATAGAGATAATATGCTTTAGTCTAAATTTCGAAATTGTAGTACGCCAACTGACTGTTTGAGTGTTGAGTTAATTCGGACTCAAGTCTCTGTCAAGCTGTTGCCATCCTAAAATACAGAATTTCCAATGTAGATATTTATTATACTTGTGTAATTATGTTTAGCAAGCAACGTACTTCTGTGTTTTCTCGGTAAACTACATCTTCTTGCAAAATGAAGTTTTGAGTGAAAAGGCAATAGATAATTACCGTGGTATTATTAAAACAGTATCCAGGTACTTGCAAGTCAGCATCCATAATTACTTGCATAGGCATATTCGATAATTCTTGATGAGCTTTCAGCTTAGCCCAAAATTTCGCTCTTGGTCCTACTTTGGGTATTAGGTCCTTTACACCTTCATATTCTATGCTTAATAGTGCTTCATGATCAATTTCATTATCTTCATGAAAATATACAGAAATTAAGTAGTTTATATTAACATAATAATATATGTAAAATTTTGAAGTACGGGAAATCATTAATTAAATTGGAAAATACTGCCAGGTATTTTATTTTGTACCTTATTTTTATTTAAAAAAAAAATTTTGAACGCTTACTTTAATTAAAATGGCAAATAAAGTTTTTCTTTGGAATTATGAAGAACGTTTAATATCATAACCACGTTCAAAATACCAAAAAAAATTCATTTCTTTTATAAAACACAAATCAAATACAATTACTTAAAAATTACAATTCGCATCGCCAGGACACTCATGATAGTTTTTCTTAATTACATGATATGTTTAATATATAAAATCTTGAACTAATTTCAAAATGGTAATTAATTCATTAATATGGAGAACTGTATTTAATGAATAAAATAATAAATTTAAAAATTCATAACTAATAATAAGAAATACCGACATCATGATAATTATGTTTCTATTAGTATCAAGTATTTACTGTTATTGATTATAAAATTACATTCACATGATCAATATTTGATATTCCATCTTATTTTATATAATAAATTTGAAATGTTGCAACTTAATATAATAAAAATTTAGACAACTAATAAGAACATTGGTTCGGTACCTAATACAAAAAAACATGTTATCCATATTAAGTGTTCCATAAATCTACATCCAATCGCAAGAGGATTACAGCAGGGTCATTTCGAATGAATAAAAGCCATATGTGATCATACGATTTTACGTCGATTAAAAGTTACTTAATTTTTTGTGATTTTTCTTAGGTCACTGCATTTCTTATGTTCAATACATTATTAAGCAAAAGAAAAAAAAGAAATTTGTATAATATTAATTACGTACATAATCTACATACATATAACACATCAGGCATCAATATGTTGTAAGTAGGAAGAATATTTTTAAAATGTAAGGTACTTCAAATTTTAATTCATTTTACAGGCAAGAATGATAACAGTCTCAAATGCGTGATGCAGTGTTTCTTTTCGAAATAATTGCTTACAACAATAATTTAATTTTTTAAGTGTTATACAAACATAACTGTTTGCAAATAATACATAAAAATGATACGTAAAAAAGTATGGTCAGATATTTTATAATTCGTAAAAGTGCACTTTTGGAAACAACGGACATTTATTGAACAAACTATAGGAACCTATTAATTATACTTATTTTTATTTATGAAAATTTTGCGATTATTTTGTATAAAATATACAACAGATTGATTAAGAGATGTATAAATTAGGAACATTTTTAGTTTAATTGTGAAATACAAAACTCGTAAATATAATATAACTTAAAAATATAAATATATTAAGAGTCCATATTTGTGTTCGTTCCATGAATAAAAAATACACGTAAAAAAGCATGATGAACTTCCTAAAAGTAGATGTGTGTATTAAAATTTTACACTCATTTACTGAACAAACAAATTATAGGTACATACTTACTATATTATTTCTATTTTTATAGCTGCACATACAGTAATACTAATTAATATGAAAATTCATAGCTTACCTTCAAATATTTTCCACATACTGGAAAATCCCCATGCTTCTAACAATTTTTTTGTGGTTTCCATTACAATTTAAGACAAACTACAACACCTATAAGACGAACGCCAACTAAAAAATACAAGACAAGAAAATACTTGTCCACATTAAAACTCAAATGATTTATTTTCAATCCCCACTATAAACGGCACATTTACACAAGCATATACAATACTGCATTTATGTATATAGTATAAAATATCCTTAAAGGGATTCATTGTTTGGCTAGAGTAATTCTGTCCTTATATTCAAGGTGACATTTTTATAAATTCATCTAAAATATTATCCGAAATTTTAAAATATATTGTGGTGAGAAGAAATATTTCTACAATTTCTAGAATAAATTAGGACAATCTTGTTAATGTTTCAATATTATTTTGGCAGAAAATAATGTAAATTAGTTCATCAAAAGTATGTTAATAGTTTACACCATTTATAGCAAAATTTGCTATAAAATTTAACCTACAATATTATTTTAATACGTCTCAGAATGTGATAGTAATAACTCACACAATTATAGTAATAACTTCTACAATATTTCAAACACAATTTTGTAGCAAATAATGCCAATGCATTTTTTTCAGTGTAGGTCTTTTATGCGGCAGATATATTTCAGGGTCGTATGTCATTTCAGGAAGGAGCTTTATGCTTTCGTTGTTATCGATGGAATTGTAAAATTTCTTCGATGAATTCTGAGATAGAGGGGGCGTGTATTTGTGTGTTTCTTACGAACCATGGGGCTTTCAGTACCATTCTCAGGGAGACGTTTTGGAATCTTTGTATAGCTTTGATGTGTGTCGGGGCGGCGTGCTTCCATATCTGTGATCCGTATGTCAGCGAGGGTCTAAGGATTTGCTTGTATACTCTTAGTTTGAGCTGCTTCGGGTGGAGGGTGCTTGCGGAGCCCAGGAGTGGCTAGAGGCTGCCCCTGCCCATTTTCGTCTTCTTTAATGTTGTTCCTAGGTGGTATGAATATGTGAGCCTTCTATCCAGGTTGATCCCTAAGTACCTCACCTTCGGTAGCCAAGGTGTTTCTGCGTGATTTATGTAAACATTTTCACGAAGTGGTTTTATCTTCCTTCTGAACATGATCGCTTGAGTTTTCTCTCCGTTTATTTTAATACACCAGGCTATAAGTTTGTCGATGGCTTTTTGGAGTGTGGAGATTGCTGTGGTAGGATTAATTGAGGAGGTGAGGATGACGGGTCGTCTGCGTATGTTGCTAGCAGGATGTTTGGGTTCTGGGGATGTCTGATGTAAATATTGCATATAGGTCGGAGGAGAGCGCGGAGCCTTGCGGGACGCCGGCGGTGAGGAGTCTGGGAGTGGAAGAATTTTCACATCTTGTGATTTAGTATTCTGATTTGCACGATACATAAGTGATTTGAAAACTGTTATATTATCTCTTTCGTTGTTTTTTCTGATGTACGGGCATGTGCAGTGAAAAGTAACAAGTTGATTAGTTACAGTGTAAGTTGGGATGTGAAAATCATATTCTTAATGCTCTTGCAATGTCGTTCCATATAAAATAAACAGAACAGTTTTTATTTACGGATATATTTACATAACATGCAATGAATGCAGATGTATATTTAACTTGCTTAGCTGGTACTTCTTCTGTCTCAATGCTCAATTTTTTAAATTCGCATGATATAGTTTAACTATAAGACCAAAATTTAAAACTATAATTTTTCTCCAGTTAACATAGTCTGTATTTTCTAATATTCACTTATTATACACTCTACAAGGCTATTCTTAAAGGTTAAAATTAAATAAAGAGGCAAAAAATCTTTATTATTATTACTGCCTAACCAGAAAATACATCAATGTGTTACAACTTGATAATCAGTTGTTTTTTTTCAATGTTTCAACTATACACAAAGCACTTTTCATCGAAATCTCATTTTAGTTTACTTTTGAATTATTTATCCAACCCTTGTACGCATGGAAATCTACTTATTTTTAAAAATGTTCAGGTTAAACTCTATGAGAAGTGTGCGGTTGAAGTCAGAGAAAGAGCGATACAACATAAAAACATTGTATGTTTATTTAACACTTTTAAATAATAAAATTAATCTTTGGACTTTCAAGAAGTGACTAACTACAAATTAAGTTTAGAATTGAATTTATTATTATTATTATTAGCCACCAGTACATGAAGATGCTGTTTAACTTATACTAGGTGCAATTTATTATCTAATTTAGACAGTTAGTTCTTTTAGACGAACTTCGCCTTTCTCGAGAACAGATCAGCTTTCAAGAAATCACAAGAAGTATATCCTTGTCCGGACTGTTTACACAATGCAGTCCAAATAATTTTCTTACACGTCTTTTTTCCTAACGTCATATTTGCGAACCTGATTGTATTCAGATGAGTCTCACTCTCGAATAATACAACGGGCAGGTCTAGACTCTTGAGGAAGATGGAATAGAGAGACAGCGTGCCACTTCGTATGTTTATGAAGTCCGTAACAATCTAGCGAAAATATCGCAAAACAGCTTCAATACTCGTTTACTTTTTACTTCTCTTGACGTATCGGTGACAGTGTTATGGTCGTTTCTTGCTACTTGTACGTATGGTCAGAAAAATGAATACCTAAGCTACTTGAAACAAAAATGTAACAATGTTAACTCAGTAACAATATTATGTATTCTTATTATATGTACATTATACAACTAGATCAAAAATTATATTGATAAAGGTTTGCCATGGAATGTAAAACGTCTGTCTTAAGTTATATCATTAAGTGTCATGCTGTCATTAATATTTGTCATTATATTCTCTCTGACATGTAAGACGGACGTTTTACATTACATGGCAAACCTATATCAATATCATTTTTGATCTCGCGGTATATCGTTTATATAATTACAATTATATAAGGTATAAAATTCTTCTTGGGAATAGCAGCCCATAAGTACCATAAATAAAATCAAGATTAACTTTCGACATATTTATTTCTTATGCTTTCCTGAGAACAAGTCACACAAGAATTAAGTCTACACCTAACATATCTTTTTTTAATATATATTATGGGACTAGAATCAACAAATGTTAACGTTAAGATAAAAAACATATTCATTAAATTATAGATGTATGTATCTACTTGTGATTGGTGATATACCGATAACTTAATTTAGTTTTCTCTGTCTCCAGTTGCCTTGCACTCTCTTATTGCTGATCCGATTGGTACAATGATAAGCGGCACATGCACCCATTTTAATCAAAAATTATTGTAGTATTAGTGGTATTCAACCGTAGGAAATTTTGTAATTCACGATAATCAAGAATAAAATACAAAATATAAATTACCCCTCGTGGCTTCACGTTTTACCGAGAGTACTTTCTCCATCTGTCTATTGTCCATGGTTAAATGCAAATGTGTTTAGAAAACTTGATGAATAGATTGAAAATCAATCAACGATTACAGCTGTCAAATTGTAGTTCTTTTCAGTACTCTTATTTTACAGATGCGAATGGGAGTGTATTGTGACAGCAAAATACCTGTTAGATACAGGACGCCATTTTGCAGATAAAATTTGCGCCAACCAATCAGGAATTATGCTTTCACTTTCGTCACTCCATTCATAAAATCAATCTAAACGAATCGTTTATTATCTTCTCGAATTCGCGAATATTCCACCATCTATGTTTGAAACACAGTAACAGCAGTGCAGAAATTCTATTGACTGGGAGCATTTTGTATTCGGTGATACCCTTCCCTGTGCACATTATATATATATATATATATATATATATATATATATATATAGTATAGTGTAAGTAGTGACTGTTTAGTAGGTAGTATAGTTTAATTGTTGGGATTGCAGTCAGGGGTAAATCAATGTAAAAACTACTCTTTTCGAATTAATTCCGAGCTTTCGACAATGTTTATTGTCTTCATCAGGGCTGTTAACAATAAAATAACTTACAATAGGCTCTAGACAACTAACAAATAACAAGTTAAAACTCTTATTAAATCTAAAATAATTTTAAATCTACAAAAAGAAAAAAGAATTTTTATAAAAATACTTACAAAATTCATCGAGTTTGCACAATTAAAAACGCTTTCATAGCATACAAAAATTATATAAACTTGCACATAACAGGATCATTTCTTACTTCAATTTTTAATAATTTTGCATTAAACATTAGACAAATTTATCTGTTTGAGGCACAAGACACCACGTATGATTGTGTGTATAACATTAAAGGTCAACACGGTCAACCCATTTAAGTTTTAAATGGCAATTTCAAAGCCGTACTTATAGGCCACCAGTCACATTATGTTTTACCTTTTGTTGTTATTGGGGTTGATTAGATATGTGTATATATTACTAATATTTGCTATATCAGTCTTTTTGTTCATATTATTTGGTTCTTTCTGGATGTAGAACATTTCTAAGAATGTACGTTTATAATAATTACGCTCTATGTCAAGAATTTTTGTTCCTTCGTAGTTGATTTCATGTTTGGTTGTTCTAACATGTTGTGTCAAGGCAGAGGAGCATGTTTTGTTATTATTTTTGCAGTCACTTTTGTGAGAAATCAATCTGCCATTTAAGGTTCTAGAGGATTGACCTATATATTTTAACTCACAGTTGTCACAAGGAATTTGATATATTATGTCTGATTTAAATTTATTTTCAATAGGGTATTTAGTTTTGCTGAACAGAGAACCAACGGTTGTAATTATTTTCGTGGCTATTTGGACATTATTTTGAAAAAGTTTAATTAATTTAGGGGTTAAATTCTTAATATAAGGAAGGGATCCGAAAGGTTTTTGGTTTTTCGTAGTGTCTTTTTGTTGGTCAGCAGGTACTTTAGGTGGACTTGTACTGAATAAAAGTTTGTTGATTAGGGGTAACGGGTAACTGTTTTGAATAAGGAGGTTTTTTAGTCTATTGATGTTTTGTTTGTACAATGATGGATGCGAGATGACCGAAATTCTTCGTTTAAATTCTAATATAAAATTGATTTTCATTTTGAATGGGTGATAAGAGAGGAAGTTTATATACCTACTGGAATTCGATGGCTTTCTGTACCAGTCTAAGATTAAATTGTTATTTTTACGTATAATTAAGGTATCTAAAAAAGGTACGGAGTTGTCTTTTTCTTCTTCGTGCGTAAATTGAATGGTGCTGTGGTACGCGTTAAACTTATCTAGGATTTCATTGATGTTGTTTCTTGGGACTGCAGTTATCAGGTCATCCACAAACTTTTTGATAAAAGGAAAATCGCAGTATACCAGACAACTATGTTTTGATCAGTCTAGACGTAATATCCCTCTTTTCCAACATACCTATCGAACTTGCTCAGAGAACGGTGACCAAACATTGGCATGCTATATCTCAAAACACTTCCATACCTTTACGTGAATTTATAGAACTTCTAACCTTTGTCTTTGACTCTACAATATTTGTATTCGAAGGTAAATATTTCCAGCAAATCCTAGGTGCTCCCATGGGAGGGACGATCTCACCTATTATATCCCAATTTATTTTAGACGACCTCCTAGAAGCATGCATCCCAAATCTTTCCTTTTCCCTTCCTTTTATCAAAAAGTTTGTGGATGACCTGATAACTGCAGTCCCAAGAAACAATATCAATGAAATCCTAGATAAGTTTAACGCGTACCACAGCACCATTCAATTTACGCACGAAGAAGAAAAAGACAACTCCGTACCTTTTTTAGATACCTTAATTATACGTAAAAATAACAATTTAATCTTAGACTGGTACAGAAAGCCATCGAATTCCAGTAGGTATATAAACTTCCTCTCTTACCACCCATTCAAAATGAAAATCAATTTTATATTAGAATTTAAACGAAGAATTTCGGTCATCTCGCATCCATCATTGTACAAACAAAACATCAATAGACTAAAAAACCTCCTTATTCAAAACAGTTACCCGTTACCCCTAATCAACAAACTTTTATTCAGTACAAGTCCACCTAAAGTACCTGCTGACCAACAAAAAGACACTACGAAAAACCAAAAACCTTTCGGATCCCTTCCTTATATTAAGAATTTAACCCCTAAATTAATTAAACTTTTTCAAAATAATGTCCAAATAGCCACGAAAATAATTACAACCGTTGGTTCTCTGTTCAGCAAAACTAAATACCCTATTGAAAATAAATTTAAATCAGACATAATATATCAAATTCCTTGTGACAACTGTGAGTTAAAATATATAGGTCAATCCTCTAGAACCTTAAATGGCAGATTGATTTCTCACAAAAGTGACTGCAAAAATAATAACAAAACATGCTCCTCTGCCTTGACACAACATGTTAGAACAACCAAACATGAAATCAACTACGAAGGAACAAAAATTCTTGACATAGAGCGTAATTATTATAAACGTACATTCTTAGAAATGTTCTACATCCAGAAAGAACCAAATAATATGAACAAAAAGACTGATATAGCAAATATTAGTAATATATACACATATCTAATCAACCCCAATAACAACAAAAGGTAAAACATAATGTGACTGGTGGCCTATAAGTACGGCTTTGAAAATTGCCATTTAAAACTTAAATGGGTTGACCGTGTTGACCTTTAATGTTATACACACAATCATACGTGGTGTCTTGTGCCTCAAACAGATAAATTTGTCTAATGTTTAATGCAAAATTATTAAAAATTGAAGTAAGAAATGATCCTGTTATGTGCAAGTTTATATAATTTTTGTATGCTATGAAAGCGTTTTTAATTGTGCAAACTCGATGAATTTTGTAAGTATTTTTATAAAAATTCTTTTTTCTTTTTGTAGATTTAAAATTATTTTAGATTTAATAAGAGTTTTAACTTGTTATTTGTTAGTTGTCTAGAGCCTATTGTAAGTTATTTTATTGTTAACAGCCCTGATGAAGACAATAAACATTGTCGAAAGCTCGGAATTAATTCGAAAAGAGTAGTTTTTACATTGATTTACCCCTGACTGCAATCCCAACAATTAAACTATACTATATATATATATATATATATATATATATATATATATATATATATATATATATATATATATATAAATATAATACAAAAGATACTTTCTTGGGAATAGCGGCATGAATTAAGAAAACTACTACACTTAACTGTGACGTTTCAACATTTTATTTCATGTTTTCATCAGACATTCTGAAATTGTTTAAAAAAGGACAATTTAATTTTTTCTTTATACTTTACAAATAATTAAAATTAGATATATTGACTTTCATTAGTTTGTATAAAACACTCTGTACAATAAATAAAAACAAGTTTCACATATAATATATAAACATTGTATGAACGATGAACATATACTTATAAAATCAACTTACATTTAGCTTTGTTTATCTTCACATTAATAATCGGGCTTTAGACTTATTTGTTTTTCTTTTCTTCATTATTACCTTTAGCTGTCTCTTTTATTTTCTTGTTAGTGTCGTTTTGTAATTTCAAAATTAGTGTATTCTAAATTCTATTCGTGGTCAATGTTATTTTTGTATTAAACCTTGAACAGAGAAACTCCAACATCTGCATTTGTGTTATAAACATAACAAAAGAAAAAAAAGAAAGAAAAAAAGAAAAAACCAGACAAAAATAAACGCACACATAAATATTTATTCGTACATACAAGGGTTACTTAAAATAAGCCGTTATCAACTTAGTAATTAATACAATAATCAAATAATTCCGAAATAAATGTCGGATAGTCCCTTGATGTCTGTTCGATCATTCACCGCATGTTCTTCCTTCTTTATATGTATCATTTCTAACACGTTTCTTACTTTGGAATTTTTTGCTTTGCTCAATATACTAGTTTTATCAAAATTAAAACCATGTCCTGTGGTGTTACAATGTTTTTTTAGTGACGTAACATTGTTAGCGTATTTATGACCCTTTAATCTCTCTGCTATATGCTGTTGTGTTTGGCCAATGTATATACCATTGCAATTAGCACAAGGAACTTTATATACAACATGCGTTTCTTGCATAATTGGTACTTTGTTTTTGGTTTTAGTAAACAAATGTTTTATATTATTATGGTTTCTGTGAGCTACTTTTACGTTGTATGGAGCTAAACTTTTGTTTAATTTTTCAGTTAAACCTCGAATATAGGGCAGACAGACATATTTGTTCGTGTTAGATTGAGTTTTGTCTTTCGTTTTGTATTTGTTTTGGTTATAGAATTTGTGTAGTCTGTGTTTTATTATCTTTTGAATGAAGTTTAGTGGGTAGTCATTATTTTGTAACATACTCTTGATATTATTTAGTGTGTCTTTTCTGAATTTTGCACTTGTCAATCTGATTGCTCTGTCAACCAAAGCTGTGACTACATTTCTTTTATATATATCCGGTTGGCAAGAATTGAAATTTACATATCTGCCTGACGCCGTTGGTTTTTGGAAAAATTTGGTTAGAATAGTATTATTATGTCTTATCAATGTCATATCTAGAAAATTCATTGATCCCTGGTTTTCGATTTCTAAGGTGAATTGTAGTTTACTATGAAAACTGTTGAACTGTTTCAATATGTAGTCGATTTTGTCAAGGGGTGCAACCATAACACAGTCATCAACATATCTCATATACAATGTTGGTTTAAAATTTAAATTATTTATCACAGTTTGTTCTAATTCTTCCATTACTAACTGAGCGATGACACTTGAGATAGGTGCACCCATTGCACAACCGTAAACTTGTCTATAAAACTTGTTTTTAAATTGAAAGTACGTTGTTGACAAGGTCAATTCAATTGCTATCAGAAATTCCGTTAGAGGCAAATCAGTGTATTGACTAATTTTATCCCACTGTTTTTTTATGGTATCTTTTGCCAGGTCAATAGGTATATTTGTATATAAAGAAGTGACATCCATTGAGATAATCCTTTCATGTTTATCTAATTTAATTTTATCTACTACATTTTTAAATTCAAAGGAATTTTTTATAAAAAATTCATTTTTTCCTGTTATGTTTGCAATAATGTTAGCCAGGTATTTTGAAAGATTATATAAAGGACTTTGTATACATGAAACGATTGGTCTCATCGGAACATTAGTTTTGTGTAGTTTTGGCAAACCATATATACTCGGTGGTAAAGCGTTATTAATTTTTAATGTTTTGCCGGTAGTATCAGAAATTATATTCATGTTTTCCCATTTCTTTATTAAATCGTTATTTTGCTTTTGGATTCTTTTTGTGGGGTCTGTTTTAATTTCTACATAGGTGGTATTATCATTTAATAATTCATACATTTTTTTGTCATACTCTTCGACATACATAACTACTGTTTTACTGCTTTTGTCAGGTTTAATTACGCAAATGTCCGAGTTGTCTCTTAGAAATTTCCCCGCTTCCGATATACTTTTTTGAATTTTTATTTGTGTTTCATTTTTCTGTTTTGATTTAACTGAATTTACAAAATTCGTTATGATATTACATGTTTTAGCTCTGATAGTATTCTTACTATTATTATTATTATTGGTCTTATCGGGTAAATCTTGTATAACCGCTTCAATATTCGCTATTATATCAGGGATTGGTATTTTGTTTGTTTTTGAAATATTTGTGCTAAAATTAGGCCCTAAACTCAAAATTTCAGCTATGTTACTTGGTATGACTGTATTTGTTAAATTTGTGATCCATTCTTGTTTTGTGTTTAAATGACCATAATTATTACCCTCGACATGTTTAATATGTTCCTTCTTATGGTTTTCCAATTTATTTACTTTCCCTCTTTGTCTATCTCTAGTTTTGTTAAAATGTTTTTCCCTTTCTACCCCTATTTTTCTGAAAATAGCCTCACCAAGCCTTGATGTAAATATGTGATCTAATTTCTCTGTACATGCTTTAATACTGTTTTTTAACTGATTTATACTGCAAACTGTGTCCGAAAGTAATAAATTTATTATACTATTTTTAAAAACCTTAATTTTTATTAAGAGCTTTTTTTGCAATTGTTATAACCAAAACAAATACAAAACGAAAGACAAAACTCAATCTAACACGAACAAATATGTCTGTCTGCCCTATATTCGAGGTTTAACTGAAAAATTAAACAAAAGTTTAGCTCCATACAACGTAAAAGTAGCTCACAGAAACCATAATAATATAAAACATTTGTTTACTAAAACCAAAAACAAAGTACCAATTATGCAAGAAACGCATGTTGTATATAAAGTTCCTTGTGCTAATTGCAATGGTATATACATTGGCCAAACACAACAGCATATAGCAGAGAGATTAAAGGGTCATAAATACGCTAACAATGTTACGTCACTAAAAAAACATTGTAACACCACAGGACATGGTTTTAATTTTGATAAAACTAGTATATTGAGCAAAGCAAAAAATTCCAAAGTAAGAAACGTGTTAGAAATGATACATATAAAGAAGGAAGAACATGCGGTGAATGATCGAACAGACATCAAGGGACTATCCGACATTTATTTCGGAATTATTTGATTATTGTATTAATTACTAAGTTGATAACGGCTTATTTTAAGTAACCCTTGTATGTACGAATAAATATTTATGTGTGCGTTTATTTTTGTCTGGTTTTTTCTTTTTTTCTTTCTTTTTTTTCTTTTGTTATGTTTATAACACAAATGCAGATGTTGGAGTTTCTCTGTTCAAGGTTTAATACAAAAATAACATTGACCACGAATAGAATTTAGAATACACTAATTTTGAAATTACAAAACGACACTAACAAGAAAATAAAAGAGACAGCTAAAGGTAATAATGAAGAAAAGAAAAACAAATAAGTCTAAAGCCCGATTATTAATGTGAAGATAAACAAAGCTAAATGTAAGTTGATTTTATAAGTATATGTTCATCGTTCATACAATGTTTATATATTATATGTGAAACTTGTTTTTATTTATTGTACAGAGTGTTTTATACAAACTAATGAAAGTCAATATATCTAATTTTAATTATTTGTAAAGTATAAAGAAAAAATTAAATTGTCCTTTTTTAAACAATTTCAGAATGTCTGATGAAAACATGAAATAAAATGTTGAAACGTCACAGTTAAGTGTAGTAGTTTTCTTAATTCATGCCGCTATTCCCAAGAAAGTATCTTTTGTATTGTTGAAATTACGGCAAAGAAATAACCAATTGTAATTATATATATATATATATATATATATATATATATATATGATAATTAGAAGCATCAATCTGGGAAATATTAAACCAAAATTATTTCTTTCTTGTCTTGCTACATTTCCCGTTTTTGTTTGAATACAATTTTAAACGTTATTATAAAGATCAGAACTTTCCCGAATAAATTACATGAATTAAAATTATTTTTAATTCATTAACAATATTATGAGCAATACAACAGGAGCGACACGCGTACATAAATCACACTGTATAAAAACAATTTATCGTAATTTCGCGTTACATTCCGTTGGAAGCCGCCGACTGAATAAATTGAAGAAAACGACAGGTAGGAGTTTTGCCTACAGAAAAATGAATTTTTGCAGTGTAGATTCACCAAAATTGTGCTCACGACCAACTGGCGTCTTGCTCTGCGATCGTCTTACGAATATTCCTTTAAGCGCCTGGAATGTAGGCAATGTGTATCAAGAAACATACGTTCTTATCAAAGTGATTAAGACCAAACGGTTCGCCTGAATGATGTACTAAGAAGTTTATATTAAAGGTGAAAGACGCATGAAGGTACCCACAGGCAGTTTTTGCCATTAAAGACAAACGTTACCTCTTAAAGTTTACAATAAATATAAGCATTTTTAAAATGTTATTATTCAGTAGCATTTTTTTTTCTTTAGGTACTTCAATTCAAGCTTAATTAACAAATTACTCTTTGTTTCAATCGATATCCACTATATATAAATTAATTTATACAATAAGTGTAAGATTATAGTAATAATCCCTAATATGCAAAACTGCTTAATTAGTCAAAACAATTCTTGCGTTTTACACAATTTCAACTTTTCCAACCCCTTTATTTTCAGAAGTATAAGCTTGCATTAGTCGTGTGCATATATAGATCACGTAACAAGGAGAATAACCGCCAACATAATCGGTGAACCTCTGGGCCTCGGCCAAAAGCTGTCTTACACGGGCCAAGAAACTTTCCTTATTGTTCACTGCAGATTCTCTCGACACAGTTAACTATCCCTAATTACTCAGACGCACCCTTTACTGTACGCTGTAACCGCCCACCAGCATTTTGTACCCTTATCGAGGAAGCGTTCCCGCAACCGACTCGCACGACCCGATGTTCTAATTGGTATGTGCTTCTTCAGTGGCGAAATGCCCATATATTTCAATTTACTAATTTAGGATGTTTTATTAGTGCCTATTGTTGCTTACATGAAAGCATTACCGTGGTTGAATTTGATAAATAGATAATCTTATTTTCGTACAGGGCATATGTAGGTATGAGGTTACTTCTGGAATAATATTTTATATATTTCCAACATTCATAATTTTTAATAGTAATAACTACATCAATACATGTTAAGTAAATGTGAAAATTCGATTGTATAACACTTTTCTTTATCTGATATTAATGAAATTGAATTAAATGTGCATTTGGAAGAAATCATCAGAAATTGAGGACATAAGATTCTCGTTTGGAGCCAAAACACCCTTGTAAAACAACACATTGAATCAGAAAACTTAACTATTACTTTTTCAATATACAGGATGTCTCAGAAATAAAAAGACGGAGTAGCAGGTATGTAAAGTCCGAACAGAAACAGGCCCAAATATACCGCAATAACGAAGAAATTAAAAATTTAATTTTCTATGTTTTTTAGATAAAAAAATTACATTACGGACCTGGCACAGAATGTACGTTTATAAATACACGTAAGAATGCTCATTTGTAAATAGAAACGAACACGCATTCATAGAAAAATACGCTTTTATTCGTATAAAACGGGAAAAAAACGTTAAATTGTACTCATTCATATAAAACATATTTTTTGCCAGATGGGCGACCCACTTTATTGCAGACAATAAAAGAATGTTTTTATTTTTAAAATAGAAAGGTTGTTGCTCTTTAATGTGTTTGAAATCGGAAACAGCTGATTATTATTATTTTAGAATATTCAATAAATCGTAGTTTTTCTAGATTACAGTAAATATCAAGAATGTAATTATTTTTTTCTGGCAGGTGTAAAATTAAAGTAATTAATGGTTTGATATTTATTATGAAGTATCTATGCCTCCTCCTTTTTTTTTAACACAAGTAATATGGTGGTCCTGAAAAGGACCGATTGTGAAAGTGAAGCAGGTGGATATTTAGTCCAGGGTCGGCGTAAGGCCAATTGAACTATTTATTTTTTTTCTGCCGTCTGCGCACGAATAAAGACTTGATATTTTGAGGGTACGTTTTCACACAATGTAGCTTCCGATTTCTGCTACTCCGTCTTTTTATTTCTGGGACACCCTGTAGATATTGTCATAATAAACAGAATACATATAATAAGTGAGAATCTTCTAGATTACATAGAGAAGATGTATATAATTAATACAAATTGCTGTTATATATTTTCTGCTTTGATAAAGTGGAAAGAATAATAAACGACATTAAAAGCAGATCTAGTAGAGGCGTAATGCAACTGTCATTCAAAATATTAAGGTTTTTAAAAGCGTAATATTAGTCCTCAAGAAAGAAAGTCAGCAAATTTATGTCCAGAAGCAATTGTCTCTCACAGTTTTAAACCCGCCACGACAGTGCCGATACACTAAAATTGGTGATATAAATCTGAAACTATGCTGAAGGCCAAATTCATTTCTGTGTATGTTATCAAAAATCTCATATTTAGTGATTGAAAGACACTCCTAAATTATACCAATCAACAAATTTTAACTTAGTTTTGCTAGGATGTGACATATATATGTTTTATTAATTTTTATAGATTACTCATTCATTTATCTATATCCTCCTTTGCATCTTGGTCTGTCTTAAGATATTTTTGAGCATCGTTCTAGGGTGCTTCCCCGGCCGCTAGCAGGTGCGTTATATACTGATTCCATATTTTTCTTGGTCAGCCTCTACTTCTCCTCTTGCCCCAGCCGACCTCCCATATCTCTTTTACAAGGTTCGTATATCTTATTCGTGTGAGTGACCAAACCAGCTAAGTTGTCTTTCCTCGATATTTTCTATTGCTGATATCACACCTACTTTTTCTTGTATCTTTTCATTTATAATATTACCCAGTTTGGTAACACCCTCTATTCTGCTTGAAATCCACATTACGGCTGCTGTTATTCCTAGTTTCAATCGCTTAGTACCCATGTCTCGCGGCCGAATATATTGTCTTGTAAATCTTTGCCTTCGTTTCCCTGATGACCTCTCTTTTACATCAAATATGTACTTAAGTGCGTGATACAAACAGGTTACAATTCTTTGTTATTCACGTTTGACTTGACTTTTGTGGTTTGTTATGTTTCCAAAATATTTCAGATTTTTCTTTTTGTTGGTTAACCGTCTACTGTATTATTTATTTCTTCTTCTTTGGAGACAGTCAATATTTTCCTTTTTTCTTTATTAACATGTATTCCATTGTCCTTTAAAGTTCCATACCATATTTCTATATTTCTTTGTAGGACATTTTTATTAGGAGCTGTACATTTCCTGGCTATGGGTTGGAGATTTCGGGATCTTACGTAAATATCCTTTGTTAGGATTATAGAATAGAAAACATAGAAACGTTTATTTTAATAAAATGTAGATGATCAAGTTAGCTCTAACTACGTTTGGATTTTAATGGAAAGATTTTTTTTCATAACGTTCTTTAAAGTATATTTCCAAATTCTTGCAATTAGAAATGAGACTAAATATTGAATTGTTTTTTTTAAACGACGTCCACCATCCCTACTTAACATGCAACAATAATTACGAGATTCCATTTGCCCTTCTATCGTTTTTCCATTCCCAAAATGCTCATTCCTAATGTCGTCCATATTTTCCGTACATAAGTCGAAGTGAGAATGTAAAACGTTAAACAACATATTGCGTCCAGTGCCATGAAATGCTTGTATAAAATCTGTTTCTAAAGTATTGTGATTTTCTGCTTTTTCTTTTCCCAAAGGAACAGGTAAAAAATTGTACCATGTATGCCCATGCAGCTTTATCACATGCTGTTACATGCAACAAAAAATGCCTTCTTTTAGTTTTCTTTTTGTTATTTTTGGGAGATTCTCTCAAAGGAATTTAAAACCGTTACCTTTTTCATCCAGTGCCTTAACAACGTTTTTCATGGGACCTGGTTTCACGTACGGGGGTGGTGGTATTATGATCTTTTTCATCTCATCTCATCACGATTATTTCAAAGACATAAAAAAACAACAGTATTTAATAGTAACCTGATTGAATACCGAAAATAATTGCAATAGGTTTTAACTGAGAACAAATATATACTTCTCTAATAAAATTTTTGCGTTTTCATGAGCTTATTTTATGGAAATAACATGTGAGCTATTAGAATGGAAAAGTAGCAATTTCATTATTAAACAACACTGCTTTCGAGTTGATCTTTGGCGAATCTACGAAAAATTTCTAGTAACTGGTGTTTACATCACAACTCCATTAATTTATAGAGAAACTTCAAGCAGATATTATATAAATCCACAAGATGTTTATATCTGTTGTGACAAATGCTATTTCGAGTTTCATTGGCTATGAGTTTTCAATGCTCTAGTCCTACCTAAGAAGTTCTGCTTGTGATTTAGAAAAATTCATATCCCGCACCAAGTCATTTAATTTAAACTAAGTACTTGGACAAGTTTCAACCTGCATTTTCTCGGTAACCATTTGCACTTTATACATGCTATTTAATTATGTCAGTTATATTTGTTATTATATTATTATTTATAGCACACAATGATATTTTACAATCTGAGTTTAAGGGTAAAGAGAGTAATTATCTAACATTTACACCCTTTTCTTGTAATGCCTTGTAACGCTTCATAAAAAAGGAGATGAAATACTATTTCAATTCTCCACTCGAAGACAAGGGAACATCGTAGGTAGAGCCAATATTATGCGCTTGCTAATGCGCTAGAACAGCTGTTGGCAAAATATGGGTGGGTTAATTTCGGTTATCAATCATCTAAATTGACACTGAGGAAAATACAATTTAAGCTACATTGCTGCCGACTTTCCATCTGATCTATGGAGAGCAAATTACCAAACGTGGGCGTTAAATGCGACTGTGGAGGATGTAGGACGCCAACGAATGGAATATTAAAAACGTGAAAAATTTTAAAGTGTGCCAGTTGCAAGAAGCAAGATTGTACGAACTAGCGACTACCTTATCATTTACATCTGCATTTCCTGTCCTGGCGTAGTCGTTGGATGCTTTCCAATAGTAATATCCATGATTTAATAAGAAATGCTTTAGAAATATCGTTGTTAGTTCAAATCTGATATTGAGTTTACTTACTTGCAAAATATTGTTGATGTAATTAAACATTTTATCACTACGTATCAATAACAGCAGCAATTGTTTAGCACAAAGTTAGCAAATATTAAAAATGATACAAAAATATAAATACATTTGGATTAGTGGCAAATCTAGTACTAATAAGTAATAAGTTTTATTTTATGTGTGTACACTGGTTATAACTGACTGACTATATTTTGTTGTAAATGTTGGGAAAGTTATGTTTAGTACCTGTGTATAAGAGTGACTACAATTTCATCAAACAAAAACATCATTATTTAAAGTTCCAGCAGATAGCTTTAACAAATGGCAAAAAAACTCTGGTAGTGTCAAGAACTTACCTTAAAAAACTATGTGAAAAACACTTTAATGCAAACGATAGTATTCGCGTAATAAATACCGGTAGCAGGTACTCTATTTGTAAAACCTAGTTTAGAATTATGTATGATAAAGTTGATGATACAGAGCCATTGGCAGTTGATAGCCCATTATTATTAAACGACAGTAAATTGTTCATAGAATTGTTTTGGCTTAGACGTCTGATGGATCCTAATAATTATGTCTGATTGACTTTGTTTTTTCTAGAAACACAGGATGTTTCTCCAATAAACAAAATATATCAAAAATTAGCGAAAACTCTAAATTTTTTGGCATTACTGTGGAACTTGATTTTTCTTATAGTCAGAGAAGTTATAGTTTTTACTTTCTTATAAGTAGTATAAGCAAGTATTGTGATGACGAAAATTTTCGACCTCGAGATTTTTGCATATGTCCACGTTTTGAAGTCCCCTGATATCGAAAAAATGTCTGTGTGTCTGTCTGTCTGTGTGTCTGTGTGTGACCACGATAGCGGTCAAACCGCTATAGCTATCAAATCCAAATTTTGCATTTAGTAGTATGATCTCCCTTTTGAGAACTGATTAGATTTTCAGTAAAATCGGCAGACCGGAAGTATAGTAGTTTACTTCAGTAAAAAAATCGAATTTTACCAATATTTCGCTAACTACTAAGTTTAAACAAATTTGTAAAGAATTCATATGTACTTAAAATTGAAATTGGGAACAATTTTATTAAAAAAGTTTTTCGTAATTCCTACCGGAAGTAGGTCTTTTACTCTTATCGATAATCAGTTTTTTGCAAATATTTTGCAAGTCATGTTTTTTAGACAGATACGTTACGAGTATAAAAGTATTTAGAACATAATTTTCAATACCTTTTGTATAAAAAAAAATCAAAATTCGGACCGGAACTAACACTTTTACTCTTACCGAATAACGATTTTTTGCAAATATGTCGTAAATTATGCATTCTATATATATTTATCAAGAGTACAAAAGTATTTAGGGTTGGATTTGGAATATTTTTTATATAAATGAAATTTCAAAATTCGGACCGGAAGTAACACTTTTGCTCTTAGCGAGTAGTGCTTTCTTTCGAATATCTTGCAAAGTATGCATTCTATAGAGATTTATTAAGAGAACAGAAGCATTTATAATAGGATTTTGAATAATTTTTATATAAAAAATTCTTTAAATTCTATAATTTGAAACTTTCACACGTATAAGAAAGTCGTGTGGTGGCCAGACCTCATTTTTTTTTAATTAACTACATTAAAAGATAATATTGTCATGAACAAACAATATCACCATTTCTGAACAATTTACATCATGTTACATTTTTCATGTCTAAATTAAAGACATTCCTCAAGGTAGTAACATAAATTGGAAAAGATGTAAAATGTTATTATTGCTTTTAATGAAGTATCTGTATGTTATGGAGGGACTAGGCATTGGTAACATACCCTCCAATTTTATTAAATACATTTTATACAATGGACAACTTTACGGATTCTTAAGGCATGAGAAATGTACATTTGTTGTCCTTAAATCAAAAAAATGAGATGTGGCCACCACACGACTTTCTTATACATATGAGCTTTTCAAACTATACAATTTTAAGAATTTTTTTATACAAAACTTATTCAAAATCATACTTTGCAAGATATTCGAAAAAAAGTGGTACTCTCTAAGAGTAAAAGTGCTACTTCCGGTTCGAATTTTGAAATTTCATTTATACAAAAAATATTGCAAATCAAACTCTCAATACTTGTGTACTCTTAATAAATATATATAGAATGCATAATTTACAACATATTTGCAAAAAATCGCTATTCGGTAAGAGTAAAAGTGGTACTTCCGCTCCGAATTTTGAAATTTTTTTTATACAAAAGATATTTAAAATTATAATTTAAATACTTTTATACTCGTAATGTACCTGCCTAAAAATATGACTTGCGAGATATTCGCAAAAACCTGATTTCCGATAAGAGTAAAAGATCTACTTTCGGTTGGAATTTCGAAAAATTTTTTTAAGATAATTTGTCTCAAATTTAATTTTCAGTACATTTGAATTCTTTATAAATTTCTTTAAACTTAGTAATTGACGAAATATTTGCAAAATTCGATTGTTTCACCGAATTAAACTACTACTTCCGGTATACCGATTTTACTGAAAAACTAATCGGATCTCAAGAGGGAGATTATACACGTAAATACAAAATTTAAAATAGATATCTACAGCGATTTGACCGCTATCGTGGTCACAGACAGACACACTGACAGACACACAGACAGACAGATAGATATTTTTTAAAAACCACTTTTTTGATATCAGGGGACTTCAAAACGTGGACATCTGCAAAAATCTCGAGGTCGAAAATTTTCGTCATCACAATGTTTTTAGAAACATGCTCCATGTGCTTGGTTTCAAAATGTGTAATTTTGAGGGTTTCATACCCTCCGACAAAACTTCGTAACAGAAAACGCATTGCGGCTGTTGTGCATGAGCTTGATCTATACATGTGAAACCCATTAATAAGTAGTCACTATTATATTTGCGACATTTCTGTTTTGGATTATTAGTTTTAGAACAAGAAGGAACTCTCTCTCTCTCACTATCATTATTATTGCATTTGAAATTAAGTCAACGATCCAGTATATGTGAGATATAAAACTCAAGTGAAGACAGTACGGGTATAATCTGAATTTATGTCATGCGCACACCTTCATGTAGTATGATGACGACGATTAGTAGGCAACATATAAAGCAGTGGTTTGACATCACCATTCTTGTTTATATATTTTTTATTATAGCTACTCAACTTTACTAATTATTTTATTAGTTAGAAATCTAAGAATATAACAATTTCACTACATTACTAAGAATACTATAGATTGATTAGATTAAAAAAACTAATTGTAACTAAAACATTGGCACATAATTAGTAAATGGTTGAAAATGTGTAAACATCATTCCTCGTCAAAAATTACCCTTCCTATTAGAATATATGGTTGATGCATTTTTGCCGTTGGAAAATTCTCCATGGTAATTTTGCACACCCATGTACGTGTATTTCATTTGATTATTACATTCTATTTTTTGCACTGGTTACTAAATTTATTAGTAAACATACCACGACAACATTCTTAAAAGCACCGTGCATCAGCTTACAATATTGTTAATTCAACTTGCAATATCAAATTATTTATGATCATATTTCATTAGCGAAATTGCAAATTTTCATTGTGTTCACTACCTACATTTATATTGTCTAATAAAAAGTACGTTTTAGGCCATCAATAAACTGTTTATGTTTGGCATCTAAATGTGCTGCAATTTACCAGTTCTACAGAACAATAGGGAAATATATGATACCGAGGGCAAAAGCGAGGTATTTTGTGTCTCTATCGTAGTCCAAAATGATACGATAATATTACCCGTGTAATATACAGAACGAGCTGGACGAGGAAATGCGATTTACTACCTGCACGATAAGTTCTACATTTCCTCAAAAATACATTCAATTTCTCGTACGTGATCTTCTCTCTGCGACATTGTAAAATAATAGAGCAAAAACGCTCGAACAACGTTCTATTTCAAAGTGAGAGGATGGAATGCATAATGGGGAAATATGAAAGCACACGAGCGCCATCTCTCTGATTTGGTATCTCTTACTTAATCGGCTTGTAAATGACGAAGACGATATGCTGAATTTGAGAATTTAATCCTGTTAGGGAAACCAAGCGGACTGAATTCTAGCAAAGTAAGGATGTCTCCATATTGCTATACATAATAATCGATTTTATAAGATTTCTTATTTCTAAGCTATGTTCGTATGATACTTTTACGTAGAGATTTAAGGATATTAATATACAAGGTGTTTACTAAACATGCGGTAAAAATTCAAGGGATTATTTATTAGGAGTTTCAAGATTCCTAGATAAGCAAGTCTTCCGCGACCACTCCAACAATTTCCATTTATTACGTTTGGACTTCTCGCTACTAGTGGTGAATCCTCAGTAACCCACATTTCTATTTAAGGAAAATTATTGAAAATGACCTTTTTTTGTCGCAAGCAGATGATTTTCCAATTCTGCCGTTGTTAATGTATTTGTTCTTCCTGGTCCTCCATTACGTGCAAAAGCGATTGCTTATGAAAACGTTTGTGAATATTTTGGAATGTTGTCCTACTATGCACTTGACGATTGGGAAGTCATCCACTGTCCAATCACCAAGCGTTTAACGAATTGCATTGGTCACTCCGTACATATAACGCATATCAGTCATTTGCCTTTCGTATAGCAATTAATATTATGAGAGCTTCAATAATAAAAACAAGTCGCAACCAGTTTTGGCAAGTTTCTGTGATAGAAAATGACGCTCTGCAGTTTTGCGAAGACAAAGGTTAAGGTAATACACACTAATATGCTGGTCCAGAATTCCACCTTACTCACTCATGTTGAAACGTAAACCTCCAGAAAGATCTGTCTAACCATGAAGAAATTAGAGTAATGTAAATAAAGCGTAAAACCAGTAAAACCAAAGGCCTTCCAAACAAAAATAAATGTTATTGAAATTCTTAAAGCTTCGGAATGGTTTAGTCATTGTTACCAATACATTTATAAAACTATACAGGGTGAGTTTTTTTGAATGTTTAGCATTGGGATCTCAGAAACTACTGGAGATAGAAAAACGCTTAAATGGGGAAAGATGCGCAGTTTTACGAATTTGATTTAAAACTGCTTTTGTTTCTCCGATAACTTTCATGGCTTATTAGATATTCAAAGAAAACTAAATTTTACGTTTTTCTTTAAACATGCTTAGCATCGTTAATAGTAATTTTAGAGAAAAAGTGTTCAGACAAAAGTTTTAGATAATTTTACGCCAAATAAAACTATGTAGCTAATATTTTTTTTTCGTTCGCCATTATCGAGTTATGACACAAACTTGTGTTTTTTTAAATGGAAACCATAGTTGGTTTTGACATCATTAAAAAGCTTATTTTTTGCTGATTACAATGATATAAGGTTTGATATGGTTATTTTAAAAAATAAAGAGGATATAGACATTTTTATGGTTTTTATGGAAAACAATTGAATTTCGAACTGATAAACATTGTCAAACATTGACAATTAACTATTAATTAATTTAATTGTAACCTAACTATAAGCGGTGTAAACGGCCGTTAATCATAAGTTTGCATTGGCTATGGAATTTTCTAACGTAGAAAAGCGTGATATGGTTGAATGTTACATTCAGTGCCAGAGAAATTCTACTAGAGCTGCTGAAGTTTATTTTAAAAATTATTTTGATCGATGTCAGCCGTGGCTACCTACTTTTAAGAGATTATGGGATAATTTAGCAGATTATGGTTCGTTCGTTAAACCAAAATCAAAAAAGGGATGGATGCAGATAGAGAAATAAACATATTAGCATGTGTCGCTCAGAATCCATCTATATCGACCCGACAAATTTTAACAGAAATGGGCTCCTCTCAACGCACTATTGTCATAGTGTTGAAGAAGCATAAATTTCGTCCCTACAAATTATCAGTATCACAAACTTTACATGAAGGTGATAACATCAGACGAATAGCTTTTTGTAGATGGTTTAAAGATCAGTGTCAAAACGATCCACACTGCTCAATGAAAATATTATGGACTGATGAATTTCGTTTCACAAATTGTGGAATGTTTAATAGGCACAATGAGCACATAATATGGTCTCAAACAAATCCGCTTCACGTTGAACATAGGAGACCACAAATTAAATTTGGGTTTAATGTTTGGGGTGGTGTTATAGGATCAACTGTTCTTCCTCCTTTTATTTTTGATGGATCACTAACTGGCAATCGTTATCTTAATTTTTTACAAGATTTCGAGGAAATGTTAGATAATTTAAATTTAAGAACCCGAGCAATGCAATGGTTTCAACATAACGGAGCGCCTCCGCACAATCAACTGAATGTTATAAATTATTTAAATTTGAACTTCCGTAATCAATGGATAGTACGAAATGCACCCATTGAATGGCCGGCTAGATCCCCTGATTTATCAGTTTTGGATTTTTTCTTGTGGGGTGTACTAAAGGACACAGTATACAAAAGAACATATGAAACAATCGACGATTTAAGACAAGCTGTCTTAGTTGCTTTTAATAACATTGGTAGGCGTAAAGTACGCAATGCTACAAATTCTGTTGTGAAGAGATGCAATTTGTGTATTAATAATAATGGAGGTATCTTTGAACATTAATAATGTTGTGTGCCCTTAATAAAAGTTCTTATAGTTTTCATTTTATTACTACATAAGATTTCAAAATAAGTTTTCGTTTGGTTTGTATTTTATCAGTTCGAAATTCAATTGTTTTCCATAAAAACCATAAAAATGTCTATATCCTCTTTATTTTTTAAAATAACCATATCAAACCTTATATCATTGTAATCAGCAAAAAATAAGCTTTTTAATGATGTCAAAACCAACTATGGTTTCCATTTAAAAAAACACAAGTTTGTGTCATAACTCGATAATGGCGAACGAAAAAAAAATATTAGCTACATAGTTTTATTTGGCGTAAAATTATCTAAAACTTTTGTCTGAACACTTTTTCTCTAAAATTACTATTAACGATGCTAAGCATGTTTAAAGAAAAACGTAAAATTTAGTTTTCTTTGAATATCTAATAAGCCATGAAAGTTATCGGAGAAACAAAAGCAGTTTTAAATCAAATTCGTAAAACTGCGCATCTTTCCCCATTTAAGCGTTTTTCTATCTCCAGTAGTTTCTGAGATCCCAATGCTAAACATTCAAAAAAATTCACCCTGTATAACATATTGAATATGTAATGGTACAGCCCAGTTCATTTTATTTATTAATGTATAAGTTTTATATTTTCAGAATTTAATTAGTTATATTTTATTATTATTAATATTTTAATAATAAAAGAATTATATTTAAAACCAATGAATATAGTAGAACACTATCAGTCATAAGTTTGTTATCCATTTAGTTATAAGAACTGTGGCGCCGAGTATTTACAGTGGGGCAAGAGACGCTACGTTTGTGAAAAACATTTGCCTACGTATAAGAGTGCGTGGATGGTAAATTTAAGTGGGAACCACCTAACTATATAGAAAAAAGGGGAACCACAGACACTTTTATATAAAATGGAAACACTCGCTAGGAACAAGAGGAGTCAACCGCTAGATTTCGAGTTGCAAAGTTAACTCCAATGTCGGCAGATTTGACTGGCTGGCTTCATAAAGACGGCGTCGACCCACGACTAACAGAAAGTCGAGTGATATTCGTTAAACGTTATATCGAAAAGTAAACTCAAAATAGTGAATAACAATCATACGAATTGTTAATAGTAAGTTATTAGTCGGAAAATTAATTGAAAGTGGCACGAGATTAAAAGTGCAAAGTGTTACATGGTGTAATAAATAAGTTGTACGCCTATAAGTATAGCAAATGAACTCGTCACTGCCGGACCGTAATTACAAAGTAAATTCCGGTGAAGACGACGCAAAACACCGAACAGTTCACTGAGAAGCAACAGCGCCGAAGAGAGGAGAGAGAAATTGGAAAATATAACCATTAGTATTAGTATAAGGTATTTTCTGTAAACTATTGTAGTAAACGAATATATTTATTTGTAGTAACAAATTAAAGAACTATAAACGAAATTATACATAGAGGCGAAAATAATAAATAAAGTTTTGGAATATAATTCGTCTACGTATGTATATGTAATTTGATATGTGTGTCAGAGTAATTATAATTTGTTTAATGTGTACAATGGCTGAATTGTAAATTCTGTCAGACGTCGTTTATGGGTGAATTCAAATAAAATATGTCAAGATCGATCATCGTTAATTAACTGTAAGAAAATGTTTTAAAATTGTTTTACTTATATTTTCTTTCTTTTGGTATATGTAAATAGAATTGTATAGGCGATTCATTGGATTTGAATATATAAATTATTTCAAGTTTGCCATAGTATTATTTTATCCCAATTTAATTAATGTTTAGGAACACTATCAATTAAATATTTCTTATCAACTTACACGACCCTGAGAATAAGTGAGTATTAGTTGCCAAAATTAAACAGCATTTTATTCATTTTAATTTCATTTTAGTTGCAAAATATCGGTTCCTTTACAAATATTAGAAACCTTGATCATAATTATTATGGAACAACAAAATGAATTGTGTCGCATGAAGCAAAACTAGGCTTAAACTAGGATACTTATTTCTAGAAAATGAATTTATAGATCCGTTAGTAAGATTAAATACGAATGAAACATTTAAATTGAAAACTATTTTCAACTATTCCATCCATCGAAGATACTGCACAAAACCAATAAAATAAAATAATTCCACATATCACTATGAAACTTATTAAAAATTAAACTTGCTTAAGAGGAGCGTTTACCTGTCGAAAACTAAGGCGTCGCAGTTTCGCGTTTGTTGATTTTATTTTGTAATTTTAGAATCTCAAATATGGGTTTGTGATACAAAAGGCATCAATTTATAATGTCATGGTCAGTTTTTGTACTAATTTATTTTCTTAAAAAAGTTATGTGCCTTAGAAATAACGACAAAAATGCATGAATTTAATTAATGTCTACTAACTAAGGCTGGTACACTAAAGAAAAAAACAACCTCTACGCGCCAGCTGCACATTTGATAAACAATAAAAAGAAAAAAACTTTCTGTAATCATTTTTGAAGATAAAAAACATTAAATAGTAAACATTATCACACAAATTTCACACGAGGTTTTTCCAAGCTAATGCGTCGTCTATCCCCACTTTACGTTATCTCTACCGGTCCTAGCGAAGACGAAAATCTATCGGAATTTTCTTTGAAGACAACAAACAACATGCGTTGAACGTACGATTTTTCTACTATCGTCGCCGTTGACGGAGTAGGGTCAGCGTGTGTGAATGAAAGGTGATCGGCATTCACAATGGCTAATCCCTAGTTTAAAAATTGTAAACCTTGAGATACGAGAATAAATGACCTTCATACCCCAAATTATATGCTCAATGAAAGACAGTGGGTGATTAAATGATTATCTAAAGAGATACGGTCGAGGCTACTAACGACAAGTGTCCCTTAATATTGGAAAGATATGTCTAAACTCATATCTTTCCAATATTAAATGTTAGACATCACTTGTTCAAATCAATCTGAACCGAAATTGTCCTCTATCCAATATCAAAACCATATGGCAGCCACAATAATTAAACTACGTATTGCCACAACTACGGCATTTAAATTTGACCTATGCTAGTAATATAAATTCCATTCAGAATTAAAGATGACCAACTACCTAAACAGTCAAACTGTAATATTTCTTCGAACGATAATGGTTTTACTCAATCATCTACGCATGCTCCCAAAACACTGAAGCGCCAGCTTATAGCATGTCAACTTAAATGCAGATGAATTAGAAAAACACAGGAAAAATATATCGATAATTAACGATATTAGCAGAAGACACAAAAACAATAAGAGAGAAAACAGAAATCTACTAATAAATGCCTCAAATTCAACAGAAAAGTCAGTGATTCATTCTCTAAGACGAAGATGGTGCAAAATAAATTAAATACGCGAAAAATATACAAATAGGGAAAACTAACCACACAGGGCGAATTTTTTTTTTATTTTTGAGACCAATTAAATAGTCTATCGTTAAAAATAAACAATCAAATTAACTAGTAAATAATATATATCTCCTCTAAATTCATTAAATAAGATCTGTTATTCATCGGAAACAAAACAAACTTCATTTTTACACGTAACACTGTTCTCAAAAATTATCTTTCTTTATCTCAAATCCATATACAGCACGTGTAAATTTTCATTAGCCATAGACGATTAATAAAAACTACTAGATCGCGGCGGCCATTTGATGATGACGGCCTTTATTGCAGACTAGATCGCAAGTATCGCAACGTGTTCGCAGCTAAACATTTAATGTAGAAGTGAGAAGATCTGAGAAAGTCGTTGTGATGTCGATTGTTGTCGGGATTGGTGACGGATAGTAGGGGTGACACACGTTGCCACATATTATTTGTATACGTATAAATCGCATGTAAACATTGAATCCATATACCTAATGAAAATTGACACATACGGTATACCTTAAGGTTTCGTACTATATTCAATATTAATTGTATTTAATGAAACGTACTTCTAGTCTAAAATGTTAATAAAAAACCCTTATAGAAATGCATATAAATATACTATTAAAGCATTCAATTTTTCACTTTTATTATAAATGTACAATTTAAACAGCAGTTTCAATAATTTATCCGTTCATGCTAAGAATTTCCCAGAATTTTCCAACATGAAATGTCATCATTTGTGAAATTATTAAATTTTGTATTCTTAAAGTTACACTGTAAAACTAGGAACATTCAAATATTATACATACAGTGCGAAGTTTTATTACTCTTAAATTTGATAAATCATCACTATCGAGTCCAGGCAGTAGATAGACTTGCTCAAACCGGCTCAAAGGTATCATAAAAATGAGGTATGGGCATCACACGACTTTCTTATACGCATGTGCGTCCCGAAATGTATAATCAAAAGTTGTTACAAATTAAGTTTTAAATTCTGTATCTTCTTAATAAAATAAATCTCTGGGTAAAAGTGTTACTTCCAATACGAATTTTTGAATCTTTTTATAGAATAGAATAGAATAGAATAGAATGAAACATTTGCGAGATATTCGCAAAAAAAATGCTATTTGATAAGACGAGAAGTATTCGTTCCGGTCCAAATTTTAAAATTTCCTTTATACAAAAATTGTTCTAAAAACTGATATTTGATAAGCATAAAAGTGTTATTTCCTGTCCGAATTTTGAAATTTCTATATACAAAAATTGTTCCAATTCGGACTCTAAATAACTTTGTATTCTAGATAAATTTGTATGGGATGCATAATTTGCGTGATATTTGCAAAGTGGTCAGGGAGAGAGAGTGTGAGCGAGATAAGGAGAGGGGGAGAGATGGAGAGGGAAGAAGGAAGAAAGAGATGTTTACAAAACCCATATTTTTGCCTATCAGGGGACTTCAAAACGTGGATATATATGCAAAAATCTCTTGATCGACATTTTTCGTCATCACAATACTTCAATACCCTACGTATAAAAAAGTAAAATTTACCTATCTAATTTATATGTTAATAATTGCCTGTACCCCAACAAAATAAAACTACATGCGTTTTCAAGATTAAATTTGAAACTTCGTGCATTTAGAGAAGCTTTTACAAATCATTAATAGTTGATTCATGTTTTCTATTTTCTAAAACAATTACGCTATAACATTTTTCTGATAAAAAACTGTACGTCGTGGCCAAAGTTAAGTTCTTCGTTGCTTATTTCCTTACTATTAAAGCTATTAAATAATTTAAATTAATTAGAAAGTTTGTCACATTTTTGGGTTAATTGAGATGGTGAAAACAGAAAAACAATTGAATGTTTCATTTCCAAAATATTCATAAAATCATCGAAATATCTTCTCAAGGAGGAACAGCACCAATGCAATTAAATTCTGTAAAACATCGACAAAGAAAGTGCAACTGGGTCTTTAAACGTCGCTAATGAAAATAACGAAATCAATTACGATCTAACCGCTATACAGGACAATTACAATTCAAAATGATAGTCAACATGGAATCGTAACTAAATATCCACAGAATATTCAATAATAGGCAAGAAAATTAAAGGAAGACAGAAATAAATAGGGTAGAAATATGTTGTACCCCAACGACCAAGCAAGAAACAATTCACTTCCTAGAAACGACGAATCGAATATTAATATACAGAGTTATTTTTTTAAATCTTGACATATTATAGGCTAACTTTTTTATTTGAAAAGATAGACCTATGGTTCTTGAAGCAAAGTTTTAGGAATTAGTCCAAATAAGAAAAATTTGTGGAAAAAATAAACATGTTGTTGCCAGATTTGGCGCTATTTCAGAGAAACATATTTTCTTAAATGGCAACACTGCATTTTTTTAACAATTTCTAATACATCTTGAGATTCAATAAAATACAAAAGAGTGCACGTTTTTGATTAGAGTGGCGGTTTACGAGCTAATAGTACCTAAACTTAATTTATTTTCCAACATTAAAGGAATAGCAATAGTAAGAAAAATTAATTACCTAACGTTTATTTTTAAAAAAAATGTTCGAACTGATTTCCTTGTTGGGTTCTGCAGCAACAAATACGTTCAACAAAATTTCTATTAACATTATGTAACATTCGAGGGTTGTGTTTTAAATTTCCCATTGTATGGCTAGTTTTAATTAATTAATTAACACAGGAGCATTAACATAAACTTTATTCCTCAGATTTCCCCCGAAAAAAAAATCTAAAGGAGTGAGATCGGTAGATCTGAGCGGCCATTCCAACGCTCAGGTAGCAGCTCATCAAAATAGGCTCTAACTTCTAAAATAAAATGGGGTAGTGCACCATCTTGCTGAAAATAAATTACTCTTCTGTCGTTTAGAGGAAGCTCATCAATAAAGTTTTCTAATTCATTTCGTAACAATGTCAAGTACCTTGCACCCGTTTAATTCTCCTCTATTAAAAGAAAACAGAACCTATCACTATGTTGTTAAATATGCCACACCAAACATTAACTTTAGGATTGATCTGTCCCTGCCTATCTCCAGCCCAAAAACGATTATTATCAGACCAATATTTGTAATTTGGCGGTTTACCAAACCGTTTAAATAAAAGGAAGCATCATCGCCAATTAAGATATAATTTTGAAAATGTGGTTGCAGCCGCTTTTTCTCCAAAAACCAATCGCAAAATTCCAGTCGCTGATCACAATCATCGTCATGAAGTTGTTGTACACTCATCATGTTATAGGCATGAAATTTATTTGAATATAAGGTTATCCAAACTGTCGTCTGAGAGCAGCCCACTGCTTGGGCAATCTTATTTGTAGATCGATTTTGGTTTTCAACACTTTCCAAAAGAATATTTTCTTGTACCGCAGTATTTTTACTTCTTTGTCGAATCTTTGGACGCACACTTCCTGCAGCTTTCAACTTAACCAAATTTTGTCTTAAAATTTCTGGACTAGGACGAGGTTCGTTAGGATGTCTAACATGGAATTCAGTGTATTCTTTTCGCAAACTTAAACCACCAACATGCAAAAAAATTAATTCAATTTGCTCTTGAGGTGTAAAGTGATCCATTTTAATTCAATATTACACAGAACTTATTGTCATGTTATGACAGCAGGGACAAACATAGCCTTCTTGTTATTCCTTTAATGTTGGAAAATGTATTAAAGTTTAGGCAGTATTTGCTCGTAAACCGCCACACTCTAATCAAAAACTTGCATCCTCTTTGTTTTGTCTAGAATCTCAAGATGTATCAGAAATTGTTAAAAAATGCGGTGTTGCCATTTAAGAAAGTATGTTTTTCTGAAATAGCGCCCAATCTAGCAACAACGCGTTTATTCTTTTTACACATTTTTCTTATTTGGACTAATTCCTAAAAGTTTGCTTCAGGAACCATAGGTCTATCTTTTCAAATAAAAAAGTTAGCCTACGTCAAGTTTTAAAAAAATAACTCTGTAGAGAAATATGCTTTTGTGAATATCTCGGACAGAAAACGCTCAATTATTTTTTTGCTTTTTAACATACTCCATAGCCTTAAAATATTAAGGATGTTTGCAATTCCAAACACTTTACTTTTATCAGGATGTACAGTTATCAAAAAAAGTATTATAAGGTATCTCTTCGACCAGTTTGTAACTATCTTAGAAAAGTTAATTAACTAAAGCCCCTATAAAACTATATTAAATATAACATAAAAGAATACTAATAGGTCAATCAATATTGTCATAAAGTTAGACATTATTCACATTTAACTAAGATTACTTGATATGAGTACGTTGTTCCATTCTGTTCTTACCTATCCGATATGCATCAGAAATCGTTCGTCGTGTATGAGAGGATCTGTCGTTTGTCAAAGGATATTAGATACGCGTGGCTGAAGTTGAACTACATAAGAGGAGTTTGATAATCTAAGATGATTTAAGTTTTCTTGTTTCCCTACCGTTCCACCTCTTTGAACTATAACCAGTTAATTTTAGACTCTCAGAATATTTGCGCTAAAGTTGACAATGACTGATTACAAGTAGTTTTAAGTAATTATAATATATGAACAGTTAAGGACAATATTGGATTATATCTATTGAAACACAATGCTTTTATTTAATAATAATTTTTCATATATTTGTTAAAACTAAGGAATGTAAATTTGTTTTAGAAACACAGTTAAGTTATTGTAAGACAAATATGTATTTGTTACAGAAAATGAAATGAAACAAAATAACACACTTATATGAGTATGCAATTTATCAATTTGTATAACTTTTTATCCTAACTAAGAGAGATGAACAGTGTTACTTAGTCTGTTCTGCGCATGCGTTAAATCAAAATATCTATCTTGTATAGTAGGAAATGACACAATACAAAAAGTATAACCTCTGATTTAAATTGACTACTATAACCATAATATTAACAAGGGCAAAGTTATTTTTTTATAGAATTCAGCATTTGTGCGAGAGATATCACAACTTCATCGATGGATTTATCGACTTAAACAGAAAATACTATATAGAATAAAGAACGTGTATATAGGCACAAATGAACGACATGAAGTCTGATTCCAGTGTATTTTACACAGAAAAAATGGTGAAAGTAGTACTACTGCATTGATATATACGTGCTTATTGGAATATATCAAATTATAGATATTATTGAATATAAATTTTCATCTTATTCAAAACACATGAATTGAGGCTTTACAAACACAATCTTTTATAAAGTATATTTCGACATATAATTATATTATGCATTTTCAAACTTAGAAACGCACACATAATTATTGTATACGTAACGATGTAGAAAACTTATTAAAGTCCTAGTCCTGTCATTATACCATGCATTTTTTTTAACGCGGAACATAGGGATTTACCTGTTAAAAAATATTTCCATGTTAACTTTTGTTGCGGGTCAAATTTGAAAGACATTTGTGTTTCATTTAATAAATCAAACATTTTTCTACCAATTATACATTGCTTTAATGACATCAAGATTTTCTTTTTAATTATGTTTTCATTTTCAGTTGAAATTAATTAGCAGAAAATTGAGTGACGAAAACAAAGTAGCTTAAACATTTTATGCTTTATGACATGCGAAGTGGCAAGAAAATTTGCAAAGAAAGTTTCATGTATGTCGTGACAAAACGAGTGGAAATTGTTACAGTGGCCAAGGAACGTTCTGCAGAGAGATTGACAAATTTCGGGTAGCATATCCTCATTGGCCAATTTTAAGCATTTCGGTAGTGTCTCGAATTTACAATGAATTCCAGAGCACCGGTTGCGTAAATATACCAAAGTGAACATTTGTTTGATGATTAAAAACGAGAGCTTCACAAGCTTAAATATGCTTGCCGACCAGTTCTAAATTTCAAGAAGCAGTATCCATAATGCGTTGAAGACCTAAAAGTACAAATCTTATAAGATTAAAAATTTTCACATATTCTTACCAACCGATTTCTTGCCAAGAATGGAACTTTGCCAATTTTGGATGGAAAAAGTAAATAATGATCCAAATGAATCCTGTTTTCTGATGAGTGTACTCTGGATGGGACGGTACATAAGCAACCAAAGAATTTGGCGATGACAAGATCCTTACAAGATTTGAGAGGCTAACACGTAATGGCCTCAAAAAGTGAATGTTTGGGTGGGATAGTGAAGACTTACATGTTGGAGCCATATTTTTTTGGATCGGAATTTAAATCAACAGAAATATTTACATCTGCTTCAGATGGAAGTAGGCCACCGTCTGGATGAGTTGCGAGGTAATGGGAAATAATATTCCAGCAAGACGGAGTACCAGCTCATAGTGCTGCCATAATCACCGAACTTTAGAATCAATGTTCTCCCAACAGTTGGATTGGGCGATATGAACCATTTAGATGGCCAGGCAGAAGCCCAGATCTTACCTCACTCGATTTTTTTTGTGGAGTCATGTATTAAACGAAGTATACGACAACGTCCGAGAGAAACCTGAAAACATAAAAGCTGAGGTGAAGAATTACAGGCGCTTCCAACGCCATTACCTTGTGAGAAATGCAAAAACACTCGTAGAAATTTCTGCGATCGGTTAGGATATTGTTCCGCTGCCGAAGACAAACATTTTGAATAATTTGTTTAAATTAGTTTTATATTCGTTAATTCAATAAATTACCGCACGTTGTGTAAAATTGCATTTATTCTTATTATTTATACCGCAACAAAAGTTAAAATGGGGTAAAACTTTGAGCATACAAATCTCTATGTTCGGCGTTAAAAATGCAGTGTATACATTTTGAAAGAAAGGCGAACCGAGAAGTCTAACTTTTTTATATGTTGTAGGGGGTGCTTAGAAAAGCTTAACTGAAGTTTTCGACCAAAATTTCTACTGTGCATTTTCCACCGTCTTGAAAGAAGGGATGAATTTTGGTTTTTCTTATAACTCGGTTACTCGTCAAGATACAGAATTCTCTCTTTCGACGCTCTACAATTCAATTTGAAAATGCTGAGTATTTATTTATGTACATACACAGTTTTATATCTATATTGTACCATCTACAAATTATTCTAAACGAAAATGTATTTTATTGTTAATTTTAATTTAAAATTATTTCTATATGTGCTCGATTAGAATACAGTTAAGTGGCAGAAATTGCAACATATAATTAACTTATGACAAAAGTATAAATTAAAAGGAAACACTTCAGTTATGAATAAAGCGTTCATCGTTCCAAGTTATTATGATGCATCATCATGACAACAATTCTAATAACCGTTTAATCTCTTTCTGTCATACCATATTTCAGGATATCTTATCAGTTGATCTACAGGCTCTGTGACGAACATATCAACAATTTTCAACCTTCTATATCCCATTAGACATGGATCGAAAGAATTGGCAGATCATGGCTAAAAGATTGGCGTAAATCTCTTCAAAGACGTTTAACACATGACTTACACATGGAGATATGTATTTTCTTGATAATGTTTTAGTTCGGCCTATGAAAATACGCGAACTGTAGACATTAGTTGTCCTTTGGACTTTGAAAAATTCAAATATTAAATATGTAACGTAGTGGTGCAATTATCTAATTCAGTTCGTGTAACATTTAACGTATTGTTTCTGGAAATTGCTTCAATGTAGATGGCAATAATTCTAGGATATAAGAGTACTAGACTATCTAATTAATTATTATATACAAGTAAAAATTGAAATAAATTCAAATTGAGTTCAAAACAGTTTTATTTAATTCACAACAATTGTTTCACCCTACTAGGGCTTCATCAGGTGATGAATATTATAATACAAAATATTTGTAGACGTTTGAATTTATTTCAATTTTTACTTGTAAATTATGGAGTTTCAACACGTATCTCCGTCTTCAATCAATTAATTATTATATACTCTCTGCAGTTCGTGCTGCTTGAAACCAATGTATTTGGTGATCGACTATACGGGCTGCTCTACGATAGTTTTCTCAGAATGATTTTGTGTTGAAAGGACCAAAGGTTTTTTGTGATTTAATAAAACTCCAGCACTGTTGCACTAACTAATTTACTTCAAATTTACACCTTAAGAGGGCGTTTATCTATCGCCGTTTCGTGTTTTTAAACTCATTTTGTAATTTTAGAATCTCAAATTTGGGTTAGTGATACAAAAGGCATAAATTTATAATGTCAAGGTCAGTTTTTGTACTAATTTATTTTCTTAAGAAATTTATGTGTTTTAGAAATAACCACAAAAATGCATGAATTGATTAATGTCTACTAACTAAGTGTACGTGGTACACAAAAGGAAAAAAACGACCTCTACGGGCCAGCTGCACATTTGATGTACGATATAAAGAAAAAATCAAATTTATGTAATTATTTTTAAAGATAAAAAACATTAAACAGTAAACATTGTCACACACATTTTACACGAGGTTTTTCGCGTCGTCTATCCCCACTTTACGGTATCTCTACCGGTCCTAGCGAAGACGAAAATCTATCGGAATCGGTCGGCTATTGCAGACTTAAATGCGAGTGACAGTTTAATTACAAACTGTCACTGTCATTTAAATGTCATATATACCTATAATATTCGAGTGTATAATAATATAACAGTTATGGGCAAGCGAAAATTGGCTTATTATAAAACATCAACATCAACAGTTCCGTAAGTACTCATTCTTTATACATTATGTTTCCTATCCATAGTATTTCGGTTTTATTCACAGAATCTGTGAATAAAACCAGAATATCGTCAACCTCCACCCACTCACACCTCCTTGCGTCTTCCCGTCCCGTGAGTAATATAAGTTGCATAAGTTTCTATTTGTTGGTAAACGCCACTCTTAAACGTTTATTGTTAAAAACTGACTACTTGTGACAATTAACTAAGAGTTGTGGTGTAGTGATTTTATTTTAATATGAACAAACCACGATGAGAACTGCTTGATTTTACATCTTAAGGGGGCTTACGCAGAGCTGTCTAGTTACTGCGGTGAGGTAGGACGTGCGGGGGGATAGTTTGCAAATAAAATAAAATAATGTGAGTAGGGATGTCTTTTCGCAGGCCAGGTTCGTATTGAGTACGCGTCGTTCCAACCAGTGTCTTGTAATAAGTCCCGGTGCAGAGATCTGTGCATTATTACTCCCTCGCTTGAAATGAACGGCGCATTAAAAATTCCATTTCTTGGAAACTATAAAGATTTAGCAAGCTGATTGTTGCGTTTCATATATATATATATATATATATATATATATATATAGTGATTTAGCGACGTATTTCTTGGTTTAGCGGTCTGTTTTATTTAACACATGAATTAACAATTAGTTAAGATATGATAATAATAATAAAAATGATTGTGTAAAAAGTTTCGACAATATATTCTTAAAATTGTCTTCCTCAGTTTGTGTAAATATAGAAATACATATAAAAAAAAGACTGTATTGTCAATGCAACTAAAAAAAATAACATATTTTCAAAAGAATACGAAGAAATATAGTAAAATGCTCCTGAAAACCTGACCTAAAAACATTACTATGACTTTGACATTGTCGAAGTTTAATGTTATTATTTTTGTTTTTTTGTTTATTATGAGAGATACTCCGGCAAAAATAGGATGGTGAGAGACACAGGGTGTGTCATTGCGGATTATTTAAAACTGGAAAGTAGATTTTTGACAAGCTACTTCGTTTCTCTCGTTTACAGAATTGTTTCTCTTTGCATTAATAGAACATTCAACAGAAGATGAAGGAGTTACTGAACGATGAACACATATACTCCAAATTTAGCAACGACCCAACACTTTGATTTCAAAGAGCTAATATAATGACTTAATTAAAAAATGAGCAACCAAACACTTAAGTTCGCCCAAGACAGCAGCTTCACTAAAATTAAATAACGCACAACCGCCAAAAATATACGGCTTACCCAAATTACATAAAGAAAATACACCTCTTAGGCCTATTGTATTGTATTCCAAGTCCGTTTTACAACGTATCAAAATTTTTGGCAAACATAATTTCTAATGTAACGAAAAAACAATTCTACATAAAATAGTATATTATGCAGTGAGCATTTAATGATAGCTATTAAGACACGAGTAAGAAAATTACGAGTGTCTTAATAGCCATTAAATGCGAGTTGCATACACTATTTTTTCTACGACCCCATAATAAAACATTATTTTTTGAACATTCCATTTCATAAATTGAGCGTAAATTTTTCCGTACATCTTTGCGAATTTAGCTGGTAATAAATTGTTCGTGGCTACTAAGGCTTGTTCCATAATTTCTGGTGGAGTCAAATTTTACATTTCACTGTCACTATCCCTCATTTTTTCCGTTTATACTTTCAAAAAAGCACATATTCTAACTACTTACTAGTAAATTGCAGAGAACTGTCACATTTGATTAATTTTTATATCTGTCAGATATGCAGTCGCCATATTGGATATTGGAATTTCGCAAAATAACATTCTATTGCCCCAATCGCTCGGACTTCAAGCTGCAACTGAAGAACCTCCATGAGTTAACCGCAACAGTAGATACGCTACAAAGGGAAATACGACAGATTAGAATGGGTACTATGCAAAAACCCACTAAGCAAGGTTCTGAAGTGTTCCAGGCTGAGAAAGTAATACTTGAGGTTGCGGAGAGAGAGAGAAGGAAAACTAATCTTAATTTTTAATGTTCCGGAAGATAATTCTGGTACTAAAGCCGATCAGCTTGCAGCAGCTGTTGTGATTGTTGGTGAGATTTTTCAAACCTTAAATATTTCCCTAACTTGTGAAGGCCAGGTGAAGGATGCTCTCAAGAACTCTAAGAACCTAAAAATCGTCGACGGACATAAATCAAGCAAGCTTTCAGAAGATAAAACCCATTTTTAAATGAGCCTATAATTTTTACCACAAGAAATGGAAATCCTCGGGATCATTAATCTACCAGGGTGAATTTGTCAAAGTAGGAAGACGTATCAAAGCATACAAAAAGGGCGCACTCATGTTTTGACCAAAAATAGGCGCGTGCAATCTTAACTTATCATGGCCATTACTACCGCGCGAGCAGACTGAAAACACACACGTGGCGTCTTATTTTGCAAAGTTTCAAGGACATTTTGAGACACTCTGTTCATTAACTTAATTTTGAATTGGCGTGCCGACCTCAGCGTCATCTCTAAAACCTCAGTGTCCACGTTCGGAACTACAAAAGTGGAGGGGGTAATTTCTCGCGATTTTGGAGCCTCACCTCGGGTGGATCTAGAGTCGGCAAATATTCACTACTCATTAGTACATATAAATTTAGCAAAAACTGTCAATAAAAAAATTTGAATAACATTCCAACTTTACAGAAAAGCTTTTTTCCTTGGTGTTAGGAATAAATATTTTACACTATGTAGCAGGACTCAAACCATAAATGTTATTGTAGAAGAACACACTTGCTACAGGAACTGGTCAGGGTCGTCAAGCAGTATGGAGGCTGATACTATTGTTGAGAGTTTTTTCGAAAAGCATCGGAATGTATGGCTTAATTTATGAAAAAATGATTGCTGATGGAGATAGCAGTTGCTATAAAAAGATTTTAGAGAACAATACGTATTCGATTTACAATATAGTAGTAAAGAAAATCGAATGCCGCAACCATCTACTTCGTAACTATTCAAGGAAGATAGATGAGATGTGCAAAGATCCAAAAAAATGGACTTATTGTCATCAGAAAGAAAATTCAGGCAAGTTAGACCTACCCACGTATTGAAATTTATATAATAGTTGTCGATACTTGTAGGCAAATGGACATCGATTAAGATGGGCTGTTGTGAAAGCCATATAATATAGAAAAAAGAAGATGTTTCCCTAACAAAAAATTTCGAGCTTGCATAGAGATATTAGAAATAGTATTAGTCATGTACTTGATGAACATCAGAACTGTGTTTCTTTACAATACTTCTGCAATGAAATTTTTTGTCCAGAGGGAACTACGATGGCCAACCTTCATAAGACACGCAAGTTTGTTATTTTTACTAATAATGTAAAATTATGACATTGTTTTCTTAAACTTTTAGAATTATATGAACAATTACGTTTAGCTACAGAGCATATTGTAAGACACGCAAATAGTTTGATATATAATGTTAACAACAAAGCAGTGGAATGTTTTAACTCTGTAATTGCTAAGTTTATTTGGAGGGAAAAGAATTAATTATACGCAAAGACGTTCCTATCAGTCCAGATGTTCGGCAGCGGTAGTTTCCTACAACACCAAGAGATCCATATACTCAGTTAGAAAGTATATAAAGGGTGGAAGCCCAGGAAATTTTACCAAACGCTTAGAAATGCGAAATAAGTTTAGGCAAGAAAAAAGCAGCTATGAAAAGAGTCAAAAGCGAACGCAAGTTAGAAATTATTCGGCGAAGACAAAAATTATGGAGCTCAGTGTCAAAGACCCGATATGACAGAAACAGAATTTGACACTGCGAAGGAATCCTTTCTTACAGCATTACATTTGCCAGAAGAAGAAGGGATTATATTAAAGGCAGAAACAAGGGCCAAACAGACTCCGAATTGTGATATGTTGAACGAAGAAAACGCTTAACTGCCTCTAAATTCGGGGAAGTATGCAAACGGCGTCCTTATACAAATTGTAAAGAGATTGGTAGAGAGTTTGCTATATCCAAAAAATATAATTGCCCAAAGTTTGAATTACGGGAAGTAAAACGAAAATATAGCCAGATCGTAAGCTGCCGGTAAGATTGGAAAACAAATTGATATATGTGGAATGTTTATCGATTCTAAATATTCTTTCCTATCGGCAACACCGGACGGCTTAATTGGGCAAGAAGGAATTTTAGAAATCAAATGTCCATGGTCAGCTCGAAATATGTCACCAGAAGATGCTATCCAATCAAAGATGATCACGTTTTGGAAACCAAATGGGGATGTTAACATAACACACAACTGACACTACCAAATTCAAGGACAGCTGCACATAACCAATCGAAAATAATGTGTTTTGGCCATATGGACTTAAGATTCAAACTCTATTTAAAGATGATATTTTTTGGTCAAAAGCCATGGAACAAAAATTGGTTCAATTTTATAATGACTGTATATTACCAGAGTTAGTAGACAGTCGTACACAAAGAAATATGGATGTAAGAGAACCTGAGTTCATATTGGCTGCCCAAAAGGAGAAGAGAATAAGAGTGCAAAATAAGTGATGATGATATATAAGCTCGTTGCATAATATACTATTATCTATGATCGTGCAAAAAGCTGTTACTTTTTTTGACTGATGTCACTGAAAAAATTAACTTTCATCGACTATTCAATTCACCTGTCATTGTTCAAATATGAACCAATAAAATAGCAAATATTTACTTTCGTATCATAGCAACAGGAAATTTCAGCGATTATATCTTCCTAGAAGGTATTCAAGTGGATATTTTAAACAAGTGAAAGTTTTTATTAATGTAACTCATTTACTAACAATATTGAAGGTACAATTAGAAAAACTAACATTACTGCAGTGCTGCAGCAGACATTCTGGAACAGAGCTATCACTGGGAGTACCCGAGGGAGTACCTTTCTCTTGTAGCTTAATACCGTCACTATTACTGACAGATGTCAAAGTTGTACATGACACATTTGTTGTTGTAAAATTTCTTCGCATTTTGGTGATAATCGACTCGTGGTGCTCATCATCAAGCTGCAAGTACGATTTTATGGAATTCAGATTTTGGTGTCCCGTTATTTTCATCAGTTGTTGCTCTCCGACTCCAGCTTTCGCCAGAGATGATACAGTTGAAGAGCGTACCGAATGATTTGATATCTTCCTTCTTTTAACATCTAATCCAGTTTTTTCAGCTAATAACTTCACCCATTTACTGATCTCACATATACCAACTGGACTGTTCTTATACCACACCGCATTCTCAACTTTATCCCAAAACGGATTCGGTGTCAAAAACATCCTTTCTGTTTTCACATTTTTTCCTCTCTTCGATTTCAGTAGATAATACAATCTAAATAACAGAAGAATATTAATTATACCGTCTTGAAATTAAATATAAATAGGTTACCTAACTGGACACATATCGGTATTGCTTTTATTCTCTATCAACCACTTGCTGCCTGTCAATGATTTAGTTCCCCCCTGCGCAGTTTTCGAAAATACTGGATTATACTCAATTCTACCAGTTCTTCTTCCCTTGTTATCGAGTTCCTCCTTGAAGTAATAGGTGAAACAGTTGCTCCCTTCTCCTCCCCGCCAAGCTAGTTCGTAAGATGCTATTAAGAAAAACTTTTTCTGTAAACCGTCTGGGGTACTCTCATCTAATATGCGTATCATATTTAAGTATTCTGGTTCTGTAAGTGCCGCCGCGTTGCTGGTTCTTTTTTCAGGACACGCTTGCAGTTTTCTTCTTGTAGCATCCCTGGCGTCACGTGCTGACTTAAATATTGCATCAGAAAACGGGTTTACGTTTATTTTCCACTTATTGAAGAACATTTCTTGAACCATTTTCGCCGTCACGTTCCACATGTGCTTGATGACGCCTTCTTTATAATCGGACCCATCTTTTTTCTTCATATTACATGCCCACGACTTTAAGATGACATTTAAGTCCACAGGAGAAGTAGATTGATCCAGTTTATAGCCTTTTGCTGTTAAAAATGTACTAAATTGTCTCCATACTGAATCTTTGGATTTCTTCGTGTTCCAAGGGATATTTTCGCAAATTTCAGCATCGATTTCGTCTTCAGATTTCGTGCCAAATCTTTTCTCAGTTCCCATTATTTAGAAACACCAGTTTTTATTCAACGAAACGAACTAAATAGGAACACGATTCCAAAAATTTTAATGACAAACATAAATGTTTTTTTTGTTGACATGGAAACGTAATCATGTGTAACTAAATTTTGAGTCATTTTAATATGAAAAATTGATTTGGTTCATTGAATAGTCTCTCGAATACGATTCGTAGTCAAAGTTGAGTCTACTATTTTTGTGGTGCTTTACACTCATGTCTTTCATAATTGCGAATACTACTCGTGCTCCGCACTCGTAGTATTTAAATGCAATCATGAAAGACATTCGTGTAACCACCACAAAAATAATCGACATAACTTTGACTACTCATGGTATTATAAGTGAATATATAAATTTTACACGTAATATACCTAACTTCCATCTGTCATAATTAACCCCAATATTTTCAATTTATTCATGTTTTTATTACAAATTTTTAGCAAATACGTAACATGTTCGGTGCACGCGAGCTGTAACATTCTCGGTCTCTTTTGCCTCACTCCGCGCCGTGTATTGCAAACTGCGGCCTTAAACCCCAAAAATTATTTGACAGCTCACTTATATGAAAAACAATTATTTTGAAGAACTGGTTTTCGTGTAAAAAGTTAACTTTTATGGCACTAGTGCAATAAATTCATCAAAATAAATAAATTTTAAGAAACTTGAAGTAAAAAAGCGTACGATCGTAGATACAATTTTGAAAGATACACCTGTACAAAGTCTCGTTCCTTGCTTATGTTTTAAACTGGCCCGTGAAATAAAGAATGACTTTCCTTTCTTATGCGAAGTAAAAGAAAGTATTCTAATGACGAAAATTCGCAATGCACTTAGGTATAAGATAGTCGTATGGTGCCCACACCTTATTTTTATTTGTAGTTACTACTTAAATAAATATTATTTTGTAATAAAAAAATCAATAATTATATAAACATGCACGCCAAAAAGTATTATTTTGAGTCGAGTAAATCTGTTTGAAATCAAGACTTCTCTGTTTTGTATATAAGAAAGTAAATTTAGTTTTAGTTTGAGAAAAATTGCATTCAAGTGAGCCAATATAATCGTTTCAAGCAATTTATATTTCGTATGAATATAATTTTTTGAGAGTTTTTTTTTCATAATTTAAAAATATACTTTTTAGCGTGTGGGAATAACAAACCGATAACATAAAATGTAGTAAAATACATGGGCTTAAAATATCCTGAATACAGAAAACGGCTACTTACGCTTGCGGCCGCACAAATCGTTAGAGGCGCCACGTCCCTAGCGCAAATTCGGCCGCTGTAAGGCATTCGTTAAAATCAAATATCTAGCAGAAATTTTTGTTTTTCTTATAATTTTTTTGCATTAAATTGAATACAAAGAATTAATGAAGGCTTCGATGGGAGTATTTTTTTATAATTAAAATTATTTAGAACTACATTTTACCCCTGAAGTTCGCCAAATTTACAACATCATAACACAGTTTCAGAAACTTTATTTTAAAAACTAATTTCAGTCAAGCCTGCATTGAACCTTTATTTATTTGTGTTATGAATTTCATTTTGATATTTCATAACTGAAAGCTGTACGATGATTTTAACGAAACCTTTTTAAGTCGTTAGTTTTGTCGTTGCGTGAGGCCCCTTAAGGAGAACCGTTTGATTTTACATAGTAGGGAGAACCGTTTGATGTTACATCTTAGATAGAACTGATTGACTTTACATCTTAGAGGGAACTGTTTGATTTTAGATCTTGGAGCGAACTGATTCTTCTTTTGCGTCTTATATAGCAAGAAGACCTAATGCATAACAAATTGCTCCTACCAAACCATATATTATTGACGGAATAAACTAGTGGTTGACGTACACTTACAATTAATTTATTTACGACCACATCCATCTGCACAAAGATGGATAGAAATTCCAAAAGATTTACCTTATATTAATTACATTTGCCATATATGTGTAAATAAAAATCGATAAATACATTCCCTTATTCAAGAGAAATAAATAGGGCGCAATTATTCGCATGAAGATAAAAGAAGTTGAAACCGACCGAAAAGTTCGAAGCTAATAATAATGTGTAAATTTGTGCGCTTTCACAAAGTGTAGTAAAACGTAAAACTAACATTATATTAAACCTCTTTGTTACAAAATACGTACGAGTGCACCTAGGAATAAAAAACGAGTAAATATGACAAAATATTGCGCATGCGTCGTTGTTGCATACAACGAATTGGATTTTCCGAGATTGAGGTGGTTATAAAGTCCACGCTACACAGGTAAATGTGCAAGTAGCTAAGTATTGCTTAAACTAAATACAAAGATATCTACGCAATGAAAAATGTTAATAATAGTAGAAGTTAATTTTCCTAACATTAATTATTATCGACAGATGAGTTTCGTCATAACTAGAGTTGGGATCGGGCCGACAAAGCCCGCTTCGGCTCGGCCCGACCCGCATGTCGGGCCGGGCCGGGCTGAAATTTTTGTTATTCGGGCCGGGCCGGGCCGAACATACTGGGAGTCGAGCCGGCTCGGCATGTCGGGCCGGCTCGGCATGTCGGGCCGGCTCGGCATGTCGGGCCGGCTCGGCATGTCGGGCCGGCTCGGCATGTCGGGCCGGCTCGGCATGTCGGGCCGGCTCGGCATATCGGGCCGATCGGCAAGTCGGACGGACGTGACCCGTGTATAGTAGGTAAAGACGCTCGGCTGACTATGCTTTGTTGGAGTGAATATTATGTTTCATTTCACAATCTACACACATTTATATTATGCTCACTTAGAATTATTAGTTTAAAACGCTAAGTGTATATATATTATACTATTAACTTGATATAGTTTGGAATCTAATAAATGACAAAAAGGCACTTTAATAATGTAAATATTTTTAATTTTATATATAATATTTTTTATATTTAATTATTTTTTTAGAGAGTAAACTAACCAGGTTATTTGCAAAACTGTACTTATATTATGTTGAATATAATAACTTGGAAACATTGTCTTCGATATTACTCTGATATTCAAGATATCTTTTTAAAAAAATGTTAGAAGTTAAAAGACAAGCATACAAATATATGTGAGAATGAATACTTCACGTCACATAAACAGTTATACTCTTGAGTTCGTGTGTAAAAAATATGTTCACAAGTGCTTTATCTGTTTTGTAAAGGGAAATATTAAGTGTAGAATGAAATATAGTTGTTTTGTTATATAGGCAGTCATATAATCTGCTTTAGTTTCCCAAATGAAGAAATATAAACCAATATGTACAGTCAATGTATTATTGACCTCACGCAGGCAAAACACCAATAATCTCGTAATACTAATAATAATTGTCGTTCGTTGTAATAACTATATCTGATGAAATAAATTAAGTTTTTGTAACGAACTTGATAAATAAACAATTAGTCATAAAATTTGGTATAAAGCTTTCTACGAGGATGGAATATCATTCACCACAAATTTTTGGTCAGACTATACAAGCAAATATACTATATTACTTTAACGGGACATATCATAAAACAAGGTTTTGCTTTGAAATATTTTTTAATTATCTTGGGAACAATGAACGATAAGAAAATTTATTTAATATTAAAAAGGATTTCCTTAAATTTTCGAATTTTGAATTAATGCAGTTATTCAACAGGATAACATAGGTTTTTGTGACAAATAATGCATCAAACCTTTGTAGTATATTAAAGAATTACTGAGGAATATCTTCCGCTGGACATAACATAATTTAATAATAAATAATTGTCTAAAACAGACAGCAGCAGAATTGCATCCGATCCAGTTTGCGTCATGATTCAAAACTGCAAAGACCTAGACATGTTTTTTAAGAAAGCAGGTTTAACTTCAAAAGTGAAGAAATCTATAAAACAAGCCATTCTAGATGGAATATTAATTACGTTAACATCCATACTATTAGTTTTCCATTCAATTGAGGAATTATTATTACAGAAACAAGAACTCTAGAAAATTCAATGTGTATTATAGACCTAATATTGTTATATGTAATTAATTTACAAGAGACATTTAATAGAGCCACCTTAGAACTAGGTTTTGATCAAATTCCCACTATAGTTTTAATCTTATCCTGGTTTAAAAATCTATCTGCTTACTTAATAATACATCCCAATGAAAACGTAAATATTAAAAATTTAAAATTTTATATAAGTAAAGGTTTGAAAGGAAAGTATGCTATCAAATCTATTCATAAAACAGGTACATGTTTATACCTCCCCTGAAAAAATATTTTAAATGAACAAGAATAGATGAAATACCTTCAACGTCCAAATTACCAACATCTACCTGACAGGATTTTCGATTCGCAGATAAACGAACTGCATTTATCAGTTTTAATATTGAGAATGAATTTGACACATATATTAATCGTCATGAATATATTACACCAAATTTTCATGTATTAGATTTTCGGGAAAAAATTAAAGTATTTCCCTCGGTTATATAAACTTGATAAACAGTATGTACTAGCCAACCTGCTACTATTACGCCCAGTAAAAGGACATTTTCTATTGCTAGATGAACATTAGAAAAACGACGGAGTTAATCGAGCCCACCCAATAATGTTCATAAAATTTAATTTTTTATGTTCAATAATTAAGGTGTCTATTTTTGTTATTTTTGCATACTAGGTAGTAAGGGACTATAAATGTGCTTATATAGGATATTTGTTTGAATTTTATATATTCAAAACTCTTACAATATATATTATTTGCAATATTTTTCAAAAATGAAGAAAACCTAAAATTGCATCTAATATGAATTGCAAATGTATAAAACCATTCTGCAGTAAAAAATAAAGAATAGGAAGCCGGGCCGGGCCGACGGTTATGCCGAGCCGGGCCGGGCCGGGCTGACTGTTATGCCGAGCCGGGCCGGGCCGGGCTGACTGTTATGCCGAGCCGGGCCGGGCCGGGCCGTAATAATGCCAAAAATGCCCACCTCTAGTCATAACCACTGTCTTATAACACTTGGAAACTCATGATTGCTTTTCACTCTATCTGCATATTCTACTGAAGAGTGAATTATATTCTTGCATGTTAATTTAATTACTTTTGGTGTTACTATTACGAGATACAAATTATTGGACATGAGCAACACAGAGACGTTTTTCTTTCTATTTTTTATTTATTAATTTACTACAACATACCCACAATTCGTACAACTTGTGACAAATATATATCTTCAATATGCTTGTTTGTTTGCCTATGATTTGTGATATTTCTTGGTTAATTTATGTGACCCTTAATTATTTTTCCACATTTATAATAACGTAGATATATGATAAACATATCTAAACTAGAATAATGGTTCATAACACATGCGCAGTTTTGCCCGGATCACATTAGAACTGCATAGCATTATGTTCTTTACTCCACTATATTCGACTAAATATTTTCCTTGTCCTGGGTCAACGGCGACCAATTACTACATCAGTAAAAGATTTCATCAATTTAACAGTCCTTTCCATCAGATGTTCTTTTATTAAAACATCTTTAGCCTAGTCAGCGTTTTAGATATTAGATGATCAAAAAATATACAAGCTTAATAAAGAAACTTTCTGATATTTTATATATATTTTATTTCGAGTGTCATTAATACTTTAATAGGTATGTAAACTTAATTTGTTCCGTACATACCTCATCGGCACTTAACTCCTGTGTTAATAAGATTTATCATCGCGTGAAAATTTGTTATAAGGCATTTTTTCTTTCTTGAATAATAAAATTTATAATTTTAAACAAACCTACGCCCACAAGAACTATGAAGTACTTTAAAAAGGCTTAGGTAATATGTGAAGAAGGCCTTTTTTCTCGCTTTCTCTGAAGTTAAACACTAATTTAACAAACTTCCAATGAATCCATTCTTAATTTCATCGCGTTCCAATTCATCCGCTCACCACATTTTTATAAAACAAACATTTCTCATCCTATAATTTCTTGCGGCAAGGCCTGTCGCTTTATTACAAAAGTGTACGTACCATCCGATCACAGGCTTTTAGTATATTTCCCACAGCCTTTTACGATCCTTAATAGAAAACTTTCGGTTGGCGAATACTTTAAAGGAAGAAACGACCTTTCGACGACGAAAGTTTTTATCTCCTTTGAGTTGGAGCGCAGAAAAACGGAAGGACACGAAGCGAACTAAAAAGTGGAGTAAGATCCTAATAGTTCTTTCTACTAAAAGCATCTCGAATTTAATTACATTCGACACTTCATTAAGTGTAACGTGGAGCGCCCTCTATCTCGTGTTTTTTTTTCGTTTTGTCTTCCTTTGTCTGTTGAATTAATAACGGGGTTTTGATTGTCCCAAACGAATCTTAATGATATTCGTTCTTGGGGTTACATAAATCTTTACGATCGTAGAATCCATCGGGATAAGATTTCGTTTTGTTAACGTGACCCATTTCGTGGTGGAGGAATTTATTAGAAAAGCTTTTAAAATATTAATTAGAAGTAATACATTGGCTATTGTTTTAATTTTTGAATAGACTTTGATCACTTGTAAAAATAATAAACTTATAGTTTTCTACTATACGTGTGGTTGTTGTGTACAAGAAAGACTGACTTGAGAAATGTTTATGACATGAGAAGATAATGTAACACGCAAAATGCTTCGTTTTTGGTATTGTTTTCATTTTATATATGGTTGTCTTCCACATAATTAAAAGTAGTACCTTGGTTTGTTTGGACCACCAGTGCTGGAACTATTCTAGAATCAGTATATCTGAGAGTAATGCGTTGTAACGTTTTAAAATTCATTTTGCCTCTAGTATGTATTCTTAATTTAATTAAGTGCCTTCCGCAACACATTATTTGTTTATTTAATTTTCAGCAATTTTGGCAGTTCTTTATTTTTGGTTAACCGTGTATATTGGATAATGGTATTTGTTTCCTTAGCGTTCCGATTTTGTTTACTATTTCTGTAACTTCAGTGCCACCTGTAATCGGCATACCGGAATATCGATACGTTTGGATTAAAGTTCCCTCGTCCTTTTGGGTTGTAACTTTCTCATAATTAACGGTGTGTTCAATTAGGTTGGTAATATTCTATTTTCTGTTCTTGTCTTGTGTTTCGTAAATTATGCATTCGATTATTACAATTATATTATCTGCAACTTCCGTGTGGTGCTTTTCATCGAAGCGTGAGTGACATATGTAGCGTTGAGTATTGTTCTATTTCGTCTTATCCTTTGTGAATAGAACGTGGGAATTCATCTTTTGAAATTTTGAATTTGCGCAATTCAATATTGATTTTTGGTTTGTCGAGAAATTGATTGGTTTTGGTTTTCGCTAGTTCAGATGAACTTAGATTTATGTTGTGGCTACTAGGTCTATTTTCCGTTTTGTTGTTAACAAAGCACAGGGATTGCTTCGAATATTTACTATGCTAATTATTATTATCTCCCTCTTAGCGTTTTATTTTTACGTTCTAATTATACTTATTACATTGGAACAAAGGATACCAGATCCGAATCAGCCAACCCCTATTGGATGAATGAATTCAGAGACGCTAGTGGTCGCCCTATTGTCTTGAATTATTTGATCCGTGCCAAAAAGCGTTGGGACTTCATCACGCATTGAACACGTGAGTCAGCAACCAGCTGTCAACGAAGGGCTTAAGTGTTGATTGTAGGTGTTCTTCTTTTGGGAGATGGGATTCTTAAATTTTAATTATTCTTTTATGGGTAATACAAACAATTTAATTAATGTCAGATTAAACTGTAATGGGGGCTTATTTATAAATATGTAATTATATTAAATTGAGTTTTAATTAGAGTCATTTGGTAAACAGTTCAAGTTGGATATATTATGTTCAACTATGTTGAGTGTCAATTTGTCAGACAACTTATTTTATAAATTTTGTTTAATTGTTGTACATAGTAACAGTATTATACTGTGCTAGATTAAATTTTAGTGTTTGTTTTATGCACTTAATTGTATTTAATTGTCGTTGATACAGCGTCAGTGTACCTCGAATTTGTCTAATTGTATAATTTAAGTTCACGTTCTGTGATTTCTTTTGAGCTATAATTTCTCACGTTGCTATGCGAATTAGACAGATACTTATCACCTTAAACTGTTGCTGATGTTAAACCGTGTATGATCTCCTACGTCAGTTGATCTCTAACGTATCAAGAATAGTTATTTAGATTAACCTGAAATTTACAGCACACAACTGTAAGTATTAAAATTAATATTGTTAATATATTTTTTTAATTCATTTTTAATTAAAACTTTTCATGTCTAATTAACGATTTGCCCAGGCTGTTGATGCTAATTTACATTTACCTACATCATTTATTTGAAAGGAAGCAGTCATTTCAATTAAAGTGTCCGCACCAGATGTCCATTTGTTTTCCTCGCATTGAAGAGCTGGCGGACGTCATGTCTCGTTGAAAACAAATCTATTTGCAAAAAACAATTTTTAGCGTCATTTCTTTCGATGATCGGGGTACGCAGAAAATTAAACGATATTACAAAGTTAAACGTTGCTATGGTAAACACGAAATTGGGGAAGTATTCAGTGCACTGTTACACTTGAAAGTGATAAGATTAATTGTTTCCGACGTTCTAGCAATTTGATTATATTTTTTTTATAATTAAGTGTTTCAATATAAGCCGTCCTGCATTTACAACAAATGTCAGTTCATATCACGTATGGTTCCTTTTACTCTTTTCATTTTGATACACAATGATATTTTATATCACATATTTATTTATATTAAACGAATAAAACACTTGGTTATATTGTTTCACTTAATGACAGATTTATTGCACTCTGACACGTGTTTCGACCTCTCGGTCATTAACGAAGAGTTTACAGACTTAAACTAAACTAAGAAAGTTACCAATACCTATTTATATGTGTGGGCTAGTGTCTTAAGTACAGTGTCAATAATGGGGGTGTTTATGAAGTCCAGTTGTGTGTTTGTGACATGTTTATTTGCTGTTGTAGCTTTTTTAATTTCTAGAATTTCTAATAAATCTAATTTCCTTCCTTTATAACTATTATGTAATAATGTATAATTATTGGTATCAAATACATGTACAAGGTCTATGCAATGTTCAGCAAAGCCTGTATTTTTATTATTGTTTAAAATTGACTTTTTGTGTTCATTAATGCGATCTTGTACGGGTCTGCCTGTTTGGCCAATGTAGATTGCGTCACAATCACTGCAACCTACCTCATAAACACCTGATTTGTCACACAATTTTGCTTTTTCTTTGTTATTAACTAAGATTTTTCCTAAATTTACTTTGTTCACTTGGATAATATTTAAACCTAACTTTTTTAATTCGTTAGAAACTCTGCTGCTAAGACCTGGAATATAGTTAAGAGAATGATACTGCTTGTTGTTTGTATGTTGAGTTTGTTCAATGTAAAAATTTTTTATAAGAATCTTTTTCTGTTTCTTTTCAATCATTCTGTCAATGAGTTGTGTGCTATAACCATTATTTAATGCTATAGCATTAAATAATGGTTATAGCACACAACTGCTATAACCATTATTTAATGCTATAGCATTAAATAATGGTTATAGCACACAACTCATTGACAGAATGATTGAAAAGAAACAGAAAAAGATTCTTATAAAAAATTTTTACATTGAACAAACTCAACATACAAACAACAAGCAGTATCATTCTCTTAACTATATTCCAGGTCTTAGCAGCAGAGTTTCTAACGAATTAAAAAAGTTAGGTTTAAATATTATCCAAGTGAACAAAGTAAATTTAGGAAAAATCTTAGTTAATAACAAAGAAAAAGCAAAATTGTGTGACAAATCAGGTGTTTATGAGGTAGGTTGCAGTGATTGTGACGCAATCTACATTGGCCAAACAGGCAGACCCGTACAAGATCGCATTAATGAACACAAAAAGTCAATTTTAAACAATAATAAAAATACAGGCTTTGCTGAACATTGCATAGACCTTGTACATGTATTTGATACCAATAATTATACATTATTACATAATAGTTATAAAGGAAGGAAATTAGATTTATTAGAAATTCTAGAAATTAAAAAAGCTACAACAGCAAATAAACATGTCACAAACACACAACTGGACTTCATAAACACCCCCATTATTGACACTGTACTTAAGACACTAGCCCACACATATAAATAGGTATTGGTAACTTTCTTAGTTTAGTTTAAGTCTGTAAACTCTTCGTTAATGACCGAGAGGTCGAAACACGTGTCAGAGTGCAATAAATCTGTCATTAAGTGAAACAATATAACCAAGTGTTTTATTCGTTTAATATTCATAATGTTTCACCAAGAACCAACCGTAGATTCTATTAACATATTTATTTTACTTGTACATTGTATATAATCTAAAATTAGTGTACAATTGTCCTTTTATTCTGCACAGTGTCATATTACCTGATATTATCAAACCATTTATGATCTCAATAGGAGAACGTGCCTGAGTGCCTGGATGACAGTGAGCAAGATGATATTATCTACCACTACTACTTTTTATCGTATCGATCACGCTATATTGTTACGTAAAATTGATGCTATTGGGTTTTCACTACATTTGCAGTCATTATTCCACTCGTACCTGAGATCACTAATCGCCTTTCTTTACTGTCAGCTTGGGAGTTCCACAGGGTAGCAATCTGGGTCCCTTATTATTTTCGTTATTTATCGATGACATCTGTTCCAGATTCTGTTGCCGTAGACTCTTATTTGCAGATGATTACGTATTGCTTATTTCTCCAAAGGCCGATAGATGTCTTGGGAACGTGGTGTATTGAGAATAATTTGCCTCTGAATATCTCTAAATGCAATATATTGACTATCTGTCGGAAACAGGATCCTCTCTATTGCAATTATACCTTTGATTGGTACATTTACCCGCACTTTTTGATCTGAATTAGTAATTTCTGACCACATCAATAGCTTTATTTCATCAGTATTGACAACCTCGAGTTTTGTTATTAGAAACACTAAACAGTTTGCATTAATAGAGGCTATTACTTCCTTATATCGTTCCTTTGCTCGTTCTCGCCTCGAGAATGCATCATTTATTTGGTCGCCCATTATAAGACTTATTCAGAAGCTCTCCTGAAGGTTCGAAGGCGTTTTCTGCAGTAGTTACATTTCATGACGACTGGTTCGTACCTCGTTTAGAGGTAGGGATGCAAACGATACATCGATGTTTTTGAAACATCGATGTTTACCATCGATGTTTAGAACCGTCAAACATCGATGTATCGAATGTGTTTTGGAGCGATGTTTTACATCGATGTTTTTGTGGCACAACAATGGGCAAACTATTTTAAATTCTAAGTAAATTTTAAATTGCGATACCGAATGAATTAGTTTTGTTGGTAGTTAAGAAATTTGTCAACAGATGGAGGCATGGCTTTGATCGCAGTACAAACACCGGCTTTGGGAATAATTAATATAGCAAAGAAAAGAACTGTCAATCATTTCACAAGTTTTGCATTTTATATACATATATACTTCTCGAAGATTTTGATCAAATAGTAAACTAATATTTTCTGATTATTAGTGTTAGACGAGGTTGAATGCATTTTGAGTTTTATTTTTCAGTTTAATGTTGTAAGCGTTGGCTCGTGGCATTCGTGGTGCTGTAGAACTTTTGTTTCGGTTTGCCGGAAATGCTATTTAATCAAGTAATTTTAGTATTGTCTCTTTTGTTTTGGATGCACCTGTATTATTCGCATCTATTTTAGTGGTGTTATTATAACTCTAAAATCTTTACCATTGCAGGCTTATTGTATTCAAATAATGTAACTTAAAACAAATAAATACTTTACTATATTTAAATTACTAAACCTATAACACAATTCTCCGAAGGTAATTATCCGTTACATTAGAGATTCTGTAAAATTCTATTAACAACCTTTGGAAAATCCGAACTGTTTATCAAGTATTATTCGCATCTATTTTAGTGGTGTTATTATAACTCTAAAATCTTTAGATATAGTCATATTAAAAAAGTTAAAGAAACATCGATGTTTTCAGGGCCGATGTTTTTGACATCGATATTTTTCTTTACGATGCTTGCATCCCTATTTAGGGGACGTGCTATGTTGTTTTTGTTGCGGAATTTAGTTTCCTTTGGAGGAGATGCGGAGGCATAAAATAGACATCAAGTTTAGTTATAATTTATATTATTTTATTATTTAACAATGTGTTTTATAATTCAACAGCAAGAACTAAAGTTTTTCTGGGATGCTGTACAGAAGTTGTAGTTATTGCAGTGCCATTTGCGGAGATTATTTGGACATTCATTTTTCTGCACAATCGCTACTAATTAGTAAATGTGTTTGTTGTATAATGTAATGTATTAAATTGTTTTTTTTTCTCTTTATGTAGTACACATTGTACTGTTGAGTTATCGAATTATTTTTTGTCCCGTAATTAGATGTAGCCTGTTGGGCAATAAAGATATATTATGATTATTATATGTATAATAACTAGAAATTTTCATCCTTAAAAATTTTTGTCAGAGTATCCGCAATTTACCTATCCATGTCCGGTTTGATTTCATTTAAATCGAACACAGGGTATTGTTTTTATGTTGAATAGGGTGGATGTGACAGCAATTCTTATCGTAATCCGTTTAATACATCTTTTGGTTTGACGTTTTACATTGATCCGTTGCTTATGTAACTTCCCACGCCGATTCATGCCAGGTGCCTGCAGTAGTACGGTAAAAGGTTAGGAACGTTATTGAGAAAAAGCCCACCAGTCTATAAACAATACTTTTGCATCAATCTAGAGCTACACTTGTTTTTTCAACTGCTGCAGAAACATTCATACTTTCCCTAAAGTAGTTGAAAGCTGCAAGAACTAGTTTCCCTGTAATAATAAGAATTTTTTCTTTTAATTGCACCACCCATAGTATTCTAGAAATGTCCCAAATTAACAAATTAACGAATTGTGGTGGTAAGTAAACACGAAAAGGTAAGAATAATTGTAGAAATTAACAAATAAACGTTTGCAATTGCCTTAAGTTCAAATAAAATTTGACAGTAAGTTATGAAACATTACTGCCAACTTAAATATTGTAGCGTTTTCGGGTTCGCAATAAAACAACTCGTGCAATTAATTTGAAACAGTCTGTATATTTACACACTTAAAATTAATCACGATATAAAAATATAAAATAAATGTATCACACTTAAAACTACTACAAATAAATTAACACAGGTATTTATCTCTATCACTACTTATTTATATCTGTAATATTTATGTCTCTCTTGAACTGTAATAAAACTGCACCGCTCACTGTATTTATTTTAAATTGTTCAGTAAATACCGCACGACTACTATTCAATGAATTACTATTGAGGGAATGAATCATTCCGGTACCACAGCGGCTTTTATATCCATATACAAAAAGCCTAGAAATATGCCAAAAAATTCTCTTTTTCTTCTCGATGAGTTCGATATTATACTAGCGAAGATCCAGACTTTTTTTTTGCCTGTCTACGTCGTACTACGTGTATGATTTATGACTTGTTTACATTGCGTTCCCATCAACGTCGCGCCTATGTTTACTCTTCTATTTTTTTGTGGACTTGGTTTCGTTACAATATTCTTGAATTTCTAAAATTTTATCGTCAACATCGGTCGCCTACAAAAGCATGTAATACATTTCAAACTTCTTAGGCTAGGCGCACACATGCAATTTTCAGTTGCGCAACAGTTTGGTCCTCTGAGTGACTGCAAAGCATTTATATAAAAGTGCGCACACATGCAACTATAAATTCGAGCAACCAAACAGTTTGTGTTTTGTCACAAACTAAACGATTGCGCAACTGCATGCAACTCATTTGTGTCATATAGGTTTAAATAGGTCCGCGCTCACTGCAACTAAACAATTGCGTCAAAATAGTCAGTAACGTTCGGCAGCCGGCTAGAAAATATGTCTTCTCCCGAAGCATATGGTAGGAAAGGCTTTTTAAATTTTAACTTTTTTGAATTTGAAAGTTTATTTAACCAACCAGTAGGAGGCAATGCAGCATATGGAAGAAGTGATGGCTACCAGTTTCAAGGATTTGCAGTAAATTCAATTTGTTTATGTTCTAGGGGCATTTATATCCCAAACAATTTGCCCCACACGAACAACCCATCGACATCGTCGACGCCCATGCCAAGCGATACAATGCAGTAATTGTATGGATCCAGTTTCTCCGATAGACTGTTTTCATTTAAACTGAAAAGACTGTATTTACGTGTTACATAGGACAATAATATTATATGGGTATATAAGATAACGTGTTTAGCATTACAGTTTCTTTATATTAATTATATTACTTTGCTTTGGTTTATTTTTTAAGGAAACGTTAATTTCCCAACTACTTTCTTCGTTTTTCTTATTCCTTACCTTAAAGTAATTGATAGTCTTTCGACAGGAGGAACGGCATTTCTCCATTTAGTTTCTTGGTATGTGATATAATGCCGTATTATCTGATCCAGAAGATAATCAAAGCTCTTGGCACTCATTCGGTAATAATTAAAAAACTTTTCTGGATAACCTCGTAGCTCTCCATGCAACTTATAAAATTCCCCATTTCTCAAACGTTAGCTTGTAAGGGGATACACCGAATATCGCTTCTCTCTTTCAATTTTTTTTTCTTCTCCTTAGCTCGAGAGCACACACAGCAGTCAACTCGACGAAGTCTAAAGTAACATTGAAATTTATTAGTTGCTTGTGTGCGCGCATGGGCCTTAAAATAACAAAAGAGTTCAAACATAAACAGAGTGTAGAGCATAATTTTTCGAACTCCCTCATATACTTCGAAAGATTGTATTATCGAAAACGCTTAAGGTATTTAAAGGAATTGAATATTTAATATGTTTATTTTATATCCGATTTTAAGTAAGGGATAAATTACAACTACTACGTTTCCAGCCATTTTATTGTAAAGCAAAAAACCTAAATGCAACTGTTCATTCATTTCTCCACTTTGACAGTTCACCAACTTTTCAAATATCATTTGTGTTCCAATATAAAATTTACAGTCAATAGGGGAATTAAGTCTCAAATATCAAAGTTCTTATCTTCCAGAAAAGTTCACGATAACTATAAAATAACTTTAACAACATGCGAAAAACAAAGCTGATATGAAACTTATTTCTTTATTAATCCGACGTGAAAACATATAAAATAATTACATTATGTGATATTGTTATGAAATATGCCAAAACATTATTGTTAACTCAATTTTTTACTGATATTTCACATAAGTTTGTATGATTTAACAGGTCCAAAACATAGGGTACTGTCAGCAAGGTTAATTTTTTAAATTTCCAACATAGATCAACATATGTTTACATATATTTGCAAATGAAATGTTTACATTTAATGACGGTTTCAGATTTCTAATTTTATTGTGTATTTGTACTATTAAATTAGTATCTGATATCTTGAAAAAAAATACTATAAGCTTTAGTTGAAATTACCTAATTATTCTAAAGAATAAATGGGAATTTAAGAACGCCAAGAACTTTTTTGACAGTATAGCAAATATTTTACGACTTCTGTTGCAACTGGATTATATAAGGCCGCAATGACTACTCACTAAAATTAATTCTAGCGAGATAAGCAAACAAGTTTAATTTATCAAATTTGGTATACTTATTACATTAACCCACCATGAACTAACTGCTACCAGTAAAAACCCTCTTTCTACCCTGTTTATAAGGGCTGTTCTCTCTTGTAAATTTTAAGTTAAAATGTGCTACCAGAGAAATTACGAGGAGGATTTAAGGATGGTTTTCAGTGGTAGCAGTTAGTTCATGGTCTCTTAATGTAATATAGGTAACCAAGTTGAACATAAGTAATTACTCTGGTAGTACAAGTTAATTTATGAGAGTGCACAGGCCTTAAAAATAAGGGTTTATGAATAATTTTTAGTGGTAGCAATTAGCTAATGATGCATTGACCTAGGACACCAAAGTTGAAGACTTAAACTTCATTTGTTTCTGCGGTAGTGCCTTTTAGCGTCTTTTTCTTTCAAATGCACAAGAGATAACTTTCATTTGCTTTAGGGTTGTGGGGTGGTATAGTAGCAATGAGATATTAAAGTCATACTTTCTTCCACTCGCGGTTGGTGGGTTCGTCTAGGTGGGGCATTCACATAGACAAGACTGATTCGTATTATCGGTGATATGCTCAGCATCTGGGAATATATCACCTATAATAAACGAATCAGTCTTGTCTGTGTAATTGCCCCACCTAAACGAACTTACCAGACGCGACTGTTTTGTTGTAGAACCTTATTTTGTTTATTTTGCTTTTCCGGTCAGGATATTAAATTAAACACACCTTTCGCCTTTTCTGTAATATGGAAAATATTTTAAGATTTCAGGAGATGATGAGTAGGGAAGCCGGAGCCGATTTAACTCTTTGTGCGGACAAGTATGAGATATTCCACAAAACTTTTTTGTTTAATTTTGATTTGTATTTTCCTTTGAATAAACTAGAAAAAACAATAATAGACGATTTCCTTGGTACTGTGAAGATTTGAGAAAGCACGCAAATGATGATTTGGGTTTGTACGATCCGTATAGAATTACGCAAGTTTCTGAATTACTAGCACTCTACAAGTCGAAAAAGCTGGATTATCAAAAGCGTGTTGAGTCTGCCAAAAAAAACAATATTATGACAATTTAATAAACAGATCGAGTAATAAAACTAAAACTTCCTGGAAAATTGTTAGAAGTATTATGGAAAATCAGCGTTCAGGTGAGAATAAGAGAATTGATTTCTTTTACAATTAAAAACACTGCATGAGCAACATCATTATTTTCTTTTCTTATTCTTTTATCCTCTTACTATTTTTAAGGCGTCCACCATGATTTTTGCCAAACACGTATTCAAAGTGTATCGAATGCAATACACACATTTCACATGGGTGTACAATATAGCGTCCGTATAGGGACGCTCTATATATCATATATATATTATGTGAATTTTCTTGGGTGTAGCGGCCTTTTTTTTGGGACATTCACATGATATACCTATTTTAAAAGTACACATATAAACCTGACAATTTATTACAGGACAATAAAACTATATGAAATGTAAATGAGATTGTTTGAAAAATTAAGAAAATAAAAAAGGAAAAAATGACTAAATTCAAAAAGATAGAAGTCATATTATTATATACGCCATAATAAAACTTAAAAAAGATAATGTAGTTTGAAAAAGGCAACATGAATGTTGACCGAAACGTAACGTAATATAAAGGAAAATAAAGAAGTAAACATGTTTTTTTAATTACCATTTTTAATTACCTTTTAAACTGTGAATGTCCCCAAAAAAGGGCCGCTACACCCAAGAAAATTCGCATCATATATAAAATATAAACGGCCAAGGACATTACTAAACGATATATATATATATATTCAACAAACTATGATGATAAAATACAAAGAAAATTGAGATTGAATATAACCGTATTTCTATACCTTATTCACATCTAGTCAGCAATCCTATGATTTTTATCCCAAGGAAGTAGTAAAACTATATTAAAATCTGTCTATATTACATATATAACCTACGAATTTATAGTCATTATAATTGTATAATTATTTACATTTTATTTCCAATTTTGTGTACTAATAATTTTTTGTTAATAAAGTTCTCACCGTTGTGGTGGCTCCATCTGTGAACAAATTTCTAACTCTGCTTTGTACGCCACCGTAGATTCTCTCTGTAATGGTTGTCTACTTATATATCGTACTTTGAACAGTAGATGGCGCCACGTCGAGAACGACTGCAAACCTATTTATTTTGAATAATCAATAACATACATGCATGCATACATATCTAAATAATATGCTAATCTTTTGAGTATAAATAAAATAGGAAGAGAAACTTAATTAATAATTTAATTTTTCCTTTTGTGATGATACAATCTTGCATTTAATAAAGATTTAACTTATTATAACTTTGTCATGTTTTCATTCGTTTTAATATAATTTGGAAATAACAAAAGAGCGATGTAATATCTATTCCCAATCTTTAGACTAGCAGTTATTATAGACACTATTTGTGTTGCACCACACGGTCTAGTTTTAGGTCCTCTTTCTTTTCGTTATTTTCACTAATAATTTACCAGTTATTATTACACTGTGTACGACAATATACAGTGTGCACGCGATCTACCTGCGGATGAATATACTAGACTAGCTGATCGACTATAAGTGGGAGAATAAAGTTACGCGCACACTGCACCGACCGGTACGACCGACACGGGCGACCGGGATTTTTCTAAAAGTCAAATGCATGTTTCTCTATTGAGGCGTCCGTTCGTACCGGTCGGTGTGTAGTGTGCGCGCCTCCATAAAAAACATGCATTTGACTTTTAGAAAAATCCTGGTCGCCCGTGTCGGTCGTACCGGTCGGTGCAGTTACCAAAACTCTTATTAAGATAAAAAGTAAATAATTCCGTAATATTATAAAATAGAAAAGGAAACAAACTAAAATTCTGAAAGTAAACAATAAAGTTGTATGAAACTAAACAAAATATTTCAATAAGTATAAACGCAAAAACAATTAAATTAATTGGAAGTTAAGAATTGAATTATTAAAGAAAAATGAATTTCTACAAGTACTTAATTATTTATTAAATGCTCAAATAGGCATCCCTCTTAAGCTGAGCAGAAACCCAGCCGATTATAAAAATTTCGACGGACACATTAACATTTCCGGGGTAATATGATTCGAAAATTCAATAATTTTGGCGCGTAATATTTCTAAATTAGATGGACGAAACGCGATTTAAAAATGTGCTAGTGGACTAGAGATCGACCGTTAAGAAAATTGAAATGAAATGCGCAAGTACAGCTGCTATCCTTGTTGCACTGATTAAACGCAAGTCAGTCTAACCTCAGTTAAAATGTACTAGAATTCCCCACTAACCAAAAGAACAGTTTGTATATTGCTTTCTCGTACTAACTCATAGAAACTCTCGGTGTCGTCATTTTATCACACAGTAAATGCCTCCCCAACTCGAAGGCAAGCAATTGGTATATCGACGACTTCCACTAAATAAATGTAAACAGATTATGATTCTTTCTGTTGGTTTCTAGTAAAGAAGTTTCTCATGAGTATTGAAAGTTGATTGTTTTTAGAACGAAGAATAGAATGATTTTTAAGTTTGGTTTAACAATTGGTAGTAGTTTAAATTGGTAATATATAATAATATCATGCAGAAACGCTTACATGAAGGAAACTAATACTAATAGATTTGTTAGAGCAAACTATAACCACTCCTAATGGCACAAACTAACATCAACGAACAACCACATGCTATACAAAAATCGCTATATAAAATGGATTATTCTCCGCACTATTTAGGAATTGTCTTTTTTTAGTTAAACATAATTTAATTTTTTTAAACCCTTTCAGAGACACTGCTTGAGTCACTTGCGATAAACAATATTCTAATGTAATACACTGTCAATCAGTATATCTTGTAACACTAGTTAGATGCTTTTGAGGCTGAAACAACTGATGATCAAGCATGCATAACGCGTTAAATCTATATTTGGCAGATTTGTCTTAATGGTGCATTATGTATTTTATGGATGAGTAAATCAATTGGTCAACTTAGATTCGGTCTATCTTTGATAAATACAAAAAGTATACATTCAAGCAAAGCGGCCTATGTCTCAACCTGCAACTATGAGTCGACCAAGCCCTTCTGACTCCTTGTTACTTGTTTAAAATTAAATATTTTTTTTAATACAACAACAAAAAGTAATGGACAGCTCCCTACTAGAAGGAAATTGTGAGACGAAAGTCAGAGAGGCCAGTCTTACAAAACGTGTGATTATTAGATACATAAACAAATCATTAGTGGGTCACTTGTCCGATCATGCAACCACGATGGAAAAAGTTATGCTTGCAATAAGATAGCAGTGGGTGATATTACCAAAATACGCGAACGTTACGCGTAACAGCAAATAAAACAGACTAGAAAGTACGATTTTGTCACATGATTTCTGCTACTTCCAGAAAGCGTCGTGTTAAAGCTACACCGACAACTCTGAACCAATGAAAAACAAAATTAGAGCCTTTGTTGCTAATTTTAGACGGAGAGAAATCCATTACAATCGCATTAAACCAGCTGATTTAAATATCCAAAAGTTGTGCAAAATGTTTACAAGTATCTTTAGTAAGGAATATAATATTGTATTTTCTTCTTCGGCTGCGGACTGTTGTGCCCTATCTACAAGATTAACGTATGACGTACACCATTAACAAGGAGAGGGATGAGCAGAAGAAACAAGCTGGATTGACGGAACTAAAAAGGAAGAAGTGGACAATTGAGTAAAAGACTAAATATGAGGAAAAATAATATGAAGTTGGACTTGATGAAAAACTGTTGCCGCAATTGAAAACGTAAGATCTTCTCGAACTTGATAATTTATTTCATTTGCCCACAAACTATTTTAACTATTTTTGGAATTTAATTAACCGACAATAATTAAGAAATAATATGAAAATGCGATTGCAAATAAAGCCCCGAGATGTGGGATATAAAATCTAAAATTATAAAAACAGTTTTAGGAAACAAAATATATGAAAATCTTTAGCAAAATTGAAATTAGGAGAAAAGTCTACAACATGAGGATAATCATCGGAAATTAAAACGAATCCAGTGGAAAAAAGTGGCAGTGGCCCATCAATGACTTAAACAAGTTAAGAACTTAATTTTCTAACCGAACTTTATTTTCTGTCAGTACTATTAATACTTATACCACTGCTGCCAGTATTTAAAGGAAAAGAAGATCAACCAAAGACATATCGATCAATTATCAGTGATTGCTGAGGTATTTGAAAGTATTATCAAGAATCGCTGGGTGCAGTATTACAAGAACATGATTTATTCAACACTTCGCCAAACGGATATATGAAGTCGAAGTTTACAACAACAACAATAGCGACGATGTTGTAGTATAGAGCCGAAGCACTAGATTTTGGCAAGGAGACTATTGTGATGGATTACTTATTTCATACTTAGAATACCGAATGCAGTTAATGGAATGGAATGGCAACCGTTCACAAACAGTTAGAATCAAGCAGGGCGTGAACAGAACTAGAGTCCGTTCTCTTTCTTATTTACATAAATGATATGCCATATAGCATGACCGAATAAGGTGTAGTACATAATTATAAATTATATTTTACAGAAAAATACTCCGGACAAATCCAAACTACGCACTCAGACTAGTTTCAATACTTACACTTCTTGAAATTACTATGAAACTGTAACAAAAACCAGTCGGCCTCACTTCAGTATGCTACTCCATGATTGTCGTAAATCTGTTCATAATGGAACTTTTAAATATTTTTCTATAGATCATAGTACTAAAAAATAAAAACAAATATTACTTTTAATACTGTTGCGTTTTCGGGATCGAAATAAACAACTCGTGCAAATGTTTTGATACAGTCTGTATATTTACATACTTAAAACTAATCACAATATAAAAATATAAAGTAAATGTATTGCACTTAAAACTACTACAAATAAATTAAGACACGTATTTATTTCTATCACTACTATTTATGTCAGTAATATTTATGTATTTTGTGAAATATAATAAAACTGCATATTCACATTATTTGTGTTTATTTTAACTGTTCAGTAAATACCGCGCGCGACTACTATTGAATGAATTCCTCATCCCACCGGCGGCATTTATATGTGCAGACGAAAGGTCTAGCAAATTCTGGCTCTCTTCTACCATATTCCAGACTTTCTGTCGCTGACGCAGTATATGAGTGCAGTTGATTTAGGACTTGTTTACCGGTACGTTTTTGTCGTCGCCCGGAGGTCTGCTCCTTTTTTGTGGGCTTATTTCATTACAATACATTTTATTCATTATGTGATTTATATTATATTTATTATTAATATTATTCTGATATGTTTCGTATAGATATGTATCTTATTTAGTGCACATGTAATGAACTAATGTTAATATTGGACAAATTAAACGCAATATAGGCACACATTTCAAGATCCCATTACAGGACGTATTATTCGGTTGTTAATTATTATTTAAAACGTACATACACAATGCCAATGGATACAGAATAAAGTATCTGATATATTCCACCGTGAAAATTCATATAATTTAGCATTAAAAGTCTGCATCTAGGATATAGCTCTCAGAGGGAATAATTCACCAACATAACACTCTCTTCCATGGATAACTACTATTTTATGTCAGCGAAGATGCTATTTGCATATTTTATTTCCTACCGTTTCCATATTGTACTCTCAACTGCTGACATTGAATGGAACCATTCAAAACCAGACTCACATTAAAAACACATGCAACAGTGTCGTCTCGGTTCGGCAAAATCGAATGCATCCATTACTATCCACATACTCGAAATCTCCGCTGAACGACTTTTGCGACATGTGTAACATACTTCAAGCTGAACACAAAAAAATAATGGCACAAACTAAAATACATTTGACCGTGCTTCCGAATGGTAACGAAGACATACGGTACTGAGGGACACAGAGCTCCCATTCGTGGTATACGAAATATTGGAACAGCAGAAGCCATCAATATACATACATAACAAATGTTTATGTAACAAAGTAAACCCGAGATACATTGTCATTGCTTTTCGTGTTTGCACTACGTTACCCGTTGTCTCTTCGGGTCTTAAAGTATCTAAAGTATTAGTGTGTGCATTTGTAATTTGATGGCTTTAGTCGAGATGATATTGGTTTTAGAGTTTTCAATCGGCATTGTACTTTAAACGAATGTGTGACTGGTTATTGCAGCGGGACGTTGTTTATTACCTAGTCGGTGGTTTTATAGATTCTGTACTCTTGAGAGCGTGAAGAGTTTGATGTGTCAGATAAACGATTTTATAGTGATATAGGCATTCATGCAGCCGAAATGTGGATGTTTAATAATGTTCTAACCTACTTGGGTAGACATACGGTTTTTTGGTTATACGATGCTATTATAATACTGATATAGAACTCGGTTTTCGTTATTACGTTTATTTAACATCGAATTGAGGAAGAATTTTATGACTTAGTTTATTTATTTTATTTTAGATAAATCAGTTTTATTTTATTTGTTAGTTTTAAATTAAGCTTGAGAGTTACAGGACCAGATTCCCAGTAGGTTTCATTTTTAAAATATATTTCTTTTATTACGGGTAAGGTTTTTAATTTCAGATGTACAAGACATAAATGTTTTGAAAGAATAGCCGAGGATTCAAGAGTGACTGCATTTCTCACAATTAACTTACTACCAAACTCCCATATAGAAAAGAAAAGTCAGATGAAGATGATATTTCTGATTATTTCAATGCAAAAAAACTGCAAACAACGTGTTCAGTGCGAATTTCTGATTTCCAAATTTCAGAATGTTTCACAGTATTTTTGGGGTAACTATAGGAAGAGTTGGAAAACTCCAAGACTCTGCCATATATCACGGGCGTTCATCTAGGGACAGACGCGGTACACATGAATCATATACAACCTATTCAGTCATTCGCAGTTCGACAGTCTATTGTTCTAGACGTAAAAATCCATATCGTTCCTACTTGCCTGAAACTCTTTCTCTATAAAAGAATGTTTAAATATTTTTGGGGAGGTGTAAGATTCATATCACTTACAAAGCGTATTGGACTGTTTGTGACAATTTAATATTTCAAATCAATGCTGCTACGGCCTCAAAAACAAAACATAATTTTATTTCCCAAAATGCTTTTCAATTGGCTAAAGCTGATGAATTTTATGAACATAAAGGATCCTACAAATTTTGTGCCAGGCAAGGTGAATTGACTGGTTTGTCTTTTGTTTACATGGAATACTTTTGCCTCACCTGCGAACAGGTGATGTACTTTTTGCAAATCAGTTGTAGTACATATTATGTATTTGGCATACTTTATTTAGGCACGAATGATGTCACAATGCTTATGAATGATGAAACAGTTGGCAGGAAAGGTCAAAGGGATGTCACCTCATTATTACTAAACTATTTCAATATTCAAGGAGTACAAGTCGAATATACTTTAATTTTATTTAGTGATCGTTGACAGAACAAAAATTATGTAATGGTCTGATATCTTTTTTCTTGTGCATGGTGGGAAGAGAGTAATTGCTAGACATGTCGTATACTTCACGTGTATCTTTGTTCTTTAGACTGTTTATAACTTCCCAGATTTCTTGTTCTGTTACAGGTCTGAAGTAAAATGTACTTATATTATTTTGCTTTTGTAACACGTCAGTCGCAGATTTGTCACTTTTAATCTGGTTAGCGGTTTCAGATCATATGATGCAAAAATACACATTAAGGTCATCTGCCGTTAATATAGATTTTTCTCTGTTGCCTTTGCCCCTCGTTCCCGTTTCCTTGTTTATTAGTTTCCTGCATTTTATTGAATTTTCTTTCCAGAAATTTAGTACATTGTTTTTTCTTATTTTCAGTATTTTTTTTTGTAGATACTCGTTTTTATACTTTCTGTAGATATTATAGACTGATTCAAATGTTGTTATCCCAGATATAGTTGCTAATTAATGAGTCTAATTTATTTTTCATATCATAAAGCTCCTCATCTAAGACACTGTATTTGACGAAACTGTATGGTTTCAATAATTTTTGTTTTTTAGGAAAAACGAACTCAAAAGAAGTTACCATAACTGTTGAAACCTTCTTTTACGTCATCTATTATATCAAGAAAAGCAAATTTTTCTTTTAAAATACCTTTAAACATTTCCAGTCTACTCCTAGCAAAATCTATATACATTACCACATATCGTGGCACGTCATTGTCTTATACCTTGAACCTAAGGACCTGAGCCATATGATTAGAAACATGGAAGTTTACTGTTTCTGTTGAATAAATTTCTGTGTCGTTATTTGTGAATACATTGTCGATGCATGTGCTCGAACTGTGAGTTATTCTACTAGATTCATCAAATAGTTTGTGCATATTATAGGAATTCAAAATATCTATTACTGAAAATGATCGATTATTATTTATCGAGAAATCTATATTAAATTAAATTAAATCGATATTTCGTATTAAGAAACTATTGCTTTTACGGAAAAAAAAAAACGCAAGGGTTAAAAAATTTAGCACTAAATCATTCTTTTCAACGGATATTTTTAAATCAAGAAATTTTATTTTGTTAAAAAGCTCTGGTAAAAAAAGGAATAAAGGTTACATGTTTCACCCCTCTAAAAAATCACAACAAAATTAAAATAATATTCATAGGTTGCCTTTTTATTGGTAGAACACGCAAACAAAGTGCCATTTCTTTAACTCTTCAGCAGTTTTAAGAAAAAAAGCAATTTTTTTATCTAATTTTTAGAAGCGTGTCAATTTTCAAGCACAAGTCTAAATGATAGACGCCCTTTAATTTTTGGCAAGGAATCACCCTCTGAAAACTTTCGCACTTATTTGGAAACATCCTGTATACATTTCGTATTATATATTGTAACAGTATTAATAGTTATTTATGTACCAAGTCAGTAAAGTGATCCTTTATCGAACCAGTCTGATTTATAAGCCAAGCGAGTGAAGCGAGCGCGGCGAGTAAAAGATGAGTGCGATAAAGGTACTTTATTGACGTGGTGCATACAAAATTTTATCGCCAACCGTGAAAATTGTTAATTTAAGAAATAAAGATATAATAACTTTTGACAGTTAATGACAGTGACAAACGATTTATGCGATAAAGGTACTTTATTGACGTGGTGCATACAAAATTTTATCGCCAACCGTGAAAATTGTTAATTTAAGAAATAAAGATATAATAACTTTTGACAGTTAATGACAGTGACAAACGATTTATGTTTAAAGTCATCAGTCATGGCTACACTGACAGATATTAGCGGCAGGAAAAGTACTTTTTCTACTCCCATACTTTAATTGTATTATTAGATATGCCGAACCTGTACTATAATGATGTTCATTACGATACAGATTTTCATTATGTTACAAGTTTATATCCAATAGGAATACAGATTTTTCATTACGATACAAGTTTATATCCAATAGGAATGCGACATTTCAATATTCAAACAATATTCAATATGGCGGCTGCATATCTGACAGATATACAAATTAAATAAATGTGACAGTTCTCTGCAATTTACAAGTAAGTACTTAAAATTTGTGCTTTTTTGAAAATATAAACGGTAAAAATGAGGGATAATGACAGTGAAATGTAATAATTGACTCCACCAGAAATTATGGAACAAGCCTTAGTAGCCACAAACAATTTATTACCAGCCAAATTCACAAAAACGTACGGAAAATTTTAACCTCAATTTATGAAATGGATTGTTCAAAAAATATGTTTTATTATGGGGTCGTAGATAAAATAGTGTATGCAACTCGCATTTAATGGCTATTAAGACACTCTTACTCGTATCTTAATAGCTATCATTAAATGCTCATTGCATAATATACTATTATCGCCAACCGTCAGTAAAGTGATGCGTTACCATAGCGTTTTACGGAGGTAAACAAACACTTTATCGTACTGTACAATAAAGTACTTTACCTGCCGCTAATATCTGTCAACGTAGCCATGACTGATGACTTTAAACATAAATCGTTTGTCACTGTCATAAGTTATTATATCTTTCTTTTTAAAATTAACAATTTTCACGGTTGGCGATAAAATTTTGTATGCACCACGTCAGTAAAGTACCTTTATCGAACTCGTCTTTTACTCGCCGCGCTCGCTTCACTCGCTTGGCTCGTAAATCAGACTCGTTCGATAAAGTATCACTTTACTGACTTGGTACATAAATAACTATTATTGTACAGTACGATAAAGTGTTTGTTTACCTCCGTAAAACGCTATGGTAACGTATCGTTTTACTGACGGTTGGCGATAAAATATGTTTATCAGTGTTATTACACATAACGTTATAGGATATGCATTCATTATACTATCGGTTTATAGGTTTTGGTAACTATAATCATAGCAAATTTATTAAAGTTATTTTCTTTTATTGGATGAGAATATCTTATAACTTTCTTATTTATCTTATATGCTGTCAGTATTGTTTGACCTGCACTGATTGTTATCTAGACATATATTTATATATTTTTTTCTGTTATATATATGTATTATAGCAACAGAAGATCTAAATTCTAATACATAATCTAAAAGTCGATTAAAAAGAAATAAATCGATATTTCATTGCATGAAAGTCTGCGTACCAGAATATACAATATAATAAATTAATTCTATATTTATTTTAATATTCAGCGTAGTTATATTTAGTTATGTATTTTGAAATTATTTCTTATTAAGAGTACAGATTAATTTTTATTGAGACTCACGTTTGTCGGGCTCTCGGGGAAACCGGTAGGCAACACGCAAAGGCAAATATTTGTGCTGTCTTCAAAAAAAGAAGTCCATATTAAGAACTAGATACACGGATTATTTTTATTGTAATGAAATAAGTCCACAAAAGAAAAGTAAACATGGGCGCGCCGCACCGTAAATAAGTCATAAATCATCCACACATATATACTGCGTAAGCGACAGAAAGTCTGGTTTTTTTCCCGGGCTATGAAGAATGAAGCGAGACGTTTCGCGTATATTTCTAGAGTCTTTATATGCCGATATAAAAGCGGCCGGTGCCCAGAAAGAATTCATTCATTCAGTAGTAGTGCACTTCTAGAAATACATAAATATTACAGACATAAATAGTAGTGATAGAAATAAATACGTGTGTTAATTTATTTGTAGTAGTTTTAAGTGCGATACATTTATTTTATATTTTTATATTGTGATTAGTTTTAAGTGTGAAAATATACAGACTGTTTCAAAATATTTGCACGAGTTGTTTATTTCGACCCCGAAAACGCAACAATATAATCACATAATATAATTAATACTAGTGTATAGTAGAAAATAATAAAACTTTCTTTTATTTTGATATCATAACATAATTACTATCTGGGGTCACTTTATCAATTGCGTGGCGTTATCAATGACATCCGCACCTTGAATGTATATATACTCTTTTCTATCCAATCTCAATGACTAAATAAAGATAGAAATTTTAAACTTTAACGTGGGGTTGTCTTCCCCGTAAGCGTAATAAGACAGACAGAGAAAATATACCGCCATGACACTCTGTTACTGCGTTAGTCAATTTATTAAATTTTGATATTTAACATTGTTCTCTGCGTTTTGGTTTCTTTTATTAAATTTTATTATAATAGATATAGCTAATTTTAAGCAATTAATGAAACATGTTATAAAATATAGAAAATATTAGGTATAAGCATCATAAGCTCTTTATTTTTAAATATTTAATTCTATTTTGTAAGTAATGAATTTGAGACAGAAGTGTTGATTTAATTCATATGGATGAAAATCAATGACGTAAGCCAAAAGATCCGACGGATAGATAGTATATATTTTAATCTATTATACCACTGCATATATTTATATGATTTTCTAGTTTTGTGCATTTTTTTTGGCCAACGTTTCGTGAACCAATTACATTAGATGACAATAAATATATTATTATTAACTACCTCCCTAAACGTCTATATTAAAGAAATGAATTGGTATAAAAGCAGATTTTTATAGCACGACTTACTAATTAGAGTTTCACCATGCCACGCGAAAAGCAATTAAAAAAAAAAGAATAAAAAGTACATTGTTTGACAACATAAACCTGCCAATTCTTTTCCCGTGCCAGATAATTTTCCTCCATCATATCATCTATATCATTTTGCGTATAATCTCGTCGATAAAACATCCGTTTTGCGCGCTTGGCCTCTATTTTTTCGTATTTTGTTCGCTGTCGCTGCTGTTCATTTTAAATCTCCAAATATGATCCGTAACAAAGACACATCAATTTTAACGAATCCGCGCGTGTAACACCTCTATTATATTTACGTGAAATTCAGGATGCATTTACAACAACGCATATGTGGAGGTGATAAATTTCCTTTCGCGCTGTCATAACATTAGTGTCTAGCACATAATCCCGTTGAAAAAAATTTGCTGGAATAAAACGTAACGAAACAACGCGGCCGGGACATTTTTCAGCCCGAACACGCAACACTAACACAAAAAATAATCTGTACGGCCCATCAAAACCGACGAGAAAAAAATTATACAAAGTTTCCGGTGTGACCAAAAGCTTTTTGGATCTGACCGAAATTAATTTGCATAACACTCTGTTCTCGGAGTTATTTTCTTTTTGCCTTTTCTTTCTCTTTTTTTTTTTCGCGGAGCGCTGGTAAAACTGTTGTTGCATTCTTTCCTCTTCTAACCGTGGCTTGAGAACAAAGAGTGTGTTACGTAATTAAAAATAGCAATTATAAACTCCAGTGAGTGTACAGTATGAAGAAGATAACAAAGAAATAGGCTTAACTGAGATTTTTTGTGTGATATATTCGGACTAGAAGTCTGCGGGATTCTCTTGGAGAGTTTATGTTTATAATTTCATATTGTAACATTCCGGATTTAGGTTCTTTTCTGGTGTACTTAATGGCGTCTAAAGTATTTCGTTTTTAGAAATAGAAGCACTCGAAATTACAAGAATTTCGATATAATAAAATACGCGGATAAACTTCACATAGATACCATTATGACTGAGGAAATAGACAAACAGAATGAAGATATTTGTAAACCTATGTAACAAGTAATCTATGTATTAAAGTTTAAATACTAATATCTTACGAATTCAATTATTGGTTACGATAATCGATAAAAATGGGACAAACTAGATTCACCGCTCATGATCTCACCAAAAACGGCCTTGTCTCAGAATAAGAAGGAGTGATTCAAATATCGCGCCAAAATGGCGTATATTTTTAAAGTATTTCATTGGTTCTTGCGTAGGCAAGTTTAACATGGGAAAATAAGTTTGACAAAACGTCATTTTATGTTTATAGCCAAGCCATAACCTAGTCTCTTACATTTTTACTTTGGTTTATTATACTTTATTGTGTTATTAAATAAAATCCGTACTTTTATGTACAACATGAGCATGCGTTGATCAGACGACTTAAGACCTAAGGAACAAGTGATCATGCATTTGAAACTTTGAATTTCATGAATCTGTCAAAAATACTGTACGTCAGTGCAAAAATCAAACATTCAACAATTAATATCATTGCAAAAATAACTATAGATGAGTTCATACCATAAATGAACTGGACAACTCACACATATTCTAGAATTGACTCATTAATTTAAAGTAAGTGTTAATTAAATACTAATTGGATTACCACATGTTATATTTCAGATATGTCAAACGCAAAGAAACCTGTACTAATAGAAAAAGGTGAAAATATCTGGTGGAGAATATAGGAAAAAGTTTGGATTGCCACAAGTATAATGAGTGCACGACAAGCTTTGTTGAAAACCTGTAGGATGAAATAGCCATACCGATAAAGATAGGCAATTAAGAATACTTCATATAGGATCTGAATTGATACATAAGATGAAGTTGCTTCAAAAAAATCCCCTTTCAGAATATCACTTATATGAGAACTTTTGACACAAGCAATTACAAATGTTACAATAAGTATTTGGAAAAGTTGTGCCGACCATGTAAATATTTAATCTTTTTAACATGATGTGAGCACTAAATTATTGTTAATTTCCAATATATAGTAGAAATAAATATTTGTTACCCTTTATATATTTTCATAATAAATAAATTTTAATAGGGAATAATAATTAGTAATGTGTAGGTATATGTACATATCTTTGCAGTTCGTGTAAACAACTACAGCCGATGTAAATTTTTCTATTTATTACTGTTGTATGTAAGATTCACATTTCCAGGACTAGTTGCTTGAATTTACCTCCTCAAGATTTGTAGCAGTAATACGAATGATTTATCTGTATAAGTTCTTTATTGATATTTAAAATAGAAATTAATAAGCAAAACTGCAAGTTCGTAAGGACATTTTGATAAAAGATAAAAGGTTTGATTCATTCTTGCTCTCTGATACAAATAGTTAATAATAAATAGACTTGATTCACAATTTTCATATTGATATAGCACATTCACTAAAATGTGCAGTAATTATATATTTATAACGGCAATCCTCCTCAAAATGCTCAGAACAAAGTCTATGCTTTCATTTGTAAACTGGGCCTATATCTTTGTCCATAGATTCTTCTAATTTTTTTGTAATACTAGAATGAACAGATTCGAATGTTAAGAGATTTGTATTCATCAAATTATAGATGTATGCAATTACTTGTGTTTATAACTCCTGTTTCCAATTGCCGTGCACTCGTATTGCTGCTTCGACTGGTAGAATGAAAAGCGGCACATCCATCTATTTTAACGAAAGTAGTAAATGAAACACAAAACAGCTAAATCCTTAGTTAGAATTAATACAGTTCTTCTAACCTCAATTGTCATGATGTCATATCAAATTGTCTACTAAATTTTAAGCTATGTGTTCCATGTTTTGGCGGGATATTTGAATCACTCCTTCTTATTCTGAGACAGGGTATATAATAGATTGATAATTGTAGAACGATATGAATTTTAAATTTGGGTATTAATTACAAGCAACTACTTTTATTATTAATGACTACGTAAATTGATCGAAATTTATTTAAGTGTATATAAGAAAGATTTCTTAATCAATCCAAACGCGCGTTAAAAAAGTTACTAAAGGAGAAACTGCTAGACAAGCAATGATACAACTAGTTACATAAATACTTTTAAATAATAATAATTTAGATAATAAAAAATACGGTGAAAAATATATTTCAATTAACTAGAGACAAAGTTCTTTATTGCGTAGACGTCAAGTATCTAGTTCCGACTACTTGTTTAGGGAAAATGGATCTTCTAGTGTTACATGAAAGCTTCAGTAAACAGAACAAAATCGTGCTACTCGAATTTGACAGTTCCTCGATAAATTGCAATCCTTTATAGATGCATTAAATTAGACGCTATAGTTTACTACCTTAAGGTGTCGACTGATTCCGAGAATCATGCAAACTATGCATGCAACAATATTATTACAACAGAAAATTCGTTAAAAGAAATTATTACTACCACTATAAATCCAAAATTAAAGGTGAAGGTTCACAATTATTAGTAAACAAGCTTCTACTTGTTAGCAAAATCACAAAAATGCGATAACTTATTGCTCAGAAGTTGAAAAATTAGCACAAAATCTAGAAAAAGCTTTTATTACTTATTTTTGACCATTCGAGCAGTTTTGATAGTTTCTGTCATGTCTCCAGTTGTCTATGGATTGCATAATAGAGTATTCTAGTTTCTTAGTTAGGGTTTCGCATAACTTAAGTATATTAAATAGTATATCGAAATTAACTTGAAACAAAATTATTGTCAGATCTTTTTAAAAACGTAATATTGCTGGAAAACCTAAACTTATGTTTAATAGAAAAGCTTTGTTATTCTCTCTTACTTCACTCCCATTCTTCACAAATGCGGAAGCACAATCGTCACAGTGTGTTTTTCGTAAAATATGAAAAATTAAGTAACCTGCCACGGAAAACACGGAACAAGTTTCTAAAGTAACAGTTTCTTTATCTACACCAACAGCAACATTTTCAGAGTCATTCTCTTTATATTTTTTATTCTTGGGGATTGTGCCTGCTATTATTTCAACAATGTCATCTGACCAAATGATCTTTTATAATTATTTATGATATATATGTATCAAATTGAAGTAATATAAAAACATGACATTTGCCTTTATCATGCTGTTTATAAGAACAGCAGTTTATCGTAATAACTTGCGTTTAGTATTGAAATTAAAATGGAATTTTAAGAAATGTCTTTCACAAGTTCTTTCATGTGTTAATTCACTAACGTTCATTGATGCAATTTCAATATATCTACAGCTTTCACCCACTCTTGTGTTCGTTTTTAATTGATGTAAAAAGAATTCAAATATACCGAAAAGTGAATTCGAGAATAATTTTATTATAGTATATTAAAGAACAAGTTTCATTTTGACGTTTCAAAGTACGAATTCAGAGTTTAAGAAACGAGTGGCGTAGCCACGAGTTTCTTAACTGAATGAGTGCTTTAATGTCAAATGAAACGTGTCTTTTATGCTATTTTTTGCAATTAGTTTTAAAATTTCTCTTTTTGTAAAAGCAAAACGAGAAAAATTTGATAATCAAGGGAAATTTTGTGGCGGTTGTCACCTTGGTTTGGCACAAGATTTAAATTGACAAGTTAATTTAAAATTGACACATTTTTGATAATTTTCAACAGAATGTTTCTACTGCACACGGTATCACTATCACATCGAAAGATAATTCAAACGTTAATATAAATGTTTATAATAGTTGTACTATTTCAAAGATTAATTAAAAATATCAAATCTTACAATGAATTTCAATATAAAAACCTCAAACTTGCTTAAAAAATGTCATATTGACATCTCCATTTCTGTTGCAATGTGACCAACTTAAAATAAATCTGTTTAAATGTTCCATTTCTATTACGCAACTAGTGCTGTAATAGACCCTATAACAGCACTAGTGAAATAAATGGTATGATTACGGTACTAATTGCAAAAAAGAAGTTTTTCGAAATTCCTACCCGAAGTGGGTCTTTTACTCTTATCAAAAATCAGTTTCTTGCGAATATTCCGCAAGTCGTTTTTTTCTAGACAAATACATTATGAGTATAAAAGCATTTAAAACTTGATTTTCAATACTTTTTGTTTAAAAAATTTTTCAAAATTCCGACTAGAAGTAACACTTTTATTTTTATCGAATAACGATTTTTTGCAAATATTTCGTATACTGTGCATTCTATATAGATTTATCAAGAGCACAAAAGTATTTCAAGCTGGATTTTTTGTATAAATGAAATTTCAATATTCGGATCGGAAGTAACACTTTTACTCTTAGCGAGTATCACATTTTTCGAATATCTTGCAAAGTATGCTTTCTACAGAGGTGTATTAAGAGAATAGAAGTACTTAGAATAGGATTTTGAATTGAATTTGTCCAAAAATTTTTAAAATTTGGACTTGAAGTAACACACTTCCTCACAAGATAAACTAACTTAGAAGATAAAAGTATCTAAGACAATTTAGAACAACTTGTGTATAATTTAAAACGCTCATGCGTATAACAAAGTCGTGTGGTGACTACACCTCATTATTTTTATGTAAATTAAAGTAATCATTAAAACAAAACTGGCATTCTAATAGGCATAGGTATCGGTGATGCATTCGCTTCTAGCACCCACCAAAATTGAAATAAATGGCCACCATGCATTTTAGTTCAAAAAAAAACTAGAAACCTCGATACAGGAAATTGTGCGGTGTAGGGAACGTACATATTCATAATATACTGATTAAGAGTTACCATTTCATATACTATTAACATACTTTTGCACAACTAGAGATCTTAGTCCCTTTTTTTCAAAAATTAGTACTCAAGTCACCAATTGTTAATTTTCCTACATAAATGACTTTACAAACTTCTGCAATTTAACGACAGCGTATGTAGAACTCTTTATTTACTAAGTGTATGTAATTTTCGAACTCATTAACATTCTTGAAGATTAATAACAAGACATAATGGGTCACCTGTATATGAAATTTCCTTTTCGTTTTCATTTTGTATGCAGATTAGTGTACCCAAATACGAACTAGTATTCAAAATATTATTCTAAGTATGCCAAAGGCACACGCATTCACTTCAAACAATAATAACGTTACGAATAAGGCTTTATAATATTCTTAATTAAAGGCCCTAATTCATATATTTATTCGCTACTGAAATTATTTAGTACAACTTCCTTAATGAAATTTGCATAAATTTAAAACAGACTTATCGCCAGGCGGTAGTCCATATCCTGCAAATTAACGTCAGCGCCATCTAACGGAACGAAGTCGTAATATTACTAGTAACGAGAAGGAAGTTTACTACCTTAAGATGTCGACTGATTTTAATTATTTTAGTTTGGGAAAGTTTTATTGCTGATATGAAATGAAGAAATTACATTTACCGAGTTTGATTCCACAGAAATTGCATGGGATATGGAGTCTAATTAGTTATGTATTTCCCACACTTAAAGACACTTGGAGAGAAATGTAGTTAGTTTGTAAATGGCGTAATAAATGTATTGTAATTTGAACTTAATATATTTTTTTCTGTCTGGAAATTATAAATATTATCATAGTATACTTTCTTAATGTAAATAAATAAATAAATAAATATAAAAATCATTTAGATTTTAACAGAGCAATTTGAAATGACACTAATAAGAGTGAGAATTGTAAAAGAAACGAAACTGTATTTATATAATTTAGTACGAAATTTTAGAACATAATATTTCAAAGAAGACAAACGAGAGAATGCAAACGATATTTCAGAATAAGTTACAACATTATTGCAATATATACTTGTACTTCGCAATGGACATCAAAAAATGCGAACTATTTTCGTAAAAATGCTTCAAAATCGCTCTTATTTGAAAATTGATCAGACAAAAACCGATTGAAAATGAATTAGAATGATATTTAAAGTTTAATAAAAATATATATTTAATTTACTGAAGCCATATAGTTTATAATAAACAATTAAAACTAATATTCAAGGAAGTGAGAGGTTCGAGATTATGAATTATTAATCGTCCTATCCTATCATTGGTGAAAAAATGCAATGCTTCATGGAAATAAACAATATGCATTGAGAATTGCGTTAGCGTTTTAAGCAAACACGTCGCCTAATTTTGCATTTTCGTACTTCTAAATTCAAATAAAATTAGTATACGAGAATGATCATATCAAATTACATTTCTTAAACGAAAATCAAGCAAAATTCACCTACTTTGAAAAACATAAATTGAAATAAGATGAAATAAAACCAAGCCAAGTATTACACATCAAGTAGATGTGTAAAGTTTATTAATCCACCAACTTCTTAAAATAAAAACATACATACATGATAATCATAATAAACAAGTTACCTACTGATCTTCATTTTATCTTGAGAGAGTGTCAGCAGAACTGAGCATATGATCATGTCTATGTATTAGATGTAATTATTATAATTCTTGTAAGATCTCGTATAGTTGTTCGTGTCACATGCCATTTGAGTTTTTTGCTGCAGAGAAACGGTCCCTTATTTCTTTGAATTCGAGTAGTAAGTGAAGTTTACAGGAACGGCGGTTTTCTTTTAATTTTAATGCTATTCTATTTATCTTGTTGACATTTTTGACGTTTCTTTCATTATTGGTATATATGTTACCGTGAAAGACCGAAAGTAGTGAATGTCAACATCCGCCGGTGGATGTCGACAAATACCAAATGCCTTGGTGAAAGTCCGAACATTTCTTAATTGTATTATAGATTCGGACTTTTACCGGTATATGTCGACAAACACAAATGAGGTCCGGTGAATGTCGGAAACGGCAGGTCGCAACAAGTTTTTAGACGGTTCCAGCATCTTGTTTCAGTTAGCTTTGCCTTCGTCAGTCTAACGCAACGTTTGACAGCCTGCGGGCACGCTCCCTAACCTAATTTAATTTTCTTATTAGAAATTATAATTTGTATTCAATGGCTACTACAGTGAATCGTGATAAGTTTTTTGAAAAGTTACATGCCTTAATTGGAAGTAAACGAGAAGACAATTGTTTTTATTTTTCACAAGAAAAGTACTCTAAAATCGTTTCTGAAGTAATTTCTGCTAAAAGTAAGTGTAGTACACCTTTGGACTACAGACGTTTAAAACGTTTTGACATTTTAAAAGTTAGTGATGAAGAAAAGTTAATTGTGCCATTAAAACCAGGAGAAACGAATATCCAGTATTATGTTACTAATGATGAGTTGTTTACAATACTTTCTGAAACTCACATATGAACAGGCCATGGAGGAAGAACACGAATGCTTAAAGAATTGCAAGTTAGATACAAAAATATTACTTATGAAGTTGTAATGTTGTATTTAAATTTGTGTAAACAATGTCAAATGAAACACAGTGCGCCTAAAAAAGGTATTGTTGTGAAACCAATGGTCAGTTCCGAATTGAACTCTAGATGTCAAGTCGACTTGATAGACTTGCAATCACACAGGGATGGCGATTACAAGTTTATATTGGTATATCAAGATCATTTAACCAAATTTGTCCAGTTACGACCTTTAAAAAGCAAGAGAGCGGAAGAAGTAGCTTATCACCTTCTCCAAATTTTTTTAACATTTGGTGCTCCCGCTATATTGCATTCGGATAATGGTAGAGAGTTCAGTAATCGAGTCATATCTGAACTATGCGCTATGTGGAAAGATGTTAAAATAGTGCACGGAAAGCCTCGTCACAGTCAAACACAAGGCTCAGTTGAAAGAGCCAATCAGGACATACAAAATATGTTAACTGCATGGATGCAAGACAATGATTCAAACAAGTGGTCAGAAGGTTTGCCGTTTGTCCAATTCGCCAAAAACACAACTTATCACGAAGGAATACGCCAGAGTCCTTATGAAGCCCTGTTTGGCGTTAAACCAAAAAGGGGTATAACATCGTCATCACTCCCACGCGGGCAAATTGCAAACATTGAGACCGAAGAACAGCTAGAAGCTTATGTTGAAGAAAATTTGGGTAGTGACCATATTGAAAGAGGCATGGATAATGAAAATACCATTGGAGCTGATCCGCAACCTGGCACGTCTTCATCTCAAGCACTGACTGACTCGCAACCTAACACGTCTTCATCTCAAGCACTGACTGACTCGCAACCTAACACGTCTTCATCTCAAGCACTGACTGACCCGCAACCTAACACGTCTTCATCTCAAGCACTGACTGATCCGCCACCTAGCACATCTTCATCTCAAGTACTGACTGAACAACACGAGCTAATTTCTTCAAAAAGAGTAGCTGCAAAAGAGAGTCTTCTACTTCAAGCAACAAAAATGTTGCGAACCTCAAAAAAAAAGTTTGCTCCTGCCCAAATTGGTGATACCGTAAGAAATCAAGTCCCTGATGTCGACCGTGGTCGTACAGACCCTCGAAATGTGTTAGCGGTTGTTGTTGGAATAGAGGATTCAGCCTTTTATAGACTAGCTAACAAAAATGGTACCTTGAAGCAGCTTTTCACCCGTAATCAGTTCGTAATTTGTAAAGAAAAGTTAGTTTCCATGGACGAAGTTTCAACAAAAGAAATGTCGCTAAGAGAAGCAGCTTCTGCTAATTCAAAAAGTGGAGGGCAAGGCTACACACGTTGTAACTGCAAAAGAAAGTGTTCCACGACTAAATGCAGCTGTAAAAGCAAGGAACTTTTGTGCAATTCGAAGTGTCATGGTAGTTTATGTTGTTGCAATAAATAAGATATTGTTATTATTTTTTATATTTCATTTTATATTTTTATGTTCTACTGTTTGTTTTGAGTTCAACAAAGTCTTTTTCCCATATTATTTTAATAAATAAAGACCTATGGGTTTTTTTTTATTTAAAAAAAAAATGTTTTTAACATACACCATGAGTGCATGCTGAATGTCGACAATCGCCGGTGTAAGTTAGAAATAATGAAATTTCACCAATATTTCGGACATACGTCAAGCAATTCATTCACCAGATTTCGGTCTTTCACAGTAACATATACAGAACCTATTAGCATTTGTTGCTGACGTGGGTCTGTCAGATTTTTGGATATCGTTAACACCACCATATTCGAATTTTTACTCTCTTATACGTAGTATAAGGACGTATTGTCATGATGAAGATTTTCGACCTCGAGATTTTTGCGGATGTCCACGTTTTCAGGTCTCCTGATACCGAAAAAGTGGTTTTTACTTTCTTATACGTAGTATAAGGAAGTATTGTGATGATGAAAATTTTCGACCTCGAGATTTTTGCAGATGTCCACGTTTTGAGGTCCCCTGATACCAAAAAAGTGGTTTTTAAGAAATGTCTGTGTGTGTGTGTGTGTGTCTGTCTGTCTGTCTGTCTGTGTGTGACCACGATAGCGGTCAAACCGCTGGAGATATCAATTTCAAATTTTGTATTTATGTGTATAATCTCCCTCTTGAGATCTGATTAGTTTTTCAGTAAAATCGGTAGACCGGAAGTAGCAGTTTACTTCACTGAAAAAATCGAATTTTGCCAATATTTCGTCAAATACGTAGTTTATACAAATTTATAAAGAATTCATATGTACTTAAAATTAAAATTGAGAAAAATTTTATTTAAAAAGTTTTTCGAAATTCCTACCGGAAGTAGGTCTTTTACTCTTATCGAAAATCGGTTTTTTGCGAATATTACGCAAGTCAAGCATTTTAGACAGGTACGTTACGTGTATAAAAGTATTTAAAACATAGTTTTCAATATCTTTTGTATAAAAAAGATTTCAAAATTCGGACCGGAAGTAACACTTTTACTCTTACCGAATAGCGATTTTTGGCAAATATGTCGTAAATTATGCATTCTATATATATTTATTAAGAGTACAAAAGTATTTAGAATTATATTTGCAATATTTTTTGTATACATGAAATTTCAAAATTCGGACCGGAAGTAGCACTTTTACTCTTAGCGAGTAGCACTTTTTTTCGAATATCTTGCAAAGTATGCATGATATAGCGATTTATTAAGAGAATAAAAGTACTTAGAATAGGATTTTGAATAAGTTTTGTATAAAAAAATTCTTAAGATTGTATAGTTTGAAACGCTCATACGTATAAGAAAGTCGTGTGGTGGCCACACCTCATTTTTACTTTCTTATACGTAGTATAAGGAAGTATTGTGATGATGAAAATTTTCGACCTCGAGATTTTTGCAGATGTCCACGTTTTGAGGTCCCCTGATACCAAAAAAGTGGTTTTTAAAAAATGTCTGTGTGTCTGTGTGTGTGTGTGTGTGTCTGTGTGTCTGTCTGTGTGTGTGTGACCACGATAGCGGCCAAACCGCTGTAGATATCAATCCCAAATTTTGTATTTACGTGTATAATCTGCCTCTTGAGAACTGATTAGATTTTGAGCAAAATCGGCAGACCGGAAGTAGTAGTTTACTTCAGTGAAAAAATCGAAATTTGCAAATATTTCGTGAATTACTAAGTTTAAACAAATTTATAAAGAATTCATATGTACTTAGAATTAAGTTTGAAACAAATTGTCTTAAAAAAGTTTTTCGAAATTCCAACCGGAAGTAGGTCTTTTACTCTTATCGAAAATCAGTTTTTTGCGAATAACTCGCAAGTCATGTTTTTAAGACAAATACGTTACGAATATAAAAGTATTTAAAACATCATTTTCAATATCTTTTATATAAAAAAAATTTCAAAATTCAGACCGGAAGTACCACTTTTACTCTTATCGAATAGCGATTTTTTGCAAATATGTCGTAAATTATGCATTCTATATATATTTATCAAGAGTACAAAAGTATTTAGAGTTAGATATGGAATATTTTTTGTATAAATGAAATTTCAAAATTCGGACCGGAAGTAACACTTTCATACGTATAAGAAAGTCGTGTGGTGGCCACACCTCATTTTTTAAAAATGTCTGTCTGTCTGTCTGTCTGTCTGTCTGTATGCCTGTCTGTGTGTGTGTCTGTGACCACGATAGCGGTCAAACCGCTGTAGATATCAATTCCAAATTTTGTATTTAGTAGTATAATCTCCCTCTTGAGAACTGATTAGATTTTCAGTAAAATCGGCAGACCGGAAGTACTAGTTTACTTCAGTGAAAAAATCGAATTTTGCCAATATTTCGTCAACTACTAAGTTTAGACTAATTTATAAAGAATTCATAAGTATTTATAACTTAATTTCCAATATCTTTTGTATAAAAAAAATTTCAAAATTCGGACCGGAAGCATCACTTTTACTCTTACCGAATAACGATTTTTTGCAAATATGTCATAAATTATGCCTTCTATATATATTTATGAAGAGTACAAAAGTATTTAGAGTTGGATTTGGAATATTTTTTGTATAAATGAAATTACAAAATTCGAACCGGAAGTAACACTTTCATACGTATAAGAAAGTCGTGTGGTGGCCACACTTCATTTTTTTTAATAAGCTGAGACATTGTTCGTTGAGAAATATGACTATCCAGATGGATATCATTAAAGCATCGCATACATCATGTTTATGTCGTCTTCTATCACCATGCCTCAAACATAATTAAGATTCCAATGGGTTGCTTCTAGGTGTGAATATGTTCGCGATACTTACTAGTTTGTAAAAATATTAGTAATTGTTGTAAAGCAATAATTACTTTTATTTCCATAATTTAAAATGTCACATTTTCACGGCATTCTTCACTTCAATTGATGATTGAGTCTTACTAGATAATTTTTTCAATCAATTTTTAAAATTTAGTTTAATTTAAAAATGCGTACTCTTATTTCAAAATCGCTCTCAGAAGACATAGCAACAAGACAAAAGCAGGTACGAACTACTCAAAACGTGCATAATAACAAATGAAACGATATTTGTCTAAAACGTTTCTTCGCAACACATTGAACTAAAACGCCACGACGACTATTTGATTCCTTTTTTTAATACCCTGTATACTATGTATTTCCAGCCTTTTATAATTAATCCCAAAATATGTATATCCCTCGAAATTCCTCCTTATGTCAGCAATATTTCTTTTTAAATTAAAACCTTTTCCCTACGGGTAGGTAATAATTTAGCCCTGAAAATGCCGACTACCAATATTTTGCGTTGAGACTAATCCTGAAGTTGTGAATCAGAATTTAGTTCGCTTAGGATTACGGAGGTAACGGTTTGTTTCTCCAAATAAAAGAGTCGTAATTACTTAAAACGGCACCTCAGATGAAATATCCCGTGGGTAGTAAAATATGGTGCTATTCTATTGTGGGGATTTGCAAAAATATTGCAGGATGTATTTGGGTTAAAAGTATTTCTGTAAACCGTCATAAAACGAAAACTTGTATGTACAGGTTTTAATTTTGAGGCAATTGCATTTAAAATATTTCCAACGATGTACAATTTGTTTAATTCTGGCATATAATCCTATAATTAAATTCTCGACTTCAAATACAACACTATAATTTTCATTTTAAATTTAGATTTTCCATTTTTTTCTGAACTCGTGTTTACATGTCTGCTTTTTTAGTTTTCATCATCAATTTGTTTTAAATCACCAAAACCATTTCTGTCAATATTTTTTTTTTCAAGAATAGTACTTTCATATGTACATACTTATTATATTCTTAGAACATATTGATGATATTTATTTTTGAGTTCTAAATGATGATAGAATAAACCATAGCTTTGTGCCATTATCCATATATCGTAACTTTAGGGCACTTTCGGCAAGTGTTGTAATCATATTATCCAGACCAAATTGTACAGTCCTTCATTTACAATGTGTTGGCTGGACAGTGCAGTAAATTCAACTCATTGCGTTTGCATAGCATGTGATTCTGAAGTTTGCAGTCATATTTGTCGTATATACAGGTTTTTTCACCTAACCCGTTCGTTAGAACTTTTCTATGTTAACGCCTTAGGACAGTTTTGAAAATTTGTAGCACGTAATGTTGATACTTGGTCTGCTAATATAAAATATTTTCACTCATTAACCACTTTTGGTTGTACAGGAAGTCATAGCCAACTTTGATTTTTTAAATGGAATGTTATGTTTTTTATTGCTTTTTTAGATTATTTGTAGAGTGCTGTAACACATTTAATTAGGTTTTATTTTGTGAATAATTAGCCGGTTTTGAATTATTTTGATTTTCGTCAAATTTTTTGTTTTTTCAATGCACTTTTTAAAACCACATATCTAAGGTGTATTTGAATAGAATTACGTCATATTTCTACTGCAAACAGGGAAAGGTATAAGATTATGGAGTAGTTGTCTAAATATTTAATAAATCTCATACAGGGTGTTCGAAATTTATCGATTATTTATGTAATTTTAAATTTAAGAAAAATCGGTTTTTTTAAATGGAATAGCTTGTAGAGGAGCACGCCCTAGTAAGTAGATGAATATCTTGCATCATACAGATATAGGTTTCCCTATGCCTATCTCTCACAGTTTTAGAGATATTAATGATTATTTTCTAAATTGAGCATTTTCAAGAAAAATCGTAGTAGTAAGCCTTGAAAAGTAAATTTGATCTGTCAAAATTGAAAGGTAGTTTATTTCGTTTCTAACTGGTTTTGAGTTGTTCACAAATATGCAAGAAGAATTCAATAATTATTCTAATAGAGATATTTTAAATTTATTCTACATTCATGGTGAATCTCTTCAAATAATTGATAGAACATGTCGACTTTTTAATGAAAGATACCCACATTTACCAGCAATGAATAAAACTAAAGTTAAACGAATAGAGTCAAGTTTCATTCGTTTTGGTATTCAAGTCAAGAAGACAGTTCGAAAACCGATTACGGGCGACGATGGTAATGAAATCATTGTTTTGGGATATTTTCATGCACATCCAACCAGTTCTATACCGGCGGCATCTGCAGATGTAGGAATTTCATGTACATCTTATACATAGGATTTTAAAGAAAAATAAGATGCACCCTTATTCATTTCAAACTGTTCAGGCTTTTCGCCCGGGAGACCAAGATAGAAGAATTCAGTTTTGCGAGTTTATTATAACTAAAACACAAGAAGATCCTGATTTATTATCAAAAATTATCTGGACAGATGAATCGAAATTTAACCGCGAAGGAATAGTTAATAGAAGAAGTTGTCATCATTGGGCACAACAAGATCCACATGCCATTAGAGAAGCAAATTTTCAAGACACTTTTACCTTCAACGTTTTTGCAATGATTGTAAATAACAGCGTTGAATACGAAATTTATAATGAGAATTTAACGAGCGTCCGGTATGTACAGTTGTTAAGAGAAGTAGTACTGCAATTTTTGAATAACCTACCACACAATCTCATACGGCAATGTTGGTTTCAAATGGATGGAGCACTCGCTTACTCTTCACATGAGTTATATCGGGAATTAACAAATATCTTTGAGGATAGGTGGATTGGCCGCAATGGACCATCGTTATGGCCACCTAGATCCCCCGATCTGACTCCCTTTGATTTTATTTATGGGGTCAAATAAAAAATGAGGATTATGCGTCTCCCGTGCAAAACAAAGAAGACGGTTTTCGAAACTTGAACGCTGAGCAAGTAAGAAAAGCAACTACAACAGAGTTAAGAAGAAGAATTATGATTTGTTTAGAACGGTACGGAGAACATTTTGAACATTTGTGAATATCATTCTGAACGCATTATTTGTCTTTAATAAGTTGATTTTATTCACATTTTAGATTGTTATGGTTATTTTTGTTGTCTCATATAATATTATAGCCCATTCTAAGTTTTGCTTTTATTTTCTTTTTTAACCTTCTCACACAAAGTTTGATGGATCAAAAACAATTGGTGTAATTCTAAAACTATTTAGATTTTTTGTCACAGTTTACTGCTAATAATGCTCAATTTAGAAAATAATCATTAATATCTCTAAAACTGTGAGAGATAGGCATGGGAAAACCTATATCTGTATGATGCAAGATATGCATCTACTTACTCGGGCGTGCTCATCTACAGGCTTTTCCATTTAAAAAAAACGATTTTTCTTAAATTTAAGATTACATACATAATCAATAAATTTCGAACACCCTGTATGAGATTTATTAAATATTTAAACATTACTCATAATCTTATACCTTTCCCTGTTTGCAGTAGAAATATGACGTACTTAAATGTCAAGTATAAACGTTTTAATGTTGCAAGCATATGCAGTAGGCGTTGTATCTATCTATACCGTAGTCGACAAATTTTAAATTCTCTCTACAGCACTACACTATCTATCCCGTGCAGAAGATGACCTTATTTATAATATGCAGCGATGCCTGCTTGAATACATAAAAATGAAATGTTGTTTGTTGGTGAGCGCATCACTTGATGGCTGGACCGATGTGGCCAATTTCTTTAAAAAATGAACGTAATAGTCCGAATAAGGTTTTTAGGGAAAGAAAAATTGGAAAAGTTGCCTGGAATATTGATCAATTCGGCAAAAACTAAAAGTGCGTTTTTCTAGGATTTTTGTATGAACTTAAGACGATAGCTCACGATTCGAACGATGGATATGCGTAATTCTTTTTTTTTTAGTTTGTTATACGTAATTCTAGAAAAGTTTTCAGGGAAGAAACGGGACAATTACAGACGAAAGTCAGAAAATTCGAACAAACTACAAAAATCAATCTTTTGTATGTAGTCTCGATCATAATTGACGATAAGAACGAAAATTTATTTGTTTTGTTAGTTTACTTGATCTTGCAATCGAAATCGAAATGTAAATAAAACGGCTTCAGATTTATTGTGATTTAAATTTAATGGACGAAAATAAATCATATGATTGACATGAAATTGTGACTTAATTCTATTATGACTTAAATTCTGGAGCAATTCGGCGTGGTTCCAAGTGGACCAAATTCCAGGCACATCACACATCTCGCATGTAAAATTTCTCATTGGCGTACGTCTGAATGTACTCCTCCTCAAACTAAATATCCATGGCCACAGTCTTTAATAGATAAAATAATTATTCAGAAATACTTTTTATTCTCAGTTTTACTTTGTTTACGCATTCCGAATAGATTTTCATAAATTTACAGAACTATAATATTAAACTTTATTGAAATTTGGACAGGATAACGTCTAACGGGTTAGCTAGTAAAGAATAGAGAAACGCATGCTAAAATTTTATTTAGACTAATGGACGATGTAATTCGTTAAACATAGCTGGATGGTAAAATTTCTAATACTGTCATTGAAATTTACTTTTTAACACCGTTCGTTATTCAAATATTTAAACAATCTAGTTAAAAATCAGTGTAACCAAATTAAAAAAAAAACTAAATTTCTAATATTTTCGATCAAAACATGTCTGTTATTTTAAGTTTTTTGAACTTCTAATATCCGAAATGGGAAAAATAGAATAAATCCCACGTTCCGTAAGACAATTCGCACACTTGTTCTAGAAAACTCGCCTTTCGTCTTATTTTCTAAGCTTGAATGCGTGCACAAAAATCATGACTTATGAAACTTATATTTTAATATACTATTAAGGCATTGTTGTATTGTAAAACTTTTGCGCAAAAGGTGCTCAGTAGATATACTTATATTTAAAAACATATCTACGTGTGGACATAGCGACTTCAATTTGACAATAACTCAAATAATTTGATTCATAATTAGTGAAGTTATAATCGATTTAATATGCATTAACGAAAACTAATCTATAATTGACTTACGCATTGCGACTTAGAAATTTGTATGTTCTTAAATATGCATCTTGGAATCGTCTTCCTTCATTTCTTCTACCGCCAGTGACGTGCTTAAATATTTAATTTGCAATAAAAATATCGTTTTATAACTATATGGTCGAGCTGATATACATGGTGAGTCATCTAAGCGGGTAAGGCCGATTATGCCTTTATGAGTAAAGATTTTTCCAAGCGGTTTTTTCCTTGTGATAGCTGTTCATTAGGAGCACATTTTAAAAATATTTTGTATTATACAGAGTGTTCCATAACTTGGTGGCTAACCATAGTTACAGTTTTTTAAATGGAACAGCCTATTATATTATTGCATTTTTGTATTCCCCGTATAATTTTTAGGCAAAAAGTAATAAGATAGTATAGGCCTAAAATGTAAAGTTTGTGACTAGTCAGTTTTGTGGTTTTAATTAATATAGTATAGTACTGACAAAATTATATCAAAAAGAGACAATAGCTCAGTAGTAGTCACTTTTGAAGTATTAACGTCTTACATGTTTTTGATGTAAAATTTAATAAGAAATTCAAAAATGAAATAATATACAGTGTGTTCCATTTGAAAAAATTGACTCTTTTACAAAAACTACCAAGAGCATATCAAAAAACGACAATAACTCTGTAATAGTCACTTTTTAAGTATTAACGTCTTACATGTTTCTGACATGAAATTTAATAAACAATTCAAAAATTAACTGATATACAGGGTGTTCCATTTAATAAAATTGACTTTTATTCTAAAACGTGTCATGTAATTTTAATCCAATTTCCTGCACATGCAGTTAGTAACTGTAAAAAAATAAAACATGCTTCTATTAGGACCTCTTATTGTAAACAATACTGCAAAAATTTTTGTCCATCTAATACGTCGTTTTCGAGAAATATAATTTTATACAAACATTGAATTTTTCAGAAAAATGGGAATAAGTCAAAAACTTTACACTTTAGGCCTATACTATCTTATTACTTTTTGACTAAAAATTATATGGGGAATTCAAAAATGCAATAATATATAGGTGTTCCATTTAAAAAACTATAACTATGGTTTTGCCACCAAGTTATGAAACACTCTGTATAATACAAAATATTTTTAAAATGTGCTTCTAATGAACAGCTATTACAAGAAAAAAACCGCTTCGAAATATCTTTTGTCATAAAGGCATAATCGTCGGCCTTACCCGCTTAGATGACTCACCCTGTATAACTATAACATTGCCAATATGTTGAAATACCATTAATATTCTGTAATTTCGAAATTATATTATTTTAAGGTTTATAAGTTTATTTCCTAAATTTTCAGAAAACCCTTAAACTGCGCTTATTGAATTCTATTGTCATATTTAACAATTAATTTAATATCACGCAGTAGTGCAAACTGTAAAAGGTAAAAATCATTAAAACGCAAATGGTGGCGACGTAAACCAATTATAGGCACATTATTGGCTTCTGAACATGTGACGGCACGGGGTGGACATCCAGCAGCCAGCTTACAACAGGACCAATTATGCTACTTTGGTTAACTAGATTGTTTCGTTGTTGAAGTGTGCTTTTATTTGATTTAAATTTTATATGTCACTGGCAATGTTATTCTTACATATAAGTATGATCATGTGGTTATAAAACGATATTTTTATTGGAAATTATGTAAGTATTTATGTTAAATGTCACTGCACTTTCCAGCAGATTTAAAAGTTGGAGGTAGAATTCTTTTTTTTTAGTATATCTTGAAGGCTATGTAAATCTTCAGTGCGACATTTACGAAATTTGGGAACCATTTTCTAAATTACGCAGATTCTAGTAAGACAATGTTCGCTCTCATGCTTCATCTGCTAGAAGGGTTGTTATGTTTCCAAAACCGCCAATGAACTTGCAACAGCTAAATAATACTCTATAAGTTGCTTGGAATCAGCCTCTACAAAAGGTTAGATTTTCTCTATTAATTTTACGATTTTTTTATGAAAATCTAATCATTTATTATTTGCAGCACAGCAAACATTTTTGCAAAATTTGTTAAAAAAATATGTACTTTTTCTTGATGATTTTTGTTCTTTTATCACATAGTAATAATATTACTAATATACTTTATTCTCCAACGGTTTCCCAATTCTAGGACAAAAAAACAATGCGTACAAATTATAATACCAAAACAATACAAAAATAAAATTACGAGTGTATATAAATGAAAATGAAACGATATGTGAAAATATAACAAGAAAATAGGTGTGCTTAAAACCACACGGCAGAAGTGAAAACTTTATCAAGGCGAGGTTAATAATACTAAATCCAACTTTTTTTTTTCGTTCTATATTACATTAGGGTCATCCTGCATCGACGAATTCAGTTGCTGAGATTTAGTGTGCTTTCTTCACGCGCGCATTAGACAATTCCCTTTTCCGTTTTAATTTGTCATCGATTTGATTTTCTTCATCTATCCTGTTTAACAGAAAAGAATTAAATGCTTATAAATTCGTATATAATGAGCAATTAAAGCAATGCTCTATTCTCAACGTTTCTGTTTTGCATTGGTATACAAATTATAGTAAATGCGTGTGGACGTTATTTAACACCCGGAATATACTGATCAGATTTCGAGTCATCCATATCATTTTAATAAACATGCTAAAACTTACCTGAGCGCGAAATATTATATTATATTATTATAGAGATAATGTCTCATACACACACAACAAATTTTTTGGTTAACCGTCCGCGAAGTTACCAATTAGCGAACGCAACACAGTCCGCGAAATACAATTTCGCGGCCGTTGCTATGGTAGCGGCCGCGATATATAATCGCCTATATATATATATAAATAGACGATATGAATACTCGCTTACAAGTCCTGCGCTGGTCTGATGTAACGTGCCGGCTACTCACCAATGCGGCTCGGGATCGAATCTGTTCGGGGACATGAATTTATTTATTCATTTAAATTTCAATTTAATTTAAATTAAATACCTCTATATGATATATTTCTCTCGTTCCCTTAGTCGACTCGAGCCGACTTTACCCGAACGAGCGTTACATAGCCGAGCGTGACGGCTCAGTCTTGTTCAGTGCCCACAATCAACGCAACGCACCCAAAGAAGTTTACACTTCAAAAATAAATATTATTAATTACAAAAAAATGTCACTGAAGTGGAAATTTGCAGCACGACATATAATTGTAAAGGGAGACCGCAGTAGAATATTTGTTCTTTGAAGCGGCAAAGAAAATATGGTGGAACCGCCGGTTGGTCCGAGAACAAGCAACGTTAAATTTAAAAGCAGATCTGCACAATTGATCGAACCATAAACGAAGTTTCGATATAAATCGGGCACCATGTTTTTCTCGACGACCACTCAGGGACTGGAAACCTTGTCTCTCTAACACTGCACCATAATTGATGTTTTGCTCAGGATAAGCTCCATCAATTTTTAACGACAGAAACTTCAAAAATGGACGCAGTACCCTCTCAATATTCAGGCTCAGCTAAATATAGTGAGGAAACCACACATTAGATGCATACTCCAGCTTACTAGCTACAAAACTAATGTAGAGAAATATCAGAATATTCCAGAAATATTTTGCAATACCCATTAAAAAAGCTAAGGTTTTCGACGCGGTGAGACAAATGCTTGTGATGTGAGGTATGATACTTAAAATAGAGTCGAAGACAATACCATGATTCGTAATATGGTCAACTTTACTTAGAGACCTATCATTTATAAAATAAGTATTAGTAAGAGATGGAATCTCCTCGTCTACGTCACAAAAGAAAAACATTTATAAACACTGAGTTCGACACCAATTACAACATTCAAATTTTATTGTAGAGAGTGTTAATACTTCCATATATTTGTAGATCGTTCGCATATGCAAGATGGACAATTTAGTTACTCGTATAAAATAATTAATAAGTAATACAAAAAGCAGTGGACCCAGGAGGAACACTAGATGTAGGATAGAATTTACCAGATTTCATTGTAAAATATATAAGTATGCCTGTTAAAGAAGTACGATTGCAACAATATTAATAATGACGGACTGAGGCCTAACGACGAGAGGTTTTGTGTTAATAATCCATGGTCTATTGATCAAAAGTACTACGGAAATCTGTGTACACAACATCAATTTGACCGCGTATGTCAAGCTCGCGACTAGTATATTCTCTTATAGTCACAAGATTTGTGACAGTATAGACATGATTAGATGACATTTTCATATACCTTGGCAAAATTTGATAAAATGGATATGGGTCTGTAATTCCTAATATTTGATTTATCCCTCTTCTTGAACACCGGACTGATCTTTACACACCACCACAAATCAGGAAAAGTAGAGGTTCTTATAGATAAATTTATAATAGACGGCCAGCCAAAGCGCATCGTGTTTTCTTTTAAATGAAATTAGGAATTTGATCATCGCCAGTAATACTATTACAAGGAAAGGTAGCCAAGTTAGAGACCACCTTATCTTTGTTCACAAGAGAGTAAAGTAAACAGCACATTTCAGGAATACCAGTTTGCTCTTGTAAGCTTTCTAAAAAGGCCTCGGGAAATAACATATACATATATAGGCAACACAGATAAGATTATTCGCTAAAATCACCTACTTTGTCTTCTCCGCGTTAAAGTTATTTATACACTTACCCTGTGAAAGCGAGATTTACACGGACTACGAACCGTGCAATATTAAAGGCGGATATTGGTCGTTCCTATGCTACTCACGTTCCACCACGACATTTCGACTTTCGGAACAATAACTTTTACACCTTGCGCTATTGATTATTTCGTCCATTTCGTCCTCGGGATTGGAAACTTAGAAGATTAGTTTCGTGGAATTTAATAATGTAATTTCCGATAAGGGACACGTTTTTCGTGTTATTGAAAAGTCTAATGGCGTATTTTGCATGCTACAAAATTTGGTTAATATGTCTTCATTCAACACTGTTAAATTTTTCTTTTCAAAGCGTCGTCGCTATGGGAAATAGCATAAAAACTGAATTCAAAGTACTTGTATTTACCATCCGGGTGCATATGATCTATGATAGGCAATATAACATACTATTGAAATTGATTGACATGAGAATAAGCTCATTTTCGCCTGGCTTGACATCTACATTTCTATCAACAAATTCAGGGTACACCTATGGGACTTTCCCTCTCACCAGTAATAGCAGAGATAGTTATGAACACTATCATTAAGTTTGTAACACAAGGCTTGGATTACAATCTAGAATTCATATGGCAATATGTAGATGATATACGTTGTTGCATTCCAAACACCAAGATAGACACCACACTAGAACTGTTCAATGCATATAACGTGAATCTCAGATTTACCGTCGAAATAGAAACATATAAATCCATCCCATTTTTAGATACCCTGGTTACAAATGAAAATAACAACCTCAAACTCAAGTGGTATAGAAAACCATCCAATTCAAATAGACTCTTAAATTTTCACTTCAACTGTCCCAAGAAATACAAAATTAACTTAATAAAATCATTGAAAAATAGAATTACAAAAATTACTCACATTGATTACCTACAACAAGATTTGCACATCTTAAAAAAAATCCTGTTAGATAATAGTTATCCGAAATCATTAGTGAACAAAATTTTATTTTCTAGCGCCACACATAACATACATCACAGAAGTACACCAACACAGGACAATATAACTAAAACAGAAAACGAGGAAAACATAATTAAATACAAGAAAATTCCATATATTCCTGAATTAACCAACAAAATTAAAACTTTATTCCAAAAAAAACCTGTTCTATTGCTTACACAACAGCTTTCTCAAATTCAAAACTATATACAACACCAAAAGACAAAATACCAACTGAAATGAACAACAATGTTGTGTATGCTATACCATGCGAATGCAATATAAATATATTACTTTGGACAGACAAGACTAAGTCTAAAGAACAGAATAACCCAACATAAGAGTGACAGCAGGATTAAACCGCAATCATGCGCTCTAGCGAGTCACATATCAACCACACACCATACACCAGACCCTAAGACACTAAGGCTAAAATCATATTCAAAGAACCAAATTACATTCGAAGAATGTTCTTAGAAACCCTCACAATTAGAGCCTCAACTCAAAATTTAAATTCAAAAACCGATGCCAAAATGTTCAGCAGGGTGTAACAAAATAAGTGTAAAACATTTCAGGGGGTGATTCCTTAGCGAAAAAGAGATAGGGTCTTTCATATAAAAAAACTTCAATGGAGCATCCCTTGTTAAGATACAGCCCCATAATGGGAGTACATAAAATTTGTTTTACAATTTTTCTCACAAACACTAAAAATGTAATTTATTTCCAATGTAACTTTTTGTCTGATTATTTGTTTACCATTTAAAAATCTATTTCCAATACCTTGTTTCATTCGAAACAAAAAATGTCTCTTGAATTTTTTGCCCAAAAGTAATCAGTTCGCAGCAAAAAATTATTTTACGAACAACTACAGAGATACATCGTCATAAATGCGAACTGGATTAGTATTGTTATTTTGTAGTAACTACCTGCATCAAAATACATATGATTAAAGATGAATAAACAAAACTAATTTATTAATAACAAAACATAAAACATGTAGAAATCATAGTAAATGTTCAATATGTCCACCTTCAGTCATTACACATGCGTCTAGACGTCGGCGCATTGAGCCACGTATTTGCTCAAATATTCCTGGATTCTCTCTAATTACCCTGCACGCATCGATGATGCGGTTTCTTAAGTCCTCTACATCGCGAACAGGAAGGAGTAGGATAAACCAAAGTCTGTAAATGGCCCCAAGTAGAGAAATCGAGAGGATTGAGATCCGGGGATCGAGCGGGCCAATTCTGTGGTCCTCCTAGACCTATCTAATGATTTGGATATGTTTGGGTTAAATGCTGACGTGCTGCTTGACTAAAATGGGCGGGCGCCCCATCATGCATAAAAAACATATCCCTTCTGACGCCCAAAGGAACTTCCTCCAGCAGTACTGGATGCACTTCTCTTAAAAATTGAGTGTATGCCTCACCATTTAATCGAGGAGGTAGAAAATGAGGGCCAATTAAATAATCCCCAATAACTCCGAGCCACACGTTAAGAGAAAAGTGTTCTTGATGGTTAGCTTGTACAATAGCGTGAGGGTTTTCATCGGCCCATAAGTGGTTATTATGAAAATTAATTATCTTGTCCCGAGAAAAAGTACATTCGTCTGTGAATTCGATCGTCTTCAGAAAGTCAGGATTTCTTCTAATCATTTCCAGCATCCAATTGGAAAATTCAAGACGGTTCGGAAAATCTCGCTGTAACAGTGCCTGTACTCGTTGCAGATGGTAAGGGTATAAGAGTTGTTCCTTTAAAATTCGAAATACCGTCGTATGATCAACATTTAACTCGAAAGCAATCTTTCTAGTACTGCTAGTAGGTTGTTCTTCAACCAAATTAAGTACTGCTTCTTCAAGATGTGTTGTTCTAACTTCTCGATGGCGACCACAATCCTGCGTTCTTTTGTCGAATGAACCATATTCTCGTAATCGTTGATGAAGTCGGGCAAATATTCTATGCGAAGGAAGCTGCCGTTGAGGATACATTTCAGCATATCTTCTGGAAGCTTCTAACCCATTCCCCTGCGACAGACCGTAAACGTAATGCATATTAGCCATTTCCTCATTTGTGTATGCCATTTTAATAACAAGTGAATTATTAAACTAACAAATTACGAACAAAACAACGACACAGAATTAAGTATTAATTCAATTTCAAAAATTTACAAACTGACAGCGTGATACCACTACTAGCGGCCTACTAAATAAATTAGTTTTACATTTTCGTTTTATGACGATGTATCTCTGTAGTTGTTCGTAAAATAATTTTTTCCTGCGAACTGATTACTTTTGGGCAAAAAATTCAACAGACATTTTTTGTTTCGAATGAAACAAGCTATTGGGAATAAATTTTTAAATGGTAAACAAATAATCAGACAAAAAGTTACATTGGAAATAAATTACATTTTTAGTGTTTGTGAGAAAAATTGTAAAACAAATTTTATGTACCCCCTTTATGGTTTTCTTTTTTTTTTATGAAAGACCCTATCTCTTTTTCGCTAAGAAATCACCCCCTGATATGTTTTACACTTATTTTGTTAAATGGTAAACAAATAATCAGACAAAAAGTTACATTGGAAATAAATTAGGTACATTTTTAGTGTTTGTGAGAAAAAATGTAAAACAAATTTTATGTACCCCTTTTATGGGGCTGTATCTTAACAAGTGATGCTCCATTGAAGTTTTTTTATATGAAAGACCCTATCTCTTTTTCGCTAAGGAATCACCCCCTGAAATGTTTTACACTTATTTTGTTACACCCTGTATATGACATGCATTTGTCTTACTTAAGACGTTTAATAACACGCAAGTTGACCTAATAGCATGTGTGGAATATAAAACTTTATACGAAGTCTTTGTATACCACACATATACCGAAATAATACAATATTTACACGAGATATACATACATTATAAAAATAGGGGACAAAAATTCAACCAAAAGAAGACACACAAACATTAACAGAAATGTGAGAAACAGAATCGATATATGTACATACATACACACAACATTTACTATACAAATTTTAAATTAAAGATACTTGATATTTCAAACGGAAAAAGTAATGTGTATCTGTTTATACAGGTATTTAATTAGTGAAGCTGCTTTTTATAGTTTTTGTGAACCATAGGAATGTTTTCTGTGTTGCCTTTTTTTACTTTTTTTGCGAACTATTTTAATAATTTTTACTGGAAGACACTTCCAAGATGACAAATTGTTCAATTAGTAAATATATGAAATGAATAGCGAATGGAAGTACTCAAAGAATTTCATTGCATATTTGTATGTTTTTTCTAGTTTTTTTTAACATGTCTAAACACATTCTGTTAGTTTTATTAATTTTTTTTTTTTTGTTTAATTATGGAGGCTTGTATTTTAAATCATTTTGTAACATTCGTTTTTTGTAATACACAGGTCTGATGAAGGTTTAAAATTACATAACCGAAACGTCACGAAGCTAGAATAAAGTTTTTTATTTGAATAACTCAGTTACCTGACAAGTTAATGTTTTTAATTAATGACATGGTCCGTGTAACATTCTCAACAGTTTATGTATGCTCTAGTCCTGGTAAATGCTACAATGTATTTTGATGACCCGTTATTATATTAGCTGTGTTCTAACATAAAATCACAAACAAGTTAGAACAAATCAAATTTTGTAAAATTAATCAGAAACAAGTTCGTGATTTATCTCAAGCAGTCAAATTGCGTCTTTCTAGTTTGTCATATATGTAACTCAATCCTCAGCGTAAATTAATAACTTTACGTTGCGGATTGATTTGCGTCCGCGTTACCATTAACGTTCACTTTCGCGTCAATTGCGCAACAGCCTTAAGTACTTCCATCATTATTTACTTTCAGTGAAATGCTTTTTAAAATTAACTTCTTATTTTCCCGACTTAAACACGGCTTGGTATTCTAGAACTTTGGACAAACGCAAGAATAAAAGACAACTGCTTACCAAACAAATGGGATTTCAACTGCTCTATTTATCATTTTAGTTTTTGCGAGTGTTATCAAGTGAACCAGAAAACAAATACGCCATCGAACCGTTCTCAAAGTAAGAATTTAATCCCCCAAAACCCTCGGACTAATCTCACAGTCAACAGCTACACGCGAACGCACACACACACACATATGTATATATACGTGATAAAAAGTAAACAAATCGTATTTTGCGTTCCTTCGATTACATGGCGATCCTCGAACGCTGATATTTCACGATCATCGCGCGGCCATGTCCCTGCTAATTTTGAATTGTAATGAAAATTCGCCCTGGCCAGAGCATTTTCCGAATAAAATCGTAGTAAGGCTAGAGTAGACTTGATTTCATTTGTGTTGCCCCTTTGTTTGGGGAACGAATTGTAGGAGTTGGGAGCTATGGATCTATAACGAATTCGACTCTTGTTTCAATTTTAAATTCAATGAAATACATACATATGTATGTAATGAGTGGGTCGGAAGAAAGCCGAAAATTTACTACGTCTAACGCAAAAATTTCCTTGGTATTTGAATATGTAATTATTGTCAACTTTAATCCAGAATGTAAATTACTAATGTTAAAAAGGAAGTGATTCGGAGAGGAGATTTTATCAGCTGTTTCTATTATAGATGTATTAGAATAAAGGGCTGTTACAAATTCCCAAAACATAGTTGGTAGGATTCGAGATGTATATATGTACGTATAAATGTATATATGTAAGTCACAGTATTTATTTACTACTTGATGTTAGTTTTAACATCCATGTGTTTACACTATTCATTTTCGATTCGAGATGTGTTTTACAAAATATGAAATGTTATAAACCAATTTCGAAAGTATGGCCTGAATAATTGACACATGTGCATCGATTGTTTACATTGTTACGTAAATCTGTATACCTTCTTTAATATATTTATATGACATATATCGGAATTTTTTGAAAAGTATAGTCAAATCTGCAAATAAACGACCGCGATTAACTAGAAATAAAGAAAATACATTCAATGTACACTCGTGGGATTTTTAACTGACACACCTAACGATGCGTTTCCTTGTCTAGCGCACGTCGTCAGACTGGACTAGAGTTATTAATATGTAAATGGAAAAATGAGAGTTTTAAAATACATATAAATCAGATAATATACCAGAAATTCGAATGAATAGGTAATTCATTCAGATCGATGCCAACGCAAATATCACTGGGCAACAAATTTTCGAAAAGTTCATGCTTCCAAGCTGAAAATAGTCATTTCTTAATGAATTCAATGTGCTGAACACGAAAATGACTAAGAAAAAGCTGAATTGGCTACGGGTTTTCTGTAATATGTACGCATATTTCAGAAAAAGTGTTCTTATGTCAATATTATAATACATGGTAAGAAAACATTTACGCATATTTCAGAAACAGTGTACTTATGTCAATATTATAATACATGGTAAGAAAACATTAGTCTGCTTCCGGCTTTCGAATTCTTTTGGCCTGCCGTTTGTAGTGGACTTGTGGAGCATCTCTACTGATTGTCCAACAATAGTCAGCTAGCATTGACGTAGACCATTTGCCTTGGTACCGTTGCTCCATGGTGGCAATGTCCTGATGAAAGCGTTCGCCGTGCTCATCGCTGACCTGCCCGCAGTTATCAGGAAAGAAATCTAAGTGGGAATCAAGAAAGTGGATCTTTAAGGACATATTGCAGCCAAATTCATGAAACAAAGCCAACATATCCTCAACCAGACACTTGTAATTTTCTGCCTTGTCATTCCCCAGGAAGTTTGCTGCCACTTGATAGAATGCATCCCAAACCTGTTTTTCTTTACCTTGAAGAATTGAAGAAGTTCCTCAAACTTGGGGTCTCGGAAGAGCTGTCTAATTTGAGGCCCCACAAAGATGCCCTCTTTAATTTTGGCTTCACTGAGTCGAGGGAATTTGTCATGCAGGTACTTGAATGCTGATCCATTCTTATCCATGGCTTTTACCAAGTTTTTGACAAGACCGAGTTTGATGTGTAAAGGAGGAATGATGATTTTGTGTGGCTGTGCCAATGGTGGGTGCTGTACATTCGTTTCTCCAGGCTTAAAAAATGCTCTTGGAGGTCAGTCTTTCTTGATGTAGTGCAAATCGATTGCTCTGCTGTCCCACAGACAAAGAAAACAGCAGTACTTTGTATATCCCTGCTGCAAAACCATCAACAGAGATACTACCTTCAGGTCAGAACATATCTGCCAGCCATACTTGCTGTAGTTAATCGTCTCCAGTAGCTGCTTTAGATTGCCGTAAGTCTCCTTCATGTAGACCGCATGTGCAATAGGTATGGATGTAAGCTGGTTCCCATTATTCAACAAAACCGCCTTTAGGCTCAGTTTTGAAGCGTCTATAAACAGCCGCCATTCGTGGGGATCATGTGCAATACCGAGAGCTTGTAGTAGACCATCAATATCGCAGCAGAACACAAGGCTTTCTTCTTTCTTAAAGAAAGATTCGAAGAGCTGATGGCGAGTGCGAAATGAAGTCACTCGGACATTCTGTTCCAGAAGATTTCGAAGTCTTGAGGCCAGTATCTCCGCTTTGCTTTTCGACAGATCCAAATCGCGAACAAGATCGTTCATTTCATTCTGGGTAATTTTATGTGGTGCAGATGTTTCGTCAAAGCACGAAAAGTCATCATCCTTACTGCCACGTTGAGGAGAACTCGTCGACGCATGGCCATCCTCATCGTCTGAACTGATAGAAAAATCTGTAGGAGGTTCTGGAATTGGGAGTCCTTCGCCATGAGAGACAGGTCGCAGAGCAGATGGTATGTTAGGGTATTCAACTGTCCACTTCTTCTTCTTGGTGATGCCGCCAGAAGCTGGTCGTACCATACAGAAATAACAGTCGTCAACGTGATTGGTGGGCTCCCTCCAAATCATGGGCACAGCAAATGGCATTGCCTTTCTTTTGCCATTAAGCCACTGTGAAAGATTTACGGCACAAGTGCGGCAGCATACGTGTGGGGCCCAGTCTTTGTCCTGGTCGCCTATCTTGCAACCAAAATACAAATGATACGCTTTCTTAACTGTTGCACTGATGTTCTTTTTCTGTGCAGCAAATGTCACTTCTCCGCAAATATAACAGAAGTTATTTGCACTATTAACACAGTTACGAGGCATTGCTACTGTTTAGTTACTTTACACTATAGCAATCACTTATGTATGCTAGAGCTTCGAAAAATATGCGCGAATGAACGGACATTGCACGAGTTAACTGTCACGTCGGCCATTTATAAATAAACTATAATTAGCTATTGCTTGATATTGCGCAATCAATTTCGCAACACTCTCAATGGAAACTTACAGTAAATGCTGCATTAACTTCTTTGCATGAAGGGGTGATGCAATATGACGCAAAATTTCGTAATTTCTCACTAAATTGCATTACATTATGCAATAGCATCTATACAATGGACAAAACGTCAATATCTCTTGAACGTGAGCCAATCAACTTTTTTCAATGTGATATTCGTGTTCAGCACGTTGAATTCATTCAGGATTGGGTACTTTCACCTAAGAAGCAATTTCACTGTTGACCAGTGTATTCTTTCCTTTATAGATATAAAAGCTATTTTACTTAAATACAGATATACAGTGCGTTCATGATGAAAGGAACAAATTCGTTTAAAATTCAAGTAAGTATTTTGCAGAAAAGCGCTCGGACAGGTCGATTAGTATTTTTAGTTGTGAATTTTTTATATTATTTTATACTTACATTTATTCTTAATGCTATTACTATTATCTTTAATATGCATGAGACCACGGCAATATGTCGGGGTTAAATTACTCATATTGTGTTCGTCTGCGTTTAACAGATAAAATAAACTGACCTTTGGTGGCACCCACAGTATTAAAATCTGCGTTTTTAAAATTACTAAAACGGCGAAATTTTCTACAAATATTCAAGACACTATAACTTCGTCGCAAATGCTTGGCAGCTGTAAATTTTGTATAATATATTAGTAGCATGACAACCAGATTTTAAAAAATCATTCTTAATGATATTTTTCTGCTTATCTCTCTAATTTTGCCGGTGTGCGTATTAAAAAATAGGGCATGAGGCAACCTTTAGACAAGTCGTCATTCTAATAACATTGATTTTTAAGTTATTTAATTTAAATCAATTTCGTCCGCATAATATTCTGCCGACATTATTTAAAATATGATCCAAAAAGCAGTTACTACTCCAAATTAATTCTATTTGTACTTAGGAACCACAAAAACCAACCAAAACATGTCAAAAAAACATAGTGACAAAGACTGAGCCGCTTTGTGGATTTGTAACGAACCAAATGCTATAAAATGTCGCATAAGGCAATGATTTTCTCCACCTCCAAATGGAGGAGGTCATCAGTTTTAAAATTCACCTTTGTCAATTCAGTAATCGGAAAAACCACAACTTTATAAATGGAGGTGTTGGTCCATTATGTAGCAAATATGGGCCTTAAGGTCATCTGAAAGTTTAGCGACTGCAGGAGTTACATTACATTGCAATTACCACAAACAAAATAAAAATTTTAGAATTAAAATGTAGTAATTTTTTGCCCAGCAGGATTCTAAAAAGCTCTTCACTCTATAATCTATGCGTACTCGGCTTTCATTAGATGTAAGAAAATTAAACCAGCATTTTTTTTCTGTCATAGCACAATTTACGCATTCTAGGTGGCCCCATGCAGTGATTACTAATAAGCTGATTGCTTAAAAACCCACGAGCGGGTACAAAATCTATTAACTCACTCCTATATCCAAGAGCATTTTTGACAACAAACAAAGTTTTTGCTTAACTTAAATTAATTAGTTTATAAATTGTGTTTACTTCATGCACATGTTAACTTGGTCTTACATAAAGTAAATATAAAAACAGTACCCAATTATTAATGTATCGGTAGATTGGGTTGACACAGATACGAAGAAAAGGAACTAATTATCAAATGTGTTTGCTTGGCTTACCGCCTCAAGACCCATTATAATTAACTCTACCTCTCTTGTGTATGAGATAAAAACCGTCGGATGCCGTCTCTCTGGAGAGTGGATTACTCCCTCTGTATTTCTCCATTAACCGTAAAGGAACAAGTGTGGGCATTACATGGTAAAGTAAGTTTGAATAATTAAAATACTGCAACATATGGAAGTGAATTAACGTGCATGGCAGCAAACTTACTAATTAACGTTCCCATTTCTTATCTAGCTGTATTTTTACAGCATCGTTAGTGTATCTATTAGGACGTTTATATAACTTTGGAACGTGTAAAATATCAGAGGGAAATTCTCTCTCTAGCTTTGCTTACTAAGTATTTCTTAATACAGTGTGAAATGTGCTTCGCTAAATATTTTTGAAAGAGGAAACAAAAGAATATAGTAGTTAAGTTTTTCTTGATTTTGGTTTGTATATTTATTTATTTTTCAATACAATTTAGCACCTTTAATGGCGCAATTGTAATAAGTCCTAATTAAATCTTATATTCATCGAATATAGGATCAAAATATAGGCTCATCTTGCTAGCTACTAAAATAACGATAATGAATAATTATGTGTTAAAAGGTGTATTTCTTTAAATTATTTTGAACTATATCGTTCCTTTTTTCTCGAAACATTTGACAATTTTCATTTTTTATTGAAATTATATAATTTTTCTTTTCACAATAAAAATGTATTCGTCTTTTATTACCAGTTCCCAAATATTTTGATTAGGAATCTGTATTCCTGACTAAATGGTTTATGTCCTTTCACCAACACGGATTTACATCAAGAAGATCAACTATCGCCAATTTATGCACTTTATCCCAGACTTGGTACCTAGCTGTGTTTACGTGTTCCCTGAAATGAAGAAAGAACTGCTCGAGAAAAAAGTGCAAGCGATACAGTTTTTCCCGGGCAAGAATCCCCTTAAACGTATGACAATTCTTTCAAAATGGTAAGAACAGACTTACCTTGTTTTCCAAGGAACTTGATAACGACGCGATATTCTATTTCCTCCATATCCCACACATTCTTCCCGACTTTTCTTGTTTGACAATAGTTTGAAAGACTACTTACGCGATTGTGTTAAAACTTTATATTTGTACTAATAATGAGTCACTGAACACGTTACGATACGAAAGGGCCATCCTACCTAACATTAATGTTACATATTTTTGCATACCTCTTAATATTTTTAATTTTTCCGTCCAATATGTTACGTGTGTCTCAGTATTTCCCGAATTATTCATTCCTATTTTTAAAAAGAACTTGTGTAAGTATTTAAACTGAGTATTGTTATTATGTCACTAGACCTAATTAATTTATAAGCATCTGAGTAGGCAAAATAGAAAGAGCTTGCCTAGAGAATCATTTCAACCGAATATCGATGTACCTATTTTAGAAAATTCAAAATGAGTCTCTTTCAATAAAAAAAAAATAACTTGATTGATGATGTTAGTGATATTAGGGTCCAATAATGTTTGTAATGTAATTAGAATCGGCGTTTTCTTCATTATGAGAGCAAACAATCACTCAATCAAAATTGTGGCCACTTGCATTAAATTACCTGATTATTTTGTTGTTATATCTTAAAATGTCATATCACAGGCAATTACATCACAGTCATTTAGAGAGAAAAAAGTTCTAGAGTTAGAAGTTCATTAATAACTAAAGAATTTTTAGAATATCTGCAGTTCTATTTGACAAAATGTTTAATTTCAGGTTAGTTTATATACAAGTTGAATGGGTCAGAGGTAGTTTGTTTCTAAAATTAATTTAAAGTTTACAATTGGTTATTAACAGGGTTTCTTCTGTCTGTTTTTGTTATTTCATATCCCTACTTGATATTCTACTGCAAGTTTTTCTGAAATTTTCCTTTTTGGAGATAAATGTTTAATTATATATTATGACAGACAAGAATTTTGCAAATAATCAGCCTGTATATGCTGCTTATTGGTTCTACAAAAAATTGTGTCCATCTAATTAATCTAATACGTCGCTTTCGAGAAATATAATTTTATACAAACATGTAATTTTTCAGAAAAATGGCAATAAGTCGAACACATTAGAGTTTATACTATCTTATTACTTTTTTACTAAACGTTATACGAGGAATACAAAATTGTAATAATATATAAGGATGTTCCATTTAAAAAACAATAAGTATGGTCAGCCACCAAGTTATGGAACACTCTGTATAATACAAAATATTTTTAAAATATGCTCCTAATGAGCAACTACCGCAAGAAAAAAACACTTAAAAATATCTTTACTCGTAAAGGCACAATCGGTCTTACCCGCGGAGATGCCTCGCCCTGTATATGATCTTGAATTCAGTATCTGGCTAGGAATTAGCTTCGTATAATCAACGCTAAAAACAAGAACAGGAACGTACCATATCAATAGCAACAATAATTATACAGAAATAAGTAATGAAGAATTAGTATATAATCTCAAGTTCTAAATTTTATTCCATTTCGAAACTCTTTAGTATAAATATAGGGTGTTTCGGAATTGCACAGCACTATTGTAGGTACTTGTTCTCCAACATAAAATAAACAAAAACGTCCATATAAACATATGTCTCAAATTAATTTATTACTAAGATATTGGAGCATAAAGATATTTATTTAACAATACAACATCCAAAAGAACTGTTAAAAGTGGCCACCGTTTTGTTGAATGCAGCATTCAGCACGACAAATTCATTCTTGTTTGGCACTTCGTATAGCATCAGGATGATTCTTGATAGTTACTGAGGCTTCCACGATGCGATTACTATACTACCGATCTAACGGCGTTAGATCGGGAGATCGGGATTCATCAGAGTTTAGTAATCGCATCGTGGAAGCCGCAGCAACTATCAAGATTCATCCTGATGCTATACGATGTGCTAAAGAAGCATGAATTTGTTGTGCTGAATGCTGCATTCAACAAAAAGGTGGCCACTTTAAACAGTTTGTTTGGATGTTGTATTGTTAAATAAATATCTTTATGCTCCAATATCTAAGTAATAAACTAATTTGAGACATATTGCAATGGTTTTGTAAATAAATTGCAGCACAGTAACACGTTGGTACAGCCATTATAATTGTACTGTAATATTGCAATATGATACAAAACTGCATAAACTTGTATGAATGTTAAGATTGTATTAATATATTAAAAAAACTACTCCTATAAATTTCTAAATTCAATCCCTGTAAACATTCAAATTATTTTCGTGAGTTCTAGCAGTGATCTTGTCTTCATTCATCTGGTGTGTGTTTCCTATTTAAATTTAAGTTGGATAAGGTTAATAATAAAAATAAGTATTCAGATTTCATAAAACATTTATATTCATATAATCATTCAAGAGCAACATCACAAAAAATTTTATTCACAACATGTGGTTGTTAAGAATGTCTTTTATTTTATTACTACAGAAAAAATATATATAAGAAAACATAGTTCTTTTATCCTTTACATCGATTCAAAGAAAATATTATTTGTGCTATTTTTAATCCTTTTATATAGTATTTATAAATTCAAAAGAAATATTTTTTTTCTATTTACGAAGCTAAATTTTATTTCCGCAAAGAATGCCTTCGAAGATCTAAAATTTCGCAAAGTAGAAAATACCTTGAAAATGACCTTTATCAATTACCGAATGCAAATATTCACACATAGTACATTCCACAGATTGACTTTTGTCCATCAAGAATATTCGTATCTTTACGTATTCAAAAATGGAATTTTATAATTCTCTACTATAAATTGTTAATAATGCCCAGTGATACATCGGAAGCAAATATTCACACATAGTACTTCCAATGCCCCTAACATCATTAACAATCTTCCCCCAATTTATGAAGAAATTAATTTATTTTAGCAAAATAATATTTTATTCAAATATTGATGATGCTTAAATGTTTTGCTAGAAATGAATATTCACACATAGTATCCCTAGCGTACGACGTGCACCATCAATAATTCAAAATGTAAATTTATTTCAAGTAAAACTTACTTATATTCTTCATATAGATCATCAAATTCCTATTTATTAATGTCTACCATTTTGATACATATTTAAATATGAAATAATCAAATAGAACAAATAATTAATGATAATAAGAAAACTAAAACTCTATTGAGATCCAAAATAAACTTAATACATTTTACCTAACATGATTCAGCGTAGTGTATCGAAACCGCTACAATCATTCGCATACGCTAACAAAATTTTACGTTTAGTAAATTCAAACGATTGGCAGCTTCTCCTCTTCTCTCGCTATTCGCGCCTTTTTATAACCTCGGTTTTCAAACAAAACACGACTATCCGTCTGCAGCGCCACAACTCGCACACTAATGTTTATGTTGGCACCATCTAATTCGTATAAGATTTCTACAAACTTTCCCTAGCTACACATATACCTGTCTTACTTTTCACAGTTCAAGAATGCACTGAATGTTTACACACATAAATTGTTTATTTATAAAGTCCATGCACATTTGCAATTCTTCGTCTTCAATAGGTATATCTTTCTTTCATTATTTAAAACGAACCTTATTCTCTTCTTGTAGGTATTTTTGTTGGATTTGATTGGAAATATATTGAACACAGATGGGATTCTTCTTTCTATGACCGCACCATCAGAAACACAGATCTCGACATCATCACCCTTGCCTTCCAACCATTTCCTTTCATTTTCATGTAGGTTGATCTGCATATAACTGTCAATAATGTTAACGTTATTTCTTCTTTGTAGATTATTCAAACCATACAAGATTCATCCTACTAATTTTGATGCCCTTGCTTTATTATTACATTTCAAGGATGTGTTTCTATCTATACATTTAGTATATCGACTCGGATAAAGAACACTTTTTTTTATATCCTTTTTAAAATGCTTTTCAATATAAGTGTCAGGTATTTATTGTATTTTATCATAATCATAAATTCTTCTAGAGAGAAAAATCATTGCATAATTTTAAATTCTACGTCTATTCATTAGAATAGACGTTTTTACAACAGGCATGTCTAATGTCGCCTTGTTCATATAGTTTTATGGCTTTTAAATGATTTACACTCTTCACAGTTCCATCTTTTAACATCACTCTTTCTCTGTTGTTTACTTTTAATACATTATTATTCTTGAACATTGGTTTATTTCTTAGAATATTTAATGCTATTCTGACATTTTGTACGAAGTTCGGTTCTGTTTTTGTATATTTAAAACACACCTTGTGTTCATCTTTTCTATAACAAATATAGAATACATGAATTTATTTTTGTGTTTATTTTTATTCTAAAAAGTTATTTTCTTATCCTAAAGCTTAATTATTTTAACAATTTTTAAAATACTCAAACTATAGAGATCACGGCAATATGTTTATATGGACTTTTTTGTTTATTTTATACTGGAGAACAAGTACCTACAATAGTGGCGCGCAATTCCGAAACACCCGGTATAATTCAAATTTGTATAAGTCTCTAAAAAATATATCCTTTTTTTTTTGAATAATCTTAAAATTACCTATGAAAATCTTCGCTGTATTTTTTATTGTTATTCTTCAATAAATCGAACACCCAAAGATTTATTTTGCCGTCTATTACAATACAGGAGGAATTCGATAAGCAAAAGCGTATCCAATAGTGGGTATTTTAATTTCCATCCCTTAACTACAGCAAATAACAACAACAAAACAGCAGCAGTAGCAGCAAATGAAGATAAAAGGAACTTTGAAAAGATAAGGCGAATATATATTTATATGCGTATTGTTGGTTTTCTGCGAAGAGATGAAGTAAAACGTTAGGATGGGGGAGCATAAACCATGCGTTTCAGCGGCACCAACAAAACATATTGAAAAATCGATAGATTAGAAAATCACTTGGGACCTGTCTTTTTGGATATGTGTTTATGGTGCCGATGGTTATAGACGTTATGAGAATATATACGCATATGCATTTACACAGTGAGATTTCAGTTTTATCTTCTTTTGGTTTTTTCTTTTCTTTGTTGAAATATTTTTGTGTCACGAATCTAATACAAATAAAAATGTACAAGGCGAAGAGAAATAACAAAACTGGTGCAAAAAATGTTACAATATCGAAAAGTTTAAGCTTTTATTTTTTATTATACTGATGTAAAAATAATGAGATATTCTCGATACATACACTGTGGAACAAGACGATATGATTTTTATATTACCTATATACTCCTGACGAAAACAATTTTCGCTCTCAAGTTGCTGTGCCATTTTGATGTTTACCGAACAAATTTAGTTCACATCAAAGGAATGTTGTTGCTTTTGTGTGGCATTAATTAACAAAAAATAAGAAAAACTATGCTAGAACATAGAAGCATAATTAGATACTTGACGAGTGATTCAGATGGACCATTAATTATTCTCCAGCAGAAGATAATGGTTGTGTATGGGGGTAGATTTTAAGATAATAATTTGGCCCAAAAATTTCGATAGGGGTAGGTAACCATTTGAAAACGATCCAAGATGCGGAAGACCAAGCACCAACAAAACTATGAAGAGAGTTGAATATTTGGTCTTAGCAGAGCAAACAATGAGAGTTTCAATGATTGCCAATGAAGTAGAGATATCGCAAGCTACAGTATTAAAAATGTAGCACGAAGATTTAGGAAAGAATAAGGTTTTAAAAGGTTAGATGCCAAAATGTCTTACTCTTGGACAAAACTCTGTTGCCAACCTACTTGCGAAAAATACTATTAATTACATAAAGTATAAACTGTACTAGAGCACATTTTACTATAAAGGTTTTTGTTTCGCTGAAGTTATTTTTTATATTAAAATTTTGCCTGGAGTTACAGTAACAGTAACTGTTTCAATGTAAAATTGGTATGTTACTAATATCGCGAGCATTGCGTTATGTAATTTCTTTCATGTTTTCCCAGAAGAAGATATTTATCTTTTCTCATAACGAAAATTTCGCATTCTCCTGCCAATACAATAAAACAAGAAATTCCGTATGATAGGACTCTTTCACTGCCAAACAGTTCATTTTCCACCTAATAATAGCGAGTTCTCTGAGAATAATTACGTATGATTCCCGTACAATGGTCATTCGGTAGATAAGCGTAACGACCCAGATTTCCATGTAATAACTCGCCTCTAAGAAAGAGGGAGCCACAATAGATACAGATCTCGACAGAGGCACGTTCACCACCTAAGCGACCCGATTTAACAATGCATTTTGCTCTGAGCTTTGTGATTTCGAATCTAATGCGCGCTCACGGAGTACATTGTATAAATAGTAATGAAATTCCCGAATATAATCATCAGCGCGAAATAAGGTTATAAATATATTCTGTAAATACCTCAAATGGCAATCGGGTATCTTCTCGGACTGCTTTTCAAACAACTCTGCGCACAGTATATTGGGTGATTGGATAAGTAGGGGCTACTATCAAGCTAAACTAATGAGACGACTTATCATCGCCTCTCAACATTTGAAGAGTGGGAGTATAATTTATTCATGCATAATGCTTTCGAGTTACATTAATTTCGGCTTAAGCGAGATGCATGCACACATGAATCAACAAACTAGTTGCCCGTCACTGCATGCCCGTGAAATCTGATTACAGGCTTGGTTTAATGTTCTTTGCGGAATTTGTTACCTCTTCGTAGAGGATTTTGACTGATGTATGTGAGTGCTAAAGTTGCTATTTGCACAAAATTCGAACGTTACACATTTACAGTAATATATCAACTTAATTTAAGGATTACATTCGTTCCTCAACATTTGCGATACTTTTAGTTAGGTACTTTTTTCAGAATTTATTTTCATGGATATTTCTTGGGAATAAAGATTTGTTCCGATAAATGATAACATTCTTCATTCAATATAGTCATATGTAGGTTGCTTATAATATCTGTGTAGATGATAATATAGGTCTTATAAGCAACCTACATATGCAAAAAATTCACACCCGATAGGAGCTTAGTGGGGTCTATCAACAAACAATATAGGCAGTGTGTTAAAGTAAAATAAATATCGTAGCCATAAAATCCAAAATGCGAATGAAAATGTCCCCAAGACAAATGGAATTTCGTCAAAATATTACTGACAAATGCAATTTAAAAAATGAATGAGAATTTACCCTTCTTGATTACATAATTACAACGGCAGATAATTCTATTGTGGATTTTGTTACTTTGGATGAACTTGCGGATCACTGGTTTATATTCTGCAGATTATAGTTATCTAGAGGAAAACATAATGTACCTTTTTATTACCGCGATTTCAAACATATCAATCAAGCTGCTTCTTTAGGTGATTTATCTCTTTTGACATTACATTACATTGTCTACATTGATAATATTGACGATAAAATAGAATCTTTCACAGCAGCATCTATAAACACTAAGTACCTGATGTCGCTACGCGACGGTGCATATAAACGATTTAAATAAGCGAAACAGGATAATCATTGGTTGTATTATAAATCGCGTTGCAATTTTTGTAACACTGTTGTTCAGAACGAAAAGATTGCGTATTTTAACTTTAAATTAAATACAGTTAATAACAGAGACCTGTGGAAACAATTGCGCAGGTACAGTATTTACAATAAGAATCAACCATCATTACCTAAACATTTTGCTGATGTGGAGGAACAATTTCTTCATAAGCAGTACTCCTTCTCCAGTGGGTAGGGATTCCAACGAACTGAAATGTTTTTACAACGATAATAATTTAACGAGAACTTTTTCTTTCAGAGTTGTAAGCGAGACTAAGGTCATAAAGATTATAAATGGAATATCTACAAATGCCACTGGGATTGATAATATTGGAATTAACTTCATCAGGATCTAATGTCCATACATTCTTCAATTTGTCACACATTTGGTTAATTTTTGTTTATTTGAAGGTCTCTTTCTTCCATGTTAAAAAATCGCACCCGTTGTACCAACACCTAAAAAGAAAACTGTTGACACTTTTTCTGATCTTAGACCAGTCAGTATTTACCGGTGTTCTCGAAAATTCTGGAGCGGTCAATTGAGCCACAGCGTCATCATCACTTGCAAATCAATAATATTCTGCCCCAGTATCAGTCGGGTTTCATACCTAACCACTGCTTTGGCTATGGTGACTGATGATATTATATCAGCTGTTGATCAGGGTGACGGTGTGATTTTGGTTTTGCTAGACTATAGCATAGCGTTTGACACTATAGATCATAAGGTGCTGTTGTCGGTTCTCCAGTATGAAAGCTTAGAGGATATAACATTAAAATTCTCTAGAGATTATTTGGGTGGTCGGTGTCAGTGTGTTAGAGTTCGAGATCAAGTCTCGGAGTTTAGGTGTTTGTGGGCTGGTGTTCCGTAGGGCTCTATTCTCGGTCTGTTACCATTCAGTATTTACACCTGCAATATAATGAGTTGTTTACATACCTCCAATATAACATGTATGCTGATGACTTTCGAATATGTCATAGATTTAAGCGAGGTGATTTATTGGAGGCGGTGAGTGCTGTTAATGCTGATATGGATTTACTGTTTAATTATTCCCGTTAACATTCACTCAATTTGAATTCTTCAAAAACACTTGTGATAGTTTTTGGCAACATTTCGTTGGAGCTTAAACACTCAATTCGACTGTCTTAAACACTCAGTGATGTGTGATTTATTGAAAAGGTCGAAGGCCTAGTGATAGCCGAACACAATTTCGTACTGCCATGCGATAAGAACTTTTTTCTATTTCGGTTTCATAAAGTCGCTTTTCATGAAATATGTTATTTGTGCTATTTCCATCGTTTGAATTCTGAACAATCAACGTTTCGGCGGACATTACGTCTGCGGTGTTCAGGGTAGCCCTATAAAGGACTGTTTCTTGCCAAAACAAAACTCACTTGTTGTTTCTAAGGTGAAATTCGTGTAAAACAGTTACGACAGTTCTAAATGTCAATGTCACAAGCTATGTCACTTGATGTGAATTTGACCTGTGTGATGTTGTATTAGATAACATGTTTATACTCTCGCATCCAGGCGCCTTTATTCTCCAGGCTTGGTGTACTTATAGATTAGTTACTGTAGCTATACGCCGAACAAATTGCTTGTGTTCTTTGCTGCTTACTACTAGGGGCCTTCTGGTTTCTCCTATATATGGACGTCCACAGTCACATGGCACTTTATATACTCAGTTTTTTGTTGTTATATATATGGCGTAGCTCTTGTTTGGATTGATAATAGTACTGTTTGTCCTAATCGCAGTTCTTATGTTATATTTGTTGCCTATTCTCTGGATTTTCTCTGATAGGCCTCTTACGTATGGAACGGCCGTAGTACATGTGGTATCCGGTTGGTCTGGAATCGGATTAGTAGATGTTACCCCTGCTTTTTCTTGCCAACATGTGTTCAGAATATCTATACAATTTTAAGATGTTAGTTATATTTTTCACTTTTTTTCCTATCGAGTTCTTCCAGGCAATTGCCCTGGCTCTATCATATAAGCACCCGACCACTCCAACTTTGACATTATGTGCATGGTTGGAATCAAAGTGTGGGTATTGTCCTGTATTTGTGGGCTTTCCGTATTTTGAGGTTTTTATTCTGCCATTATCAATGGCAAATACCTCCGTACTACTACATCGAGGAAGGGTATCTTGTTCTTCCCTGTTTGCGTCTCCATGGTGAATTTTGTGGTGTGCTTTTTGCTATTAAGGTGATGGAAGAAACCTTTCAATGTGTGTTCTCCGTGTGACCATATAGCAAAGGTGTTATCGTCATACCTTAATCGAATTTTGGATTTCAGGTGATATAGGGCTACGCTGAAGATGGCAGGCATAATGTCCGTGGAAACGTTAGTTGTTCAGAATCCAAACGATGGAATTAGCACAAATAACATACAAAATTATACTCCGTCGTTAAGAACTATACGTCATAAGTTCTTGAAACAAGTTTATGATTATAAAATGTCTTGCTTTATAACACGAATATTATTTTTTTTTAAATTGGCGACAAATATAATAAGAAAATATTCCATTTAAATGTTGTATGTAAAGGTTTGTTAGTAATAAAAATGTGAAATACAAATTATAGGAAAGATAAAAGATATTAAAAATAATTTATTATTACGAATCTTGTTTTAACTAAGCCCCGTTTTCATATTAAAAGAACATAAGTGCATTTTTACAACAACTATAACCACCTTGTATTGTCAAAGCAATATGCTGCATGATATGCCAGCCATTACAGTACGGCTATTTTCACATCATTGGCGTGACCATCTGGATGTTTCTTCAAGTGAAGGAACTAGTGGTAGTCACTGGGCTCTAGATCAAGGCTATACGGACAGTGATTAACTTGTTTCCAGCTATATGATTCAACGGACCATGTATGGACGGGTAGTATCATGCAACAAAACAACCCCCTTACTAAGCTTGCCGCGCCTCTTGCTTTAAATGGCACGACGCAGCTTAGTTAAGGTGTCACAATATGTCTCGGAATTTATTGTATCACCCCGTGGTAGAAAATACACAAGCAGCATCTCCTGCCTATCAAAAACACTGTGCACATGCTTTTGCGCGCTGAAATTGTTTACTGAACTTCACTTCACATCAGCCACCCATATTTCGCCGCCAGTGACGTCTCAAAGAAAGTCATAACATTGGTTACACGATTGGTTATGTGCACATCAGTCAGCAGTTTCGGTACGCCAGTGTGAGCATAACTTCCGATAATTTAAGCGTTTTGCTACAATATCATAAAGAACACTCGTTCAAAGTTGCAGAAACTTATCAGACAACGACGAAATCGTAAAGCGTCAAGCTTTAATAATGACCGATAATTTTGAAATTTTTTTATGCAAAGAGTGTGTAATGCAATTATGAGAGGAATTTGATTATTTACTATTGACCTCTAACTAGTGTTTAGACGAGATTTTTTGTTGGTCCACCATCGTCCATTTTTTGAATAACAGATTCTTATTTCTCTTTAAATTGTTGAATCATTTGCTACATGCTATTAATGGTGATTGCAAAATTAGAACAATCTGAGTAGGTCATACTTTCTGACTATTGTAAACATTTTAAAATACTCGTAAACTTGTATAACATCACAAAAATGCATGACAAACTTCTCACTGCCAATGTAATATTTTTTTTTAGATATACTTTTACAGTTTTAGGTAGGTGTTATAGATTTCGCTCATATTATAAGTGTGCAATAAGTCATTCCTGTAATATCACTTATTGTTGATCGATATTTCCAACTTTTGTCAGCGCCTAATAAAAAGTTTCACAACTTACGCAATATTGGATTAGATGGTCTAACTTTTCGAGTGTTTTAATAATAGAATCTTGATTTAACTTATTTTATTACATTGTGAATGTATAAGAATGGTTTTCAACATGATATTAAGATTATAAATTTACATGACATTACTTCATATCTCCATTGTTTTATAAAATACATGCAATATCTTTTAGACTTTTTTCATTTATAGGCTTGAATCATCTAAAATTACTTTCAGTTATACAGATTGTTTCGTTTACGCGCAACCACCAACAACTTTAAAATTTTAAAAAGAACGGCCTATATATTATTTCATTTTCGAATTCCTTGAGTAATTCTAATACAATGTGTGTATAATAAAATTTACCTATGGCTATTCGTTCTTGAGATATTGGCAGTTATTTGGAAATTTTGACAGCTGACGTTGTTTGGCAAAATGCCAACAGTTTAATAACGAACTAATCTAAGATCATGAAATTCTAGGTAATGCTAAAGGGATTTTTAATGGTAATACTAAGCACATTCGGTATTTAAATATAACCCAATATGCAACAACTGAAATTACGAAAACTTTTTTTTTAATGAAAGCGCTATATTTTCATATAAGCAGTTATTCTAATTTTCCTGAAAGTTGCAGCAATGAGCAATATTGGAATGTCATATAGTAATTGAATTACAAGCTTTACAAAGAGTGAAAAGAAACTCTTTCGGAACACTTTACATAAACCGTTATCACGCGAGGTGAAAATATGTACCTATAGTATATTTCCAGGAATTATATAATCGTTCTTGTATGTTACTCAATCACAATTTTTCTTACATTTTGCGTCTTGGCGGAGAATATTGTTTGTTATGTGTTAAGGAAACTTCCTATTTTGAAAGTACCATAAATATAACTCAAATTCAGGTCAAATACACATTTATTTATTCTCGGTGTGCGCCGACATTTCGGGGCCGCTCTTGCATCGAACATAAGATTACAGCATATATACATGTCAATCGCTCGAGAAGCTATATGGTCCCTTTATATACGCACATGCCAGACTCTGCCGTCCGTCCGTATACATAGGAGGCCTTGCATTGCCTTCGGTGTTTAGTCGTGTACTCGGGCCGGCAGACAATAAACTCGGCCGCTGAGACTGTATACGCCCGAAAGCTGCTCCGCATCAGTATGCTCACAATATTTGTAAAAAATACATTAAAAGTTAACAAAAACGGAATATACATTACCAAAATATTTTAACATATAAAAATAAAGAAAAACAATCATATATAGAGCAAGAAACAATAATAATATAAAAAATAAAATGAAATATGTTAATTTCTTAACAGTTATGCTTCATTTAACTTACAAATTAAGTTAATATTAATAGCGAATGTTATATTCATTGAATGGAACGGTTTTGCAATCGTTACGAGCGATGTGAACATTATCTGAAACGCGCCCTAAGTAACGAAAAATGACAATTGGCAGAAACAAACAGTCAGACTGCATACATTGATTGTAACCACTGTTATAAGAGAAGTCGCTCTGTTTTATATGAATTATGTTATAATCACATAGAAACTTACGGTTTTAAAAAAGTAAACAAACCCATACCATTACTTGAAACTGTCACACTTTAGCGTAACAACGCAGGGAAATGAAAGAATTCTGACCATCTGTTTCATTTATATCGCTTTAGCTAGAAGCAGTCATCATTGTATACACGAGTTATTTATACAGGAGCCGCATTTCTTCGAGTTCATGAGATTGTTTACTTTATAAACACCTCCATTTAATCGTATATCAAGCCGCAGTCGTCGTAAATTCATTTATATCCCGTATTTGGTTGCAAATTCAAATTTTCACGTTTCGTATTTCAGTTTACTATATAGAACATTCGACAGTTTCTTGTAAATTCAGTACAAACTTTGCTAATAGAATATTCAGCTGCAGTATCAAATACATATACTGTGGGACAATGCATCTCCGACACAAAACTTTAAACTTTATTATGTCTTCGGCATAACGCGATGATGCATTATTACTCAATACACTGCACAAATTTGATCAACTTGTATGTAGTCCAGAATAGCGGGCCGGGGCTTGGTTGCACATATTCCTGTATCTTCATATATACAGGTTGCCGCGTTAGTGTGGGGAACCCCGATCTATTTGACATTATAAAAGTTATAAAAAAGAATTATTAAGGAAAGGTCTAGATATTCTTAAGCTTCATATTTTAAAATTACGTACACAGCTATACCTTTTTTTGCGTATTAAATTTTGCGAGCTTCCGTGTGTTTAAAAAGTTATGACCAAGTTTACGTCCAAATTAAAGAGTTTAAGAAGGTTAGTTCCGGTAAGGAAAAAATGATACGACCTTTTTCGCACCGTTACTTGCTTCGGATACGTCTACTTTTTTCGCTGTTTTGTGAATTTCATAATAAATAGCTTGTATACAGGGTGAGTCAAAACTCGGACCCTTAATTTTCTAATTAAACTTAAATGGAACACTATTTATTTTTTATGACGCTTTGATAGATATTTATCGGCTCTTTTATTTTTGTTAACCATTCCCTATTCATAACTGTTAGGGTTTAGTAGATATTTCTATTTAAAATAGAAAAATGGTTTTCTTTAAAATTGTATTAACCAACAAGTTGTTACACGCTGTGCGTTATCGATAAAAGATACGCCAATACAATGTTGCAGTGGTTGTTCCAACGATCGACTAACTTAACATTTCTGCATCAATACTCTGAAAGGTTTCTCCTTTTCTTTCCATCATATCTGCTCCTGTTGTTACCGGTACTTGATACACACGATCTTTTATGTAGCCCCACTAGAAAAAAACAATTTTTGTGCAGTCCGGCGATCGAGCTGGCCATATAACTGGTCATCCTCTTCCAACCCACCTGTAGGAAAACGTTGTATTGAGGTGGTTATGGGTTAATACGGTGTTATGTACAGGAGATCGTGTAAAAACCACATTTTTTGACATATGCTCAGAGATACATTTTTCCAAATATAATGGTAAAATATTCTGAATAAAGTCCAAATAATCTAAACCATTTACTCGTCTACCAAAGAAATGTGGTCGAATAATGAAATTTCCAACTATGTCACCCCAAACATTCAAGGACCACATAGTTTGGCTATGACTTTGTGTAATATGGGTATTGCCGGTGGAATAACAAAGAAAGTTGTATTTATTCACGCTTCAATTTTTAGGAAATGTGGCTTCTTCTCCAGAAAGGAGACATTCAACGAAATATATTCGATCATGGATTTGTTTTGGAGCCCATTCGCAAAACGCAACTCTACGGGGAAAATCTTCGTCCAGCAACTCTTGGTGTAACTGAATGGTATTTGTGCTTTTTAGTTTTCATTGAACGGACCTTCGACTAATATTTTGTTGCAGCGAAATTTCACGTTGACTACTATGTGGATTTTCTATAACGCCTGCTGTCACTTTAAATTCATTTTCTTTGGTAGTGATAGTGTTTCCCCTATCACGTTCTTCCTACTTTATTCGTGCAGAACGCGTCATCAGCTCTCAGCAGTCCGGCTGCGGGTTGGTCGGCTTCTATTTTCTAAAAAAAAATAACTTTAAATATAGCAATGTAATAATTTTAACACCGGTTTCTGTGATAAAACAATTTTTTTCTTTTACTTTGAAATGTCTACTAAGCCGTAATAGTTGGGAATAGGGAATGGTTAACAAAAATGAAAGAGTCGATAAATATCTATCGAAGCACCATAAAAAATAAAGGCTGTTCCTTTTAAATTTAATGAGAAAATTAAGGATTCGAGTTTTGAGTCACCCTGTATACAAGATATTTACTTTTTATTAAATTCACAAGCTAGCGAAAATAGAAGACGTACTCAAAGCAAGTAAGGGTGCGAAAAAGGTCGTACAATTTTTTTCTTCCAAGAACTTTTTCAAAGAACTAAATTTGTGTGTCTATTTTTTAAACTTATATATTATTTGAGGGTGTGTTTTCTGTACCTACTTTGACCATTTTACTACTGTGTCTATTATCGGTGTGTTTATGGATTCTGTCTGTGTGATGGTTATGTGTAATTTTTTATGTATAGCTTTTTTAATTTCTAGTATTTCTAAGTAATTAAGTTTTTGCTTTTGTTAGCATTATACAGGGTGTACCACTTAAAACTCCCAGGTCGAATATCTCGAAAACGGATAAAGATATTTGAATTTTGTAAAAAGTAGATACTAAAGAATGTGATCGACTCTAGTTTGTTCTCACAATTGTGTTTTATTATGTGAAGATATAGATGGCGCTGCGATGAAAAGAATTTTTTTGATCGCCACAATCTTCATTTGTTTTTTATTTGAAAGAGTATTAAAATTAATGTAAATTTTATTATTTGTGTTAATTTCCAAAATTTAACGGTTTTATAGATATTCGTGTTTAAAGAAAGTAAGAGTAATTTTAAAGTTTTGTCGTTATTTTGTTTAAAAACTTAAAAGAATCAAATATAATTAACAAAGATGTTGCCTTTTTGATTGCTACATAACGTGTATCGCCTTATTAGTTCTCTTCCGCAAATTTAACAATGTATTTCTACTAATTTTTTGAACACTTGCATAAATTTTATTATAAAGGTCGCCAATATCTGTTATGGGTTCCTTGTAAACTTCAGCTTTCAAGTAACCCCACAAGAAAAAATCTAACGGGGTTAGATCCGGCCACCTAAGAACGCCATTAGTACCAATCGAACGACGTGGGAACATTTGATTAAAATAGTCAGTAACTATGTTGGTATTATGAGCAGGTGCCCCGTCTTGATGTAACCACATATTATTTCGCAGGTCTATAGGTACACCTTCCAAAAGTAGTGGTGACTCATTCTGCAGGAAATGTAAGTAGCGCACACCAATGAATGTTTCATGATAAAAGTGGTGGCCTAAGGTATATCCGTTTAAAATTCCACACCAAACGTTAACGCCAAAAACTGTTTGATTTCTGGTTTGCCTTATCCACCTAGGATTATCTTCTGACCAATATCGAGCATTATGCTTAAATAAAGTACTATTGTTGTGAAAACGACATTCGTCATTCCACATGATCTGATTCATAAAGTTGTTTTCCGCTAACATTACAGAAAATTCTGCCAGAAAATCGGGTCTGCGTTGATTATCTCCTATTTTTAAATGGTGCACTAAATGAACTTTATACGCAAAGTGAGTAAATGTTTGAATGAAGCTAATTATAAAGACAATTAATAATCAAGCAAATGTCAGTAATGTGTGCAAATGTCAAAATATTTCCTAAATAATCAAAGCAAGCATACATACATCTAACACAGACATGAATGCTTTTCTTCCTACATACCTATGGGTGTCTATGAAGTGGAATTTATAAAAAGGAACTAACTATAAAATTTAAATTGTGAAGTAACTATAATAGCAAGAATTGTGAATATGTTTACTGCTATTTTTCCTAACAAATTAAATATTTAAAAAAAAATAAAGACAAAAATTTAAAATTACTCTTACTTTCTTTAAACAAGAATATCTATGAAACCATTCAATTTTGGAAAGTAACACAAATAATAAAATTTATATTAATTTTAATACTCTTTCAAATAAAAAACAAATGAAGATTGTGGCGATCAAAAAAATTCTTTTCATCGCAGCGCCATCTATATCGTCACATAATAAAACACAATTGTGAGAGCAAACTAGAGTCGATCACATTCTTTAGTAACTACTTTTTACAAAATTCAAATATCTTTATCCGTTTCCGAGATATTTGACCTGGGAGTTTTAAGTGGTACACCCTGTATAGTAATTTACAATTATCTATATCGGGAAAGTGGAGTTCCTCAATGCAATGTTCTGAGAATCCTGTGTTTTTTGTTCCTTGGATTATTGCTTTTTTGTGTTCATTTAGTCTTGTTTTTATGTTTCTTCCACTCTGTCCGATATAGATAGCATCACAATTTTTACAATTAATTTTATATACGTCAGATTTTTCTAAATTTGTAATGTTATCTTTGCTATTGCCTAACATGGTACCTAGATTGTATTTGTTTACGTTGACTATTTTTAGTCCTTTCTTAGATAGTATTTTATTGATTTGTTTATTTAGTGAGGGCACGTAGTGTATTATATGCCATTTTTTGTGTTTGTTTCTTTTATTGTGGCGTAAAAATATGTTTGTAGGTTTTTCTATGTTTGTGTTTTATTATTTCGTCTATTATTTTTGGATTGTATCCGTTATTCATTGCTATTATTTTAATTGTACTTAATTCTTTATTATAATCTGTTTTACTTAATGGTATGTTTATTAATCTGTGAATGAAGCTATGGAACGGGGACATTTTAATTTTCCACGATTGTTTTGAATATCTATGTATTATTGTGTCTGTGTATGTCGGTTTTCTATATAGGTTATACTTATAAGTTAATTTGTTATTTTCTTTCTTAATTGTGATATCCAGGAAGTTTAGTTGATTGTTATTTTCCATGTCTATTGTGAATTGTATTTTGTTGTTAATTCTATTAAGGTAATTTAGTAATTCGCTTGTTTGTCTTTGAGTTCCTAAAAATATACAAAAGATGTCATCAACGTATCTTGTCCAGTGTAATATCTTTTTTATGATTTTATTGTCGTTCTTGAATAATTCTTTTTCAGTGTGCCACATAAATTTTTGTTAAAAGGGGACTTAGGGGATTTCCCATAGGCAGACCGTTAGTTTGTTTGAAGATGTTATTGTTGTATTTGAAATAGTTTTTCTTTGTCCACTATGTTACATTTATTAACGTGTTCTTTTAATATAGTTTTAAGTTCTGTTATTGGAATGGAAGTAAATAAACTTTTTACATCTAATGATATTAGTTTTGCATTTGGGGGTATTTTTAGTGTATTTAACTGCTTTATTAAATCTATTATGTTTTGTATGCTTTTTTCGGATTTAAAATTAATTTTGTCTGCTAGTATTTTATAGATGTATTTACACAATTTGTAGTTTGGTGCATTAATGTATGAATCTACAGGTCTTACTGGGTTATTGTTCTTGTGTAATTTCGGTTGTCCATATAAGAGTGGGATTCTTGGGTTTTATAATTAAGACGTAAAAATGGTCATAACTTTTTAAACACACATAATAGATCAGGCAAATCCTATATGAGGAAGCTCGCAAAAGTAAGCAGGTTTTAAATGCGCAAAACAAAGTATAGCATTCCATGTAAAAAAATATAATTTAAGTCTACAACTGAGTTATAAAAGAACCTGTATATGTGTACTTAATTTTAAAATATGACACTTAAGAATACCTACACCTTTCCTTAATAATTTTTTTATAACTTTTATTATTTATAATAATTCGGGCTTCTCCACACTAATTCGCCATCCTGTATACATATATAAAATATATATTCTACTCTCTGTGATAAATCTCAGGGTAGTGTTAATGGTGCAGCCGCCTACATTCCAGGCACAATACCAACAACGCCTCCGCGCATGAATAAGAGCCTTTTATACACTGCTGTTAGTTTTCTCAGTCCTCTATTCTACGGATATAGAATGACTTCGTTAAACTAGCACCCTCTTCTCGTCGCTATTTTCAGACGTATTTCTCAAGTATCTCTTTCAATCTGTAATGTGAATGAAGAAGTGTTTGTATGACATTACATTGTCGGGTTTATTTTAAATATTTGTGGTCGTAAGATGATACATATTAAAATAAAACTAGTCAGTAATCATGTAAATATTAAAAGGAATGTTTATGTAAGATGAAATATTGAGTGTAAAGAGCAACTTTAAGCAGTTATGAGATCATATACGACACTATTACAAAAATTTTATGTTCATAAATCATTAATGAATTTTTTATTAATAAGGTCCTAGCTATACACCTTGTTGTATACCCGATAATAGAAATACATCTTATTGCGACCTTATGGTATTTAACGGTTCCACAATGACTTGGTGGTAGCTCGTTTCTCCTTATAGCTGCTGAAGGACCAGTATACAGTGGGTATACACCATGTTTTTTACAGTCAGGGACACTAACATAAACACTTCCTCGATGTTAAACTAACACCTTTATTTACAATATACAGATAATTTTGAATTGGTTTGATAACGTGTGAATAATAAAATATAACACTGTCGCGATTGCAAGTACTATTGCTTGCCACCGAGTAATGTCGATACTTCGTGAACTAAATATGCCTTTCAATGCTATCGACTGTCTTGTGTGAATTTGAAATTGGTTATGATTACAGTTCAACGAACTACATCGTTATCCTGCTTAAAATTATAAATATTCTCCCTCTAGACAGTTTAATAAACAATAAAATGACCTATTATTTCTGCACAATACGTTTGGTTTATCCTACATTCCCTTATAACAAGTGAGA